>CM038669.1:650763224-651967390 GCA_021605145.1 Aegilops bicornis | reverse complement strand
ATATAGTCGTGAGAAGCTCCTACCAAGGAAACAAACAGAAAAATATGCTCCCAGATGATATATCTAACATGCATAATTGTTTGAGTGAATCAGATATAAGACCTAGTCATCTTAAGTGTAATTGCTTAATATTTATTTACTGGAATGAGAAGACACCCATTACTGAAAAATGATCCACTCAGATGCACCAATGTAAGGGAAAGAACATTAAGCAATGGAGATGGAGAAAAGTAACACAAATTACCTTCTGTGCAATCTGAGATTGGCATAGAGAGCTTTGCCAGCTTTCTTGATCAATATTTTCACAAGCTTGTCCTTGCGATATGCTTCCAGAACCTTACCTGAATCCAGATTGGCACATACTCCAGTTCAATAGTCTCTACCTTCGAGAACCCATCACTCGGCTCCAGGATTACAGCATACCTGCGAAATAGCCATGGGCCTTGCTCTATCACATGTTCCCCGTGTCCAAGGTAAAAAAAACCTGAATAACAAACACATTTGCTTAAACGACCCTGAATCGGCCGTGTTGTGCAAGGTTCCATGGAGATCACATCTGAGAGAACAGGCTAGGGTGACTGAATCTTTTCACTATCTTCACCCTCATCAGCGCCAGCCACCGGGTGCACTGTTGGAACTCAAAATCATCCTCATCTATCACCAAGACGTCGAATTCCTCCTCTTCAAGGTCCAACCTCTCAAAGAGAACATCAAACGCGGTAATCCTGCTGGTCAATGCGTTGCCAGGCGTCGTCTATCCCGCATCTCCTGCCACAACCTTCACTACGACAGAATCACACGCCACTGCTATCACCAGAACTAAACAGAAACCCTAATCCTAGCGACACCATGAAGGCCGGAAACCAAGGCTAGGCTTGCCCCTGGATCAACCCAAGTATATATATGCAGGTTAGGAGAGGAAAATGGATCGGAGACAGATTGAACTCACCGAAGTCCGCAAGGAACCCTAGTAGTCCAGGGGAAGTGACATATATGCAACTGTTTAAGTGTCTTCCAATCTCAGATTTAACAGTGTGGTGCATAGATGCTCCAGTAAGAATCATGATACACCGAGTCAAACCGGAGATCAAATGGAATCTGGAAACTAAAAAAATAAATGAGCAATAAACAGGTCAAAATTCACTCCAAAACACTGGATGTATTTTGAACAAAATGCAATTTCCAGATCTCCAGTTTCAATTCCTTACTTTGCATCTTATCTGCAACAAATGCATGGGTAGTTGAGAAATTCGAAGAAAATTAATGATGCATCATTTGCTCTAGCCCTGGCTGTTCTATACCGAACACATGATATTCCAAAATGAAATTAATGAAGCAGGAGAACTGCATCTCAAGTTAAGATCTTAAACATGAAGTTCTGTTAGGAAAGCAACTTATCTTTATTGAAGGCTCAAGGGGCATATATATATATTACATATGACTTGAGGTGTAAGGAAACTAAACATAGACTAATAAGGACTCCTAGACCTATACTAATACTTCCTAACAAGTTCATCTTTCTTTTAGCCATGGTACCAGGTACAAGATCATCAAGTCAAGTAATAACATTTTAGTGTGCATATTATATGTGGGGCAAAGGTGATAACATATGTAGTATGTCACAACAAAGGTTGGTGCTGTGCAGGATAATCAAGGTATAGAAGCTCAAAAGAACAGCAGTATTCAGGAGCTATTAAAAAGTGGGTTATTAGTGTCCACAACTTCTGAAGTCCAACATCAATGTACTACTTTAAATCAAAGATATGTTCGGTGCTCCGGAAAACAAGTAGTATTTAGTTTTCTTCATATTTCCAGTATTCTGCATTGTATGACGGCAACTACTACCTATTCCATGAGTGATTAGCTAAGCTCTCGCCGAAGGTTTTATTGCATGGATGGAACTCTCAAGTTCAGTCTGACTTGTGATATATATACCGGTGAAATTTTTACCACCCTGAGAGACAAAAGGCAGGTTCAGTTCACAGTACAGTTAGCAAGGTTAACTTGTATCACATGGCATTCATTCTCATATCTTCGAGGGGTAGTAGTTCATACATAAACTTAACGGACAAGGTTGAAAGTTTGAAACACTTGCTCATATATCATATCTCCCAGAAGGTCAAAGAACATCCAACATGCAGTAAAATTACTAATTAACTAGCCATGATATGTTGATATATGGAAATTATTTTCGTCCAGTATGTAATACATAAACTAATTATTCTCTGTATATCAAATAAATATATTATAAATGCCCAATGACAGCAACAAGACTAGCTAGTAGACTTTTAAACACACACCCTTTAAGGCCTTATTCTTCGAAGCAATACACCGGAGAAAAAAAGAACCTTAACTATGCAGCAATTTTAAAGAAGAACATTTAACAACATACCTTTTTTTTGCGAAAAATTTAACAACATACCTTACAGATGTTGCACAAAGCAACACATGTACATTTATGTTTCATAACCTATTCTTCAAGACAAAAACAGGAATGAGAAGAAACTAGCCACTCTGAAATGAAAATTACCAAGGCGCATACCCGAACACAGAAGCTTTCCTGACCCAAAAGGATTTGCCAGGTGCATGAGCAGAACACAACTCCTAACTACCCCATGGTGCTCCATACTGACAAAATGCATGAAGTTTCAGTATGTTACACACCAAAGCATGAAAATTGCAGCCCAAATTATTTTCTTAACAGAAATTTATCTTATCACTATGCTTTAAACATGAAAATATGCTTGAAGTCGAGAGAGTTCACCGTTTCCTCTTCTCTAACATCCTTATTGCTGGGCAGTGGAAAAGGTGATTTTAATGTATTTCTATCTTGTGACTTATATCTGGAGAACAATCCAAAAACATAGTTTTTTGCATCTTGTATATGAAACTAGAGACGAACGAGAGTACCAGCGTCGTTGTTACTTTCAGTTTGCATGTTCGACTATTTTTTGCTGAAGGCATCTTGCACGATTAAGTTTCCACTCTGTCAAATTACACTGCGGAAACAATGTGACTGTGGAAGTAGGTCTAGCTTTTGCACCGATGAGAAGAAACGAGGATCAGCATCAAAATGAGAACCAAGGAGAGTTGTCTTGCTTGGAATGCTCACACAGCAACCGAGCTGATCTGGTGCAGGAGCAGTTTCCATATTTTTTCCATTAAGTTGAGATACTTGTTGCCTCCTGGTATAATATATGTACCAACCTCACATAATTTTCGGGTCATGACTTCTTACCAAGATAGCTGTGGTGTCGATTCTACCACCGATATGCAACCTTGCGTGTGTGGTCACACGTACCACCTGTGAATCTAGTAATCTACGACGTCAGATCAACTGGATCCTAACTCTACCTAGAGATAAGAGCAGCTGGGAGCTTCACATGGAGAGATGCAACTTTTGATCGGTGGGCTTCCTGGGTTTCAGTGCAGCCCATGAAAGCTCACAGCAAGATAGATCTCCCGCCCATTTGATGTATGCTGCTACAGATCTGACACTGCTAGCTAACTACTCACAGGCATCATGGATTCAGTTAACTGAAACTAAATTCAGTTAACTGAAAATTACATGAAATTCAGCAATAAATTCTCTTGCTTTGCTGCTTTGTTTCCTGCCCTATAACACTAGCTTACATAGCTCTACGACTGTCGAAATGTGTTGATCAATGAGAACCAATGAGAGTTGCTTGGGATGCTGACACAGCCACCGAGCTCATCTGGTGCTGAACCAGTTTCCAATTTTTAAGTAGAGATACTTGTTGCCTCCTGGTATAATATACTGTATGTACCTATCTCACATAACTTTCAGGTAACGAGTTCTTACTAAGCTGTGACGTCGATTCTACCACCCATGTGCAACCTTGTGTGCGTGGTCACACGCGCCACCTGTGAATCAAGTAATCGACAACGTCAGATCAACTGGATCCTAAATCTACCTATGAGCAGCTGGGGGCTTCACATGGAGAGATGCGACTTTTGACCGGCCGGGCTTCCTTGGTTTCAATGTGCTGCTGCAGATCTGAAATTGCTAGCTAACTATCTCTGAGGTCAACTAGATCGTGTGCAGCGGTGCAGTGCTATGCTGCTAACCAACTCCATTTGGAATCTGTCCACGCCTCCCAAGCTCTGCAACTCCTTGTCAACCAATTACTACCCAATGTGGCATTAATTAGTTCCATGCATGGCCCTGCAATCTAGGCTAAGATGCTGTGCACGGAGAACCATGGAACCTGTAAAATGTCAACGAAATTAGCAGAGAAACCCAGTGGGTTATACTGCTGGTTTTCACTTCTTTCTCCCTCTTTTATCTGACAGGAAACAAATGCAGGCCGGTGCGTGAGGAACTGACCTAAGAATTAACAAATGCAGGCCGGTGCAGTCCGTGACAGTGTCAGAAGCTTCTGCGAGTCAGATCTAGCGAAACATAGCCATTACCAAGGTTAACACCACTATAAATGGCTAGCATTGCTGCCCATTCTGGACAAACCCATAAGCCAATCAAAAACAGCTCTCTGGTAGGTGTTTACGCTTAGCGTTTTCATCCTACAATGAGATCGCTGCCCATTGTAGTTTTATCCCTCCTGATTCTTGTCCTTGCTGCCCATGTATCCCAAGCCGATGACAAGGGCTCTCCAGGCGGAAATGGGAAGGGTTCCCATGAAGGGGACGGTGATGATCATAAATCAAATGGCGTAGGGCCGGTGAAAAAGCCAAAATGCCATAAGCCCGGACGTGGTCCAAAAAACCATGACAATGATGGTCGAGGACCACCGGAAAAGGAGTGCGATGATGAAGAGACAACACCGTCATCACCGGGGCCTCCCCCAGACCAAGGTAATGGTTCGCCATCACCACCGCCATCCCCTTCTTATTCTCCACCCATGAATACCCAGTCACCTCCACCTCCATTAGAAACTAGTCCTACCACACCTCCACCCTACCAACCCAGCAATCAATCCCCTCCGCCACCATCATCATCAAGCCCACCACCAACACCTCCATCTAGCCCCCCTGTTACACCTCCAACCTACGAACCTAATGATCAATCGCCACCGCCTCCAATGAACCCTCCACCCATTACCCCACCACCTCCATCTAGTCCACCTGCGGCACCTCCAATGAGCCCGACTAATCAGCCTCCTCCACCGTCATCATCATCTAGCCCCCCACCACTAGCTCCAGCCACTCCACCAACACCTCCATCAAGTCCCCCTGTTATGCCTCCATCCTACGAACCTAACGATCAATCGCCACCGCCTCCATTGAATCCTCCGCCCATTCCCCGCCACCATTAGCCCACCGCCTCACCTCCAATGAACCCGACTAATGATCAACCTCCTCCACCATCTCCGTCATCTAGCCCCCCACCAGTAGCTTCAGCCACCCCACCAACACCTCCATCTAGTCCCCCTGTTACGCCTCCATCATCAACACCTCCATCTAGTCCCCCTGTTACGCCTCCATCACCAACACCTCCATCTAGTCCCCCTGTAACGCCTCCATCCTACGAACCGAACGATCAATCGCCACCGCCTCCATTGAGTCCTTCGACCATTCCCCCACCACCTCCAACTAGCCCTCCTGCGGTACCTCCAATGAACCCAACTAATGAACAACCTCCTCCACCATCGTCATCATCTAGCCCCCCACCAATAGCTCCAACTACCCAACCACCTCCCTCTAGCCCACCTGCTACACCTCCAACAGACTCAACTGATGAGGAAACTCCTACATCACCACCATCATCTAGTCCACCAGTAACTCTATTAAGTCCTCCACCACCATCATCGAGTACACCACCGGCTCCATACATTGCCACACCACCTTTGTCTAGTCCCCCTGCTACACCTCCAACACACCAAGCTAACGACCAGTCCCCTCCACCTCCACCATCATATAGTCCGCCACCATCAGCTTTAGCTAGTCCTCCACCACCTCCACCACTGAGTCCACCAACAATAGTACCAACCACTAGCCCACCTCCTCCAGCTACTTCGCAATCCCCTATGTCTAGTCCACCAGCAACACCTCCAACAGACTCAACTGATGAGGAAACTCCTACATCACCACCATCATCTAGTCCACCAGTAGCTCTATCAAGTCCTCCACCACCATCATCGAGCACACCACCGGCTCCATCTATTGCCACACCACCTTTGTCTAGTCCCCCCGCTACACCTCCAACGTACCAAGCTGATGATCAATCCCCTCCACCTCCTCTATCATACAGTCCACCACCGACAACTTTAGCTAGTCCACCAGCAATAGCACCAACCACTAGTGCACCTCCTCCATCTACTTCCCCATCGCCTATGTCTAGTCCACTAGCAACACCTCCAATAGACTCAACTGATGAGCAAACTCCACCACCACCATCATCTAGTCCACCAGTAGCTCTATCAAGTCCTCCGCCACCATCATCGAGTACACCACCGGCTCCATCCATTGCCACACCACCTTTGTATAGTCCCCCTGCTACACCTCCAACGTACCAAGCTGATGACCAGTCCCCTCCACCTCCACCATCATACAGTCCACCAACGACAACTTTAGCTAGTCCTCCACCACCACCATCGAGTCCACCAGCAATAGCACCAACCACTAGCGCACCTCCTCCATCTACTTACCCATCGCCTATGTCTAGTCCACCAGCAACGCCTCCAACAGACTCAACTGATGAGCAAACTCCGTCACCACCAGCATCTAGTCCACCACTAGCTCCATCAAGTCCTCCACCACCATCATCTAGTCCACCAGTAGCTCTATCAAGTCCTCCACCACCATCATCAAGTACACCACCGGCTCCATCCATTGCCATGCCACCTTTGTCTAGCCCCCCTGCTACACCTCCAACGTACCAAGCTGATGACCAGTCCCCTCCACCTCCACCATCATACAATCCACCACCGACAGCTTTAGCTAGTCCTCCACCAGCACCATTGAGTCCACCAGCAATAGCACCAACCACTAGTGCACCTCCTCCATCTACTTCCCCATCGCCTATGTCTAGTCCACCAGCAACACCTCCGACCAGCCAAGGTAACCACCCACCGCCATCATCACCATTAAGTCCGCCTACCACACCTCCGACGTACCAAGTTAACCAACCACCGCCACCACCACAATTTAGTGCCCCTGCCACACCTCCGACCTATCAAGGTAATGCTCAACCACCGGCATCGGCAACAACACCGCCACTTGGTGCCCCTTCTGGCAATGGATGGGTGCAAGTTCAAAACTTTCATGACGCCATGTACTGGCAAATCGGGCGCTTTGTGGTGTACAAGTTGGTAAACAAGAAGGACAACTCCCTTGTGGATGTGCTCTATGTGAGCATGCAACCTGCAGGAAAGGGCAACAACTACTTTCTTGTGATAAAAGTAGCGGATGAATATAAGAAGGCCGGCAAGTATCATGTGCTCCTATGGGGAGTGCCTGGGTCAGCAGATGAAGCATGGAAAGTATATTGGCTCAAATTTGTAGGAAACTAAGCACATGGTGCAAACAGGATCATCTAGCTATAGACCATGCATGGCATTTGTAGGGAGAAGATATATGTCAATGTCCGCCTGCATGGATTAGTGTATCTTTGTAGCTTTGAGGGGCTTGATATCCAACTATATGTTCTGATTTCAGTGATAAATTTATATTGTGTTCTCATTAAAATTGCATCAAATTTACAAAATATGGGTGGAGATATAATCATATAACTCAAAGCATAAGCGCTTCACTGTACTTAGTTTGATGGTTGCCTTGTACTACCTCCGTCCCAAAATATAAGATAGTGTCAAAAACGTTCTTATATTTTGGGACAGAGGGAGTAATTCTTATTAATTTTTTTTGCTTATCTGTAGTTCATTGTTCACTGTTCACCTAGACGTACAGATCCTTGCCCTTCTTCACCAATTTCAAAGCAAAAAAAGAAAATTGAATTGAACAAGCTCAAATATTAACAATACGTAGCATACGACAGGCAAACCTTTACAACCACCAAAAGGGAAGCTTCCCCTGCAACAGAGGTAAAAGCTAGCACAATGCCAGCCAACAAAGACCAAAAGCAAAAGATGAGTTGAGTCAACTGCCAGATGTAGTTTAGAGAGCAACCATGCAGATGCAAGTGTGCAATGAGGTTGCATTGACATGATCCACTGAACCACCACAAGTGCAAGTGCACTAAATAACAGAACATGAATTCAATTACAGCAAGACACAAATAATTACTAATGGGTTACCGAATAGCATGAAGCAAGCAGGACCAGGTATATGCACAAAATTAAGAGTGCCAAAAGGTTCCATTGGCAAGGACATATGTTTATAATATACCAGGGATTATCAACACAGTTGTAGATAATAGTTTCTATTTTGCCATTTAGCCATATATAGGGCGAGGGACCAGTATAAAATACTTCACACGGACTGATGGACATGATAGACAATTCCAGGAAGATCAAGTGAGGTGCACAAGAAGTGAGCCGATCTGTCATAGCGACTATCTGACATCACATAATAAAGCAACCACTGGATCCATGATGATCTCAACAAAATGCACATGTCTTGCTTGCAGAAGATGTAACACATTACCTCCGAAAGATGCATGGTTTCAGCCGTGAATGGTTGGCTCAGATTCTTGCCGAGTGAGATCCGACGAAGGTTTTGGCAGAGTGGATATTCTAGATGATCTCTTGTCAAGAAGTGTCTTTATCCTCAAAGACATATAGGTGGAGTGCTGCAACGACAATCAATAATACAGTAAGCCTTAACGAGTAACAATGCTGAATGAATCAATGGGAGTAACAGCCTGCGAGACTTATCAACATAAAGCTATAATGTTGGAAGGCGCCTTAGATATTGGGAAGAAAGGAGGAATGTAGAGGACTCTAGCGTTTTGGTACTGCAGCAAAACGATACTGTACCACCCGATTCACTGCAGCGCCCATTTTCTTGCTCGGTTTTGTTTCGAACATTGTATGAGAATATGATTATATACACCAAACAATTTTTGAATACAAATTGAACATTTTTGTAATATACATCGAAAAATTGTTAAATACAGTGATTTTTTTGTAAAAACACTGAACAAATTTCAAAGAGACAATGAGCATTTTGTAGTATACTTGAAAAATTTCTTAACATACAGCGAACAAATTTCAGATACACAATGAACATTTTGTAGCATACACTGAATAATTTCTTATATTACGATGATCATTTTCGTAATACAGGATGAATATTTTTATAATGCATGATGAATTTTTCCATGATATACTGTGAGCATTTTCTTAATATTCGATGAACTTCTTATATGATACACAAAAAAGAGAAATAAAAAGAAAAGGAAACAGAAACAGAAACAGAAATAAAGAAACATAAAAAAACAAAAGGAAAAATGAACCAAAACAGAAAAATCAAAAAAATGGAACAAAACCTTTGAAAACCGGACAAAATAATGAAAAAAAACACAGAAGAAAAACGAAAAAAAAAACGCAGGAAACAGCAGCGAACGAAAACATCACGCGAATCCATACACGGTCAGTCCAACTGGAGCTCGCTTCAGCAGCAAGGGCAAGATTGGTAAATCTTTCACAGCATCTCTTTGACAAAAGTATCGACCCCGCATTCTCACAGCTAGCATCAACCAGCCAGTCAGTAAAGAACACATACGCGGGTTTCTGTTGATTTTTGCCAATGTTTTCTATGTACATCCCTTTGTTTCACGATTGCTTGATTCTTTGAACCTTTACGTACCTTCCCTAGTGATAGGTTCCAGTTCAAGTTCTCAATTTAAAATCTCTAGTTTGCATTAGGGTGATGCATGCAAATGACTCCACTGCTGGTGCTTGAGTTTTAAATATACAACATATTATAATGTTACAGATGGCAGAGAAGACGAACTTTTCATATAGCAGTGAGATTACTTAACAGTGCGTAATGGCCTGCCAACATAACATGAACAATAATAATTTCCATGTCAATCTTGCCGATTTGATGCATGGGTGTTCCTTTTCTACCAATCGACATCCTTCAGGAGAGGCGTTGCTCACATTTCCATATAGCTCCACGTTTCAGTATGGTAGAAACTCCAACCCAATAATGGATTGAAGGCTTCAAAGTTCACTCAGTAATCCCCCACAAAAGTAAGAAAAAAGTTCACTCGGTGATATCTATTCATAGTCCTCTGCCTTGTCGGAGCACTACAGCCCAGCAGTCAAGTAAAAATATCTATGATCGATATACCAAGATTAATTACTTAGGCAGTTTCTAGTCCACACACATGATCCCATTCCTAGCATTTCTTCAAGTAGGTTGCAAAGAAAGTATAGTCATCAGAAGCTCCAGCTCCTACTAAGGAACACAAAAAGAAAATATTCTCCCAGATGATATATTCAACATGCATAATGGTTTGAGTGAATCGGATATAAGGCCTCGTCATCTCAAATGCAATTGCTTAATATTTACTATTTACTGGAATGAGAAGACACCCCCATTACTTAAAAATGGTCCACTTCGATGCACTAATGTATAGGAAAGAGCATTAAGCAATGGAGATGGAGAAAAGTAACACAAATTACCTTCTGTGCAATCTGAGATGTGGCGCGGAAGTGGGTTCTACACAGGCAAAGCAATGCAAGACCACTCTGCAAATACGTAAGATATCAAACCATGGCACAGAACTGATTTTCTAAATAATAAGCTTTCCATTGTTTGTTTGTATGGGCTGAAAAATATATATACGGTCCAGACCATAGTTCACGCAAATGCTACGATATGATGCTAGTTCGCTTTGGGTAGGCCAGGCTATCTTTGCCCTTCTCTTTACTCTAATATATGATACGCGCGGTCATGCGTATTTTAGAAAAAACCTACTCCCTCCGTCCTTGAAAGAGTGTACTTCTGGTAGGAGTTAGGACCCTACTGGATCTAGGGCGTAGGTTGTAGGGAAAGGAGGGGGAAGGACGAGGGCTGGTGCGCGGCGGCCGGCGGCGTGGCGCCGTCCTTGCGACGGGAGCAGCAGCGGCGAAGGCAAGAGGCGGCTAGGGTTTAGGTCTCCCAGCTCCCTAAGGGAAGCCGAGCAAATTATGATTGCTTCTTGCTTGATTAGATTGATACATCTCCTCTTCTTATATAAAGAAGTTTACTTGACTCCTAAGCAAACGATTCTAATACGATAAGATAATTGGGCTAAGCCCCTAATTAAGATACTTGGGCCATAACCCACTGGGCTAACCCCTATGCTGGTCATAACACTTCTCCCCGTCTGCACAAACAGCTCGTCCTCGAGCTGTAAGGTGGGGAAGCGCTTGTTGAACTCCTCGAGGTGATCAACCAGCGTCAAACACCTTCGTGACAGCTGGGGCGGCAACGTCGGCGGCGACGGCGTCCTCCGGAATGTAGTCTGCAACCTCCAGGTAGAAGAGTCGCGGGCAGGCATGGCCGGGCGTGTAGGGCTCGTCGCAGTTGAAGCACAACCCTTGGCGGCGACGCTCGAGTAGCTCGGCCGAGGTGAGCCGGGCGGAACGGGCAGCAGGCGTGCGCGCGAGGTGCCGCGAAGCTTTGAACAGCCGACCGAGCGGGATCTCGCCAGGTAGCGACCAGTGGCCCGGACGGTGACTCTGTTGGGCGGCCACAGCGGCGCTTCGAGCAGCGGGCGTAATACATGGCCGTCTGGATATCTTGGGGTCCCGAAGCTCCATGTCCACGCCGGATGTGATCCGGAAGTCCGCAAACAAAGAGGTCAGCCCATTGCTGGCAAATCACGCCCGACGCGTGGCATGCCGAGAACAGAAGCGGTCGGCGGCGTCTGAACCGTGGAGGTGAAGGGAAGGCGGCCTAGCTCCGCCAGTGCTCCCGCGGATCGGGGCCCAAAGCGAAGGAGGAAGAGCTCGCGAAGCGCTCCCCGGGGATGCTGCCCTCGTCACGCTCGAGGGCGTAGTACAGTCAGGCTGCACCGCAGCGGTGGTAGGATGCCGACCAAGTGCGCTCCGACGCGGCGTCTGCCCACGAAAAACTCACTGCTGGTTGAGCGATTAAGCGGGTCCTCCATGCCGTCATAAGTGGCGAAATCGATCTTGGCGAACCGCGGAGGCGTCTGGGTCGACGCGCCATGGCCGACCGGCTCGGCGGTGCGGAGCAGTGATGATGACGGCGCCCGATCAACGGTGGGGACACCGTCATAGGCCCCCGCGGAGCCGGACGAGGCCCCAGACTGCAGCGTGGGTACCGGTGGGTCCCCGGTCTCCGTATAAACTGGCGGTGGCGACGTCCAGGTTAGCCAGGTCGGGATCTGGGACGATGACGGCGGAAACCGTACCTGCTGGATCGGGAGGCCTCCGGCAAGGATCGCCTAGTCCGGGGCTGGCGGCGGTGGTGGAGCTGGACCGGCGCGACGGCGCGGTTGGCGTCTGGGGCAGCGGCGATCACCCCGCTGCGGCGGGGCGAGCACGGATGGCGCCCGCGAGAACCGGCAGCGAACCCCTTTGTGGCGAGGGCAACCTTTGCGGCGCCGCTGGAACGACGGATGGGCCTCGGCGATCGCCCTTGGTACCGAGTACTAGGCGAGTGCGGCGGCGGCGGGCGGCCAGGGTGCCCACGAACGGCGGCAACGGTGGCCCGCCCATTGCAGGCGCGCCCTGGGACGGCCACGGCAGCGCGGGGTGGCCGTAGGCGGCGGTAGTCGCAGCCAATGGAGGTGCGGGCGGCCCGGCCAGGTACAAATGGATGCCCTGAACGGCCGTCACGAGATCCCGCAAGATGCTGGTGACTTCTTCCGGCGTGAAAACGGCGGTTGTCGGCGCAGCGGAGGTGACCGGGGCCGGCGGCGTGGGGGAACTGGCGATGGTGACGGTGACCAACCGGCGGTGGTCAGCGGTGCGGCGGTGATGATTGGCAGCGGCGGCGTTGGCGTTGACGAAGACATGATCGAGCCCGAGTCTCTGGATACCAAATTGGTAGGAGCTAGGACCCTACTGGATCTAGGGCGTAGGTTGTAAGGAAAGGAGGGGGAAGGACGAGGGCTGGTGCGCGGCGGCCGGCGGCGTGGCGCCGTCCTTGCGACGGGAGCAGCAGCGGCGAAGGCAAGAGGCGGCTAGGGTTTAGGTCTCTCAGCTCCCTAAGGGAAGCCGAGCAAATTATGATTGCTTCTTGCTTGATTAGATTGATACATCTCCTCTCCTTATATAAAGAAGTTTACTTGACTCCTAAGCGAACGATCCTAATACGATAAGATAATTGGGCTAAGCCCCTAATTAAGATACTTGGGCCATAACCCACTGGGCTAACCCCCTATGCCGGTCATAACAACTTCCAACATTGTTGGAGGGTCAAACTATCTCAAAGTTTGACCGAGTTTGTACAAAAATATATCAATGCTTATGAAACCAAATAGGTATATGACGAAACTATATTTTATCATGAATCTAATGCTACTAATCTGATGGCATAAATGTTGGTCTATTATTGTATAAATACGGTTAAACATAAAAAATGACTTTCCAATAAAGTTGGAAGTACACTCTTTCAAAGACGGAGAGAGTAGATGATAACAGAACCTTAAGAACAAAAGTTTTCTTATATATAATATATGATACGCACCACTCATGCATATTCTAGAAAAAAACCTAGATGATAAAAGAACCTTAAGAACAAAAGTTGAAGCAATTAGCTAAACTCTCTCCGAATGTTTTGTTACATGGATGGGACTCTCAAGTTCAGTTTGGCTTGTGATATATATAGTACCATATTAGTGAAACTTTACCATCCCGAGAGACAAAAGGCAGGTTCAGTTAGAAAGGTTAAGTTTGTATCACATGGCATCCATTCTCATATCTTCAAAGAGCAGTAGTCCATATATAAACTTAATGGACAAGATTGAAACACTTCTCCATATAATATCTCCCAGAAGATTGGAAAAGCATCCAACATGTAGTAAAATTACCAATTAGCCATGACATGTTCATATATGGATATTATTTTCTTCCAGCATATAGTACATAAACTAAGTATTCTCTGATGAATATCAAATAAACTTAGTATAAATGCCCAATGGCGACCACAAGACCAGTAGATGCGTGGACGAGAAAAGAGAGGTGATTTTGGAGCATTTGAAGTCGTCAATTATTACTGGGGGAAAACTCTCAACTCTGCAGCAATTTTACACCGACCTCCTTTAAGGCCTTATTCTTTAAATCAATACACTGGGGGAAAACCCTCAACTCTGCAGCAATTTAAAGAAGAATATCTAACAGCATAACTTACAGATGTTGCACAAAGCAGAACATCTACATTTATGTTTCACAAACTATTCCAAGACATAAACAGGAATGAGCAGAAACTAGCCACTCCGAATGAAAATTACGAAGGAGCATACCAGAACACAGGAGCTTCCTGACCCAACAGGATTTGCCAAGAGCATGAGCAAAACACAAGCGTTCACTACCCGTTGTGCTCCATAGTCACAAAAGGCATGAAGTTTCAGTATGTTACACACCAAAGCACGAAAATTGCAGCCCAAATTATTTTCTTAACAGTAGTGTATATTATCACTATGCTTTAAACATGAAAAATGCTTAAGCTGAGAGAGTTCACCTTTTCCACTTCTCTAACATCCTTATTTCTGGGCAATGCAGAAGGTGATTTCAATGTCTTTCTATCCTGTGACTTATCCGAAGAACATTTCAAGATTTTAGGTTTTTGCATCTTGTATATGGAACTAGAGATGAACGAGAGTACCAGCATCTAGTTTCCAATTTTTTAATTAAGTTGAGATACCTGTTGCCTCCTGGTATAATATAAGTACCAATCTCACATAATTTTCAGGTATGAGTTACCAAGATAGCTGCGGTGTCCATTCTACTACCCATATGCAGCCTCGCGTGCGGGGTCACACGTACCACCTGTGAATCTAGTAATCGACAACGTCAGATCAACTGGATCTAAGTCTACCTAGAGATATGAGCGGCTAGAAGCTTCACATGGAGAGATGACTTTTGATCGGCCGGGCTTCCTCTGTGTTTCAGTGCTGCCCATGAAAGCTCACAGCTAGATAGCTCTCCCGTCCATTTGATTTGTGCCGCACTGCTGCTACAGATCTGACACTGCTAGCTAACTATTTCTGAAGTCAACTAGATCGTGTGCAGCGGTGCTGTGCTATGCTGCTAACCAACTCAACTAGGGCACCTAGCAGTTTTTGCCTGCTCCATTTGGAATCTACCCATGCCTCCCAAGCTCTGCTACTCCTGGTCAACCCATTACTACCAGTGTGGCATTAACTAGTTCCATGCATGGCCCTGCGATCTAGGCTAAGATGCTGTGCACGGAGAACCATGGAACCTGTAAAATGTCAACGAAATTAGCAGAGAAACCCAGTGGGTTATACTGCTGGTTTTCACTTCTTTCTCCCTCTTTTATCTGACAGGAAACAAATGCAGGCCGGTGCGTGAGGAGCTGACCTAAGAATTAACAAATGCAGGCCGGTGCAGTGTGTGACAGTGTCAGAAGCTTCTGCGAGTCAGATCTAGCGAAGCATAGCCATTACAAGGTTAACACCACTATAAATGGCTAGCATTGCTGCCCATTCTGGACAAACCCATAAGCCAATCAAAAACAGCTCTCTGGTAGGTGTTTACGCTTAGCGTTTTCATCCTACAATGAGATCGCTGCCCATTGTAGTTTTATCCCTCCTGATTCTTGTCCTTGCTGCCCATGTATCCCAAGCCGATGACAAGGGCTCTCCAGGCGGAAATGGGAAGGGTTCCCATGAAGGTGACGGTGATGATCATAAATCAAATGGCGTAGGGCCGGTGAAAAAGCCAAAATGCCAAAAGCCCGGACGTGGTCCGAAAAACCATGACAATGATGGTCGAGGACCACCGGAAAAGGATTGCGATGATGAAGAGACAACACCGTCATCACCGGGACCTTCCCCAGACCAAGGTAATGGTTCGCCATCACCACCGCCATCTCCTTCTTATTCTCCACCCACAAATACCCAGTCACCTCCACCTCCATTAGAAACTAGTCCTACCACACCTCCACCCTACCAACCCAGCAATCAATCCCCTCCGCCACCATCATCATCAAGCCCACCGCCAACACCTCCATCTAGCCCCCCTGTTACACCTCCAACCTACGAACCTAATGATCAATCGCCTCCGCCTCCAATGAATCCTCCACCCATTACCCCACCACCTCCATCTAGTCCACCTGCGGCACCTCCAATGAGCCCGACTAATCAGCCTCCTCCACCGTCATCATCATCTAGCCCCCCACCACTAGCTCCAGCCACTCCACCAACACCTCCATCTAGTCCCCCTGTTATGCCTCCATCCTACGAACCTAACGACCAATCGCCACCGCCTCCATTGAATCCTCCGTCCATTCCCTCGCCACCATCAAGCCCACCTGCCTCACCTCCAATGAACCCAAATAATGATCAACCTCCTCCACCATCTCCGTCATCTAGCCCCCCACCAATAGCTCCAGCCACCCCACCAACACCTCCATCTAGTCCCCCTGTTATGCCTCCATCCTCTGAACCCTAACGATCAATCGCCACCGCCTCCATTGAATCCTCCGTCCATTCCCCCGCCACCATCTAGCCCACCTGCCTCACCTCCAATGAACCCGACTAATGATCAACCTCCTCCACCATCTCCGTCATCTAGCCCCTCACCAGTAGCTCCAGCCACCCCACCAACACCTCCTTCTAGTCCCCCTGTTACGCCTCCATCACCAACACCTTCATCTAGTCCCCCTGTTACGCCTCCATCACCAACACCTCCATCTAGTCCCCCTGTAATGCCTCCATCCTACGAACCGAACGATCAATCGCCACCGCCTCCATTGAGTCCTTCGATCATTCCCCCACCACCTCCAACTAGCCCTCCTGCGGTACCTCCAATGAACCCAACTAATGAACAACCTCCTCCACCATCGCCAACATCTAACCCCCCACCACTAGCCCCAGCAACACCTCCATCTAGTCCCCCTGTTGCATCTCCAACCTACGAACCTAACGATAAATCGCCACCGCCTCCATTTAGTCCTCCGTCCATTCCCCCACCACCTCCATCTAGCCCACTTGTCGCACCTCCAATGAACCCGACTAATGACCAGCCTCCTCCACCATTGCCATCATCTAGCCCCCCACCACTAGCTCCAATCACCCCACCAACATCTCCATCTAGTCCCCCTGGTACACCTCCAACCTATGAACCTAATGATCAATCGCCACCGCCTCCATTAAATCCTCCGTCCATTCCCCCACAACCATCTAGCCCACCTGCCTCACCTCCAATGAACCCGACTAATGATCAACCTCCTCCACCATCTCCGTCATCTAGCCCCCCACCAGTAGCTCCAGTCACCCCACCAACACCTCTATCTAGTCCCCCTGTTACGCCTCCATCCTACGAACCTAACGATCAATCACCACCCCCTCCATTGAATCCTCCGCCCATTCCCTCACCAGTTCCATCAAGCCCACCCGTGGCACCTCCTATGAACCCGACTAATGATCAGCCTCCACCATCGTCATCACCTAGCCCCCCACAAATAGCTCCAATGACTCCACCACCTCCCTCTCACCCACCTGCCACCCCTCCAACAGACTCAACTAATGAGCAAAGTCCTCCACCACCACCATCATCTAGTCCACCAGGAGCTCTATCAAGTCCTCCACCACCATCATCGAGTCCAGCAATGGCTCCATCCATTGCCACGCCACCTTTGTCTAGTCCCCCTGCTACACCGTCATATAGTACACCGCCGACAACTTTAGCTAGTCCACCACCACCATTGAGTCCACCAGCAATATCTCCAACCACTAGCCCACCTCCTACATCTACTTCTCCATCGCCTATGTCTAGTCCACCAGCAACACCGCCGACCAACCAAGGTAACCACCCACAGTCACCATTAAGTCCGCCTACCACACCTCCGATGTACCAAGTTAACCAACCACCACCGCCACCACAATTAAGTGCCCCTGCCACACCTCCGACCTATCAAGGTAATGCCCAACCACCACCATCGCCACTTGGTGCCCCTACTGGCAATGGATGGGTGCAAGTTCAGAACTTTCGTGACGCCATGTACTGGCAAATCGGGCGCTTTGCCGTGTACAAGTTGGTAAACAAGAAGAACAATTCCCTTGTTGATGTGCTCTATGTGAGCATGCAACCTGCTGGAAATGGCAACAACTACTTTCTTGTGATAAAAGTAGCAGATGAATATAAGAAGGTCGGCAAGTATCATGTGCTTCTATGGGGTGCGCCCGGGTCAGCAGATCAAGCATGGAAACCATATTGGCTCAAATTTGTAGGAAACTAAGCACATGGCGAAAACAAGATCATCTAGCTGTCGACCATGCATGGCATTTCTAGGGAGAAGATATATAGACATTTTGTGATCAATGTGCGCTTGCATGGATTAGTTGATCTTTGTAGCTTTGAGCGGCTTGATATCCAACTATATATTCTGATTTCAATAATAAATTTATGTTGTGTTCTCAGTATAATTGCCTCAAATTTACAAAATATGGGTGGAGTTATAATCATATAACTCAATGCATAAGCGCTTCACTGTACTGTTTGTTTGATGGTTGCCCTGTAATTCCTATTAATAACGTTGCTTATTTGTAGTTCACTATTTGCCGTTCACCTGGGCGTCCAGATCCTTGACCTTCGTCACCAATTTCAAAGCAAGAAGATAACTGAACAAGCTCAAACATAAACAATGCGTGGCATACAAAGAGCAAATCCTTACAACCACCAAAAGAGAAGCTTCCCCTGCATCTCCAGCAAAATGGTGTGAGATGCAACATAGGAAAAAGCTAGCATAATGCCAGCCAACAGAGACCAAAAGCAAAAAAGAAGTTAAGTCAACTGCCGGATGTAGTTTAAGCAGCAACCATCCATATGCAAGTGTGCAAAGAGGTTGCATTGACATGAACTGTTGAAGAACCACAAGTGCAAGTGCACTAAATGACAGAACCCAAACTCAATGACAGCAACAAACTAAAAATAATTATTGACAGGTTATGACCGGATAACATGAAGCAAGCAGGACCAGGTATATGCACAAAATTAAGAGTGACAAGAGGTTCTATTGGCGAGAACATATGTTTATAATATACCAGGGATTAGCAGTACAGTTGTATAGAGCAATTTCTATTTGACCTTGTAGCCATATATAGGGTGAGGGACCAGTATGAGATACTTCACAGGGACATGAGAGACAATTCTAGGAAGATCAAGTGGGGTGTACAGGAAGTGAGCCGACCTGTGATAGTAACTATCCGACATCACATAACAAAGCAACCACTAGATCCATGATGATCTCAACAAAATGCATGTGTCTTGCTTGCAGAAGATGTAACGCATTACCTCCGAAAGATGCATGGTTTCAGCCATAAATGGTTGGCTCAGATTCTTGCTGAGTGAGATCCGATGAAGGTTTTAGTAGAGTGGATATTTTACATGATCTCTTGCCAATAAGTGCCTTTATTCCCAAAGACACATAGGTGGAGTGCTGCAACCACAATCAATAATACAGTAAGCCTTAAGAAGTAACAATGCCGAATGAATCAATGGGAGTAACTGTTGAATTGTACATGTAGACGTGTGTGTAATATGTTGTACAGGAGCTGGCCTACCCTCTCCTAGAATGTAGTATCAGTAGCGGGTGCGTGAGTGGTGTTGTAGGAGTCTGTTACCCCCCCCCCCCCCCCCCTAATATGTAATCATCTTGTTGTAACAACCTGAGCGGAATATACAACACAATTATCCAAGTGTAACAGCCTGTGAGACTTATCAACAGAAAGCTATAATCTGAGAAAGAAAGAAAGAAAATTACTGCATTGTAGTGTTGTGCAGAGAATGCATTTAACAAGGCATGGTGGAGAATTGGCCAAGTAAATATAGGAGCAATAGCCTAGATTGATATAAAACGGATGTCCAGAATAAAATGGTCTAGAACTTCATAATTACTCACTTGAAGCCATAAAACGAGGTCTTGGCAACCGAGAATAATCTGTTGCCTGTACAGAGTCACGAGTAATGACCTGAGACTTGGCCATGCCGGCCTAGGCAGCCGAGAAGAACCCCCTGCCGGTACCGCAGGAACGTGCGCCAGCCTCCTCATCCATTTGCCTCGGCGCCTCCAAGGAGGCTTCCACGACGGGATTCCGCCTGGGGCCGTCGCTGCAGGCCCGGGACGCCGGCGCGCGGGCCAGGGCAGAGCGAAGTGTCATGCCGCGGCAATTCGTCGAACAGGTGGTGGGCGTCCTCCGTGGTGAGCTTCCCGGAGCTCGCGCGCGCCGCGGCGGCTGCGCAGGCGGCGTAGCGCTCCCAGCTGCGTGAGGGCGGTGAGGTGGAGGATGGGCAGGCGGAGGAATGGCGACTGGACGAGGGCGGGGGCGGGGGCAGGAGAGGCGAGACATTGACGGGTATAGCCAATGTCGCTCCCGTCTCCTATGTGGCTCGTCTCATTTGTACTCCTCAGTAAACTAATATAAGAGTGTTTAGATCACTATTTTAGTTATCTAAACGTTCTTATATTAGTTTACAGAGGGAGTAGCAGTATCGTTTCCGGTTTACTTCCTCTCTCGCTTCTACAACGAATTAAATCAAATTTCTTTTAAATCAAATTTATGCTCAACCATAAGAACGATTTACAAGAATGAAACCTTTATTGAAAACCACTGAAATATAGTGGCAATACGAGTACTTGATGAAATGAACCATATCAACATAAAAAAAACTAGAATGTAGTGAAATAGCCAATGGGTCTCTGGCCCCATTGCACCTGATTTAAAAACAATAATTTAGAGACTGGAAAAGAAGTCAAAATTTTCAAAAAGAAAAATTGAAGCAATAACGGTATAGCTTTATAATCTTATAAAAAGTTCCATCAACAAGTGACTTGCGTGGACTCTGGAGGAAAAACTAAATTGTGAGTGCAAAAAGTGCGAATAGTAGTGTTTATATAGTGTCGTTTTTGTTTTGTTTCGCCAAGAATACCAGGGAAGTCATCATTCACGGAACATTTTACACGAGTATAATACTATACCATTCTTGTTTCCGAGAAGTTTTGAATTTTTTTAAATAATGTTGTAGTTTTTAATATTTATTTTCTAAGTTGGCGCTCTTTTCATTCTTTACACATACCACACTAAGAATATGCCAACTTGGAAACGAGGCTATACAAAATTGCAGTTTGCAGATTATTTTTTTTGTTTGTGTGTTGGTACATAGGGGCCTTAAGATTTCGCAGCGGTAAGCATGCAAAATTATATTGCTGAATTTGAAACCTGGGCTAAACGACATAACCGTTGAAGCTTGGCAAGACTAAGTTGAAGTTTACGATGATGCGATGAGCGTGCTTAAATGGGGTTGGTTGGTTACATGCCAGGTGGCTACCTGGCGGGCTAAGGGCAACACTAGCCAATCATTTATCCTATAACTCCTCAGATGCTTTCTTAAACCATAACTTCTTAAAGTTTGAGGAGTTATATAGTGGTCGGACCTAATCAAACCTTTATATTTTCAACTCTTGAGAAAAAATGTCTAGTTTTCTTATCCTATGTCGCCTACATTTAAAATAGTTGCATGATTTTCATCAATCATTTGAATGATACAAATTGATAATATGCACCAATTCAACATAAAAACACACAATATAGTTCATTCAGTCAAAAAATCGAAATTAAAACATGCATATACTTCATCCAAAAGCCACCAAATGGATCAAGTTTGAGAAAAAAAAACACAACATAGCATGTCTTAATGTCATAGACAGAGCTCTCTCAAATTCATACTACATGAACTCAAGCACTTTCGTGCTCACCACCACCACGGCCACACCACCACCATGGCTGCCACCACCACAACCATGGCCACCAGAGTCGACCTCCGACTGGGCCAAGATCTCCCCGTGAGTGAGTTCCTCATACTTTATTGTCGTGGCATCCATCGTGCTCGGGTCCATGAACATGATAGCACAATCTTCTGCCTTCTTCCCTTTTGCAAGCCTCTCCTCCTTGAGTGTAATCTTAGGCTCCTCCGTTTTCATCTTCCTCGTTTGGGCCGCCAACTTTGCTCTCCACTTCTCATTCTCCATGTACTTGAACTTGTTCCACCTCACCGCCTTCTCTTATTTGCGTCCAACTCCCAAATCTTTCTTGGTCTCAATCATATCACAAAGCTCCTATTGTGGGTGTCGACGCCTCCATGCTTCTTCCTCTATTTTAGACTCTTATGCCCATCCGGCCTTTTGTAAGGATGCAAAATCCATCCTCTTCGTCATCGGCTTCAACGGATATGCTAATTTGTGACCTCTTCGGTGTGGTTCCAAAGTTTCTTCGGATTCACTTCTCATTGCAAACTAGTTCCTTGTAGTAATGGTGTCATGTGAATGCCTTGCCGCCGCCTTTCTTGTTGCGTTGCTTGTATAGCTCTTGGATAAGAGGTCCACGATATGTGATTTGCACCCCAGTCAGTAATGCATGATTTACTTGATCAACACAAACTAGACCATCAGTTGCATTTCTCTTGGATCACACCCCACCGGTGGGAAAGAGAGCCTTGAGTGCGGTAGGAGTGGATGGTCACGTTGTTGCAATAGTAGTCTTCAATCCTACTCAAAAATTATCCTTCATTTGATTTGTACCAACCGACGCATCAGATGAGAAATTCATCCAAGCAAAGCACAATGCAATGTCTCATCTTGACAATAGTTCATTGTCATTGCCCTCTTTGTGCTTGCTCATGTCTCAACAGGATCACTGTCCTCCTCCACTTCGGAATCATCATCAAGTCCGCTCTCTTCCTCTTGATCATTCCTCACACTGTCATAATCTAGTCCGTCGAGCCTGAGTACGTGTAATTCATCCAATTGTGACAAAAAAATTGAAGCATTATGCTCCTCCACACTAGAATCAACAATAACAAGCACGTCACAAAATCGTTGCTGCAAACCATCATCAATCATCAATATCCATAGCAAAAGCTATAATAAAAAACTTTACCTCTAGGGCATATCGTCGAACACTTGGTGGCCATGGACCTCAACCTCAACTGTATCACCAAACGTGCTGGAGAAGGAGCTGATGAGTGGCCGGAGAAGGGGCGTGAGGCACATGGTAGGGAGAAGGCATCGTGTGGATGCTTTCTTCCTTTTCTTGGACGATGCTCCGCAAAAATGGTTTTCTAAATTATGGAAAATGACGAAATCAAAAAATGTTTGCGAATTTGGAAAGAACTTCCCAATTTCAATTTTTTAGTAAACCTTAAAATACATGAATTTTAAAAATGCTCACTCATTTCTAAAAAGTTCATGAATTTCAAAGATATTGTGAATCCGAAAACAAATCATAAATTCGAAAAACAAAACAAAGATTCCCCCAAAAACTCTTAAATTTGAAAATACGTTCACGAATTTTAGAAAATATTCATGGATTTGAAACAAAACGGTATATAAAAAAGAGTAAATGAGAAAAAAAAAGAAAAAAGAACAAAAAGTAGAGTAAAGACCCGATCAAAAACAGAAAAACAAAAAAAAAAAGCTAGAAGTGGGAAGATCCACGTAAAGGCTTTACAAAACTGGAATGAGTGGTGCAGCTCGGCCGGCCAACTAAATTCGATAGCTCGGCTGCAGTTGGCGCCTCGTACCAGGCGCAAATATGTCTCGCTTACAGCGAGACCTAGTGCAGCCTCGCGCCAAACAAACCGCGACTATGGGCGGGCTCAGCGCAGACTACAGTTCTTCAGTGCTTTTTTTCTCCCGTTTCCTTTTCATATTTTTGATATATTTTTAATTTTTCTAATATATATATATACACACACAAATACACAGAAATGAAAATTCAATCATGTTTTAAATAATGTTAAATGTCTATAGAAAAAATGTTTCTACTGTATAAGAAACTTGTAAAATGTTAATCAATTATTTGAAAAAAATGTTAAAGGTGTAGATAAAAAGTGTTTTTGATGTACGCAAAAAAATGTAAAACAATTTAGGAAGACATCAAAGAATATATAAGGGAAAATTTTAATAATGTATTTGAAAAATATTAAACATATATATTGTTGGTGTATACAAAAAAATGTACAATATGTATGTAAAAAGTAGACATAAAAATATTAGTTTCCAAAAGTTAATCATATATTTGAATTTTTTAATATGAATAAAAAATGTACCTTATCTATAAACAAATGTACAATGTTTATGACAAAAAGTAGATATAAAGTAATATAGTTTAAAAGAATGTCAAGCATCTATTGGATAATGTTAAATGTTTATAGAAAAAACGTTCCTAAAGTATGCAAAAAAATTATAAATGTGTACGAAAAAAGTAAAATTCAAAAATATTCCGAAATGTTAATCATGTATTTAAATTTTTATGTGGTTTAAAAATACTTTATTACCATAAAAATTTCACCATGTGTTTAAAAAAATGTTCTCCGTTTATTAAAACAAGTATTCAAAACATGTATTAAAAGAAAATTTACACTGTAAATTAGAAAAATGTTCAATGTGTTTCAAAAAATTGTGCGATGTGTACACTAAAAATGTATATGGTGTAATGAGAAAAGGAGACACTTGTTTGACAAAAAGAAACCTATGTAAATCAACAAAGAAACAAAGAAAAAACATAGAAACTCGATAAAACCAAAAAAAGGAAACAAAAAGAGAAAATGGAAAGCGACGAAAACTAATGCAAAAAAATGGAAACGGTGAAACCCGAGAAGGAAATAGTGATAAGAAAGAAACCTAGAAAAGAAACAAAGAAAAGCGAAGAAAAACAGAGAAAGAAAAGCAAAAAAATAGTGAAAATCAAGAAAAAATAAGAAAACAAAAGAAAAAGAAAACCTGGAAATAATCGTGAAGAAACGAAGAAGGCCTGTGAAAAAAACATAGTAAAGCAAAAAAGAATGAGAAAACCATGAAGAAATAAGGAAAACTTAAAAGAGGAAACAAAAGAAAGAAAAAAAGAAACCCAAACCGGACAAACGAAGAATATCGATCAAAGGAGAAAGCCAGTGAACTTAAAAAAAACACCGAATCGGGCCGGTCGAGTAAATGATGGCAGAGTAAAACAGTCGATGCGAGATATTCTTCCATCTTTCTATAAGCGAGACATAGTTCTCGCGCCTCATACCAATTGCATTGTATAAGTATTTTGACGCTTTAAGTGCCAAATATCATATTAGTAGCACATAAGTACGAGAGCCCCCATTCGACACCCCGTGCATGAAAATGCTAGGCAAATGCATAGAGCTTCCATGACTAGGTCGGCCTATATTAGCGGTATGTACTATAGAGTGTGTTACCATGTGGGTAAAACCGTAAAAGCAATTCCGATGTATCATGTTGACACCGCTACTTCCATAAATACAATTATAGATATCATCTTCCTCAGGTTTAGAGTGCCTATAAAGTTCTTACTACTGATGGTGAATCTCATTTCATACAAGGGATTTTTTGGAGTATCCTACGTAAGTATGGAGTTACACCTCGCGTAGCATCTCCCTACCATCCACAAATGAGTGGGTAGGTGGAGTTATGAACCCGAGAGTTGAAACAATTCTTTAGAAGACAGTGCAAAAAGTCAAGGACGAATTGGGCACAAAAGCTCAACAACGCGCTTTGGGCGTATCGCACTGCCTACAAAAATTCCATGGGTATGATGCCACATAAAATGGTCTATGGTAAGGCATGCCATTTACCTTTAGAGCTAGAGCATAATTTTTGGGGCCATTTTGAATTTAGACCTGGATCTTAAGGAGGTCGGAGAAAAGCGATTGTTAGATGTACTACATGCTCCAGATGAATTAGAAATGAAGCTTATGAAATTGCTTGTCTGTTTAAAGAAAAGGTTAAGGTGTGGCATGATAGAAAGATCTTGAAACAAAAGTTTCACGCTGGAGACAAAGTTCTCCTATTTAACTCCCATTTTAAGTTGTTTCTAGGAAAGCTTAGGTCCAAGTGGGAAGAACCCTATAAGATCGAAGAAGTTTATAATTTAGGAGTTGTATGGTTGAAGGGGGATATGAATACTCTGCGAATCATAAACGGACCATGCCTGAAGCTCTACCTCACAGATGAACAATAGTAGAGAGAGAGAGAGAGGAAATAAACTCATAACGATCTAAGAGGATATGCCACTCGAGAACACGAGAGACAATTCGGTAAAGTAGAATAATTAATAAAACTCTAGTCTTCAGTTATAGACTAGGAGTGAATTCAATAAAAGTTACTAAAGACCTACCATTTTGAAGTGATTCTAATTTGGAAGCTAGACCTATGAAATAGTTGTCTTTTGGGTGCTTTGGGTCTAACCCCACAAAAAGAAAGAAAGGCGATTCAGAAAAAAGGATGATGATGCAAGGTACGCGTACCTCTGCTCGTACCATGCGAGCGAGGAAAGTCCAAAGAAACCAGGGCAATTTACGACTTTCAGTACGAGCGCTCACGCTCGTACTGGCGGTCGTACCACTCGGAGGAGGAGACAAACAGAAAGTCTCATTTTCTAAGACGGCGCAAGGTACGAGCAACTGCGCTTGTACCATTGCTCATACAGCCCGACAACTACAAGTTACAGAAGGTCTGGTTTTCAAGACAGCCTAGGGTACGCTCGGGTGAGCTCGTAACAATGGTCGTAACCATCCTCGACTTTGTCGACGGGTTTGAAAATAATATAAAGGTATTACAATTCATGTTTAAAAGAAATTTCCGGGTTTCAATTTTTTTTCATAAATTCAAAATAATAGTAGCAATATTGAAAATTGGTTGGCAATTTTCAAGAAATTTTTGTGCATTTCAATAAAAATTCAGAATTTCATAAACATGTCTCATTTTCAACTTATCCATATAAATTCAAAAAATGTTCAAATTTTCAGAAAACTTTCATGGTTTTCACATTGCTCAGGAATAAAAAAATTGTTCTCGTTTCATAATTTCTCACATTCCAAAATGTTCATGTTTTTTTTAAACTGGTCGTGAATTAAAAAGATTCTTCATGCTTTTGTAAAATGAAATAAAATAAAAAACCTAAAATAAAGGTTCACTTTATTGTACGGTTTGCTACAGTAGCCGATCCGCATAAGTACGGAGCACCTAGTTTTGACACTTTGTGCATGAAAATGCTCAAATGCTGGGCAAATGCACAGACTGTCCAGTGTCCACAACTAGGCCGGCCGTTATGTACCGTAGAGATGGGTCCAAGCTATTTTTTCCTTTTGTATTCCAAACATTTTTCTCAAAATTTTAAAATGTTCTCTAATTAAAAATATTCTCAGAATTACAAGATGTTAGTATGTTTTTAAAGGTCGCATTTTTTAAAATTGTTCATGAGCTTCGAAAATAGTTCTCAAAGTTAAGAATTTTTTTTATAAAATTTAAAATACGTGTATGTACTATTTTTTGTAGAAAAAAGAAGGGAACAATAAACGAAAATGCAAAACAAAAAGTATAAAAACTGGAAGAAGACCAGTGGGAAGGAAATAACGTCGAACATGAATGAATCAGAAAAACTAGCAGACCCAGCTACTTCACGCCTAATGCGAATGGGCGACAAATTCACGCAACTAGAGGATACCACGTGCATTGCTGCGGGAATTACTTGATGGAAATTGGATTTAACATGAGAATGAAAATTAAAAACACATATAACTTATTATATATTTATATTTGATTATGCATAGTTGTAACAGTATTTACTTATTATAAGTAGAATAATTGAATGAAAAAATATTTTACCATGCGCGGTTGAATGTTGTGGTGGATATTTTTTCCATGCATGATTGCATGTTAAGATGGGCCTTATTACATTCATAACTGTATGGAATGCCCATGAGCAATAGATAGAAACAAGATGTCGACAGGGTTGGTGGAAGGTGAAGGGGAATTCCAAATGAAGGCCATCCAAAAATTGGAGTTCACTTTTTTTTCCAGGGATACATGCCTTTGAGATTTTGCAATTGGTAGTAGTGCAACACAAGATTGCTGGATCTAAAACCTGCACCGAACAGACTCGCCTTTGAAGCCCAGTGAGGATGAGGTTTTACCGACATAGTTGAGGACAACATGACGAGCCAGATGGAGCACGACCCATGGCGACGCCATCGCCACACGGATGTCGACCGGAGGATGGTCACCCCCAGAGGAGAGGCTGACATTGGCGGCAGCAGTTGTCCATGTCGATGGCTATGCCGATGCAAATCAATCTTTTCATGGAAGTACATATATGTTTTTTTTTGCTTATGTACACGTATTTATCTTTTTTCAATATATTTGTAAAAGTTTAGGCACGCTATTTTTGGACAGAAATAAATGTGGACCAAAAGTAGAAGGGGGCGTTTTCCACGTGACACGGCATGCAGCTCATGTGCTGTGCACAGGTCGGCCCTGCGCCGTTCACGCGCAGAAGCACAGCCTGTGATTGCGAAAGAGTAAGTAATAAAACTGAAAAAGTGAAACGCGACAATCGTGAACTGTGGACTGCGCCAGGCGACCACGGTTCGGTTTGGTTTGAACGACGACGACGGCGGACCTTTCCTTCCTTGGTCTCTACTCCAAGTCGCTTTCCAACTCCGATCCCCTCTCCTCCCTCTCCTCTCCGACACTCGGTCCACCGCTAGCAGTCGCTGACAGGTGGTCCCCGTGGACTCGTGTCCTTGCCTGCCTGCCGCTAAAGCCGAAGCACGGGTCGCGTCCGGCCAAGCTATAGCTGCTTCTGGAAAAACTGCTGCCTCGCGTCCGCATGGCGCCCGGCGGCACGATGCCCCCGTGCGCGCCCCACCTCATGTTCCGCCGCCCGGATCTCGACGAGCCTGCTCCTCACGCCGTCGTGCCGCCGCCTGCCGCCGCTGGAATGGACAAGGAGGGGGAGGAGGACGGGGAGCGCCGGCTGAGGCTGTCCGACCTGGAGTGGGTGGCCGACCTCGGCGAGGGCGCGAGCGGGGTCGTGACCAAGGTGCGCCTCCGCGGCACCGCCGGCCCCGCGTTCGCGCTCAAGGTCGCGCACTACCCCGACGACACCGACGCGGGGAGGGAGCAGGACGAGGTGCTCCGCAGCGCGTGCGGGGCCGGGCCGCCGTCGCCCTACGTGGTGCGCTGCCACGCCGTCCTCCGGGGCGCCGGCGGCGAGCCCGCGTGCCTGCTCGAGCTCATGGACGCCGGGTCGCTCCACGACGTCCTCCGCCGCCGAGGCGGCCGCGGCGGCCTCCCGGAGCCCGCGCTGGCCGAGGTGGCCGCGCGCTGCGCCCTTGGGCTGGCGCACCTCCACGCGCGCGGCGTCGCGCACCTCGACCTCAAGCCCGACAACCTGCTCGCCAGCGCCCGCGGGGACGTCAAGATCGCCGACTTCGGCGTGTCGCGGATCATCTCCCACGGCGGCCAGAGGCGCTCTCCCCGGGTCTCAATCGCCGTCGGCACCACCGCGTACATGAGTCCCGAGCGGTTCGCGCCCAACGTCCAGGCCGGCCCGCGTGGGGCCTGCGCCGCCGACGTCTGGAGCCTGGGCGTCACCGTCCTGGAGCTCTACTTGGGCCACCGCCCTGTCCTGCCCGCCGAACGAGCGCCGTCCTGGAAGATGCTCAAGGAGGCCATCTGCTACGGCGATCCTCCGTCGGTGCCGGACAGCGCGGCGGCGTCGGCGGAGCTGCGCGGGTTCGTGGCCGCGTGCGTGCAGAAGGATCCCCGGAGGCGCGCCATGGTGCCGCAGCTGCTCGCGCACCCGTTCGTGGCGCGCCGGGACGTCGAGGCATCGCGCCGCGCGCTACGAGAGATTATCGTGGAGACCATGTAAGATATCGGGACAGAGACAAGATCAATCGTATTCTTGAGATGAACTCTACTACTGTAGTTCTTTTTGAGTTATTTGTAGCTTGATTATGGTGATGATTTCTTTCGTCAACCTGAACTTTCAGACAAGCCAGGTACTCCTTTTTCTTAGGAAAAAGCTTACCTTCAACCGAACCGACTGATAACGCTCTCGCGTCCGTCGGATCGTGTGCTGATCAGACGGACGAGAGCGTTCCTCGCTTCCGCATCACGCACAAACGTTTTAAAAACGGGCGGCTGTTTCAGAAACCGGGCGGCGCCCATTCTTATTAGTATTGTGTTCTTTTGCCTCTCAAAATGGATTCGACAATCCAAAAGTAGTTTTGATGTACATGATGCCTAAGTTGCAGGCCATATGGCAAACGGTTTTATTTTTTTCATTTAAAGCAAATTTCCCAATTTATAAGACCCTAAAATTTTGGATTTTAGAATATAGACAAATGAAAATCGAAAGATCCTCGAAAATTATATGCTGGGGTACATAGTGTCTCAAATTGATGTGAACTGAAAATGAAGTGGTATGAAATAATAGGTTAGATACATTGACTTTCTATTCAAAAAGAGACAAAAGCACATAATTGTCAAAAAAACTTAAACTATGCAAAAGAACAAAATAAAAACCAGAAACTAATTCAATGCTCCAGCATGAATGTAGATAGTAGCATATGTCAAGGTTATATAATGCAATATCGAAAAAAGGTTATATAATGCAATAGCGAATGTGATTATGAGGAGGGGACTTATGAAATAATTTAGGGTTGATTGCAAAAAGAGAGAGAAGAAGTTAGGCTAAATGGGTGAATGGGCTTACATGTATATGAAGCGTAAGACTAAATGGGTGAATGGGCTTACATGTATATGAAGCGCAAGCCAACGAGACAAGGCTACTAAAAAAAGAAATTTCCATACACGCGAATATGGAGTTTAGTTTCCGCATGTGTTTCGGACGTGAACATTCGTTTTGTTTGTATTTTTGTTACTACTTTTGTTTCCAAGTAGAATCTATAAAGAGCCTTGGGGATAGATACCCTAAGGAGAAGAGTTGAAGACACAATCTATTAAGTATATATGAAGTCCATTTGATGAACGCCCGTTGAAGATGCCCTTAGCTTCTTCATGTATATACAAGTTCTTTGCCAATGGGAGCATTTTACTCTACACTAAGCAATGCATTAATCCTCTCTTGGATTGGCATGTCTCAGTACATACATCACATCCACGTGTACATGTCAATTTTCTTTAGATTCTTTTGATGCTCCATAAAATTCTTATGTTAAAACAAATATAGCTTGTCGCATTTTAGAACACATATTAAATCATATATTGATATGTAGTCCAATGTTTTGAGCGAGTAAGGTGAGAGGTGCATGCTTATGCAAATTTGGGACTGGATCAACAAGAAACATGAAACCAAGAAAACTGTTAGATGTGTTTTAGTTCAGTTAGAATTGAATAATATTTGCAACCAAGCACATGATACCAACTGGTTTTATTTTGCATTAAGTAATTTTAAATAAAAGATGCAAATACCTGAGGATAACCGCCTCATAGATTATTGTATATTCTAGAATTTTCTATTGGGTTCGTCTATATCACATCTAGATGTGATATATTATTTCACATCTAAGGCATTTTTTCGTTGTTTGTTCTGTTTGTTTGATTTTAATTTGTCAAAGCCCAAAGTCCAAGACTAAAAACCAGCTCGGCCTGCGTCCGCCTTGGTGGCCAGCCCATGCGTAAATCTGGTCGCTAGCTACCCGGAAAAAAAATCTAATCACTAGCTTTTTCTGAAGAAAAAACTGATCGCTACTGCTAACATCGATTTGTTAGCTTTTGCGTCTGTTTGTTATACATTTACAAGCACGTGTCTTATCGCTAGCTTCTAGGCTACCCACATTTTTTGCCTTCTGGTTTTTTTGTTTTCACTGTTATTTTATAATTGATTTCTTTAAGGAACTTAGTTTGATCATAACATATATAAAAAAACATGTTCACAAATTTGCATATTTTTTTCAAATTATAAAAAAATCTTAACCAATACCAAAAATGTTTTAATATACGGTGAACAATGTTTTAGTATATGAAGATCATTTCTGACTACACAATTTGTTTTTGCAATATACATTGAATATTATCTAATATACAGTGAATTTTTTATATACGATGAACTTTTTAAATTATACACAATGAAGATATCTTTAATTAAACTAAATTACTTTAAAACATGTATGAAACAATTGATTGTGCATTCAAAAAATGTTCTTGGATTAGAAAAAATATTCAGGATTTGAACTTTGCTCGCAGATTCAGAAAATATGTTCAGAAATTTCTAAAATATTCATGATTTGAAAAATGGTCATAATTTTGAAAAAAAGGTTCAGAAATTTTTAAATAGAAAAAGGTAAGGAGAAGTAGAAAAAAGAAGGTTGGGCCCAGTTGCGACTCGAGGGTGGACATGCAACTCGGACAAACAAGGTTGGGCTCAGTTGCAAATCGAGGGTGGACTTGCAACTCGGATAAACAAGGTTGAGCCCGAGTTGCAAGTCGAGGGTGGACTTGCAACTTGGATAAAATAGATTGAGCCCTAGTTGCGAGTCGAGGGTGGACGTGCAACTAGGAGAAAAAAAGTTGGACCCTAGTTATGAATCGATGGTCGACTTCCAACTTGGACAAAAAAGGTCGGACCCTAGTTACGAGTCAAGGGTGAACTTGCAATTAGGACAAAAAATATCAAGGCCCAATTGCGAGTCGAGGGTGTAATTACAACCGAGAGAAAAGGACGGGCACTAGTTGCGACTCGAAGGTGGACATGCAACTGGGATAAAAAATGTCGAACTTCCAGTTGCGAGTTGAGGGTGGACTTGCAACTGGGACAAAAAATGTGAGGTCTTAGTTACGACTCGTGGGTGGGATTGCAACTGGGACAAAAAAATATTGGACCCCAATTGCTAGTCGAGGGAGGACTTGTAACTAGAAAAAAAAAGTTGGCCTCAATTACTAGTCGACGATGGACTTGTAACTAGAAAAAAAAAAGTCAGATAACTGTGATAAAATAGATCAGACCCCAGTTGCGAATCGAGGGCAAACTTGCAACTGGGACAAAAAAAGATCGAGCCCCAGTTGCAAGTCGAGGACGGACTTGGGTCTGGGACAAAAAAGATCAAACCTATTTACAAGTTGAGGATGGACTTATAACTGGAACAAAAATGACCGGATCCCACCTATAACTACAAAAAAAACAATTTTCTGTCTATGCAATTGCAGTGAATCAAGAAAGTCAAACAACAGACTAAAAAGAACAAACACAGAAAGGCAAAAGCAAGCCCACGCCGGCACACACATGAGCTAGCACACTATGGCACGCTGCAACGTAGGTGGCTGCACCAGCGCACCGCTTGGACACGAACAAAATCATGAGATCAAACAAATTCTTTACCTAAAAAAAGACAAAACAAATTCTTTTCTTTTTCGCGGGCCAGACAAAACAAATTCAAAGGTATTTCACATCTAGATGTGAGATAGTATTTCACATCTAGATGTGAAATAGCAAATCTGTTTTCTATTTTGAACATTGACATGTGTCTAGTTTATTTACTTATACCCAAAATAGGCAATGATGCGTCTAGAGAAAGACACTAACATATACATATATTTCTAGTTCATCAAAGTGTCACCAAATAATCTTTTTAGACATGTGATTTTATTCATTTTTACTTTTCTAGAGTCTCGGTCTTAGAACTAAAACAACTAAGTTGCACCATTTGCAATTTATCATTTAAACTCAAATCAAGTGATATCCCTTGGCCAAGTGAAAAATATTAGTTAAAAAGCAAAAAATAAAAATATTTTAATATCGGTGGTTAGTTGTTAAAATCAAATTTTGAGAGAATGAGTTATATATAATTCTAAACAAGTAAAAATATTTTGTATAAATACATAATAACATTTTATTATTAAGTAAAGACCGAGCAAGTAGGTAGTGGAACATTAGAAATACAACATTAGCCGGACTATACATAATCTGAATTCGGTCTTGAGAATTTAATGCCATGGAGACAGCTCACATTGTAATAAACAGATGATTGTGCTAGAGTCGACCACTGAATAATTCCGAAGCAATGGTGATGGTAATAAGAGCTCAAAATTAGCCTTACAAAGATAAATTATGAAGTTTTCATGCTATTATTGTTTTATAACTTCATTAAATCACTAGATTATTTTTCTTGTACTGGTATTCACTACTAGAAAAAGGGCTATAGATGGGATTGACACTAATGGCGCACCAGAAAGTTGGTGCGCCATTAGTATATACTAATGGCGCACCACCTTCTGATGCGCCATTAGAGTTGAAACTACTAATGGCGCACCATGCAAAGGTGCGCCATTAGTATCATTTTTTGAACTAGTGCGCCTGTCCAAAATACTAATGACGCATCCTTCTTAAGTGCGTCATTAGTAGTTGTAACTACTAATGGCGCACCAGGCAGTGGGTGCGCCATTAGTATAGAAAATTAATTTTTTTTGAACTAGTGCGCCTGTCCAAACATACTAATGGCGCATCCTTCTTAAGTGCACCATTAGTAGTTGTAACTACTAATGGCGCACCAGGCAGTGGGTGCGCCGTTAGTATAGAATTTTTTTTTTGAACTAGTGCGCCTGTCCAAACATACTAATGGCGCATCCAGATGAAGTGCGCTATTAGTAGTTGTAACAAGATATTTTGGACAGCCTCTCCTACCCACACTCACTTTCTTCCCACTTCATTCTCTCCACCTCCTCCTTGTCTCGGGTGCCTCCTCTTTTTCACCTCATTTCCACCATAGATTCATTCAAATTAAGTGGTTAAATTACCTTGTTTTAATAGGTAAGTAAGGGGAAGCTATATTTATGTTGTTCTCCCTACAACAATGTGCACATGCACTTTTTACGGCCTAGCTAGATCTATGTATGTTCGTGGTGTTGCATATGTTTGTGGTGTTGCATATGTGTTTGTGTTTGGAGGTGTACAGGTATTTGAAATTCGATAATTGTCAATATTTTGCCGGAATGTTGATTCATTTCCATTTCGGCGAGAATTTTGGCATTAAGCATTCTTTTTGGTCCTATTTTTAGGGAAAGTCATGCCAAATTTTTGTTTGGTTCTAAAATATCGTTTTGCTCTACCTTGATGACCATGGTCCGCACGATGACCGAAGGCATCGTGAATAGGTTTTGAGGTCCGCGAAGGCCGAGATGCTTCAAAAGAACGAGATGGAGATAAGATGTCCGTGTCGAAGATGCAAGTGAAGAGCCTTATTGCGGACCCAGATTCCGGCAGGTCTTGGGACCACCTGCTCTTGCGTGGTTTCATGGATGGCTATCGGTGGCAAGGTGATGAAGATGACTACGAAGTCGTCCATGGGGGCCGGGCAAGAAATGAGGAAGGGCAACAAGACAACCACCGCGGCTCGGCGGGCGAGAAGACGAAGAATCCCTGTGAGATGATCACGACGGTGATGTTGTACAGTCATCATGTAGAAGATGCGGGACATGATGATGAGGAAGATGCGGAGCAGGCGACGGGCATGATCATGAAGATGATGATGCCGGAGCGGACGACATTTGGACCATCGATGGGCTGGGTGCAAGACCCTCATATTCAAGAGCTGCTTCTCAAGCAGACGGATAACGCCAGAGCTGCCGCCCGAGAGAAAGCCAAGATGGATCAACTTGAGTTAGACGTGGTTACTCCATTGTATGAAGGATGCAGGCCCGAGGATACCCGCCTGAAAGTAACGCTCATGGCTCGAGATGAAGGTAAAACACAAAATGACCGACGATGCTTCGGCGAGAACATGTCATTACAGCACGAACGTCTTCCCAAGGGGAACAAGTGCCCGACCAGTTTGAGGAGGCGAAGAAAATCGTGTGTCCTCTCGATTTACCGCACGTGAAATACCATGTGTGCATGAACAATTGCATCATTTATCGGGACGAGCACGCTGAGTCTACCATATGTCCGGTGTCGGCGTCACTCGATACAAGAAGAGGAAGAAAGCTCCTCGAAAAGTGGTGTGGTACTTTCCGATCACTCCTCGTCTGCAGCGCTATTTCGCGGACCCTAAGGTAGCAAAGCTCCTGCGTTGGCACGCCGGATAGGGAGGAGAAGAAGCGAGAAGATGACGCAAATGATCCGGAGATAGATAAAAAGACAAGATGCTTTGAGTCACCCTAAGGATGCGAGCGGTGGCAAGCGTTGAACTTCAAGACTCGGAATTTGGGAACGATCCAAGGAACATCGTCTTTGGCGCGAGCACCGATGGAGTCAATCCGTTTGGCAGCCAGAGAAGCACACATAGCACCTGGCCTGTGTTTGTGTGGATGTACAACCTTCCCCCTGGTTGTGCATGAAGAGGAAGTACATTCACATGAGTATGCTAATTGAAGGGCCGAAACAACCAGGGAACGACATCAATCATGTCTGGGGCTGCTTTGAAAGAGGAGCTTGACACGCTGTGGAAAACGCCAGCCAATACGTGGGACGCCTTGTGAGAAAGAATATTTCCCTATGAGAGCCGCACTGCTCACGGCGGTGCACGACTATCTCGATTCACGGATATCTCGCGGGCAGGTGGTCCACGGATTTTCTGGATGCGTCAGGTGCATGGATGACACAACGTATCGCCAGCTAGATAGAGATCCCGGGTCTTCGAAAACTGTGTTCATGGGACATCGAAGGTGGCTTCGCGACGATGACCCGTGGAGGAAACGCAAGGATCTGTTCGATGGTGAAACCGAACCCAACGCCGATGTCACGAGGAGCGGCGAGGAAATAGACAAGCTGTTGAAAACTGGAAAGATCGCCACCGCCGAAAGAAGCAAAAGGCGCCAGAGCCGGAAAGAAGCGAAAGACGCCAAAGCCGCTGAAGGTATGGAAAACGAGGTCTGTTTTACGGGACTTGTCATCTTGGAAGATCCACCGTGTGCCTCACAGCCTTGATGTCATGCATATCACGAAGAACGTGCGAGAGTCTGCTTGGTACCCTGCTCAACATGCCGTAGAGGACCAAAGATGGGCGAAAGCAAGGGCGGACTTGAAATCAATGGGCATCGGCGGGAGCTTCACGCTAATGATGATGATGATGATGATGATGATGATGATGATGATGAGGCGAAGCAGACCACGTAAAGTCGTCGCAAAGGCAAAAGGCCAAGAAGACCGGAAATGACTACCCTCCAGCGTGCTTCACTCTAAGTCGAGGAGATCGAGCAGTTTTCACCTGCCTCCTAGGAGTAAAACTTCCCTTACGGTTACGCTGGGAAGATAAGCGAGATACCTAGACCCAATGACGAAGTTCAGCGGGATGAAGTCTCCACGGTATCACGTCTTGATGATGCGAATACTTCCGGTTGCAATCCATTGGGATCATGGACGCGCACGTCCGCGGAAACGCTATTTGGCCTATGCAACTTCTTGACGTCATCTCTCGGAAGTCGATTGGCGTGAGGCAACTCGAAGGCTACAGTGAAGAGATCGTGGTGATACTATGCGAGCTTGAGATGTACTTCCGCCCGCATTCTTCGACGTTATGGTGCATCCGCTGGTCCATATAGTGGAGGATATCATCCAACTCGGGCCGACGTTCCTCGCACAAGATGATGCCGCTCGAAAGGATGAATGGTGTAATCAAAGTATACGTTCGCAACATGTCACGTCCGGAGGGAAGCATATCAAGGGGCTTTAAGACCGAAGAGTGCATCTCCTCTTGCCACGAATTATCTAGGCATCGAGAACCCCGTTGGTCTGCCCGTCAGCAGGCACCTCGGCGGGCTCGCTGGATGGGGTCACCGTGAGGGTCGCCCTTGAAATGCATGTCGACTTCGAGGGTCGACTCGCCGACTTTGAAAGAGCAAACCTAGTCGCTACAACACATAGACGTGGTCGATCCTTGGGTGCTAGAGCACAAAACCTTTATTAAGAAGGCGTACAATGACCGAGGCCAACAGAGGACGGACGGAGATATACTCAAAGAGCACAACTCATGTTTCACGCGTTGGTTCAAGCGAAGCTTCGCCGTACCCTTTACATGAGGATTCTTCCGCGGAAGAACAACTCATATTCGCCTTGTCACAGGCGCCGAGCACAACCTGATGACCTATGAGGCGTCACGATATCAACGGCTACACATTCTACACGAGGCCAAGGACATGAAGAGCGATGGTTATCGTAACTCCGGGTAACGATGGAATCCTACACGGTAACGACAAGGACAGATACTACGGAAGGATCGAGGAGATCTGGGAGCTGAGCTACCGGAGAGAAGGTCCCGATGTTCCGTGTCGATGGGCCAAGAACGTCATAAAAGAAGACCGGTATTTCACCACCATGGTTATACCCGAAGCCAAATCCAAGACCCCGCATAAGCGTCACCCATGAAAAAATGAGCCATGGGTACTGGCTTCCCAAGTGGACCAATGCTTCTTCATTACCGACCCGCCAAAGCCCGGTCGTGTTGTTGTGAGGAGAGGCAAAAGGAAGATCATCGGAATGGATGGAGTAGCCAATGAGCAAGACTTCGACAAGTACGGCGACCGAGGATCGAACATGACGGCGATGATGAAGTAGCAGCATACACCACAAGAAGAAGCGGGACCACCCTACCTAAAGGACGTCCGTCCCATAGAAGAACTCCATTTGCGAAAAAGAAGGGCAAGAAGATTGTGAACAGATAGCTAGCTAAGATCGATTGTATTTAAATCGTAGACTTCATTTCTCGATTATATTTCATGGGCACATATAGAACTATCATGAAAATTTTTTAATTTCAAGGACACTCGATCTCGATCCTCCTCCATCTCGATCGCTATCCCACCTCGCCAGATCCGGTCCACCGGCCGCCGCCGCCGACCGCCCGCACCCTCTCGATTCCCCTACTCAACCGCCACCGCCGACCCCCCGCACCCCAGATCCGGTCCACCGGCCGCCGCCGCCGACCGCCCGCACCCTCCCGACACCCCTCCTCAACCGCCGCCGCCGACCCCCCGAACCCCTTCCCTACTCAACCGCCGCCGCCGACCCCCCGCACCCCTCCCCTACTCAACCGCCGCCGCCGACCCCCCGCACCCCCCGCACCCTCCCCCGCTCCACCGGCATTACTGTTTGATGATATTTTTTAAAAAATTATTACTGTCTTATAAAAAAAATATTACTGTTATGATTTAAACAAGTTTGAACATATTTAAACACAAATAAGTATCAAACAACATTTTAAATGCATAAAAAAAATTGTGGAGCCTGGGAATCGAACCCAGGACCTCCTGGTGTGAGAACTAGCTGCTGACCAGTCGAGCTAGTAGAGAAGACTTGACATATATCAGGTCAGGTGGTCGATAACTGTTGGCTCGGCGAGAAAAAAAATACTAATGGCGCACCTCACCCTGGTGCGCCATTAGTATGTATGTACTTATGGCGCACCGAGGGGTGGTGCGCCATTAGTATTGTGGCGCCCCTACTTCGTACCGATCCCCTCTCTCTCCCTCGCCCTCGCCCGCGATCCCCTTCCCCGATCTCCTCTCCCGCCGCCCTCGACGCCACCGTCGCCCGCCGACACCACTGCCGCCCGCGCCCTCGCGCCACCGTCGCCCGCCCATGCCGCCCGACACCACCGTCACCGCCGCCCAGCGCCGCCCGACACCACCGTCGCCCGCCGCCCTCGACCCGCCCAGCCCGTCGCCCGCCGCCCTCAGCCGACACCACCGTCGCCCGCCGCCCTCGACCCAGCGCCACCGTCGCCCGCCATCTCAGCGCCGCCCGACACCACCGTCGCCCCGCCGCCCTCGACCCGCCCAGCGCCACCGTCGCCCGCCCGCCAGCGCCGCCCGACACCACCGTCCGTCGCCCGCCGCCCCGAACCAGGGAGCGAAGCGCGGCCGGCGTGCGGAAGCGGAGAAAGCGGCCATCTCTAAATCCTCAACCTCTCGCAGCAAGGTATGCGGCTGGTTCGTCCCCATCATGGCAAGATTGATTTTTTTCTAAACTAGGCTAGGGTTCGATGGATTATGGAGATTCATGGTGATTCATCGGTGAATAAATTCGTTCCAAGAACAAGATCATGGCCATTTCCTGTGCTAGCTAGAGCCGTTGTCACTGTGCAAGGTTCGTAACAAGTTGTCGGCGTCTTATTATGTATTATGCTCCTTGTTTCGGTATGCTTTTGGATGCCTTATTATGTATTATGTTATGACAGTTGAATATTGGTAGCTAGTTATATATTTTCACAACTCACTATAGGTATTTAGCAACCAGCATTATGCTTGCCTTGCGAAGAAAGGACTAATTTGTATGTCACCACTCACTAGAGGTATTTAGGGATAGAGATAACTTAGCTTAGCGCCTTACCTTGCAAATAAAGGACTAATTTGTAAATCAGTAAACTTAACATCCTGAAATTATGGTAGGACAGAGCTCATCTAGGTATTTGAGCTATTAGCTTGGTATATGTGTTTCTTTTTGTTGTCTAGTAGAGAATCAAATAAAAAACTTTAGTGCCCAGCACATGAGATTTGTTCGATTGATGGGGCCTATGAAAATGGCATATGTGTCGGGCTCATTGTCTACTAGCTCTGAATTTTGACTGTTGACCACTCTGCTTAACCCCGAGAGGCCCTTGAGTTTGCCGGAATGTCGATTAACTTCCGTTCCGGCAAATTCGGGTACTCCATATGTCCTATTTTCAGCAAAGGTCATGCTGAAATTTTCCGTGAATTTTAGCATGACTTTGCTAAAATAGGACATATGGGGGACTAGTGACTAATGCATGGGCGAGGGTATCGTAGTAGTTAATTAAGTAGGATCAAGTGCCCATGTACTTGTGACTAATGCATGGCTTTTAGGGTGCCTCGGTGTCGATAAAAACTGAAATGATGAAAGCTTAGGCTTTTAGGGTGCCTCGGCGTTGAAAAACCCTCAATGATAAAAGCTTAGATTTTAGGATGCCTCGGTGTCGCCAAACCCTAAATGATGAGACCATGATCTTGTTCGTTGACAATAACCAACTTTTTGACCAAGCTTTGTTTCTATTTAGAGAGAAACATGGCCCACAACGATGAGGCCGGGGTTCGGGCGGCAAGACATTCTCGAGCTGTCCCAGAGATGGAGGAACAACCTCACTTGTATGAGGCCGCCGCCTTCCCCACCGATCCTGAGACCACCGATGGTGCCGTCGAGGATGACCACATCGATGCCACCACCGATGGTGCCGCCGAAGATGCCACCATCGATGATGGCGGCGCACGCACGATGGCAGCCAATGTAAGAGGCAACGGAAGGACGGCGCTCGACTGCGTTCGCACACTCAAGGAGGAAGTTATCAAGTGGACTCCGACGGAATCCAACGGCGCCCGAACGAATAGTCAAGGGTACTCGCTTCAGCTCGGGTGCATTCTCCGGAGCACCGTCTCGATCAACACCAAGAACACGAGGCATCCCGACCGAGGGAATTTGCGCAACCTCCTCTTCACGAAGCTGCACGAGCGATACAAGTTCCCGTTGCTTTCGAAAACACAAGCCTCAAAGGGAATAAAGTGAACAATGCTGCCCTCACGAAGATGAGCAAGGCCTGTCTACTTGGAAAAGCAATGTGAAGAGAATGATCGAGAAAGGTGAGAGTTATGAGAAGATCAAGGAGAAAAATCCTTCGATCACCGAAGATGACTACAACGACTTCAAGATCAATTGCTCGAGCACCGCAAACTCCCAATCAAGTGAGTGGGGAAACAAATGCGGAGCTGAACATAGGGGAACACACACTCGGTCCCGGCGGTTACAGAGTGGCGGAGCCTATATGGGACAAGGAGGAGGCACACTGCGTCGAGCAAGGCCTACCGCCTCTTCGATAAATACGGTGACAAGGCAGACCAGGAACTTTGTCGTGGCCCGGTACAAGAAGGACCGAAAACAAAGGAGCTTACCACGGATCCGAAGACCAGGTGGCTTGAGCTTGTTCAGTAAGGAATACACCCCCGCGTAATTAGCTCCATATGGTTGCATTCTAATTAATGAAGCCAAATTTCTAAATGGTTCACATTCCTTCCGCAGCGATGAAAGCGAGCGCTGGGTCGACTCAGAGCAACCCTTGGGACACCACTCTAAATAGGGGTTTGAATGTAATGAAGAACAAGGATAAGCTCGATGTCGGCGTCACCTGGTCGTGTGGCCGCAAAGGCTTGTCGACAAAATGGGGTCATACTATACAGCTGGTGTGCGGAAGGAGAAAAAGACCAGCTCGGAAAGCCAGCGCGAGAGGTTCAAGAACTCAAAGGCACGGTGGCGCGGATTCCGGAGATTGTCCAAGAGCAAGTGGAACACGACTCGGAGCGGCGATCACCGCCATTGTGCCTACCTTGATCTCGGGGTTGAGTCGTGGATTGCGGGCGGCCAACGAGGCCGCCCCGATTCCTAGCTTCACGGCTAGCAACTCGCATAATGCGATGGCGGGGCCATTGGTGCCTCCGGCGAGGCGGCATTGGTGTCTCCGACGCCGCACGGGAGCTTAATGCACCCGGTGTACGCCCGGCGGCACCTCTGCGACAAGCGGCCCCTCCGGTTAATCGCCGCCCGCCCGTTGGCGTGCCTCTACATTAGCCGAGCTCGGCGCCATCATCACGGTAACTAATTAAGCCTCTCTCGGCCGAGGACTTCATCTCCTTGCCTTTGATCGGGCATCCCCGACGCCCTACATGTTTTCGCAGGCGCCGCCGACGTTCCGTGCACTCTCCTCCACTTCGTGAACAACGAAGTTGGTCGATGTCGCCAAGGGCAAAATAGTTCAACTGGGTAACCCCTTGTTCCACGGTACCCGGATGCCACCCAACTTGTTTAGGGTTCAACTGGTTCGGTGCTGCCAGGCTGCGACGAGTTGTTACCTCCGAATCGACCGTCGGGCCGACGATGATGACGTGATGACCCTCGGCGCATGCTTGAGCTGGCCCCTACTTTGGCGAAGAGCCAGATTCGTTTGGGGCGGGGACACCACCCCAAAGACAACACCGCCGGTCGTGCGGCGCCAAGTCGGCCCCATGGCAAGACCGCCAGAACGGTGCCGGACATCCCTATGCCATCGATCCAAACATGCATATGGCACGGGATCGAGCACGACGGCAACGGCGACGATGATACATTTGGCAACGTCGATCAAGACTTTGCCGATCATGGGTACGATGGCGACTTCATGGGGCCTCCTTCTCAAGAACCAAACCCAACAAAAGACGTGTGCGATCTAGCTCGTGCACAGCGGAGAAGCCAAGTTGCAACAGCGCCGTCTGGCGTTCAGCTCTCGAGACGCCTCCAACTGCCGACTTCACCGAGCCTCGAGATAGGCGAGGTGCGAAATATTATCAGCCCCAACACACTCAAGAAGGCGGTCTGTGAGCAAAACTCGGTCCCATTACGAGAGAAGAAGAAGGCACGCATAAAGAAAGACTAAGAAGGGTGCGAGCCAGCCGCACAGTAGTACGATCCGTGCTCGGGACGGGCCACCTTCACCGCAGGATATCTCGAGGAGGGTGCATGTGGCGGGTAGGGCGATGCTACCAACAAATATGCTCAATGCTGCAACCGTTTCTATGCTGAGTATGCATGACAGTGTTCTTTCTTTGGAGAAGAGGCGTCTCATGGAGAAGGATGTGGCATACCCGGTTTTCGCGGCCAAGGTGCCAGAGGTCAAGGGCTTTGTGGATAACTCCATCGGGCGACTGATCGTCCTGCGTTTTGATGACATCCACGCTATGTTGAACCTTCATCCGCTGCACTACACCTTCGTTCGGCTATTTTCACGAGTATGGAGATGCGGATCATTCGCGACAAGACCTCGGACATCGTGATAGTCGACCCCTTCTACATGCGTGCCAAGATCTTGGGCAGCGTTGGGGACCGCAAGTCGCGAGTTCTTACCTCGAAGGCGTCATTACGGCAAACCAAGATAAGGATAACTTCCTCGTGCCTTACTTTCCCGAGTAAGTCCTCCCTCAACCGCCCGTAACATATGAATTCTTACATTTCGATCGTTTTTCTTTTAACATTCCGTGTTTTCTGCGGTGACACACGTTGCACGCTCATCCTCCTAAGCCCCAAATATTCCATGGCCACGTATTTCGACCCGGACCGTCGATTGAACGTAGACTACACAAATGTCAAGAAGGTTCTTGATGATGTTCTCCCGGCCACGCCAAATCTGGAGGCACCTTCACCGGGCCTATTCGTAAATACGGCAAGCACGTGTTCTCCCACAATCTGACGTTCTGCTGCGTCAAGCAGCCGGTGGTCGGAAGGGTGCCTACTCGCCATCCATCACATGCGGGCGATCGTGCGGGACCATCATCAACTTCTGCTACCGAGTAAACTCAAAGATTGGGCCGCGAGCATGTCGGCAGTCCAGACGCGGACCTCCGACAAGAATTCTTTCGCATCCAAATGGAGTTTGCGGAAATCATCCATCAAGATGTCCTTCGTACCTCGGGGCAGTTCTACCTCGAAATCAACCGTCCAACAAAGGTGACATCGACACAATGCTACAAATGCAGGCTATCTCGACCGTTATTTCATGACTCCCACGATAGACGGCGGCTTCATCCACGCCTCGGTCCCTTGAGTCGAGTCGAAAGCGGTGATGCTGTCTAGTTCTCAAACATCGATTGGCTCATGATGTAATTACACTTTAATGAACTTGTAGTATGTCTCTTTGGTTTCGAGAGTCGTTCAACTTAGATGTAATCGATGCTATTAATGTCTTGCTTTTCTCTTCCGATCGTTCTGTTGCATACTTATATATTGCTTATGAATTGTCTGTGAATTGGTACTAACGTTTCGGTTGGCTAGTGCATAGCGATGCAGACCTATATCGTGTACAAGGGTAAGGTTCCCGGAGTCTCGATGACTGGGAGGAGTGTCGGAGACAGGTTCACCGATTCAGCGGTAACAGATTACAAAGGGAACACCACTAGGGCCGAGGCCGAATCTAGATACGCCCGCTATCTAGCGGGAGACGGGAGGGAGCGTTGGAGGAACCGGATGAAGACGAGTTTCATCGTGATGATGCTCATCGTGATGACCGCAGCTCTCTTCTATGTGATGGTAGTTTAGATGATCGATATCGACTTGTAATGTGAAGACAAACTCGCTACTCGCGGTCTCGAGACTTGTAATATAATGTTCTATCTTTGTTCGGTCTTTTAATTCGGAGACTAATATGATGAATTGTATTCGGAGACTAATATGATGAATTGTATTCAAAGACTAATCTTCTATTGTATTCGATGAATCTGTTGTTGATGTGTGCTGTCTATATTTTGTCAAATTATACATTTTGTAACCTGTGCAAAAAACAGAAAATAATAATAATAAAAAACCTAATATTCATACTAATGGCGCATCACATGACAGTGCGCCATTAGTATGACAAAGCATACTAATGGCGCATCACTGGTCAGTGCGCCATTAGTATGCCATGGTTACTAATGGCGCATCTCGTGGTCGTGCGCCATTAGTATACCAAAGCACTGGTATACATGGCCTCTGGGAGGCATACTAATGGCGCATCAGTAGCCTATACTAATGGCGCACCAGTGGTGCACCATTAGTATACCAGATACTAATGGCGCACCACTGGTGCGCCATTAGTAAAAATTACTAATGGCGTGCTAGTAATGGCGCACCAGTGATGCGCCATTAATGGCCAAATTAGGTGCGCCATTAGTAGCGGTTTTTCTTTAGATTCTTTTGATGCTCCATAAAATTCTTATGTTAAAACAAATATAGCTTGTCGCATTTTAGAACACATATTAAATCATATATTGATATGTAGTCCAATGTTTTGAGCGAGTAAGGTGAGAGGTGCATGCTTATGCAAATTTGGGACTGGATCAACAAGAAACATGAAACCAAGAAAACTGTTAGATGTGTTTTAGTTCAGTTAGAATTGAATAATATTTGCAACCAAGCACATGATACCAACTGGTTTTATTTTGCATTAAGTAATTTTAAATAAAAGATGCAAATACCTGAGGATAACCGCCTCATAGATTATTGTATATTCTAGAATTTTCTATTGGGTTCGTCTATATCACATCTAGATGTGAGATATTATTTTACATCTAAGGCATTTTTTCGTTGTTTGTTCTGTTTGTTTGATTTTAATTTGTCAAAGCCCAAAGTCCAAGACTAAAAACCAGCTCGGCCTGCGTCCGCCTTGGTGGCCAGCCCATGCGTAAATCTGGTCGCTAGCTACCCGGAAAAAATCTAATCACTAGCTTTTTCTGAAGAAAAAACTGATCGCTACTGCTAACATCGATTTGTTAGCTTTTGCGTCTGTTTGTTATACATTTACAAGCACGTGTCTTATCGCTAGCTTCTAGGCTACCCACATTTTTTTGCCTTCTGGTTTTTAAGTTTTCACTCTTATTTTATAATTGATTTCAGTAAGGAACAAAGTTTGATCATAACATATATAAAAAAACATGTTCACAAATTTGCATATTTTTTTCAAATTATAAAAAAAATCTTAACCAATACCAAAAATGTTTTAATATACGGTGAACAATGTTTTAGTATATGAAGATCATTTCTGACTACACAATTTGTTTTTGCAATATACATTGAATATTATCTAATATACAGTGAATTTTTTATATACGATGAACTTTTTAAATTATACACAATGAAGATATCTTTAATTAAACTAAATTACTTTAAAACATGTATGAAACAATTGATTGTGCATTCAAAAAATGTTCTTGGATTAGAAAAAATATTCAGGATTTGAACTTTGCTCGCAGATTCAGAAAATATGTTCAGAAATTTCTAAAATATTCATGATTTGAAAAATGGTCATAATTTTGAAAAAAAGGTTCAGAAATTTTTAAATAGAAAAAGGTAAGGAGAAGTAGAAAAAAGAAGGTTGGGCCCAGTTGCGACTCGAGGGTGGACATGCAACTCGGACAAACAAGGTTGGGCTCAGTTGCAAATCGAGGGTGGACTTGCAACTCGGATAAACAAGGTTGAGCCCGAGTTGCAAGTCGAGGGTGGACTTGCAACTTGGATAAAAATAGATTGAGCCCTAGTTGCGAGTCGAGGGTGGACGTGCAACTAGGAGAAAAAAAGTTGGACCCTAGTTATGAATCGATGGTCGACTTCCAACTTGGACAAAAAAGGTCGGACCCTAGTTACGAGTCAAGGGTGGACTTGCAATTAGGACAAAAAATATCAAGGCCCAATTGCGAGTCGAGGGTGTAATTACAACCGAGAGAAAAGGACGGGCACTAGTTGCGACTCGAATGTGGACATGCAACTGGGATAAAAAATGTCGAACTTCCAGTTGCAAGTTGAGGGTGGACTTGCAACTGGGACAAAAAATGTGAGGTCTTAGTTACGACTCGTGGGTGGGATTGCAACTGGGACAAAAAAAGATTGGACCCCAATTGCTAGTCGAGGGAGGACTTGTAACTAGAAAAAAAAAGTTGGCCTCAATTACTAGTCGACGATGGACTTGTAACTAGAAAAAAAAGTCAGATAACTGTGATAAAATAGATCAAACCCCAGTTGCGAATCGAGGGCAGACTTGCAACTGAGACAAAAAAAGATCGAGCCCCAGTTGCAAGTCGAGGACGGACTTGGGTCTGGGACAAAAAAGATCAAACCTATTTACAAGTTGAGGATGGACTTATAACTGGAACAAAAATGACCGGATCCCACCTATAACTACAAAAATAAAACAATTTTCTGTCTATGCAATTGCAGTGAATCAAGAAAGTCAAACAACAGACTAAAAAGAACAAACACAGAAAGGCAAAAGCAAGCCCACGCCGGCACACACATGAGCTAGCACACTGTGGCACGCTGCAACGTAGGTGGCTGCACCAGCGCACCGCTTGGACACGAACAAAATCATGAGATCAAACAAATTCTTTACCTAAAAAAAAGACAAAACAAATTCTTTTCTTTTTTGCGGGCCAGACAAAACAAATTCAAAGGTATTTCACATCTAGATGTGAGATAGTATTTCACATCTAGATGTGAGATAGTATTTCACATCTAGATGTGAAATAGCAAATCTGTTTTCTATTTTGAACATTGACATGTGTCTAGTTTATTTACTTATATCCAAAATAGGCAATGATGCGTCTAGAGAAAGACACTAACATATACATATATTTCTAGTTCATCAAAGTGTCACCAAATAATCTTTTTAGACATGTGATTTTATTCATTTTTACTTTTCTAGAGTCTCGGTCTTAGAACTAAAACAACTAAGTCGCACCATTTGCAATTTATCATTTAAACTCAAATCAAGTGATATCCATTGGCCAAGTGAAAAAATATTAGTTAAAAAGCAAAAAATAAAAATATTTTAATATCGGTGGTTAGTTGTTAAAATCAAATTTTGAGAGAATGAGTTATATATAATTCTAAACAAGTAAAAATATTTTGTATAAATACATAATAACATTTTATTATTAAGTAAAGACCGAGCAAGTAGGTAGTGGAACATTAGAAATACAACATTAGCCAGACTATACATAATCTGAATTCGGTCTTGAGAATTTAATGCCATGGAGACAGCTCACATTGTAATAAACAGATGATTGTGCTAGAGTCGACCACTGAATAATTCCGAAGCAATGGTGATGGTAATAAGAGCTCAAAATTAGCCTTACAAAGATAAATTATGAAGTTTTCATGCTATTATTGTTTTATAACTTCATTAAATCACTAGATTATTTTTCTTGTACTGGTATTGATGCTCTTTACTGTTGGATGATAGGTATTGTGTCATGCTCTTATTTCTGTTAATTGATTGCTTGTCTTAATGCATTGTGTTCGCTGCTTGTGGCTTGTGCTATTGTTAACTTGTGATGATATGTTGCTATGTTGTACTTTGCATGCTTTATTATTAATATTCCTAGATTTTAGTGGTAACAATACCAAGGGGACTACTTCGTGTGACATCGTATGATGATAAACAATCTTGCTTTTTTTTCATTTTTTGTGTGGACTAACCATTGCCTTCTGTGAAGTGAGTTTTAAGATATCCATCATCCTTATGACGCCGGAGGGTTGACATCGATTAGCCGAAGAGAACGATGGGTTGGTGGGCTTCTAATGCCACACTCATTTTGTGTCTCTTATGCATGTAGAGTGGAAAGTTGTGCAGCTGATTTTGACCGAAGAGCATCAAAAGGATTATGCATGCGATGGTCCGAGGTCGCGATAGTGTGACTGATGGGCATCTCTACTACCTAGAAGAAACGTAGTGTTCCGTTTCCCTTCTTACGTTCCCCGCTCTTAGTCCAACCTCTCGTACGACCCCCTCTCCTTGTAGCGATTTTCTTTCATCCCTCCACCGGTTTTCTCTCGGTTGGTTGTCTATTTACCGGTTTATTCTCATCTGAACTGACAGACCCACTCTAGCTTTGGTAACCAAAGAATTCATGTATGGTAACTAATCTCTTATTTGGTACTCTATCCGTTCCAAAATAGAGACTCAACTTTGTGCTAAGTTAGCACAAAGTTGAGTCATCTATTTTGGAACGGAGAGAGTAGTATACAAACGCAATCAATACAAACATAATCAATTCATGTATGGTAATAAATATGTTCTATGGCAAGCAATAATCTCAATGACGGTGATCAATCTCCCCAAGCACGTCCCTCCCCACCTCGGGTTTCTCTCTTTTCTTTTCTTCTTCTCTCTTCTATGTCCCCAAACGTAGCCTTAACCTCAGGGACGATCGTTCAGATCGTTACATGGCGGCATGTCACCGGGACCTCACCCTCAACACATCAGCCACGATCTCCTCATCTTGTCCACTGTGCCGCGTGATCTCAGCCTCATCATCGTTCACCCATCGCCCTGTCTGAGGTGTGGTGTTTGTAGTACAGGAAAGGGTGTGGTGTTGTATTACAGGAAGGCGCATCACCGAGCTAGTTCGCCAGCAATGGGCCGCTGACGCGCTTGGCGGGTTGAGCCAGGTGATGTCGCTCGAACGACTAGACCAGGCTCCAAGGTACTTGCCCAACTTCGCCACCACTGTGCTATTAGGCATGTCATACTAGGCAGGGTCTGCATGATCTCGTTCTGCCCGGATGTAGTTGTATCAATCTTGAAAAATCTTTGATCCTTGTATATGCCAAGGGTACGTCCATATTCTGGAGATGCGTGACTAATGGATATAGTGTTTCCCTGATGGTTATCCCTTCAAAATAGGCTGAGTATTAATTTTGCTGTGATGTACTACCAACTAATTTCTTTTTTGTTAAATAAAAGCTTCTGCTATGTTGCTACAACGTGTGGGAGTAATAGCAAATACTACACTAATGGTGATCCCTTTAGGTTGCGTTGTTGATTAAATATTTTTGGCCATGATATATCAACTTTTTTTTAATCTACATGTTTGCTAAGAGTGAAAACATAAAATACAACCATTCACTATCCTTGCAATCCAAATCATCTAGGTAGGCCGTAGGCACGACATGATTTCTTGTTTGCCATATTATGTTTACTTTGGTATAAGAAAATAAATGCTTATCAAATAAAATATTTATTTTACTGAGTCATATCATTTTTGGCCATGATGTATGAACTAATTTTTTCTTAACCTACATGGCTAAGAGTGGAAACATAAAATATTGTTTTTTTTTCAATTATATCAATAATAAATGATATATAATCACTAATGAACTAGAATATTTTGTGTCTCAATTACCTATTATCAAATGAAAAGACTGCTGTCATTGTGGCATTATTATGCATATAGTTTCTTTAAGGTAGGCAAGAGATATGACCAGATTTTTTTTTATCCTATCAAGAAAAGAGCCTGTTGCAAGGGGGCGTGCTTCCTCATTTACTCGTAACGTGATTCTGGCTATATTGTAGATACTTCTCGTTGTTAAATGTTGGCATGTTGCATTTGCGACACAACAACAGTGACATTCAGCTATATTGCCCTAATCAAATACAAGGCTCAGTGTCCAATGTCACCTTTTGGATGATTATTGTCCTCTGGGTTGGGCCGCTAAAGACGAAACAGGAAAGGGACGCGTCTGCCCAAGCTAGTAGCTGCTTGTGGAAAAACTGCTGGCTCGCGTCCGCATGGCGCCCGGCGGCACGATGCCCCCGTGCGCACCTCACCTCATGTTCCGTCGCCCGGACCTCGCCGCGCCTGCGCCTCACGCCGTCATGCCGCCTCCTGCCGCCGCTGGTATGGACAAGGAGGGGGAGGAGCGCCGGCTGAAGCTGTCCGACCTGGAGTGGGTTGCCGACCTGGCGCGAGCGGGGTCGTGACCAAGGTGCGAGGTGCGCCTCCACGGCACGGCGGGCGCCGCGCTCGCGCTCAAGGTCCCGCACTACCCGACGACACCGACGCGGGGAGGGAGCAGGACGAGGTGCTCCGCCGTGGTCCTCTGCCACGCCGTCCTCCGGGGCGCCGGCGGCGAGCCCGCGTGCCTCCTCGAGCTCATGGACGCCGGGTCGCTCCACGACGTACTGCGCCGCCGGGGCGGCCGCGCGCTGCGCCCTCGGGCTGGCGTACCTCCACGCGCGCGGCGTCGCGCACCTCGACCTCAAGCCCGACAACCTGCTCGCCAGCGCGCGCGGCGACGTCAAGATCGCCGACTTCGGTGTCTCGCGGATATTCTCCCGCGACGGCCACCGCTCTCCTCGGGTCTCCGTCGCCGTCGGGACCACCGCGTACATGAGTCCCGAGCGGTTCGCGCCCAACGCCCAGGCCGGCCCGCGTGGGGCCTGCGCCGCCGACGTCTGGAGCCTGGGCGTCACCGTCCTGGAGCTCTTCTTGGGGCACCGCCCTGTCCTGCCGGCCGAACGGACGCCGTCCTGGAAGATGCTCAAGGAGGCCATCTGCTACGGCGATCCTCCGTCGGTGCCGGACAGCGCGGCGGCGTCGGCGGAGCTGCGCGGGTTCGTGGCCGCGTGCGTGCAGAAGGATCCCCGGAGGCGCGCCACGGTGCCGCAGCTGCTCGCGCACCCGTTCGTGGCGCGCCGGGACGTCGAGGCAACGCATCGCGCGCTACGAGAGATTATCGTGGAGACCATATAAGATAGGAAAACGCTTGCAAACGGTGCGCCGGCCGAACCATTGCGCCGGACGCGTGCGACGCGTTGGATGAATAGGGAAGATGCGGTCCGATTTGTTCTACAGAAGAGGACTAGAATACCACGTGCCCCACACATTAACCACACACAGCCTTATCGCTTTATCCCTTCGTCCTCTTCCTACTTTTTTCCCAATTCACTCCATCGAATCTCTCCAGCCGCATGGACCACCGCTCTAAGCCAAGCCATGGTAGCCACAAGAATGAGTGTTAGCTTCAGTTTTAGCGCCGCCGCTGCAGGTGCAAGGCTCGCCCGCGGGGCATGCCGATGCTGCGACTAACCCGTCGCGTCCGGCGAGGCGACCATGCGGGCTGCGCTGCGGGGCATCCCGATGTTGCGGCCAACCCGTCGTATCCGGCGACGGCGACCACGCGAGTTGCGACGCAGCGGGGGCAAATTGCTGCATCCTAGTATGGCAGTGCTGGAACCGGCGTCCAGTTTTGCTACAACCGGCAAGGCGAATGCTGCGGCCGCGGCGTGCTGCATCCGGCGGCGCCAGATGCTGGGACCGGCTATGAGGAATGCTACATCCATGGTTTGGAGATGCTGGAACCGACGACTCACGATGTTTCGATCAGCCGACCGTCCGACCGACGGCGGAGGTGGCGGTAATTTTTTGGAACCATGGATTTTTTGCTGGAACTAGCCCCATTTTTTGCTACCACCGTCTGGTTGTTTTTGCTGTAAATAATGCCCAGCTTGAAGCTACATAAAGACCACCGCCCATTTTTTGCTACATCCGTCTTTGTTTTTGTTGGAACCAATGTCCATTGTTGCTACATCCGTCTTGGGTTTACCAGAACTAGCGTCTAATTATTTTGCTACCACCATTTGATTTTTGCTGAAACCAACATCCTTTTTTTTGCTTCCATCATCTTTGGAATTTGCAGGAGCCAGTGTTCTGTTTTACTATAACCGTCCTTCAGATTTGCTGGAACCAGTGTCGGTAAATCAAATGGGCTTTTTGGTTTGTGATTGACGAAGGCGAGCAGGCGGCGGCGAGCAACGGGGGCAACCGACCTGGCCACCTACATGAGGGAGGGAACGTGTGCTGCGCGACACAATGGAAGAGTGGGCGGTCGCCATGGTTTCTTTTTATGTGATCTTTTAGGATGCTGACGCGAGAGTGAAAAAGACAATGAAAAAACGCCATCAAACAGCTACGCGTGGGGCTATCCAAGGGCTGCGCGTCGACCGGCCGAACTTGGGCCGGTCGACCGGCGCCTATCACTGCCCTTCCGACAATCTCAGTGGCCGCCGCGCGGTGCAGCTCATCGAGAGACGTTGACAGAGGAACCCTAGGAGCTCCCTGCACGTGTCGCCCCATGTGCCGTCGGCCACCATTGTGAGCGTTGTGTGAATGGATAGCGGTGAGACGACTGGTCAAGCTTGCAAAAGATACGGTGAGAGATTGACCTTGACATGCATGGAGCGCTCAGAGTTGCCTGGATGTCGCTGTCCTAAAGATACGAGAACAACAATCATCCAAAAGGTGATACTGGACTTACCCTTGTATTTGATTAGGGCAATGTGGTTGAATGCCACTGTTGTTTCTCACAAATGCAATATTTAACTATGAAAAGTGATGTACGATGGAACCTTAATTCATGACCTTTTCACACTTGATCCTCCCGTGCTTTGCACAGGCGGAGGCTTGGTTGGCTTGACCGCTTGTTGGCTACTAAGCGCATGAATAGCTTTGGACCCGTGTCTGCCGGTAAATCCCCTGTTGTACTGCGGCCGACTACCGACGCCGTGTCCCTTCAATTGTGTGTCTTCAAATCGCTGGATTAAGAGTGCTTGTGTGCTACTACCCAACCTACGGGAACAGGTGGGAAAGAGGCAAATCAAGAGAACAACACGAGAAGAACACTCAATTGATCAAGATCCCAATCACACATATGCTAAATCCACATACACAAATGGAGAAATATGCCCTAGAGGCAATAATAAAGTTATTATTTTATATTTTTTTATTCATGGTAAATGTTTATTATTCATGCTAGAATTGTATTGATCGGAAACCTAATATATGTGTGAATACATAGACAAACATTGTGTTCCTAGTGAGCCTCTACTTGATTAGCTCGTTGATCAAAGACACTTAAGGTTTCCTAACTATGGACATGAGTTATCATTTGATAACGGGATCACATCATTAGAAGAATGATGTGATGGACAAGACCCATGCGTTAGCTTAGCATATTGATCTTTCAGTTTTATTGCTATTGCTTTCTTCATGTCAAATACATATTCCTTCAACTATGAGATTATGCAACTCCCGGATACCGAAGGAATACATTGTGTGCTATCAAACGCCACAATGTAACTGGGTGATTATAAAGATGCTCTACATGTATCTCCGAAGGTGCTGTTAAGTTGGAATAGATCGAGATTAGGATTTGTCACTCAAGTATCGGAGAGGTATCTCTGGGGCCCTCTCGGTAATGCACATCATAAGAAGCCTTGGAAACAAAGTGACTAATAAGTTAGTTGCAGGATGATGTATTACGGAACGAGTAAAGAGACTTGCCAGTAACGGGATTGAATTAGGTATGAAGATGCCGACGGTCGAATCTCGGGCAAGTAAAATACCAATGGACAAAGGGAATAACGTATGTTGTCATAACGGTTTGACCGATAAAGATCTTCGTAGAATATGTAGGAGCCAATATGAGCATCCAGGTTCCGCTATTGGTTATTGACTGGAGAGATGTCTCGGTCATGTCTACATAGTTCTCGAACTCGTAGAGTCCGCACGCTTAATGTTCGATAACGATAAATTATATGAGTTATATGATCTGGTGACTGAATGTTGTTCGGAGTCCCGGATGAGATCACGAACATGACGAGGAGTCTCAAAATGGTCGAGAGGTAAAGATTGATATATAGGATGATGGTATTCGGGCACCGGAAGTGTTCTGGATGGTATCAGATACTTATCGGGTCACCGGAAGGAGTTTCTGGTACCCCCGGCAATCCTATGGGCCTTGTGAAGGAACACACTAGCCCACAAGGGGCTGGTGCGCCCTATAAGGCCATAGGAGGATGAGAAGGAAAGGGGGAAAGGGAAAGGAAAGTGTGGATTAGGATTCCCACTTCCTTCCCTCACCTCCCCTCTTTCCTTCCCCTTCATGCATACATGGAAAGGGAGGGGGCGCAGGGCAAGGCAGGGCCCCTAGGGGACGGCGGCCAAGCCTAGGGCGCGCCCTGGCTGCCTCTCCTCCCCTCCCACCAATATATATGTGGGGAAGAAGCGCCTAGAACACACAACATCAACTGTTAACTGTGTGCGGTGCCCTCATGTACAATTTACACCCCCGGTCATATTCTCGCTGTGCTTAGGCGAAGCCCTGCGCAGATCACTTCACCATCACCGTCACCACGCCGTTGTTCTGACGGGACCCATCTACTTCCTCGACACCTTGCTAAATCAAGAAGACGAGGGATGTCATCGCGTTGAACGTGTGAAATGTTGGGGAACGCAGTAATTTCAAAAAAATTACTACGCACACGCAAGATCATGGTGATGCATAGCAACGAGAGGGGAGAGTGTTGTCCACGTACCCTCGTGGACCGAAAGCGGAAGCGTTATAACAACACGGTTGATGTAGTCGTTATAACAACACGTTCAGCTCGGTGACGTGCCACGAACTCACGATCCAGTAGAGCTTTGAGGGAGAGCCTCATCAGCACGACGGTGTGATGACGGTGATGATGAAGCTACCGGTGCAGGGCTTCGCCTAAGCACTACAACGATATGACCGAGGTGGATTATGGTGGAGAGGGGCACCGCACACGGCCAAGAGATCAATGATCAACTTGTGTGTCCATGGGGTGCCCCCTTCCCCGTATATAAAGGAGTGGAGGAGAGGGAGGACCGGCCCTCTACTATGGCGCGCCCTGGGGAGTCCTACTCCCACCGGGAGTAGGATTCCCCCCTTCCAAGTAGTAGGAGTAGGAGAGAAGGAAGGGGAAGAGAGAAGAGAAGGAAGGAAGGGCTTCCCTCCCCCTAGTCCAATTCGGACTAGGCCTTGGGGGGCGGCCTGCCCTAGGCAACCCCTCTCTCTCTCTCCCCTAAAGCCCAATAAGGCCCATATATTCCCCAGCGAATTCCCGTAACTCTCCGGTACTCCGATAAATATCCGAACCACTCAGAACCTTTTCGATGTCCGAATATAGCCTTCCAGTATATCGATCTTTATGTCTCGAACATTTCGAGACTCCTCGTCATGTCCTTGATCTAATCTGGGACTCCGAACAACCTTCGGTACATCAAAACACATAAACTCATAATACCGATCGTCACCGAACATTAAGCGTGCGGACCCTACGGGTTCGAGAACTATGTAGACATGACTGAGGCTCATCTCCGGTCAATAACCAACAGCGGAACCTGGATGCTCATATTGGCTCGTACATATTCTACGAAGATTTTTATCGGTCAAACTGCATAACAACATACGTTGTTCCCTTTGTCATTGGTATGTTACTTGCCCGAGATTCGATCATCGGTATCTCAATACCTAGTTCAATCTCAAGCATCGGCAAGTCACTTTACTCGTTCCGTAATGCATCATCCCGCAACTAACTCATTAGTTACATTGCTTGCAAGGCTTATAGTGATGTGCATTACCGAGAGGGCCCAGAGATACCTCTCCGACAATCGGAGTGACAAATCCTAATCTTGATCTATGCCAACTCAACAAGTACCATCGGAGACACCTCTAGAGCACCTTTATAATCACCCGATTCGTTGTGACGCTTGGTAGCACACAAAGTGTTCCTCCGGTATTCAGGAGTTACATAATCTCATAGTCATAGGAACATGTATAAGTCATGAAGAAAGCAATAGCAATATACTAAACGATCAAATGCTAAGCTAACGGAATGGGTCAAGTCAATCACATCATTCTCTAATGATGTGATCCCATTAATCAAATGACAACTCATGTCTATGGCTAGGAAACTTAACCATCTTTGATTCAGCGAGCTAGTCAAGTAGAGGCATACTAGTGACACTCTGTTTGTCTATGTATCCACACATGTACTAAGTCTCCTGTTAATACAATTCTAGCATGAATAATAAACATTTATCATGATATAAGGAAATATAAATAACAACTTTATTATTGCCTCTAGGGCATATTTCCTTCAGTCTCCCACTTGCACTTGAGTCAATAATCTAGTTCACATCGCCATGTGATTTAACACCAATAGTTCACATCACCATGTGATTAGCACCCATAGTTCACATCACCATGTGACCAACACTCAAAGGGTTTACTAGAGTCAGTAATCTAGTTCACATTGCCATGTGATTAACTCTCAAAGAGTACCAAGGTGTGATCATGTTTTGCTTGTGAGAGAAGTTTAGTCAATGGGTCTGTCAAATTTAGATTCATATGTATTTTGCAAATTTCTATGTCTACAGTACTCTGCATGGATCTACTTTAGCTAATTGCTCCCACTTTCCATATGTATCTGGATTTTGACTTAGAGTCATCCAGATCGGTGTCAAAGCTTGTATCGATGTAACTCTTTACGACGAACTCTTTATCACCTCCATAACCGAGAAATATTTCCTTAGTCCTCTAAGGATAATTTTTGACCGCTATCCAGATCAAAATTGTACTTCCTTGCCAAACTCAGGGCAGGGTATACAATAGGTCTGGTACACAGCATGGCATACTTTATAGAACCTATGGCTGAGGCATAGGGAATGACTTTCATTCTCTTTCTATCTTCTACCGTGGTCGGGCTTTGAGTCTTACTCAACTTCACACCTTGCAACACAGGCAAGAACTCTTTCTTTGACTGTTCCATTTTGAACTACTTCAAAAACTTGTCAAGGTATGTACTCATTGAAAAAACTTATCAAGCGTCTTGATCTATCTCTATAGATCTTGATGCTCAACACGTAAGCAGCTTCACCGAGGTCTTTCTTTGAAAAACTCCTTTCAAACACTCCTTTATGCTTTCCAGAAAATTCTACATCATTTCCGATTGACAATATGTCATTTACATATACTTATCCGAAAGGCTGTAGTGCTCCCACTCACTTCCTTGTAAATACAGGCTTCTCCAAAAGTCTGTATAAAACCATATGCTTTGATCACACTATCCAAACGTTTATTCCAACTTCGAGAGGCTTGCACCAGTCCATAAATGGATCGCTGGAGCTTGCACACTTTGTTAGCACCCTTTGGATCGATAAAACCTTCAGGTTGCATCATATACAACTCTTCTTCCAGAAATCCATTCAGGAATGCAGTCTTTACATCCATTTGCCAAATTTCATAATCATAAAATGCAGCAATTGCTAACATGATTTGGACGGACTTAAGCATCGCTACGGGTGAGAAAGTCTCATCGTAGTCAACTCCTTGAACTTGTCAAAAATCTTTCGCAACAAGTCGAGCTTTGTAGATAGTAACATTAGCGTCCGCGTCAGTCTTCTTCTTGAAGATCCATTTATTCTCAATGGCATGCCGATCATCGGGAAAGTCAACCAAAGTCCACACTTTGTTCTCATACATGGATCCCGTCTCAGATTTCATGGCCTCAAGCCATTTCGTGGAATCTTGGCTCATCATCGCTTCCCCATAGTTCGTAGGTTCGTCATGGTCAAGTAACATGACCTCCAGAAAAGGATTACCGTACTACTCTGGTGCGGATCTTACTCTGGTTGACCTACGAGGTTCGGTAGTAACTTGATCAGAAGTTTCATGATCATCATCATTAGCTTCCTCACTAGTTGGTGTAGGAATCTCTGGAACTGATTTCTGTGATGAACTACTTTCCAATTCGGGAGAAGGTACAATTACCTCATCAAGTTCTACTTTCCTCCCACTCACTTCTTTCGAGAGAAACTCCTTCTCTAGAAAGGATCCATTCTTAGCAACGAATGTCTTGCCTTTAGATCTGTGATAGAAGGTGTACCCAACTGTCTCCTTTGGGTATCCTATGAAGACACATTTCTCCGATTTGGGTTTGAGCTTATCAGGATGAAGCTTTTTCACATAAGTATCGCAACCCCAAACTTTAAGAAACGACAACTTTGGTTTCTTGCCAAACCACAATTCATATGGTGTCGTCTCAACGGATTTAGATGGTGCCCTATTTAACGTGAATGCAGTTGTCTCTAATGCATAACCCCAAAACGATAGTGGTAAATCGGTAAGAGACATCATAGATTGCACCATATCTAATAAAGTACGGTTACGATGTTCGGACACACCATTACGTTGTGGTGTTCCAGGTGGCGTGAGTTGCGAAACTATTCCGCATTGTTTCAAATGAAGACCAAACTCGTAACTCAAATATTCTCCTCCACGATCAGATCGTAGAAACTTTATTTTCTTGTTATGATGATTTTCCACTTCACTCTGAAATTATTTGAACTTTTCAAATGTTTTAGATTTATGTTTCATCAAGTAGATATACCCATATCTGCTCAAATCATCTGTGAAGGTCAGAAAATAACGATACCTGCCGCGAGCCTCAACACTCATCGGACTGCATACATCAGTATGTATTATTTCCAACAAGTCTGTTGCTCGCTCCATTGTTCCGGAGAACGGAGTCTTACTCATCTTGCCCATGAGGCATGATTCACAAGCATCAACTGATTCATAATCAAGTGATTCCAAAAGCCCATCAGCATGGATTTTCTTCATGCGTTTTACACCAATATGACCTAAATGGCAATGCCACAAATAAGTTGCATTATCATTATTGACTTTGCATCTTTTGGCTTCAATATTATGAATATGTGTATCACTACATCGAGATTCAATAAACCATTCACCTTGGGTGTATGCCCATTGAAGGTTTTATTCATGTAAATAGAACAACAATTATTCTCTGACTTTAAATGAATAACAGTATTGCAATAAACAAGATCAAATCATATTCATGCTTAACGTAAACACCAAATAACATTTATTTAGGTTCAACACTAATCCCGAAAGTATAGGGAGTGTGCGATGATGATCATATCAATCTTGGAACCACTTCCAACACACATCGTCACTTCACCCTTAACTAGTCTCTGTTCATTCTGCAACTCCCGTTTCAAGTTACTAATCTGAGCAACTGAACTAGTATCGAATACTGAGGGGTTGCTATAAACACTAGTGAAGTACACATCAATAACATGTATATCAAATATACCTTTGTTCACTTTGCCATCCTTCTTATCCGCCAAATACTTGGAGCAGTTCTGCTTCCAGTGACCCATCACATTGCAGTAGAAGCACTTAGTCTCGGGCTTAGGTCCAGACTTGGGCTTCTTCACTTGAGCAGCAACTTGCTTGCCGTTCTTCTTGAAGTTCCCCTTCTTCCCTTTGCCCTTTTCTTGAAACTAGTGGTCTTGTCAACCATCAACACTTGATGCTTTTCTTGATTTCTACCTTCGTCGATTTCAACATCACGAAGAGCTTGGGAATCGTTGCCGTTATCCCTTGCATATTATAGTTCATCACAAAGTTCTAGTAACTTGGTGATAGTGACTAGAGAACTCTGTCAATCACTATCTTATCTGGAAGATTAACTCCTACTTGATTCAAGTGATTGTAGTACTCAGACATTCTGAGCACATGCTCACTAGCTGAGCAATTCTCCTCCATCTTGTAGGCAAAGTGCTTGTCAAAGGTCTCATACCTTTCGACATGGACATGAGTCTGAAGTACTAATTTCAAATCTTGGAACATCGCATATGCTCCGTGGCATTCAAAACGTCTTTGAAGCCCCGATTCTAAGCCGTAAAGCATGGTGCAATAAACTATCAAGTAGTCATCATATCGAGCTTGCCAAACGTTCACAACATCTGCATCTGCTCCTACAATCGGTCTGTCACTGATACGTCCATTTTGCATCATGCTTTTATATCAATATTTATTGCATTATGGGTTGTTATTTCACGTTATGTCACAATACTTATGCCTATTCTCTCTTATTTTACAAGGTTTACATAAGGAGGGAGAATGCCGGTAGCTGGAATTCTGGGCTAGAAAAGGAGCAAAAATTAGAGACCTATTCTGCACAACTCCAAAAGTACTGAAACTCCACGAAAGTTATTTTTGAAAATAATAAAAAGTATTGAGCGGAAGAAGTACGTGAGAGGGGGCCCCACCTGGCCACGAGGGTGGGGGCGCGCCCTACCCCCCTGGGCGCGCCCCCTGCCTCGTGGGCCCCCTGTTGGCCCTCCGGTGGCCATCTTCTGCTATATGAGGTCTTTTGTCTGAAGAAAAATCATAAGCAACCTTTCGGGACGAGACTCCGCCGCCACGAGGCGGAACCTTGGCGGAACCAATCTAGGGCTCCGGCAGAGCTGTTCGCCGGGGACACTTTCTCCGGAGGGAAATCATCGTCATCGTCATCACCAACGCTCCTCTCATCGGGAGAGGGAAATCTTCATCAACATCTTCACCAGCACCATCTCCTCTCAAAACCCTAGTTCATCTCTTGTATCCAATTCTTGTCTCCAAGTTCGGGATTGGTACTACTAGGTTGCTAGTAGTGTTGATTACTCCTTGTAGTTGATGCTAGTTGGTTTATTTGGTGGAAGATCATATGTTCAGATCCTTTATGCATATTAATACCCCTCTGATTATGAACATGAATATGCTATGTGAGTAGTTACGTTTGTTCCTGAGGACATGGGAGAAGTCTTGCTATTAGTAGTCATGTGAATTTGGTATTCGTTCGATATTTTGATGAGATGTATGTTGTCTAGCCTCTAGTGGTGTTATGTGAACGTCGAGTACATAACACTTCACCATTATTTGGGCCAGAGGAAGGCATTGGGAAGTAATAAGTAGATGATGGGTTGCTAGAGTGATGTAAGGTTAAACCCTAGTTTATGCGTTGCTTCGTAAGGGGCTGATTTGGATCCATATGTTTCATGCTATGGTTAGATTTACCTTAATACTTTTGTTGTAGTTGCGGATGCTTGCAATAGAGGTTAATCATAAGTGGGATGCTTGTTCAAGTAAGAACAACACCCAAGCACTGGTCCACCCACATATCAAATTATCAAAGTACCGAACGCGAATCATATGAACGTGATGAAAACTAGCTTGACGATAATTCCAATGTGTCCTCGGGAGCGCTTTTCTCTATATAAGAGTTTGTCCAGGCTTGTCCTTTGCTACAAAAAGGATTGGGCCACCTTGCTGCACTTTATTTACTTTTGTTACTTGTTGCTCTTTACAGATTATCCTATCAAAAAAGTATCTGTTACCACTTATTTCAAGATTTGCAAGAGAATACCTTGCTAAAAACCACTTATCATTTCCTTCTGCTCCTCGTTGGGTTCGACACTCTACTTATCGAAAGGACTACGATAGATCCCCTATACTTGTGGGTCATCAAGACTCTTTTCTGGCGCCGTTGCCGGGGAGTGAAGCGCCTATGGTAGGTGGAATTTGGTAAGGAAAAATTTATATAGTGTGCTGAAATTTACTGTCACTTGTTACTATGGAAAGTAATCCTCTGAGGGGCTTGTTTGGGGTATCTTCACCCCGACCAGTAGAGCAAAGAGTTGATCCTCAACCTACTGAACCTATTGCAAATGAAAATGTTCCCTTTGAAGTTCCTTCGGGTATGTTAGAAAAACTGCTAGCTAATCCTTTTGTAGGAGATGGAACAAAGCATCCTGATGAGCACCTAATCTATGTGGATGAAGTTTGTGGATTATTTAAGCTTGCAGGTATACCCGATGATGTTGTTAAGAAGAAGGTCTTCCCTTTATCTTTGAAGGAAGATGCATCGACATGGTATAGGCTATGTGATGATACGGGGTCATGGAACTACAAACGATTGAAATTGGAATTTCATCAGAAGTTTTATCCTATGCATCTTGTTCATCGTGATCGCAATTATATATATATATATATATATATATATATATATATATATATATATATATAGGCCTCGCGAAAGAGAAAGCATCGCTCAAGCTTGGGGGAGGCTTAAATCAATGTTATATTCATGCCCTAATCATGAGCTCTCAAGAGAAGTAATTCTTCAAAAAAAATGCTCGACTTTCTCGTAATAATCAATCCATGCTCGATACTTCTTGTGCTGGCTCTTTTATGATGAAGACTATTGAATTCAAATGGAATTTATTGGATAGAATTAAACACAACTCTGAAGATTGGGATCTCGATGAAGGTAAGGAGTCAGGTATGACATCTAAGTTTGATTGTGTTAAATCTTTTATGGATACCGATGTTTTTCGTAAGTTTAGCACTAAATATGGACTTGACTCTGAGATAGTAGCTTCTTTCTGTGAATCTTTTGCTACTTATGTTAATCTCCCCAAGGAGAAGTGGTTTAAATATCATCCTCCCATAGAAGTAAAAGTAGCTGCACCTACTAAAGTTGAAGAAAAGACTGTCACTTATAATGATCCTATTGTTCCTGCTTCTTATGTTGAGAAACCGCCTTTCCCTGTTAGAATAAAGGATCATGCTAAAGCTTCAACTGTGGTTCGTAAAAGCAATATTAGAACTTATACACCTCCTGAGAAAATTAAAGTTCAACCTAATATTTCTATTGTTAAAGATCTCTTGGCTGATAATATTGATGGGCATGTTATTTATTTCTGCGGTGAAACTGCTAGAATTGCCAAACCTTGTGCTAAAGATAAACATAGACATGTGGTAGGCATGCCTGTTATTTCTCCTAAAATAGGAGATCACTGTTATCATGGCTTATGTGATATGGGTGCTAGTGCTAGTGTTATACCTCATGACTTATACAAAGAAATTAAGCATGAGATTGCACCTGCTGAGTTAGAAGGTATTGATGTTACAATTAAACTTGCCAATAGAGATACTATATCAACAATGGGAATTGTTAGAGATGTTGAAGTATTGTGTGGGAAAACTAAATATCCTGCTGATTTTCTTTTCTTGGTGCCCCACAAGATAGCTTTTGTCCCATTATTTTTGGTAGACCCTTCTTGAACACTGTCAATGCTAGAATAGACTGCGAAAAGAATGTTGTTACTATTGGCTTGGGTGATATGTCTCATGAGTTTAATTTCTCTAAGATTAGTAGACAACACCATGAAGAAGAATTGCCTAGTAAGGATGAAATAATTGGTCTTGATTCTATTGCCGTACCTCCTAGTGATCCTTCAGAACAATATTTGCTAGACCATGAAAATGATATGTTTATGAATGAAAGAAGGGAAATAGGTGAAGTATTCTTTAAACATGAACCTATTCTGAAACACAATTTGCCTGTTGAAATCCTAGGGGATCCTCCTACACCCAAGGGTGATCCCGTGTTTGAGCTTAAACCGTTGCCTGATACTCTTAAATATGCTTATCTTGATGAAAAGAAGATATATCCTGTTATTATTAGTGCTAACCTTTTAGAGCATGAAGAAGAGAGATTATTGAAAACTCTGAAGAAGCACCGTGCTGCTATTGGGTATACTCTTGATGATCTTAAGGGCATCAGTCCCACTCTATGTCAACATAAAATAAATTTGGAGAAAGATGCCAAACCAGTTCGTGATCACCAATGAAGGCTGAATCCTAAGATGAAGGAAGTGGTAAGAAAGGAAATACTAAAGCTTCTCGAGGCAGGTATTATTTATCCCGTTGCTGATAGTGAATGGGTAAGTCCTGTCCATTGTGTCCCTAAGAAGGGAGGTATTACCGTCGTTCCTAATGATAAAGATGAATTGATTCCACAAAGAATTATTACAGGTTATAGGATGGTAATTGATTTCTTCAAATTAAATAAAGCTACTAAGAAAGATCATTACCCCTTACATTTTATCGATCAAATGCTAGAAAGATTATGCAAACATACACATTTTTGCTTTCTAGATGGTTATTCTGGTTTCTCTCAAATACCCGTGTCAGCTAATGATCAATCAAAGACTACTTTTACCTGCCCTTTTGGTATTTTTGCTTATAGACGTATGCCTTTTGGTTTATGTAACGCACCTACTACCTTTCAAAGATGCATGATGGCTATATTCTCTGACTTTTGTGAAAAGATTTGTGAGGTTTTCATGGATGATTTCTCCGTTTATGGATCCTCTTTTGATGATTTCTTGAGCGACCTTGATCGAGTTTTGCAGAGATGTGAAGAAACTAATCTTGTCTTGAATTGGGAAAAGTGCCACTTTATGGTTAATGAAGGTATTGTTTTGGGGCATAAAGTTTCTGAAAGAGGTATTGAAGTTGATAAAGCCAAGGTTGATGCTATTGAAAAGATGCCATGTCCCAAGGACATCAAAGGTATAAGAAGTTTCCTTGGTCACGCCGGATTTTATAGGAGGTTCATTAAGGACTTCTCCAAAATTTCTCGGCCTCTAACTAATTTATTACAAAAAGATATACCATTTTTCTTTGATGATGATTTTGTATAAGCATTTGAAATACTTAAGAAAGCATTGATCTCTGCACCTATTGTTCAGCCACCCGATTGGAATTTACCCTTTGAAATTATGTGTGATGCTAGTGATTATGCTGTAGGTGCTGTTCTAGGGCAAAGAGTTGATAAGAAATTAAATGTTATTCAATATGCTAGTAAAACTCTAGACAATGCTCAGAGAAATTATGCTACTACTGAGAAAGAATTCTTAGCAGTTGTATTTGCTTGTGATAAGTTCAGACCTTATGTCACGCCCAAGATGCGACCCTATCCTAAAGGAACTCGAAGGTCCCACCAAGGATAGAAGCGCATCTTGAAGACGCTTTTGCAAGGTGGATATCATTACATCAACATTACATAATAGATGGGGATACATACATAAGGCACAAATGCCACAAGAATACATCAACATCATATACACGATCAACATCCGACTACGGATGAAACATAAACATAAGCTCAAACGACATCCACCCTGCTAGCCCAGGCTGCCGACCTGGAACCTATCCCCTGATCGAAGAAGAAGCAGAAGAAGAACTCCAATACAAGCAAACATCGCTCTCACGTCATGATCATCGCAAACCTGTACACTGCAGAATCGATGGTGTAGTAATCTGTGAGCCATGAGGACTCAGCAATCCCATTACCATGGGTATCAAGACTAGCAAAGCTTAATGGGAAAGGAAGGGGTAAAGTGGTGAGGTTGCAGCAGTGGCTAAGCATATATGGTGGCTAACATACGCAAATGAGAGCGAGAAGAGAAACAAAGGAACGGTCGTGAAGCTAGCAATGATCAAAAGGTGATCCTGAACTCCTACTTACGTCAAACATAACCCAAAAACCGTGTTCACTTCCCGGACTCCGCCGAGAAGAGACCATCACGGCTACACACGCGGTTGATGCATTTTAGTTCGGATCTGGTGTCAAGTTATCTACAACCGGATATTAACAAATTCCCATCTGCCACATAACCGCGGGCACGGCTTTCGAAAGTTTATACCCTGCAGGGGTGTCCCAACTTAGCCCATGATAAGCTCTCGCGATCAATGAAGGATATTCCTTCTCTCCGGGAAGACCCGATCAGTATCGGAATCCCGGCTACAAGACATTTCGACAGTAATAAAACAAGACCAGCGAAGCCGCCCGATGCGCCGACAATCCCGATAGGAGCTGCACATATCTCGTTCTTAGGGCAACACCGTATGATACATCCTACGAGTAAAACCAGACCCCGAGTTTCCCCGAGGGGGCCCCGCAGTCTACTCGGTTCGGGCCAACACTTAGACAAGCATTGGCCCGGGGGGGGGGGCTAAATAAAGATGACCCTTGGGTTAATTACTCCCAAGGGAAAAGTAGGTGGTGGTGAGGCAAATGGTAAAACCAAGGTTGGGCCTTCTTTGGAGGAGTCTTATTCAAAGCGAACTGTCAAGGGGGTCCCATAAATCACCCAACCGCGTTAGGGACGCAAAATCCGGAAACATAACACCGATATGACGGAAACTAGGGCGACAAGAGTGGAACAAAACACCAGGCATAAGGCCGAGCCTTCCACCCTTTACCAAGTATATAGATGCATTAATAATATAAGAGATATTGTGATATCCCAACATAAACATAATCCAACATGGAGCAATCTTCATCTTCACCTGCAACTAGCAACGCTATAAGAGGGGCTGAGCAAAGTGGTAACATAGCCAAACAACGGTTTGCTAGGAAGGGTGGCAATGGTTAGAGGTTCATGGCAATTTGGGAGGCTTGAGCAGCAAGTGATAGGTAGCGCAGCATAGCGAAAGAACGAAGCAACTAGCATAGCAATGATAGTAGTGAGATCCAGGGTAGCGGTCATCTTTCCTGAAATCCCGCAAGGAAGAAGAACGAGTCCATGAAGAAGATGAAGCCACGAAGCCGAACCAAGCGTAGACGAACGAATCCTCACTATCGAGAAGAAGCACACAACATGGTAAACACACCACACATAGACAAGACATGATGCACCACAAGCATGATGCATGACAAGGCTACATGAAGCTACTCATGGCAAGAGACGATGCAAACAATAGCAACACATCAAAGCAAGTTTAAATGAGGCCGAAAACAACATATAACAATTCCGGTAAGTCCTCATATGCAAATTTCGAAATTGGTCCAGATCTGAATAAACCTTATGTTCAAGTTGTTAAACAGCAAGTTAAAATACACCAAGAGAATCTACATGAAATTCTAGTCAAGTTACATATAAAGTTCATTTAATTCGGAGTTACGGCCTAGAAGATATGAGCAAAACAAGTTAAACATGGCATTGATGCAAAATGCACCCAAACATCAAGCAAACACCTCAAAACAAGGATGCAACATGATAATATGAAACTATATGCAAAATCAAGCAAGTTTCATATAGAGCACACTCAAAACGGAGCAACGGTTTAACACATACACCCTATACAAGTCATGACAACAATCTGTCCAAAACAGCAACTATGCATATTGCAAGCATCAAAACACTATGCTACAATATCTCAACGTGAAAACAAAAGGCATGGGCATGATGTAAAGGTAAAGCATTGCAAAACATGAACACTGAGCTATCTCCAGAAACAACTAGAACATGCTCAAAATGACATGGCAAGATTGCAAATACTAACAGTTTCAGACTTTGCAGAAATAACATCAGGTTGCAATGTTTAGAGCTATCAAACAACATGCTACAGGAAGTTAACATGGAAAACAAAGGCATGGAATGAATCTACTAATTGCATGGAATAAAAGTCCTTTAGTGACCATGAGCCAAAAGGATAGAAGATATGATGGCACCCATGTAAACATGGCAAGTTATATTACAGATTCATACATGGCAGGAACAACAATAAGTAGGCATGTTGGTGAGCTTGAACCACTCATCACAGAGCAATACATGGCATGGCAAGGCAACCAACAGTCAGATGGCATATATATGAAGCTAAACGTGGCAAGATCAAGTTCATAGGGTGCATGGATCACTAGCAAAAATCATGGCAACATTGAACTTAAAGTTAACAGGCTGACAGCAACATTATTTAGCAATTTGAGAGCAAGATTAGAACAAGTTACAGCAGACTATAATTGCAACAAAGGGCATGGATGGATAGACCAAGACATTTATAACAAAACATCCTGAGTGAACATCTCCAGATTATGCATAGAATGACTTGTAGCAGCAGGTTTACATAGCAACAAAATATAACAGAATCAGCCTAGCAAAACAGCAACAGCAAGTACCCTACTTCACGAGCTCGATGCACTCAGTAAAAGACCCACAAAAATCCATGGATGGCACCACTGTGAAGATGGCATGACATAGCACAAAACACATATATAGCTCATGCTCATAAGATGCACACATCAAATGCAACAAAAATGACTAATCATCAAGTTATAACAGTTCCAGCAGATTAACATCATATAGCACTTCTACAATGAAGATCCAGGCATCAAGATGAACTCAAATGAACATGGTGCAATGGAATGAAATGAATTAATCGTCGAGGCGAATAATTTGACATATTACACGCACAAAACGGAGCAGTATGCAGCAAGTTATGATGCGATGAACATGGCATGATGATGTCAAATAACAGGGACTTAGACGAAAATTTACCCTCCGAAAAGTCAACGCGGGACGGGAAGGTGCGGGACGGAGGGATCCGGTTCGGGCGCGGGTCGTTTGGTTGGACGGAGTGGTGGATCTGGTCCACCTGACCAGATCCGGACGGCGGGGAACTCCGGTGAGGAGCGGCCGGCGCCGGCGCGAGGCGCGGCGACCGGAGGCGGCGGCCGGCGAAGCTTCGGGCAGAGGCCGGCGAGACCACGGGCGGATCTGGCGGCCGGGATAGGGAGGCGGCGCGACAGGCCGGAGGCGGAGGACGCAGGCGGCAGGCGGCCCACGGCGGCGCGGGATCCGGCGACGGGCGGCGTGCCTGCCGGCGGGTCAGCGAGCTCGGGGAGGGTTCTTGATGACCCACTACCTATTGATGATAGCTTTCCTGATGAGCAATTAAATGTCATAAATGCCTTTCGTAGGACTCCGTGGTATGCTGATTATGCTAATTACATTGTTGCTAAGTTTATACCACCTAGTTTCACATACCAACAAAAGAAAAAGTTTTTCTATGATTTGAGACATTACTTTTAGGATGACCCACATCTTTATAAAGGAGTAGATGGTGTTATTAGAGGTTGCGTACCTGAGCATGAACAGGAACAGATCCTACGCAAGTGTCACTCCGAAGCTTATGGAGGGCACCACACTGGAGATAGAACTGCACATAAGGTATTGCAATCCGGTTTTATTGGCCTACTCTCTTCAAGGATGCCCATAAGCTTGTCTTATCTTGTGATGAATGTCAAAGAATTGGTAATATTAGTAGACGTCAAGAAATGCCTATGAACTATTCACTTGTTATTGAACCATTTGATGTTTGGGGCTTTGATTATATGGGACCTTTTCCTGCCTCTAATGGATATACACATATTTTAGTTGCTGTTGATTACGTTACTAAGTGGGTAGAAACTATTCCAACTAGTAGTGCTGATCATAACACTTCTATTAAGATGCTTAAAGAAGTTATTTTTCCGAGGTTTGGAGTCCCTAGATATTTTATGACTGATGGTGGTTCACATTTTATTCATGGTGCTTTCCGTAAAATGCTTGCTAAGTATGACGTTAACCATAGAATTGCATCTCCTTATCACCCACAGTCTAGTGGTCAAGTAGAATTGAGTATTAGAGAGCTCAAATTAATTTTACAAAAGACTGTCAATAGGTCTAGAAAGAATTGGTCCAAGAAACTTGATGATGCATTATGGGCCTATAGAACTGCATATAAAAATCCTATGGGTATGTCTCCGTATAAAATGGTTTATGGAAAAGCATGTCACTTACCTCTCGAACTAGAACATAAAGGCGTCTTGGGCTATTAAAGAGCTCAACTATGATTTCAAACTTGCCGGTGAGAAGAAGTTATTTGATATTAGCTCACTTGATGAATGGAGAACCCAAGCTTATGAAAATGCCAAGTTGTTTAAAGAAAAAGTTAAAAGATGGCATGACAAAAGGATACAAAAGCGTGAGTTTAATGTAGGTCATTATGTATTGCTATACAACTCTCTTTTAAGAATTTTTGTAGGAAAACTTCTCTCTAAATGGGAAGGTCCTTACGTTATCGAGGAGGTCTATCGTTCCAGTGCCATAAAAATCAGCAACTTTGAAGGCACAAACCCGAAGGTGGTGAACGGTCAAAGAATCAAACATTATATCTCAGGTAATCCCATAAATGTTGAAACTAATATTATTGAAATCGTAACCCCAGAGGAATACATAAGGGACACTTTCCGGAACGTTTCAGGCTCCGAAAAGGAATAGGTACGTGGTACGGTAAGTAAACCGACTCCAAAACAGTTTTTAAGGCAATATTTCTTTGTTTTGGAATATTTAGAAAAATAGAAAAATAAGAAGCAGTCCGGGAAGGACACGAGGGCTCCACGAGGGTGGAGGGCGCGCCCCCCTACCTCGTGTGCCCTCCGGACTCTGTTTTCTTGCACGATACGTATTTTGGTCGGTAAAAATTCATTATATATTCTCCCGAAGGTTTTGACTCCCGTATCACGCAATTGTCCTCTGCTCTTGTTTTGAGCTGTTTTTCTGACAGATCTAGATTATCATGACGTCTCCAAGTGCCCCCAAGGACAAGTTCTTTGAGAAGGTCATCAACCCTTACCTCGCGGAGGTGCTGCGACACCCTCAAACCAGTGAGATGCGTGATGGGTTGCTGCACATCCGCGATGTTGAGGGACCGAAGGGGACTGGAAGCATGGAGACGAGGTTCGAAGCAGTGGAGCAACAAGTTTTCAAGTGCCAGGGGATGGTGGAACGTGGACTCAACTCCAACCGCATGATGATCGCGGAGTTCACCAACAAACACAAGCTGGATGCCGACAACATCGGGGAGACCATCTTCAAGCTTCACGAGAAGATCAAGCACCTTCAAGCCCAGATCTATGACCTGCAAAACCAAAACTGTGAGTATGAATATAGATTCAAAAGGATGAGTTTGGCTGCAGATTTGAGGATCCCAGAGACTCGATCATCCTTCTATGATGGTGAGCCTACACTACAAAAAAAGACACATCCGTGACATTTTGGGCCGAACATTTTTTTTTCTGTCATACATATGACACTTCTATGATGATAATTGTGACAAAAACCGGTATCATCATAGATGTGGTGGGCTCCTACTTCTATGACAAAAAATCATGACAGAAAATGGGCTTTTCGTCCTGGGCGGGCCAGAGACGCAGCTGCATGACATTCTTTGGGCCGTCCATGACGTAATAAACCATGGTAGAAGCGAGGGGGAGGAAAGTTTCAGGGAGTTGCCGGTTACGGTGGGAGGTTGGGGGCCGAGCAATGCGCGTTTCTCTCATACGTACACGCGTGTGCGGCGTTAGCTCTAATCAACCCGAAGCGAGGCGTTGGGCTCTAATCAACCCGGCGATTGCCGCTGCGAACTTACGCGTTATCGAACCCGGCGATCGATCGATGGCTGTTAACTGAACCCGATGGAGCGATTCCTTCGCTGCTGCTGATAACTGAAGCCGATCAAACTGTGAGCGTTGCGCGGGGGGGGGGGGGGGAGGGTTGGATGAACAGTGAGCGGTGGCGTTGCCTCTGGATGAACAGGACCCGTGGTGGAGGGCTGGATGAACAGTAGACGGTGGAGGGGTGGCCGTGGAGGGGTGGTTGAACAGGACCCGTGGTGTGGAGGGCTGGATGAACAGTAGACGGTGGAGGGGTGCCCGTGGAGGGGTGGTTGAACAGTAGCCGGTGGAGTAGCGCACGGTGGAGGCTGGATGAACAGGAGCTCGTGGAGGCTGGAGGAGGTCGACGGTAGCCCGTGGAGGCCGGAGGAGGTCGACGGTGGAGATGAACAGATCCCGTGGAGTCCTGCTTTTGCGTCACGCCACACCTCCCGATGAACAGACCCCGTTTTGACCGTAGGAGGTCCGTTTGGCCCGCTTTTGCGGCACGCCACACCTCCCGATCAACAGACCCCCTTTCGACCGTAGGAGGTCCGTTTCTTCGCTTTGCGGTACTCCACACCCTCCCGATCAACAGGACCCCGTTTCGACCGTAGGAGGTCCGTTTCCTCCGCTTTGCGATCGCCACACCCTCCCGATCAACAGGACCCGTTCCGAGCGTGGGAGGTTCGTTTCCTCCGTTCTGCGATGCGCCAGCCTCGTTTCCATCGCCTGTTCCGTTCAAGCCCTCCCGATGAACACGACCACGCATTCCGTTCCGACCCAGCCGGTTGGCTCCCACGCGTTTCGTTGCCTCCCGATGAACACGACGCATTCCGTTGCCTCCCCATGAACACGACGCATTTCGTTGCCTCCCCATGAACACGACGACGACGCTGTTTCTCCGTTCCGACCCCTCCAAGTACACGAGCCCTCGCCGTACGTATGCGCGAGTAGGCGTTCGAGACCCCGCCAGTATGTACACATACGTGGCCGTATTTTCTTTCTTGCACCCTGGCCGCTGTACGTACGTGTACATGCTACGCAGCGCCTCTACATCCACCAAGATATATGTATATGCGTACCGTTCGCGACCAGAATGACAACGATACGCACGCTTCGACCAGGTGGGTTCCGACCGCCGTGCACTTCCTTGCTGCGAAGATGTAGCTGGTGGGTCCCAGCAGTCGGGGCGAATCATTTTTGTTTTGCCGGACGCACTTCCTTGCGTCGCGAAGATGTAGTTGGTGGGTCCCAGCAGTCGGGGCGAATCGTTTTTGCCGGACGCACTTCCTTGCGTGCGAAGGTGCAGCTGGTGGGTCCCAGCAGTCAGGGGGTAAACGTTTTTTCGTGAAATACGGTGGCCCGTCCGGTGGGTCCCCGCTGTCAGGTGGAGGAATAATTATTTTGCGCGTAATAAGGAGGCACTTCCTTGCTGCGGCCGTGGACCCAGCTGTCAGCCTCTCCACGCACAGTACTCTTCCAATGGAAGTCGGTCGTTGACCACATTGACCACGCCGCGCCGAGAGCACCACGGCGGTGGACGACGGCGAGGCCTAAGAAAGGGACGACACGGAGGCAGGGAAGACTCGGCAGTTGTTTCCCATGCGGAGGGGAGTACGACTGTACGAGGGTTTACTGGTTCGTCTGCCGTCACCAGAGAATAACAACAGGTGTGGGTGAGTAGAGGGATGGCTAGGCCAGCGATGGGAGTACGGTGGGGTGGTGAGGCCTGTGGCAGACAAACCGACCCATGAGGAGGAGGGAGCATGCAGTCCCGCCAGCGCTTGTTTGAGCGGCTGGAGCAGGAAGAGCAGAGATTGAAGAAGCACGACGGCCGTTGGATGGACATCCAACAGTCACTGCTTGTGCGTCAACCTTTTTTAGGAAAGCCTCAAATCTGTGGAAAACAGCATACAGCCCATCTGCCATTATTTCTAATAATTTACAACCCATTTGCTAATTCTTAAGGTTTTTTTGAGCCCATATTCTTTTTGTTAGCATTACATCCCATATTGTGGCCACGGTTAAAAAATTATACGAAATTTTGCATATTACAGTGCGGTCCGAACTGTTTTTAATCCCAAAATTTCGACTCACATTCAAACTGATTTTAAAAATAAATGTATATCAATATAAAATCCAACAAATTCTCCACGCATAAAAATTAATGTAATTTAAAATCTTGAAATGAAAAAAATATATTTGAAACTAATTGCCGGTTTGATGTGTTTTAAAAATGTACAACCCATTTCTCATTACCGATGGGCCATTTTCTTGGCCAGTCGAATGAAAGCTCTCCTCGTCTTGAAAGATTTGCAACCCAACAGGCCTGACAAAGCGACTTACTTGGCAAATCACAAAAAAACTGGGCTGTGGCCGTGGACCCGGTATCGGCCTCTCCACGTGACAGATTTCTTCCGATGGAAGTCGTTCCTTGACCACGTTGACCACGCCGCGCGGAGAGCACCACGGCGGTGGACGACGACGAGGCCTAGGAAGGGGACGACGCGGAGCCGGGGAAGACGCGGCAGTGGAAGCCCACGTGGAGAGGAGTACGAGGGTTCACTGGTTCGGCTGCGGTGTGAGGCTGCCGTCGCCGCAGGGCCTGGCCAGCGGTGGGAATAGTAGGGCGGTGAGGCCTCCGCGGCAAAGACAGCCGGTCACGGAGGCAGGAGCATGCGGCATGACCGGCGCTGCTTTGGGCGGCTGGAGCAAGAAGACCAGAGGTTGAAGAAGCACTACGGCCGTTGGATGGACATCGTACGGTCACTGGAGCTAGAATCGTTCATATTGACTAAGTTGAGAAAGACCTTCGTCCCCGTCAACTTAGTAGGCCCACAAGACAGCCTCCCACCAAGGTGGGTCCCAGCTCGCCGGGGGAGTATTCATTTTTTTATTCGTAATAAGGAGGCACTTCCGGTGGGTCCGAGCTGACAGCGGGGGAAACATTTTTTTTGCGAAATACGGTGGCCCGTCCGGTGGGTCCCAGCAGTCAGGGGGAAACGATTTTTTTTGCAAAATACTGTTGGCCCGTCCGGTGGGTCCCCGCTGTCAGGTGGAGGAATAATTATTTTCCGCGTAATAAGGAGGCACTTCCTTGCGGCTGCTGTCGGTGTCAAAACCGGCGGATCTTGGGTAGGGGGTCCTGAACTGTGCGTCTAGACGGATGGTAACAGGAGACAAGGGACACGATGTTTTTACCCAGGTTCGGGCCCTCTCGATGGAGGTAAAACCCTACTCCTGCTTGATTAATATTGATGATATGGGTAGTACAAGAGTAGATCTACCACGAGATTAGAGAGGCTAAACCTTAGAAGCTAGCCTATGGTATGATTGTTGTTAGTCCTCGGACTAAAACCCTCCGGTTTATATAGGCACCGAATAGGGTTAGGGTTACAGTAGTCGGTTACAATGGTAGGAGATCTACATATCCGTATCGCCAAGCTTGCCTTCCACGCCAAGGAAAGTCCCATCCGGACACGGGACGAAGTCTTCAATCTTGTATCTTCATAGTCCAGGAGTCCGCCCGAAGGCTATAGTCCGGCTATCCTGACACCCCTAATCCAGACTCCCTCAAGAGTCTCTGAACCAGGCTTCAATGACGACGAGTCCGACGCCAGCATATTGTCTTCGGCATTGCAAGGCGGGTTCCTCCTCCGAATACTTCATAGAAGATTTTGAACACAAGGATAGTGTCCAGCTCTGCAAAATAAGTTCCACATACCACCATAGAGAGAATAATATTTACACAAGTTCAATCTGCTAACGTATTCCGCAGCATGACATCACACCACGGCCAAGCCTTCATTCGAATCGTTTTTACTGTCCCACCTCAGCGCGTTTAGCGAGGCAGTTTCCTCGGCACGTCTTGTCAAAGCAGAGATCATGTCCCCTTATTCTGGGATTCTCATCAATACGGGCGTGGGTAACCCAATCGTGCCCGTTGGCACGCCTCCTCTATCGAAGGCGAGTCCCGAACAGTCACGGGGAGGGCTCTTGGTATTCAACCTCTTTATAAAGAGACCAAGGCCCCACTCCTTTTTCTCAATCTCCATCGAATCCGCCCCTCGCTTCGAGTTCCAACACCCAAAGCTCCGGATTCAGGTGCTTCGGACCTTCGATGATGTCCGGCTCCGACCTCCAAGGCCGGTGGATGCCTTCCTCCGTCACGGAAGAAGACGTCCTAAAGCTAAGAGATGCCAGGTATCTAACCGATGAAATCTCGCATAGGCTGCCTGCTCAAGGGCAGGTTATTCCCACTCCCAAGCCCGGTGAAAGCGTGGTGTTCGCGTCTCACTTCCTTCGGGGGCTAAGTTTCCCGACGGACCCCTACGTGAGGGGGCTCATGTTTTATTACGGGCTGGAATTTCACGACTTGGATCCGGAGTCCATCCTCCACATCTCATCGTTCATCGTCATGTGTGAAGCCTTCCTCCGCATTACCCCTCACTTCGAATTATGGCTCAAGACCTTCAAGGTGGAGCCGAAGATGATCAAGGGGCAACAGACAGAGTGCGGAGAGGCTGTTATAAGCAAGAATGCTGACGCTCCATGGCCCGAGGGCTCTTTTCAAGAGGAGCTCAGCCTATGGCAACAAGAGTCGTTTTATATCACAGCTCCCAGGGGCACCAAATGGGTGGCGCCACCTGCCTTTCGCTCGGGTCCTCCACATGGTGGCGTCATGGGTCAATAAAGGGCTTGACTGGGGCCATCCAAGGGCGTGCCACAGTTGCGGGGCCATATTCGAGACCTCCTAGAGAGAGATCAATCTGGTTGTAGTAGCGCAAGTCATGTTGATTAAATGCATCCTGCCCTGCAAGCGTCGCCCCCCTCACTTTGTGGGAGTTCAATCCGGAGGGACCACGAGCTCTCCAACATTTTATGGGCGCAACGCCCGTGGAGATGTACAAACTGTTCTTCGGATCACAAGCAATGTGTCCGGACTTGACCGAGGACGCAGGTCTGAGTTGCAATCGCCCGGATGCTCAAGTAAGTAGTCCCGTACCCGGACGCGCTATCCGTATATTTATCATAAACTTGCCCTTAAAAGAGTTGTCCCCTAAACAGGAGTGGATAGCGAAAGCAAAACTGATCACGTGTCCGGCCCCCCTCCCTGAGACCACGTCGGATCCCGTGTTAACCAAGATGCTGGAGGTTGCGCCTTTGGAAGAAGGCAAAGGGGGGAACAAGGAAGCTACTGTCACCGCGAAGGAGGTTATCAAGCAAGGAGGGATCGAGAATCCCTCCATCCAAGGGGAGAAGAGGACCGCCTCTGAAGATCCGGAGACCAAGGCCTCAAAGCGCGGGAAAAAATCCTCGCCAGAGGGTCCTGCGCCGGAAGATGCCCCGGCCGCATTATTTCCCCAAGGAGACCAGCCCTCCAGCGAACCGTAAGTAGAGAGGGGAGTTTTTCCTAAAATAAAAGACATCCCTGTTTTGTCTCTGAAGATGACCGAAATTTTACCTTGTAGTTCGGATCTCAGCCCTTCTCGTGAGCTCGTCTTGAGGATCCTCGTCCGGAGATGATGGAGAGCGGGCGCCTCCCCTGCCGTACCGCCTAAGCGAGGCAGGCGATCCTGAGGTGTCGCGGAGGGTTTCCCGAATCCGGCAGGGTGGAGGCGGCCGTAAAGGCCCAGAGCCCTCCGTGTCCGGCCTTCGAAAAAGGCCATCAGACGAGTCTGGCACCTCATAGTGCACGGTCGGAGGAGTTGAAGGGTCTGCTCGGGCGAGTGTCTATCTCAGAGGATCACCGTGCATTGATGGGTACGGTGATCGAAAAGATTTCGTCCGCAGAAAGCGGGTTGTACGAGGCTGCCAGAAGTTTACTGACAGGTTTTGAGGTACGTGCAATGATGTACCTTTTGACGGTTCCACATATATAAGATGCGTCCTGTGTAGATAGTAGCCCCTGAGACTCGGTGCGTTTGTCAAAAATGACAGCATGCCGAGGATCATAATCCCAGGTTATAATATGTCGCCCTTCCTATGTAGGTAGCGGATCGTCCGGTGGCTAGCCGGACTGATGAATTTGCCGAACTAAAGCGGCAACTTGACGTGGCGGATGCCGACATCGCGCTTGTCAATAAGCGCCTGGACGAGTCACAAGGTATGCAGTTTCTCCGCGGACACCTAGTAAGGGAGCTTGATGCCCGTGCCTTACAACATGTATGCTTGATGCAGATGGTGCCGTTGCCGTGGAGAATCTTCGGGCGGAGCTTGCCCGAGCCAAGGAGCAGGCCAGAAAAAGTGATGCGGCTGCCTTAAAGGCGGCCGAAGAGCTAAAAGCAGAACAGGCTGCTCACTGCTGAAGCAAAAAGGAAATGGCCAAAATGGCCGTGAAGTTGAAGAATGCTACCGACCGCTGCGAGCTTCTTGAAAAAGAAGGTCGAGCGGAGCAAGAGGACCTGAAGAAGGCCACCACCGAGGCCAAGGATGCTCGCTTCTGCGATGAGAGCTATGAAGGAGGAGCTACGTCAGGCCGGAGATATCGCGGCTGGAAAGCCTTTTCTGCTGCGGAGGAAGTTCACGGATCCTAAATATGCTCAGTTGGACCGGCTGTGGAGTAGTGCGGATGCTTATCTGGACTTGGCGGCGAGTGCCGCGGACGCGGCCGAACACTTCGGAGATCAAAAAGATCACGAGATGGAAGAGCTTTTTTGGTCGCAGTTCCTTGGTGCGGTGCCGCATATCAAAGCAATGAGGTGGTCAGCATGCATAGAGGGTGCGCGGATGGCTCTTGCCCGTGTCAAGACATACTGGGCGGAGATGAAGGCCACCGATGTTGCATCCCAAGATTCGGATGGAAGCCGAGTACCAGTCGAGCACTATTTCCAGGAAGTTCTTCAGGGCGCTCGTTTAATAGAGACGCAGTGCTCGAAGGATATTATGTTCGAATAACATGTATTATTGTGAAACAATGTTTCGATGGAATAGAAAAGCTTTTTATACTTGTGCCTTCAAGAATTACAAATACCTCCTGTGCGGCCGTTAATGTATATGTGTATATAACCTGAAAGATGGCAGTCTTTGGCTTCAAATTTACGCATATAATGCGGGGTGTTTGCAAAACGATTTTCACACTTGATCCAACGTCTTGGTCCTACAAAGGAGGTGATAAGCGCAGCAAACTAGGCAACCGGACTATAATGCTTTATCACTTTCACTTAGCCATAGGAGTTCGATAGTGGGGCTACTATATAGCCCACAGGGGCACCAGCTCACCCGAATTCGGGGCGCGTATGTGCCTGGCCGGGAAACGGCCCTTCGTCAATGCGGAGGAATTCTAAAGATTCCAGCGAGTCATCGAGTGGTTGACCAGTCGCACGCTGTATCATGACAGTCAATTTTCGGCTTTCTCTACTGAGGTGCTCCCCTGGCCGAACCGGGGGCACAATCGCAGTAGTTCTCCTGGTGCCGCGTTAGCCGATAGAGCGGAACGTAAGGCAGCAAAACACAGGAGCCGGGCAAACCCAACATTTGACCAAAGACATGATTCGGAGCTGATGCATATAAGGCCTAACTCGAGACGCCGAACACTCCCTAAGGTATTCCGTCTTTATGAAAACGGGTCAAACAATCGCCCTTGGTAAAAAGCCCATGGTGTCCAGGTACGCGCGAAATTCTGACGTGGCCTATTCCAAAACGCCAGCCTCCTCCTCGGTTATAGCAAGAAACCGGGGGATGTGTATCAACAAGAGACAGTAAAAAAGGTTTACGCAGGGTCTTAATATGAAAAGAATCCTTGCAACGGGTCCCTACTGCACGTCTGCGCCTGTGTCTCCGTTGTGCCGTATCCTGGACGAGTGTAGCACGGTGTTCATCTGTAAAAGAGAGGAACTTATCTGAAAAAGGTCGTGCCAAAATGTACGCTATATTAAATAAACAAAGTACAATTCAAAGAATGAACAAAATTGAGCTTTATTGTCTCTTGTTGAGGATGCGCGGAGCCCCTTGTACAGGGGTATGCGTCTAGTGAGCCCTTGTATGTTTACGCCGAACTCGTCCAGCCGTGTCCGGGGTCTGGACGACCTGTCTAAGTGCTTGTATTGGTGAAGTCGGTTTATTGTGGGGCTGTCAAGGCATCCGCACAATTTTCCGGACTTGAGGAACCCTCGATGTTTCCCTTTAATGAGATGATGCCGCGTGGACCGAGCATTTTAAGTGTAAGAGATGCATAATGCAGTATTGCATTAAAGCGGGCGAAAGCTTCGCGTCTCAATAATGCTTGATAGCTACTTGTAAATGGGGCGAGGTGGAAGGTTAACTTTTCACGGCGGAAGTTGTCGGGTGAGCCGAACACAACTTTTAGCAGTAGAGAGCCCGTACAATGGGCATATGGGCCTGGCATTACCCCTTGAAAGGAAGTGTTGCTATGGCGAAATTTGGTTGGGTCTATCCCCATTTTGCGGATTGTGTCCTGATATAGCAGGTTTAGATCACTGCCGCAATCCATTAGGACTTGTGAAAATTGGAGTCCGCCAATTATCGGATCTAATATCAAGGCAGTCCAACCTGCGTTCCGTATACTTCTAGAGTAATCCCGATGGTCGAAGGTGGTTGGTTTTAACAACCAGTGGCAGGACTCCTCCGGGATAGGCCATCTGGCGTGTACCTCTATGGGCGCCGCTCTATTTTTCCCTTTTGTCATGTGAAGTGAGTTCACTGTTTTGATTTCTTGTGGGAAATTCTTTTGTTTTCCGGTGCTCTGCTTTTGGGGTTTGTCATCGTCCTCGCTTGGTGTGTCGAGCCCCTTGTGTTTGGCGTTGAGTTTGCCGGACTGCTTGAAGACCCAACAATCTCTGTGGGTGTGGTTTGCAGGCTTCCCGGGAGTACTGTGGATTTGGCATATCTTGTCCAAGATTTTGTTTAAGTTAGATAGCTCGTCCCTGTTATCCTTAAGGGGCAGCTTTTTATGATTCTGCCGAGAGCTTTTGAATCCGGCGTTGACTGCCGTGATCTTTGGGCTGTTTCCCTTGGTCCGACGCTGGTCCTTGCTGCGTCGTGGTTTCCCATTTCCATCCCGGACTTCGGATGTACTTGGGTCGCTGGTGCCGCATCTTGCTAGTCAGCTATCCTCTCCCGCGCAAAAGCGGGTCATGAGGCTTGTTAATGCGGCCATTGTTCTTGGCTTTTCTTGGCCGAGGTGTCTGGAGAGCCATTCGTCTCGGACGTTGTGTTTGAAAGCCGCTAAGGCTTCGGTGTCCGGACAGTCGACTATTTGGTTCTTTTTAGTAAGGAATCTGTTCCAAAATTTCCGGGCTGACTCTCCGGGTTGTTGAGCTATGTGACTTAAATCGTCGGCATCCGGAGGTCGGACATAGGTCCCTTGAAAATTTGCCTGAAAAGCATCCTCAAGCTCCTCCCAACTTCCAATGGTGTTTTCAGGAAGGCTTTTAAGCCAATGCCGGGCTGGCCCTTTGAGCTTCAGGGGTAAGTATTTTATGGCGTGGAGATCATCTCCTCTAGCCATGTGTATATGGAGGATGTAATCCTCAATCCAGACTCAGTGGTCTGTTGTTCCGTCGTATGCCTCTATGTTTACGGGCTTGAATCCACCGGAGAAATTCATGATCCAGCACCTCATCGGTGAAACATAGGGGGTGTGCGGCACCCCTATATTTAGGTGTACCATGATGTTCGGATACTTGATGTGTTGCCTTGCTTACTAGAGCTTGCTTTCTTGGCCCGTTGATAGATCTAACTGGGCCATCTTTTTGATGCGAATCCTTGTGCGGATCGTGTGCCGGCTTGTGTGCGCTGTCATTTGCCGCTCTCTGTTTCCCATGGGGTCGTCCATCCGACCGGGTGGCCTCCTTGTTTTTTGATTGTGGGGGCTCTACGGCCTCCTCATCAAATTCGGGCAGTAGCTTTCGCTTTGGGTAGCTCTTTGTTCGGGCGATCGTCGCCGTATTTGTCTCATGATTGAGTACTTTGATCCATCTGATTACGAGTGCATCTTCCGCTGTTTTGAGCTTCCGCTTACGCTTTTTCGAGCTACGTCTTTGTGGCGACGAGCCTTTTGTGGAGGTTCTTCTGCTCCAGCAACTTGTCCGGCGTGAGATCGTCCGGACTGTTATCTTTGCCGGGGACGGGTTGTTTATCCAGATTGTCCTGTTCGGATGGTTGCTCGATAGCATGTGCGTCGTCCATCGGTTCACCCTGCTCTATAGCTGGGTCTGTAAGGCTGTTTGTCTTTGTCGAGGTGGGACTTTGAGCGGCGCTTACGTCGCCGTTTTGACTGCTTTTCGAGGGAGCGATCCTTCGTAGCGTCCCGTTGTTCCTCGTCATCGCTTCCTTTAGGTGTGTCCACCATGTATACATCGTGAGATGAGGTGGTTCTCTAGTGTCCTATAGGCGCTGGTTCATGCTCCTGCTCTACATCGTCGTCCACACCGTCGATGTCTTCGGAGTCGAAGTCGAGCATGTCGGTTAAATCATCGGCGATTAGCTACGAAGTGGGTGGTGGGTGGGCTTTGAATTTCGCTAAATGCATCCCAACCTTCCCGACCATAATCCGCCAGGACTCTCCTGATAAGGAGAGAGACTTTATTGAATTCAGGATGTCGCCAAAGGGCGAGTGCTGAAAGATGTCCGCGACAGTGAATTCCATGATCGGCGCCCAATCGGATTCGATTAGCGGGGGCGCGGAAGGCTCGGAGTCCGGAGAGGAGTCCGGCACCTTGGAGTCATGAGCTTCGCAAAGGACGGGGTAGGTGTACGGCTCAATCGCCGTAGAGATCGCAGCCCCCGAGGCGGTGTCCAGCCACCCGTCCTCGATCGGCGCAGTCGGCTCCGAGCTAAAGGTTGGAGCGGACACTGGTGCGGCCTCCAGGACACTGTTCGGCGGCAGAGCTAGATCATGCCCCTCGTGACAGTGCGGCGCTTGGCTGTGGCTCGAACCCGTCGAAGATCAAGTCTCCGCGGACGTCGGCCGTGTAGTTCAAACTTCCAGATCTGACCTGATGGCCAGGGGCGTAGCTTTCAATCTGCTCCAGATGGCCAAGCGAATTGGCCCGCAGTGCAAAGCCGCCGAATACGAAGATCTGTCCGGGGAGAAAAGTCTCACCCTGGAGCACATCGTTATTGATGATCGCAGGAGCCATCGGGCCTAAAGATGACGACACAGAGGAACTCTCAATGAAAGCACCAATGTCGGTGTCAAAACCGGAGGATCTCGGGCAGGGGGTCCCGAACTGTGCGTCTAGGCGGATGGTAACAGGAGACAAGGGACACGATGTTTTACCCAGGTTCGGGCCCTCTCGATGGAGGTAAAACCCTACTCCTGCTTGATTAATATTGATGATATGGTAGTACAAGAGTAGATCTGCCACGAGATCAGAGAGGCTAAACCCTAGAAGCTAGCCTATGGTATGATTGTTGTTCGTCCTACGGAATAAAACCCTCCAGTTTATATAGGCACCGAATTGTTGGGGAACATAGTAATTTCAAAAAATTTCCTACGCACACGCAAGATCATGGTGATGGCATAGCAACGAGAGGGGAGAGTGTATGTCCACGTACCCTCGTAGACCGAAAGCGGAAGCGTTATAACAACGCGGTTGATGTAGTCGTACGTCTTCACGATCCGACCGATCCAAGTACCGAACGTACGGCACCTCCGAGTTCAGCACACGTTCAGCTCGATGACGATCCCGGGCTCCCATCCAAAGAAAGCGTCGGGGATGAGTTCCGTCGGCCTGACGGCGTGGTGACGATGATGATGCTCCACCGACGCGAGGGCTTCGCCTAAGCTCCATGACGATATGACTTCACCGGCGCGAGGGCTTCGCCTAAGCTCCGATATGACCGAAGTGGAATATGGTGGAGGGGGGCACCGCACACGGCTAAGGAACGATCCGTAGATCAACTTGTGTGTCATGGGGTGCCCCCCTGCCCCCGTATATAAAGGAGCAAGGGGGGTGCGGCCGGCCCTAGGGAGGCGCGCCTGGAGGAGTCCTACTCCCACCGGGAGTAGGACTCCCCCCCCCCCTTTCCGAGTTGGGTTAGGTCGTGGGGAAGGGGGAAGAGGGACGGGCGCCCCCTCTCCTTGTCCTATTCGGACTAGAGGGGAGGGGCTCGCGGCCTGCCTGGCCGCCCTCCTCTTCTCCCTTATGGCCCATCAAGGCCCATTGATTCCCCGGGGGGGTTCCGGTAACCCCCCGGTGTTCCGGTAAAATCCCGTTTTCATCCGGAACCTTTCCGAAGTCCAAACATAGGCTTCCAATATATCAATCTTTATTTCTTGACCATTTCGAGACTCCTCGTCATGTCCGTGATCACATCCGGGACTCCGAAAAAACTTCGGTACATCATAACTTATAAACTCATAATAAACTGTCATCGAAACGTTAAGCGTGCGGACCCTACGGGTTCGAGAACTACGTAGACATGACCTAGAACTATTCTCGGTCAATAACCAATAGCGGAACACGGATGCCCATATTGGTTCCTACATATTCTTCAAGATCTTTATCGGTCAAACCGCATAACGACATACGTTGTTCCCTTTGTCATCGGTATGTTACTTACCCGAGATTCGATCGTCGGTATCCAATACCTAGTTCAATCTCGTTACCGGTAAGTCTCTTTACTCGTTCCGTAATACATCATCTCACAACTAACTTATTAGTTTCAATGCTTGCAAGGCTTATGTGATGTGTATTACCGAGAAGGCCTAGAGATACCTCTCCGACAATCGGAGTGACAAAACCTAATCTCGAAATATGCCAACCCAACATGTACCTTTGGAGACACCTGTAGTACTCCTTTATAATCACCCAGTTACGTTGTCACGTTTGGTAGTACCCAAAGTGTTCCTCCGTAAACGGAGTTGCATAATCTCATAGTTACAGGAACATGTATAGGTCATGAAGAAAGCAATAGCAATATACTAAACGATCAAGTGCTAAGCTAACGGAATGGGTCATGTCAATCACATCATTCTTCTAATGATGTGATCCCATTAATCAAATGACAACACATGTCTATGGTTAGGAAACATAACCATCTTTGATTAATGAGCTAGTCAAGTAGAGGCATACTAGTGACTGTATGTTTGTCTATGTATTCACACATGTATTATGTTTCCGGTTAATACAATTCTAGCATGCATAATAAACATTTATCATGATATAAGGAAATAAATAATAAATTTATTATTGCCTCTAGGGCATATTTCCTTCAGTCTCCCACTTGCACTAGAGTCAATAATTTAGATTACACAGTAATGATTCTAACACCCATGGAGTCTTGGTGCTAATCATGTTTTGCTCGTGGAAGAGGCTTAGTCAACGGGTCTGCAACATTCAGATCCGTATGTATCTTGCAAATCTCTATGTCTCCCACTTGGACTTGGTCCCGAATGGAATTGAAGCGTCTCTTGATATGCTTGGTCCTCTTGTGAAATCTGGATTCCTTTGCCAAGGCAATTGCACCAGGATTGTCACAGAAGATCTTCATTGGTCCCGATGCACTAGGTATGACACCTAGATCGGAAATGAACTCTTTCATCCAGACTCCTTCATTTGCTGCTTCCGAAGCAGCTATGTACTCCGCTTCACATGTAGATCCCGCCATACGGCCTTTGTTTAGAACTGCACCAGCTGACAGCTCCACCGTTTAATAAAAACACGTATCCGGTTTGCGATTTAGAATCGTCCGGATCAGTGTCAAAGCTTGCATCGACGTAACCATTTACGACTAGCTCTTTGTCACCTCCATATACGAGAAACATATCCTTAGTCCTTTTCAGGTATTTCAGGATGTTCTTGACCGCTGTCCAGTGATCCACTCCTGGATTACTTTGGTACCTTCCTGCCAAGCTTATTGCTAAGCATACGTTAGGTCTGGTACACAGCATTGCATACATGATAGAGCCTATGGCTGAAGCATAGGGAACATCTTTCATTTTCTCTCTATCTTCTGCGTGGTCGGGCATTGAGTCTGACTCAATCTCACACCTTGTAATACAGGTAAAAACCTTTCTTTGCTCGATCCATTTTGAACTTTTTCAAAACTTTATCAAGGTATGTGCTTTGTGAAAGTCCAATTAAGCGTCTTAATCTATCTCTATAGATCTTGATGCCCAATATGTAAGCAGCTTCACCGAGGTCTTTCATTGAAAAACTTTTATTCAAGTATCCTTTTATGCTATCCAGAAATTCTATATCATTTCCAATCAATAATATGTCGTCCACATATAATATCGTAAATGCTACAGAGCTCCCACTCACTTTCTTGTAAATACAAAGCTTCTCCAAAAGTCAGATAAAACCATATGCTTTGATCACACTATCAAAGCGTTTGTTCCAACTCCGAGAGGCTTGCACTGCACCATAAATTGATCGCTGGAGCTTGCACACTTTGTTAGCACCCTTTGGATCAACAAAACCTTCCGGTTGCATCATATACAACTCTTCTTCTAGAAATCCATTCAAGAATGCAATTTTTACATCCATTTGCCAAATTTCATAATCATAAAATGCAGCAATTGCTAACATGATTCGGACAGACTTAAGCATCGCTACGGGTGAGAAAGTCTCATCGTAGTCAACCCCTTGAACTTGTCGAAAACCTTTCGCAGCAAGTCGAGCTTTATAGACAGTTACATTACCATCAGCGCCAGTCTTCTTCTTAAAGATCCATTTATTCTCAATGGCTTGCCGATCATCGGGCAAGTCAAGCAAAGTCCATACTTTGTTCTCATACATGGATCCCATCTCAGATTTCATGGCTTCCAGCCATTTTGCGAATCTGGGCTCACCATCGCTTCTTCATAGTTTGTAGGTTCGCCATGGTCAAGTAACATGACTTCCGTAATAAGATTACCGTACCACTACGGTGCGTATTTTACTCTGGTTGACCTCACGCGATTCAAGAGAAACTTGATCTGAAGTTTCATGATCAATATCATTAGTTTCCTCACTAATTGGTGTAGTTGTCACAGAAGCGTTTCTTGTGATGAACTACTTTCCAATAGGGAGCAGATACGCTTATCTCATCAAGTTCTACTTTCCTCCCACTCACTTCTTTCGAGAGAAACTCCTTTTCTAGAAAGGATCCGAATTTAGCAACGAAAATCTTGCCTTCAGATCTGTGATAGAAGGTGTACCCAATAGTCTCCTTTGGGTATCCTATGAAGACACATTTCTCCGATTTGGGTTCGAGCTTATCTGGTTGAAGTTTCTTCACATAAGCATCGCAACCCCAAACTTTAAGAAACGACAACTTTGGTTTCTTGCCAAACCACAGTTCATAAGGTGTCGTCTCAACGGACTTTGATGGTGCCCTATTTAACGTGAATGCAGCCGTCTCTAAAGCATATCCCCAAAGCGATAGCGGTAAATCAAGAAGAGACATCATAGATCGCACCATATCAAGTAAAGTACGATTCTGACGTTCGGACACACCATTTCTCTGTGGTGTTCGGTGGCGTGATTCTTGAAACTATTCCGCATTGTTTCAAATGTAAACCAAACTCGTAACTCAAATATTCTCCTCCACGATCAGATCGTAGAAATTTTATTTTCTTGTTACGATGATTTTCCACTTCACTCTGAAATTCTTTGAACTTTTCAAATGTTTCAGATTTGTGTTTCATTAAGTAGATATACCCATATCTGCTCAAATCATCTGTGAAGGTGAGAAAATAATGATACCCGCCGCGTGCCTCAACATTCATTGGACCACAAACATCAGTATGTATGATTTCCAACAAATCAGTTGCTCGCTCCATAGTTCCGGAGAACGGCGTTTTAGTCATCTTGCCCATGAGGCATGGTTCGCAAGTACCAAGTGATTCATAATCAAGTGATTCCAAAAGTCCATCAGTATGGAGTTTCTTCATGCGTTTTACACCGATATGACCCAAACGGCAGTGCCACAAATAAGTTGCATTATCATTATCAACTCTGTATCTTTTGGTTTCAACACTATGAATATGTGTATTACTACTATCGAGATTCAATAAAAATAGACCACTCTTCAAGGGTGCATGACCATAAAAGATATTATTCATATAAATAGAACAACCATTATTCTCTGTCTTAAATGAATAACCGTCTCGCATCAAACAAGATCCAGATATAATGTTCATGCTTAACGCTGGCACCAAATAACAATTATTTAGGTCTAAAACTAATCCCGATGGTAGATGTAGAGGTAGCGTGCCGACCGCGATCACATCGACTTTGGAACCATTTCCCACGCGCGTCGTCACCTCGTCCTTAGCCAATCTTCCCTTAATCCGTAGTTCCTGTTTCGAAGTTGCAAATATTAGCAATGTAACCAGTATCAAATACCGGTACTACTGCGAGTATTAGTAAGGTACACATCAATAACATGTATATTACATATACCTTTGATCACCTTGCCATCCTTCTTATCCGCCAAATACTTGGGTCAGTTCCGCTTCCGGTGTCCGGTTGCTTGCAGTAAAAACACTGCTTTCAGGCTTAGGTCCAGACTTGGGTTTCTTCTCTTGAGCAGCAACTTTCTTGCTGTTCTTTTTGAAGTTCCTTCTTCTTTCCTTTGCCCTTTTCTTGAAACTAGTGGTCTTGTTGACCATCAACACTTGATGCTCTTTCTTGATTTCTACCTCCATGACTTTTAGCATTGCGAAGAGCTCGGAATTGTTTTGGTCATCCCTTGCATATTATAGTTCATCACGAAGCTCTTGTAGCGTGGTGGCGGTGATTGGAGAATTCTGTCAATGACACTATCATCCGGAAGAGTAACTCCCAGTTGAATCAAGTGATTATTATACCCGGACATTTTGAGTATATGTTCACCTTGTGAACTATTCTCCTCCATCTTGCAGCTATAGAACTTATTGGAGACTTCATATCTCTCAATCCGGGCATTTGCTTGAAATATTAACTTCAACTCCTGGAACATCTCATATGCTCCATGACGTTCAAAACGTCGTTGAAGACCCGGTTCTAAGCCGTAAAGCATGGCACACTGAACTATAGAGTAGTCATCACTTTGCGTTGCCGTGACGTTCACAACTTCCGGCGTTGCTCTCGGCAGGCCTGGCACCCAGCGGTGCTTCCGGGACGTAATTCTTACGTGCAGCAATGAGGATAATCCTCAAGTTACGGACCCAGTCCGTGTAATTGCTACCATCATCTTTCAACTTTGTTTTCTCAAGGAACGCATTAAAATTCAACGGAACAACAAAGACGAGCCATCTATCTACAGTAAACATAGACAAGCAAAAAATACTATCGGTACTAAGTTCATGATAAATTTAAGTTTAATTAATCATATTAAAAACTCCCACTTAGACGAGACATCTCTCTAGTCATCTAAGTGATTACGTGATCCAAATCAACTAAACTATGTCCGATCATCACGTGAGATGGAGTAGTTTCAATGGTGAACATCACTATGTTGATCATATCTACTATATGATTCACGTTCGACCTTTCGGTCTCCGTGTTCGAGGCCATATCTGTTATATGCTAGGCTCGTCAAGTTTAACCTAAGTATTCGCGTGTGCAACTGTTTTGCACCTGTTGTATTTGAACGTAGAGCCTATCACACCCGATCATCACGTGGTGTCTCAAAGACGAAGAACTTTCATAGCGGTGCATACTCGTGGAGAACACTTCTTGATAATTTTAGTGAGAGATCATCTTATAATGCTACCGTCAATCAAAGCAAGATAAGATGCATAAAGGATAAACATCACATGCAATCAATATAAGTGATATGATATGGTCATCATCATCTTGTGCTTGTGATCTCCATCTCAAGCACCGTCATGATCACCATCGCCACCGGGCGCGACACCTTGATCTCCATCGTAGCATCGTTGTCGTCTCGCCAACTATTGCTTCTACGACTATCGCTACTGCTTAGTGATAAAGTAAAGCAATTACATGGCGTTTGCATTTCATACAATAAAGCGACAACCATATGGCTCCTGCCAGTTGCCGATAAATCTGTTACAAAACATGATCATCTCATACAATTAAATATAGCATCACGTCTTGACCACATCACATCACAACATGCCCTGCAAAAACAAGTTAGACGTCCTCTACTTTGTTGTTGCAAGTTTTACGTGGCTGCTACGGGCTGAGCAAGAACCGTTCTTACCTTCGCATCAAAACCACAACGATAGTTTGTCAAGTTGGTGCTGTTTTAACCTTCGCAAGGACCGGGCGTAGCCACACTCAGTTCAACTAAAGTGAGAGAAAGCAGACACCCGCCGGTCACTTTTAAGCAACGAGTGCTCGAAGCGGTGAAACCAGTCTCGCGTAAGCGTACGCGTAATGTCGGTCCGGGCCGCTTCATCTCACAATACCGCTGAACCAAAGTATGACATGCTAGTAAGCAGTATGACTTATATCGCCCACAACTCACTTGTGTTCTACTCGTGCATATGACATCAACGCATAAAACCAGGCTCGGATGCCACTGTTGGGGAACGTAGTAATTTCAAAAAATTTCCTACGCACACGCAAGATCATGGTGATGGCATAGCAACGAGAGGGGAACAACGCGGTTGATGTAGTCGTACGTCTTCACGATCCGACCGATCCAAGTACCGAACGTACGGCACCTCCGAGTTCAGCACACGTTCAGCTCGATGACGATCCCCGGGCTCCGATCCAGAAAGCGTCGAGGATGAGTTCCGTCAACGACGGCGCGTGGTGATGATGATGATGCTCCACCGACGCAGGGCTTCGCCTAAGCTCGCGACAATATGACTTCACCGGCGCGAGGGCTTCGCCTAAGCTCCATGACGATATGACCGAAGTGGAATATGGTGGAGGGGCACCGCTGCGGCTAAGGAACGATCCGTAGATCAACTTGTGTGTCATGGGGTGCCCCCCTGCCCCCGTATATAAAGGAGCAAGGGGGGGTGCGGCCGGCCCTAGGGAGGCGCGCCTGGAGGAGTCCTACTCCCACCGGGAGTAGGACTCCCCCCCCCTCTCCTAGTTGGACTAGGACTTGGGGAAGGGGGAAGAGGGAGGGGGGCGCCGCCCCCCTCTCCTTGTCCTATTCGGACTAGAGGGGGAGGGGGCGCGCGGCCTGCCCTGGCCGACCCTCCTCTTCTCCCTTATGGCCCATCAAGGCCCATTGATCCCCCGGAGGGGTTCAGGTAACCCCCCGGTGTTCCGGTAAAATCCCGTTTTCATTCCGGAACCTTTCCGAAGTCCAAACATAGGCTTCCAATATATCAATCTTTATGTCTCAACCATTTCGAGACTCCTCGTCATGTCCGTGATCACATCCGGGACTCCAAAAAAACTTCGGTACATCATAACTTATAAACTCATAATAAACTGTCATCGAAACGTTAAGCGTGCGGACCCTACGGGTTCGAGAACTACGTAGACATGACCTAGAACTATTCTCGGTCAATAAACAATAGCGGAACCTGGATGCCCATATTGGTTCCTACATATTCTTCGAAGATCTTTATCGGTCAAACCGCATAACGACATACGTTGTTCCCTTTGTCATCGGTATGTTACTTACCCGAGATTCGATCGTCGGTATCCAATACCTAGTTCAATGTATGTTTGTCTATGTATTCACACATGTATTATGTTTCCGGTTAATACAATTCTAGCATGAATAATAAACATTTATCATGATATAAGGAAATAAATAATAACTTTATTATTGCCTCTAGGGCATATTTCCTTCACGAATAGGGTTAGGGTTACACAGAGTCGGTTACAATGGTAGGAGATCTACATATCCGTATCGCCAAGCTTGCCTTCCACGCCAAGGAAAGTCCCATCCGGACACGGGACGAAGTCTTCAATCTTGTATCTTCATAGTCCAGGAGTCTGGCTAAAGGCTATAGTCCGGCTATCCGGACACCCCCTAATCCAGGACTCCCTCAGCTGTCGTGGACCTAGCTGCAGCCTCTCCACGTACAGTACTCTTCCGATGGAAGTTGGTCGTTGACCACATTGACCACGTCGCGCCGAGAGCACCACGGCGGTGGACGACGACGAGGCCTAGGAAGGGGACGACGCGGAGCCGGGCCACGGGAGGTAGGAGCAGGCGGTAGCACATCCGGCCACGGGAGGCAGGAGCAGGCAGCACGACCGGCGCTGCTTTGGGCGGCTGGAGCAAGAAGACCAGAGGTTGAAGAAGCACTATGTCCGTTGGATGGACATCATACGGTCACTGGAGTATTGAGTAAGTTGACAAAGCCCTCCGTCCCCGTCAACTTAGTAGGCCCACAAGTCTGCCCAACAATATGGTGGGTCCCAGCTAGCAGGGGGTATTCATTTTTTTGGGCGTAATAAGGAGGTACTTCCTTGCATGCGAAGATATAGCTGGTGGGTCCGACCTGTCAGCGGGGGGAACGTTTTTTTTCGCAAAATACAGAGGCCCTTCCTGTGGGTCCTAGCTGTCAGGTGGAGGAATCATTATTTTGCGCGTAATAAGGAGGCATTTCCTTGCGTGCGGCCGTGGACCCAGCTATCAGCCTCTCCACGTACAGTCCACTTCCTATGGATGTCGTTCGTTGACCATGTTGACCAGGCCGCGCCGAGAGCACCAGGGCGGTGGACAACGGCGAGGCCTAGGAACGGAACGACACGGAGCCAGGGAATACTCGGCAGTCGTTTCCCACGCGGAGGAGTACGAGGGTTTACTAGTTAAATGCTGCCGTCATGGGAGAATAACAACATGTGTGGGTGAGTAGAGGATGGCTAGGCCAGCGATGGGAGTATGGTGGGGCCGTGAGGCTCTTGGCAGCAAGATAGCCGGTCATGGGACGAGGGGAGCAGCAGTCCGGGCGCTTGTTTGAGCGGCTGGAGCATGAAGAGCAGAGATTGAAGAAGCACGACAGCCGTTGGATGGACATCCAACAGTCACTACTCTCGTGTGTTGACTAAGTTGACAGGGCGTTGCGTGTGCGTCAACCTTTTTTTTATGAAAGCATACGCGTCAACCTGTAGTATGCGCACAAGTCAGCCTCAAATCTGTGGAAAACAGCATACAACCCATCTGCCGTTATTTCTAATAATGTACAACCCATTTGCTAATTCTTAAGGTTTTTTTTGGAGCCCATCTTCTTTTTTTTAGCATTACACCCCATATTGTGGCCACGGTTAAAAAGTATACGGAATTTTGCATATTTCAAAAGCGGTCAACTGTTTTTAATCCAGAAATATCGATTCATATTCAAACTATTTTGAAAAATAATTTATATAAATATAAAATCCAAATAATTGTCCACGCATAAAAATCAATGGAATTTAAGATCTTGAAATGAAAAAAAATTAAACTAATTCCCGGTTTGATGTGTTTTAAAAAAGTACATGCCATTTCTGGGCAAACCGAATGAAACTCTCATCGTCTTGAAAGATTTGCAGCCCAGCAGGGCCGATAAAGCAAGTAGGCCTTGTTTGGGTATTTCTTCAAAAAAAAAAGAACAGGGCTAGCCATTTTCAGCAAGAAAAAAACACAACTGGGCTCATGATGTGGTAAACATAAATAAAACCCTGGCTAGACGGGCCACAGCTAGCCCCCGCACAGCCCCGTTGTTACCCTGATTCGTCGCTAAAACTAGTATAAATAACAACTGCTTGTTCCTCAAAAAGCTCGTAGTGTAATCCTCTCGTTTATTGACTACGTTGACAATGGCATGAGCCCCAGATGTCCAACCACTAGGAGGAACCATAATTTTGGGCTTGTACTATAGAGGCACTTGCTTGCGTCTTTCGCCATGACGCTGGTGGGTCCCTCTTGTCATCCTCTCCACGTCAAATCATCTCCTTGTTCCTCTCGGTTGTTGACGACGTTGACAACGCAAGAGGCGGCGCGATCGCACGGCGAAGCGAACCAAGGCCGCATAAGGCGGAGGACGACAGCGAGGCCTCGGGACGGAAAGGGACAGGATTCGTTGAAGATGCGCCGGTCCAACAGCAGCGGAGGGGAGTACGAGGTTGGCCTGGTTCCCACGCAGTGCGTGTTGGGGCTGACGTCGCGGAGAATAACAGGACATGTGGGGGAATAGAGGAGGGACTGGCCAATGTTGGAGGGTACTTACGGTAGAGGCGGCGGGCGCAGCCAGCCATGGGAGGCGGGAGCGGCGGAGCCGACGGGTGGTTTGGTTTGGGCGGTGGAGGAAGAAGAAGATAAGAGATAGAAGATACCTGACGGATGTTGGATGTCAATCCAACGGCTGGTATCCGGAATCGTTTGTTGACTGGCTAGTAAGTCGACACCACCTTGGATAGGCTATTTCCTCGCGGGTCCCAAATGTCAGAATCCAAATCTTTCACGGTCATGCAGCCTTTCCTATGAAAATTTACAGCCCATTTGATGTGCTAGTTCAAAATAAATTTGTGGGTGCTGGTGGGGGCTAATCACTTGGCTTCTGTAATGCACAGTGAGCTCAAGCAGCCGGCGTGAGTGATGTTATGTCCCTTGGTTGTGATTTGTTACAATATTTCACTCTAAATTAAACGAATGGCAAGCCATTTGCCTTGTTTCAAAGAAAATATGACAGTCACAGCCGAGTTGAAAAGGGCAGGAACATCTAACTCCAGCTTACAAACTGTACAAAAGCACGAGGGTTGATTGTTCATCAGGTTTACAAAAACCCAGATTGAAAAGGGCAACAACATCTAACTCCAAAGACTGTTTTCGGCGATCCACAAATCAAATGGATCGGTCAGGTCAATAGAATGAACATCCTGGGTCGTAAAATTTACTGGTTTATGACCACAATATGTTGTAAATAGAAGCCGACACGTTCAGAAGCTCTTTTGCCCACCTGAAACTCCTTTTTTGCTCTTCGGCATACCCATCCGTCAAAACCATGCTGCTGATAAACTTAAGCCTGATTGACAATAGTAACCTCGCATTCAGCATGAAGAATGTGACAAATCTTGTGTTTGCACGGTTGGCTACATATCGTTCTAGCGTTATTGTCTTCAATCGAATCTCATGAGAAGTGAGAAAATCCCGATGCTTACGAATCCACCGATTGGTTATAACTTTCTTACCCCGTCCTGTTACCTAAATAGACATGAAGATTGAAAACAGTTAAGGTCTAAAAGAAGAGTGTCGAAAGAGAAACAACTGAACGGTTAATTCTAGTACACTATATGCGGGCTTCCAATGTGCGTGAAATTATCACCTTTATATACAACTTCTCCAGACATGGAAATCATTGCAGCAAGCCAATAATCTTGTTCAGATCAAAACTATTCATTTCGATATATAAGATCTTGACAGAATCCAGCACCATTGATAGGCCATCCATGGAGAAACTCTTCATTGAGCATAGAACATAATATTAGTACAAAATGTGTACTCCAAGATGATATATAAATTATGTGCAGAAATTTAAAATGCAGCTTATGGTTACAAGTGTAGATGATAATATAAAGTACCTGAAGAACTGTGGAGCCAAACACCATATTGAAATGAGCACAAAAATCATGTATTACACCCAAGGTCTCCAGTTTAGGCGCAGAGAGGACGGTTATTTGCAGCGGTGAATAACTAGAATCAAGGATCAACCTTTGAAGTGAAGGGGCATCTTGGATGATGAGCTGCCTTCCGTCGAAGAAATTCCAATTCTTACAAGGTTAGGCGACTTTATTTGGAGACAACTGATTCTAACTGTGAAAACAAGCACCAAGCACTCCAGCGCAGGGCAACTAGAGTGGATGATGATGTGCAATGAGGCCTCCGATATACGAACCGCACAAGTGAAAGTTTCTTGAGAAATGGGAGTCGAAGGTTTAGTACCAGATTGTCTGGTAGGTAGCACAACGCAAAGGTGGCGGTGTGGAGAGGAGGAAAACCATGAGATGGACATCGGTCTTTGAGGGGCACAAGTTCATGGCGTTCGGTATGTGGTATGTGATTTCGGGGAATAGTAGAACTCAAGCAGCTGTAGTTCTGTGAATTGTGGGATTTCAGCCAAAGGCCCACCGTGCAGGGCATGGTATGCTTGCTCGAGTAGCATGACGGGATCACGAGAGGCTTTGAACGGAGCCACGGTGGGAGGAGATGATGGCTCTGGGATTTCAAAATCATTGAAGAGAGATGGTGACGGCACGATCGAGATTAAGGGGCACGGCGCACCATAGAGGGCGCCACAGATTGAGAGGACTTGGGTGTGGCAGCAATCCTTGATGGGGAGAAGCGAGATGATCTCCCCAAGGATGGCGTCCAGGAGATCGCTGATGCGGTCCACCCAAGATTCTACGGGTTCGTGGGGTCCGGTGGGGGTGGGGTCGCCGCTTCTTCCCGCGCTGCCGGGTGCGGGATCTACAACAGGCATCACCGCTGGCGGGAGCCTCATCTTCTTGGCGCTGGGGTCAGCCGACTCCATTTTCCTTGAGGGTGTCGCGTCGCGCTCACGGATTTGAGCAGAGTAACGAATGACGAGCCTAGTTGTAGTGCGAGCGAAGAAGAAGGGGAGCTGGGGGTTTTCTGTAGGAGTGAGGAAGAAGGGGAGCGGAGTGAGGTGAGGAATTTGGGGGTACGAGTGGAGCAAGCTGACGTGAGGTGGGTGGGAGCGAGGAGGAAGAAGAGCACCCAGGATTTTGGGGGGGGGGGGTCGTGTGCTGGGTGTGGGTAGCGCCTAGAGAAACAATTACTACTAGTACAGTGGAGACACTCTACAGCTACCCAGAAAAAAATTACTACTAGTACAGTGGAGACACTCTACCGCTTCGGGATCCTCCTAGGTCATTGAAACGTCTCCCTCTACCGAATGTCGTTATACTTTTGTTCACCGACATGCGGGCCATGCAGCGCGCGGGCCCAAATGCCATCCACCAAATTAGAAGGCAGTATGCAGGCGGAGAGTCACCCCGGTCATAGCGCGGCAGTAACGAGCCGTCGTATCACAAAACTCCACCTCCCCGCAGTCTAAGTTTGACGGATGAAGCAACCATCAATTCACTCTTTGCTGAATCCCCTTCTCCCTCACCGTCTTCAAGAAAGGCAACACTCGCATTTGCCACTGTTCTTCTCTCCCAACGAAGGGAAGGTAAGCGGATCCGTGATGTTGGTATATTTTCATTCAGAGAAAAAAAGAACTTTTGCAAAGCAGTAATCGATTCTCACTCTCTTTTTTGTTTCATTGTCATTGCGATTGTGTTTTCCTTTCAGTGGTCTCCTAGTATTCGTCAGTTTCATGATGGACCAATGAGAACCAGGCAAAGATCTGCCGATATTGGAGCAGACGCGGGAGGCTGATCCCCATGAGAAAGAGAGCTCCAAGAAGATGGAGGCAACCACCGAGGCGACCCCAGATACGCTCACGGCCACTACTGAGATGGTCAACGCCCCATTTGAGGTTACAGCCCTTGTGGCACTATAGGAGCAGTTTTCCCCCTTCGAGGATGTGTCCCCCCCCCCCCCCGCTGAGCTGCCCAAGGTGATTTCCTTCTTTGCCGATCTCGATAGTGGTTTTTCATCTACATATGTGGTGATTTTTTTTAGAAAAGGAAGTATGTGGTGATTAATAATGCAAAATTTTATTAGCTTCGATGCCATGCTATAGATAGTGGTTTAAATAACTTGTGTTTCTTATACTGAAAAGTAATTCAGAATTTGTTTCTTTTTCAATTAGAGCCACGATGCGCATAAGGATTGTGTGGTTGTGCATGTCACTACGCTATGAGGCGGACGACCTGAATATACGCCTTTGGGAAAAACAGAGTTCTTAGGCTATTGGATCCTGGAAGCCATTTGTGGTTATACCAATGAAGAGGTGTATTCCAGCCTCACCGTTGTCGAGCGTGTTGTCCGAGGTGTCTTTGAAGCACAAGAAGTTCAAAGCTACTCCTTCGTTTGTGAGGTATACTGTTCTTGTCAAGCTTACGCAGGAAGATGACGTGGCATGCCTCCACAAACAAGTTTATCAGTGGCAAGGCCACAAGGTTGTCTTCATGAAGGTTCACAGGATTGAGCTGTTGAGGGACGTCCTAGATGATGTTCATGGCAAGGTCCGTCTTGCGTCCAGCCCAAATTAGATCGAGGCATGAAATAGTTGCCCCAGCTAGTGTTTAATAGTAGTTTGGATTGTGTCTAATTATCCGAACCTTGCCTATTATCGACCCCTCCGGGGCTAGTACTATGTTTGAATCCGTCTATGGGAACTGCTGCTACTTTTGTGTGCCCGTGAATCATATAAGCAACTATGTATCTTGTTACAGTGGTTCATGCAGTTAATTGAGGCCACAATGTAATAAATTCCAAACGTTCAACGCTAGTCCAGCGCTCATGTGGAACACTCACATTAAAGTCGTCCTCATAAAAATCTTGAAAAGCATAAGTTAAGAAGTTTTATACATCTCAATGATTCATAGAACATAACAAACATATACTAGTTCACAGCAAAAGACAAAGTTGTGAGAAGGTTTACAAATCATAAAAAAAACAAGCAAGGCTTCTCTGAGCAAAGGGCCTTGGCAGGCTTAAATTTCCTGGAGTTCACTTTGGTTTTTCTTGTTGCCACCATCCGAGTTAGGTTCTCTCATTCCAGAATAACCAATTATAATTGTGGTCTCAGCTAGAATCCTGAATTGAACCATGCAGTGTACTGACCAGGTGAAATTCTTGTGCATTCCACTAAATTTAAGCACCGCTATTTGCAGAAATAGGCAGACCACAATGCCTCTTGTCCGCGCACCTGTCCAAAAAACCGCCGTGCAGCCGTGCCAGCTAGTCATCGGTCCATGGATGAACTGGTAGAAAGTGCATTCTGGACTAAGATGCAGTTGTTTTTGCTCGTCCCTGCACTGCAATCAGGAAGTAAAACGTACAAATCAACTTCGTTTAGATTGCATTGGTCATTCTACCTTAGTTACTACATATGTAGTGATACCTTGAAGATGGGAGGTTAGACGACGACAACGAGGGATAGCCATCTCAGTTTGCGCAGTTGTACTAAAACTGAGGTGTGTGCTTTTGATTCCACAGATAGAAACGATACGGAGACAGACATCCCGAAACGATATGGAGACAGACATCCTTGTTTGCGCAAATACGAAATACGGTTATTTAAACAGTGACATATATTACTACTTTCCCCCGTTTCCTCTTAGAACCAAGTCCTAGATTCATGCTATAGCTTTCCCACTTTCTTCCCTGTTTGAACCAACGCTCTGAGTTGATTGTATGAACTAGCTTTACTTCTAATAATAGTAGAAGTCTAGGTGGCTTTGGAATAGCGGACGGAAGTAGAAAGGATCCACACGAAGTGGGAAGAGCTGGGGCAGTAGAGCAAGGCAGGTTTCGAAGGAATATATACTTGAGGGTCGTCGGCATGTGGTAAAGACGGCGTCGGGAGGCCGCATCTTGGCCACAATACCGCAGGGAGGAAGAAGGGGTCGGAGGCCTTCCCGAGCCGGCGCTCTCTCGGAGAGAACGACACGGCCGCCGATCGGGACGCGCGGGCAGCCGTTGGTCTCCTCCCTCGCCGCCGACAACAGCGTGAGCGATGCACCTACACCCCTGCCCCGGTCGAGGTTGTCCGGCCGGATTTGTGACCAGCTGTGAGCTGAGAGAGAGTGTGTGGCCACCTATGTCTTGCTTAGATCTGGAGAGCATGAGAGAGTGAACGAGAGGAACCCTAGTAAAGCAAGCGCTAAGGCTCCTGCTTTTATATATAGTGGAGTGATTTTGTTGTACCGGCTTCAAAAAAATGCGCTCCTACGTGTACCCGCGAGTGGGTGTGAGAAAACTAGTGCGTGCATGCACCGCTTCTCTTCGTGAGAATACAATATATACTATGCCCAAAGAACGCTCGCCACAAGAGTAATAATATAAGTGTGTGACGTGTGAGCTAAAATAAAATGTGCGCACCGTCTTTTGTTTTTTAGAAGTTCCGAGGGTAGGGTGTGAAGAGCACATATGTGCGTGACGTCTACCTGCAGATAGACAATGGGTGCCACGTGCAAGTCTGCGAGAGGACTCGGGAGAGTTGTGACTCGTGAGGGTACGTGTGCGTGAGAGAGAGGGGGGCACATATCAATGCAATGCATGTGTCCGTAAATCATATCCGACAAACGTTCGCCACAAGCCTTTTCCTGACGAACGCCGTAAGAACCGTTAGATCGGCATCCGACAGTGTCAGTTTTGCCATGTCATTTAACAGAACAACCACTCCTCCTACACACAAATATTCCACGTGAGTGTTAGCAACTTCCGTAAGCTCCCTTCGTTCCGAAATGCAATGCATACAACTTTATTGAAAATTAGAACTTCGCAAACTTTTATTGAGTTTTCTTGTACCAAATTGCACATGTAGAATACCCTGTATATATCATTTCATTCATCTTAGAGAGGTAACTATAAAGATGGGTGAGGAGTCTACAAACAAAGACCATCGTATCACCCGCAGCAATTTCAACCATCCTTTAGTGTCGAGGAATATCATAGGAACTCTATATGATATGATTTTTATAGGATTTTTTCCTTTAGAGCCAATTGGTTCATAGGAATAGATTCATATACTCTACATTTAAAAGGAAATAAATATGATATCATTTCTATAGCTTCAGAGCCACTTGGTTCATATGAATGGATTCCTATACTCCCTTAATTTCAAAGGAAAACAAACATGAGTGTATATTCAATAGAAAAGTTCCTATGATATGAAACAAATTACATCTCTTTACTAATCCCTCCTCATAGGACTTGAGATACATGTCATCTCTAGATTCAATAGAAAAGTTCCTATGATGTGAACCAAATGACATCTCTTTTCCAATCCCTACTCATAGGAATTGAGATCCTCCATGTCATCTCTTTCCCTACAACTTCCATGTATACATCTTCTATTCCTAAATAGATAGTACAACCCACTAGTAGCTTTTTTCCAAAACATGCAACTATGGCACAAGAACTATATAGTGTGCCAATAACTTTGAAAGATGTCGCTGGATGAAGCTAACCCGACAGTGCAGAGATGGGCAAATTCGAGCACTACTGGCCGTTGGATATCATCAACATTCCACCAGATCTGCCACATGTACAATCTAGAAAACTCCATGGTTGAACTTAAGCATAATTTACAAACCTCAAAACACAAGCACTTTTCCTTTGTTCTAGAATCTTCTGTATCATAATTGATTTTTTTTTCTAAATGAATTGCCATTATTTGTTTTTTACTTTATGATTTACAATGCACAACCCCATGAATCTTATCATTTTTATAAAACTAATTGATTTTGATTGAGATGAACTATAAGAACTAAACGAACATCTACATCATGCATATATGACTCAAAGCTTTACATGCTATAGTGTGTATTTATTCATAATTTGGTTTCGAAATCTCATGCGTTCAATACATGTGTACCTTACTAGTTTTGAGTAGAGTAGCAAATTTCACATGGCCCCGGGTATATCAAAATGCAGGGCCCATGCATCATTGCCTTTCGGTCAAACCTACGTCCACAATTTTTTGTACGTGCTATATCTCCACTGGTCCCCGAACCCAAAATTCTACCTCGTTCCCGTAAAACCAAGCGGCCCACACATATTTAAGGCGTCGAATCGAACCCGTTTACTACAACGTGTCCCCGCACGCCGTAGTACTCCTACAAACCCTACCGCCGCACTCATCATCGGTTTTCTTCAAGAGGACGAGGGAGAAGCCGATTTGTAGTGGAGGCGCTTTCAAAAAAAGGATCTGTGGTGGAGACCCCTACCCTAGGGTGCCCTAGGTAGCTGCCGCACGCATCATTGTGTTCCCTTTTCTTTATGCTCTTGCGCGCTAGAGTGAAATGATGGTTGCTTCGTCCGTCCAGCTTAATGTGGGAAAGGTGGGGCTTTGTGATTTGACCCCTCATCGCTCATTTTCTACTACTGCGGCGATACGACCGGGGTGCCTCCAATTCCAACCGCTGCTCCGAACTGTGATTTGGTGCACCGCACGTGGAACAAGACGGTGGATGAGCCACATGTCTGCCACAGGGGTCCTGTTAAGTGTGTCGCCATTTAGGTATGCGGACTGACCACCTTGAGTTGCTACGCCAACACGACAGGAGCAGCCTACCACTTGGTTTTGCTCCTTGGTGAATCCCGACTATATTGATCTAAAAAGATACGTGCTGAACTACCCTCTCTGTCTCGGTTTTTTATTTGTGGGCGTCTCGGTTTATAGGGCCTGCACGTAGTTCTAGGTCATCCATTTGACTAACTAAATATGAGTTACCATGTCACAAAAAGTTTATCATTGGATTCTTATTGGTTGATATGTGAAGAAACAAGAAAGCAGGTAGAAGTTAATGCATCGCCTTAGTATTTTGGGATTATTTGGTTTTCGTAAGATGACTTACTCACCTAGACAGAGGGAGTAGTTGTATTTAAAAGTCGAGGGCGGGCTTTTCCTGCTGTGGTAGGCGGGGCAGTTCCGCCTAGTCGGTTCGGACAGAGATCTGAGAAGACGAGGAAGTAGGCTGCTGCAAAGGTAGGGCTGTGTGATTTGACAATGAAGTTCTTCTGGACAGGTGGGCCCCGTGATTTGACTTGCCATTATCATTTTAATCACAAGCGCCACGACCGACGTGAGTCTCCGATTCGACCACCTCCATACAGGTGCCTCTCCCAATGCTCCACCATGTAGTAGTAGAGGCTGGCTCTTGCATGAGAGCCCACTTCTTCACTTTTTCCTTGCCTCTCTTTCCTCCACATATGCAAAAGTGCCATGTAAAGCGCACTATTGTACTTTCTCCTACAGGTGCTTAAGCTTGCCACATAGGCATAAAGTCTGATGTGGCAAGTTAATCAAGAAGAGAGAGACTAGTTTAGTGACCCAAGGAAGAAACGGTGCTAAGCACGTGTACCTAGGTGAAAAGACAATTTTGAGTCTATAGCTAATTAAATGAAGCAAACTTAGCAACACCATTTCATTGGAAGAGGTCACTCCTTGGCAAATGCGATAAATACTAGTACTCCCTGTGTGCCATTATATAAGAACGTTTTTGACACTACATTTGTGTCAAAAACTTTCTTATATTATGGAGACGGAGAATCTGAAAAAAGATACAGAGGAGTAAAAAAATACACTTATAGCCAACCTTATAGCCAACCTTGTTGTAGTATGAGTGACTAAGTGATGACTATGTATGACATGCCAACATCAGATAGCCCAACGCACCGTGTTAAATCTCCAAGGGCGCGAGCGACGCGACGGTCGTTGTGGGCACGACCATGATATGGGCTGCTGGCAGCCCTTGGATCTAAGATCAAACGGTCGCATGCTAAGTTGCTGAAAATTTGCAGAATAACCCTCCAGGATAGGATATTCACCCATAGGTCTAGAATCACGCCATGCAACCGTTCGATCTCAGATCCAAGGGCTCTCAGAAGCCCGTATCATGGGAGAATGGAAAGCCACTACCCTGCTGTTCGCACGCTGGCAATTCGCTCCTACTCGTGCCCGCACATCTTTGAATACTACGGCGGTTCGCTCCTACTCGTCCCGTCCATTCACATTACGGCAGTTCCACTAATCCTAACCCTCCTCCCAAATCCATGGCGTCCCAAATCTCCCCGATCGGCGGTGAGTACAAGGTTAGAACCTTCACCAGCGATGAGTTCGACGTCATCTACACCCGTACTTCCGCGACGGTGAAAGGATGCCTTTCTCGCTTCAGACGCATGTTCAAAAACTCACATGATGAGTGGGTCGCTGGGCTAGATGTTGAGTACACCACAGTCGTGGGACGAGAGAAGGATCTAAAGGACGAAGAGAGGAAGAAGCCCGCCGTGATCCAGGTTTCCGTACATAACGTTTGCTTGGTCTACCACATATGCCATGCCGACGTTGAGTGCCAGGATTTTAAGAACTTCCTCAAGGACAAAACAATGAAATTCGTTACTGTAGACTTTAAGAATGACGAAGAAGTCCTGGGTCAGATAGGCCTCGTTGTAGGCAACCCCTTCGACCTCCAGAAGAATCGGCTGGTGCCCTCTCGTCAGCCTTCAATGTTGACCCTGGCAGGAGCCATGGTTCATCCTTCGTACCGTAAACTGGAGAAACCTCATTACACGTTTCATCGTCATGCATGGCAGTGGAATGTACTAGATATAGACCACATCCACTACGCTACAATGGATGGCTACCTTTATTTCAATATCTACAAGGGTTGGATGAAGAGCAACAGCCAAGTGTGCGGTTCAAGCAAAGAAGTATCAGCCAAGAGGAAGAGGGACAAGGACGAAGTCGAGGACGTGGACGAGGACTCCGAGTAAGGTGGCAATGTCGTTGCTCATGGTGGTTCTAAACTTCTAATGCAGTGTCTACCGGATTAGTTGCATAGTTTAATTTCAGGTGTGCTTAGTTTAGTTTGAGGGGTGTGTTGTGCTGAGCCCCCATCAGAACTATGTTATGCTTCTTCTTGTTACTTTAACTCTTCAGTACATACATACTACTAGTATTTCTTTAATAATTTAGCACCCCAATTAAGCACGTACTAGCTTTTTAATAGTACTATATGCATAATTTGGCGTTTAGCTCTCTATATGTACCACCTTTTTTTAATTTCAATTGCTCCATGGCGCAATCCATCGATAGTACTACTGTACAAAAGTATACATTTTTAAAAGGCTAGAGTACTGTTCATCACATATATAGCCAGTTAAATTCTCAACCTAGAACGACGTGCATGCCATGTAGTAAACTGATACGGAGGAAGTATAGTAAAAATGAGGTGATTTTACCGAGCGATCGGTGGGGGAGCATGGCATGTCATGCGGTCCCACGTGTCATGATGTACCAAGGCGATGCGTGTGTCCCTCTTGAGGCAGAAGCAATACTAGTACATGGTTTGAGATGATGGTGAACCGAAATGTGAAATAATTGTTGCTTCGTCCGTCTGGGAAGGTGCGGCATTGTGATTTGACGTCTCATTGCTCATTACTACTACTGGGCCAGTACGAGTGGGGTGCGTCCCCCTGCTGTTCTGCACTGTTATTTGGTGCTTGACACTTTGACCCGGTTGCTATATGTCCCACATGTCAGCGACAGGAAGTACAGAATTCATGAAAGGGAGCGTCGACGGAGGAGTATACTACATAATTCATGAAAGGGAGCGACTTAGTTTTGGAAAAATCTGTTTTTACGGAGTACATACCCACTAGGGTTTATAGGGCCCATCTAAAAAAACATTCATTTTTCCGTTTGATAAGTCTCAATTCTACTATACCTAGTAGTAGTACCATTACATGTTGGATTTCGAGGTGCATTAGATCACCCGACGCAAGCAGTGTAAAGAGGAAACTAACCAATGCATGTACAAGTTCATGGAAATTTAGTGGTCATTCATGCATTCGTTCTAATTAATGCCTCGGTAAACATAACTTCTTGAGAAAAACGAGCGTATTAATTACTTGTGCAAACTACGAAATTAATTCGACCACTCACCGTCTACCTTGGTTGGAGAGATTTTGAAATTGAGCCATAAACTGGAAAGGAGGGAGTAGTATCGATTACTATTTGTGGCCTTGTATAGATGCAAAATGTATTTTTTATAGTGGCCTTGTATAAGTAAATAGAGGGAGTACTAACCAAAGTACGTAGTAGGGACGAGGAGTAAACGGAGGGAGTAGTAAAATTTTCTCCTCGTGCTGCGTGCCACCGCGCGCGTGGGCGAGGGAGCGGGCGTAAAGGCGTATAGTAAGCTTCACCTCATCCTGCGAGCCACCGCGCGCGTGGGCGGGGGAGACGGCGTACTAAACAAGTTTCTCCTCGTTCTGCGAGTTGACGGGACACATCAAAAGTACTCCAGTGTATAGAGCCTTGCCTCTAAGGTAGGCCCCACATGGTTTGCCTCTTTTTTTAGTTTAACATAACGCGTCAAGTCGCAATTTGTTTGTTCACCCGTGGTAGACGATCCTCTCTCCACCAAGTGGACAACCAGTACACGTGCCAAATTACCACGTGGGCTGCCTTTTTTGTACAGAAATGAGCTCCACCGTGTACCCGCGCGGGTGTGGTTGGGAAAGAGACGGGAGTACGTGCACCGTGCGTGCACCTCTTCTCTTCGTGCATGTCCCCCACCTACGTGGGTCTGTGTGTGGGAGAGATACAAACCTAGACGTAATGCGTCGTCCATCCCCATGCCTCCGCCCAGTCCGACCAGCAGTCACCACCACGGCACCACGCCCCACTCCTCCTCACCTTATCTCTCATATTTCTCCCTCCATTTTTATATATAAGGGGCCACTATCAAAATTACAATTTGCAGATATACAAGGCCACTAACACTAATCGATGCAATATTAATGGTGTTTGCCTCGTGGTACTAGCAAAGGAGGACATTAATTATCCCTTGCATGCATCACGGGAGTTTGTAAAAATGCATTTTGATGTTCCGTGCAATGCACGGGCATCTTGCTAGTCCATGAAAACAACACATGGCAAAATTCCATGGTGAACGAGGATTTGAATCTGTTGGGAGGGCTGTTTGGATCTTGCCCGGGGTAGCCAAAATATTGGCGACCCTTTTGTCCACCGGTGCCTTTGCCACCGATGAACGAGGAATGGCTCGGGTGTCATGCATCCTCCAGCGCGCACGTTGGAGACGAGCTCGCACGAGCTGTGTTTTTTTGTCCCACAACGCCGCCCGAGCCGCCCGCAGACTGACCGGCGACCCGCAAATTACGCCATCCAACCGTAGCCGCAGACATTATGACAACAACTCAACCAACCGGACGAAATTCACGCAAAAACGTAGACAGACTGATATTTCATATAGACAACGATGGAAATCATATAAAATACCGGATTTTCACACAAACATGATGGATTTCATTACATTCAAATGAGCTACGCGGTGCTAGTTCTAGACAGCATAGGTATATAATACCTGGCCTAAATGGTCACCCGCCGATCGATTTGTGTTCCTCATGTCCGGCAGCACGATCACCGGACTGCCGGGAGCCCCGGAGGTATATGCTTCAGCACAAAGGACGGCTTGCTTCCCCACTGCCCAACTGATATCATTGGCTGGTGCCGAAGATGATGGTGGCCGGCACCGGTTCGAGTTCATCACCGGCCACTACTTCGCCATGGCCGGCACCGGCTCGAGTTCATCCTAACATTGACCTCTTCCGTGGAGCCCATGCGGGGTCAACGAAGGTCCTCGCAACAAAAGGATCCGGCAAGACACCTGCTGTGTACGCTGGCGTCGCCTCCACGGTGGCCTTCATGGGGCCCAAGCGGCGGCGGCCTCCCGTGTTCTACTTCTCCGCGATGATGACGGCGGACGCGGAGGCGCTGGCCACCGACTCGTCGCTCTCCGCGCACCCGGCTTCTGTCGTTGCTTGCATGGCGCGGCCGCCGGCATGGTGGGAGTCTCGGCCACAGAAACGGGAGACGCGGTACGAGGCGGCAGTGTGGACGGCAGCAACGACGCCCGTGCGCTACTCCTCGTCGAGCTGGCCTGGAGCGGCGAGTTGCTGAACCGCGCGCCGGCTTGGGGCGGCAACTGGCTCCGTCGGGCGAGGGGAGGGAGGTGGATCAGCGAGCTGCATAGCTCGTATCCGGCGGGCTACCCAGCCAGCTTGGATGCGGAATAACTACTCTTCGTAAGCCATTGTAAGATTGGACAAAATGATGGAGGAGATAGGGGAGCGGTGGAGGTGTGCGATTCTTGGCCGGCGTTTGGCCTCATTGAAATAGGAGATTAAATAGACGGCGGATGGGAGGAGCTCGGCCGGCGTTGCGTTTAAGGCTACTCATAGTGGGGAGTAACATATACTAGTATCATGCATATGATACTAGTATATGATACTACCTTAGTGCATAGTATCATAAAGTAGTATCATAGATTACCATATTTATTGCCATGCATGACACAAAGTAGTATAGCATTTAACATGATACGGTATCTACCTATGTTACTATAACCCTCTCTCTCTTATTTAATTGTGTACCACATAAGCATGTTTGCTAGTCCCAAGTGTATGTTACCGGTTATGTTACCCCCACTATGGCTAGCCTAACGCTGGCCCGGTCATGAATGGACGTGTGTCCAGAGTGGGTTTCTCGGCTTCCACATGGGCGGGTTTCATGGAGGCGTTTGAATGCGGCATGGAGGCTTGTTCAGCCGGGCCTGCCGCGAGTGGCGCCCTCGACTCTGACCTAGGATACCGCATCGTTCGTCCACTGACATGTGGGCTCTTTGGGTGCATGGCCTGCATGTCAGTGACCCAACGCAGGCAGCGCACAACAGAGGAACCTTTGGTGGGCCAGGGCGATCAGAAGCGGGCATTTCATAAACCAATGATTGTTCATTGAGTGTGGCGTCATCTTTTTCATGTCATTAAGCCTACTATGTTGATAGCCCGTTCGATACGTTGTGATTCATAAAGACCGATGCAAACATCAATGTTCTGCTTATCAAAGATAAGATTGATTAATACCCGTAACAATCCATGTCCTTAACAAAGGGTGCATGCACGTATAGGTTGAGCGTGTGTCTTGCGTCGTGTGTTGTGTGCATGCAGGCGTGCGAGTGTTGCGTGCGTGCAAGGGTGCGTTTCAGTGTTGCATGCATGGGTGCGTACGTGCGTGTGTTCGTGAGTGCATGTGTACGTGTCAGTGTTGCACGCCAGCATGCGTGCGTGTGTATGTTATGTGTACGTGTCAGTGTTGCACGCCTACATGCGTGCGTGTCTTGCTTGCGTGCATGTGTACGTGCGGGGTGAGGCTACACGTCAGTCGACTGACTTTTTCATCTACATGATCTTGAGATTTTACGAAGTCACCATAGGTGCCTTGTAGTCGAGTGGAACGTCTCCTCCCACTGAACGTACATCGCCGGAAAATACTGAAATTAACACAAGATAAATGCGAGCACCGGGACTTTAACCTTGGTGGGCTCGAGAAACCACTGTCCTCTAACCATCCAACCACATGTTGGTTAGCACGACAAAATGTATGTGGTGATCGTGATGAGCTTATTCTGAAGTCCAGTGACCATATCGTGCTTTCGCTTCAAATACAATGACCGTAAGTGTCGTCAACAAAATACGGAGCACGCATCAAATGCAAAGTCCGCAGTGTCATCAACAAAATATGGAGACGTATCGTGAGCTATATACCGTTGTACTATTGTATATGCTTATTTTCTTAGTGGCCGATTGCGTGTGTAGTGTGGTGGGCACATCATTTCTAGTTGTGGTGGGTCAACATGAAGACTCATGGGTCGGTTCCATCCTGCGCCACATATAGGTTGGACCGAGACGTGTTATCTGAGAGACCCATGTGGAGGACTCGGCGTACAACACGAAGCTACCAGAGTCGCGGAGGACTCTATCCCCACTGGTGATAAGACGACTATATATGATTTGTAACCCTAGGCCCTTAGTATGTTATACAAGCTTGGGGGCTAGTTCGTCGATAGTATACACACACGCACAATGCCTGGTATTCACGTGTACTTTGTACACACCCTATCACTAATATACAGTACCAGGAGTAGGCTCTTTATTCAACTGCAAGGGTCTGATCCAAATTAGTGTAAAACTTTGCCTCGTATTACAATCCAGCCTAACAGCCAGGGATATCCTGCGAATGATATGATGAAATCATATCTGCCAACTACTATTAGAGAGGTGTGTCGGGGGTGGGGGCAATGTGTGCAAGAGAGGCCTAAAAGATAATGTGCTGGAGACACGTAGGCACATATATGTGTGTATAGAGGGCTAGTAGAGACCGTGCATGTGTATATATGCATGTGAGAGAAATAATGTTTTCCAACTGAGATTAGTGAAAAGAGTGGTACATAGTAGTCAGAGAGAGAGAGAGAGAGAAACAGAGAGAGCATGTGCGTGAGACACCCCGACACCCTGAGAGAGATTGTGAGCATGTGTGAAAGAGAAATGCCGATGCATATAAAGTGTGTGCACTTATGCGTTAGATAGAGAGATATATAACGCGTTTGTGAGAGCAAGCGAGGCATAGTGCATCTATAAAAGGCGGTTCTACGCATTAAATTAAAATATAAATGGCATTATTATTTTTGGATGAGATCATGAATTTTGCAAAATTGCGTGTGGACGAAAATCGGTCTATCAGACACCCATACTCTATTGAATTCTAGCATGTGCATGTGTTTATTTCATATTATCGATCCATAGAGTGAGAGCGGTTTGAAATACAGGCAATGGATGCTTTTGCAATTCATATATAAACATTAATTAGTGCACTCCATGTTGTTAGTGTGAAGCACTTTATACATTTGTCACTTGCATGGATACATTCCAAATTGCTAGCTACGAAATAAAATACATGTCGAATTCAACATAAAGGGGGTTTCGAAGATTCGAATTCATAGGAAGTGCATTCATCTATTTGAACCCGAGATAATGGCATTTGTAAATCAGATGTAAAAGGGGGCATCAATCTTTGTTGTGAGTTTGAACATGCTATATATATTCATACGCATATCTAACTTTTTTTTGCAACCAAGGAGATTATACCTGGAACCATGCATGAACTGAGGTAAGTTGCATATTTTTTAATATATACTCGTGTACAATGTATATTAAAATGTACCCCCTTCATTCCAAAATAATCGTAGCTTTAGGATTTTCAGGAGTAAAGATTTGTGAAGTTTGACAAATCCTCAAAGTTCAATTCAAGAGAACCGAAAACTTTAATGCTTCTGCTCCCAAATATTGAACGAAGCGCCAAATAGGCCTCTGGTCACCCGAAACTGCGCGAGACTAATGTTTTGGTGGTAGGAAATTACTGTCCTAACTCTGGCCTGTGTAGCCTAACGGCCCGATGTCCAAAGGTCTAAACCGGGGTAGGCTTGTAACTTCACCAAGTCGCCAGTCTCAACCGCCTCCGAGAAGCATTCATACGCCGTGGGCGCCTAAACACCCATGCGCTCGGCCGAAATCTATCCCGCCCACATTTGGGACACCTGATATGACTGTCCTACCCCAAACCCGCAATATGTCTGAAATTTTAGATGGGGGCAAAGTTTGTAACTTTCCCCAAATTATTCCCCCTTAGTTCCCCGCCTCCCTTTGTTTCCCCATTCATACTCCATGGGCGCGAAAACGCCCTCTCCACCAGCCGCGAAACCCCAGCCTCCTCCGTCCTCCAGTCCATAGTGGCCAATCCACCGCCGCCCTCCTCCATCACGCCGGAGCCGGTACCCTGACGTCATCGTCCAACGCAACCGCAACGGCAACGCCCTCAAGGACTTAGCAGCTGAAGCCGAGGCAGAGCTGCCTCCACGACGCCGACACCGACGTGCGCCGTACCAGAACCACTCCGACCACGCTGTCATGCGCCTCACTGCTATGGCTCCACTGTCGCAACCATCCACCGCATCGGAGCTGTTCCCGCCACGCCGTCGTTCGCCGCCTCGGATCTGCTTCCCCGCCGTCGACAGACGGCCACCGCACCACACTCAACAACTTGGCCATGGGTTCGTCCAAGGCTGCACCGTCCTCCACAACTTCTGGTTTCCGGCGGACAACATGATCTTCGGAAAAACAGAAGGAGGACACTGCACCGCCAGCAGAAAGAGGTACTCCTCTTCCCTTATTCGTGCAAATCTTACGTCTCCGCTCACACCGTATTCATCCCACGAAAGAAACTAGTTGAGCGCTTCTTACTGCATCTTCTTCGTGATACTAAATGCACAAGGTTTCCTCCCTTTTACTATTTCACCTTTGCTAGAGGTCAGTAGCCTGCCTGGATTTCAATTCAGGGTCAGTCGAACCGCAATTAAAAGAAGCAGCACCCGCTTAGGTGTGCGGAGCACCTAGTCCGCCTGTTCCCCGGGGAAGCGGCGCATTAGTGTCTATCATAGGGGTGTGGGGCGCAGGAGCTGCTTGCGCCTGATCTGGAGGTCGGCGGGGCTTGAAGGGATGGCCGGGGGCGGTGCCAAGCACGGCGGTGCGGTGAGGTCGAGGGGAGGGTGGAGGCAGGGGACTGGGCCGGTGGTCGCTGGCGTTTCGAGGAAGATCGTAACACTGACTGGCTGGAGGTAGATGAAGGCGATCTGCCCGTTCTTTGTACATCGGACGGTGCAGAAAAAATGGACTGACCTATTTCTTTTCGATCAGTTATTTTCATAGAATCATGTAGTAATTGAGTGTGCCATGCATGTTGTAGAGCTATCATATGTCTCCCGTCATTTATTTCTCACCGACCTGCTATCTGCTGCCTTTACACTGTACTAATTGTGCACACACTTCACCCATACTCACACTATTGTTTTTTATGCATGGGTATTTCAGACTCTGACGCAGTGTTGATGAATGCACAAAAGAGAAGACAGAAGTCGCTCCAGTGTAATTCGAAGATAAGCACTAAGCGTCAGCGCTCTAAAGGGTGCTGTATCAGCACTTGGAGACAGTAAACGTAGCTCTGCAGTTGATGATCTCAATTGCCACACACAACCATCCCAGGTGCTTGCTTTAACTTCGCGCTGTCAAATGTGGTTGCATGTTGCATATGGTGTCTAGCTTGTATTGCTTCCAATTTGGTTAAATTGCATCTGCTTACTTTACACATTATACCTTTGATAATGACATGCCTTCCTGTTTTTGGTACATACTACATATGTCTATTAACCATGTTTGTACATCAAACTAATGCTCTTTGTATCCCTCGTCAATCACTTATGATGAGACAGGTCACCCGGTGCGTTCTTGTGAGACGCCCTACTCGTTTAAAGAGTGCAAGGTCATCCTCCCCACATGATTCTCAAGAAACAGCAAGGCTAAATGAAGATAGTCAACGTAGCTCTCTAGTTGATCACCGCAATTCCCCCACAACACCATCGCAAGTGCTTGCTCTTACTTGGGCAGTGTGATATGTGGTTGCATGTTGCATATGGTGTCTACCTTGTAATGCTTCTAATTAGGGTAAATTGCATCTGCTTAGTTAACACATTATACCTGTGAATATGACATGCCTTCCTGTTTTGGGTACATACTACGTCTTTCTATTAACCATGTTCTTACATCAAACTACTTTTCTTGTGTATCCCTCATCAATGCTCCTAATTTGTTAAATTGCATCTCTTTAGCTTACACATTATACATGTGAATATGACACGCCTTCCTGTTTTTGGTACATACTACATCTGCCTATCACACCATGTTCTTACATCAAACTACTGTTCTTGTGTATCTTGCGTCTATCGCTTATGATGAGACAGTCACGCGCGTGGGTTAATATGAGACGCAATACTCTTATAAAGAATGCAATTTCATCCTCTCCACATGATTGTCAAGAAACAGCAAGCCTAAATGAAGATATTGAGCGTTGCTCTGTGCACAAGACAACATTTCCCTACACCACCATCACAGTGCTTGCTCCAACTTCGCAGCAGTGATATGTGGTTGCATGTTGCATACGGTGTCTAGCTTGTAATGCTTCTAATTAGGGTAAATTGCATCTGCTTAGTTTACACACTATACCTGTGAATATGACATGTCTTCCTATTTTTGGTACACACTACATCTATGTGTTAACTTTGTTCTTACATGAAACTACCTCTCTTATGTATCCTGCATCAATCACTTACGATGAGTCACCTTTATTCATTGCATATTGCATATTATTTCTAGCCCGTTGCCATGTATTGCTTCTAATTTGGTCAAATACATTTGTTAGGGCACCCTTTTAATTTGGCAGAGTGATATTGGTTTCATCTTTCATATGGTTTCTAGCTTGCATCAATTCTAACAAGTTCAAGCACCTTGTGCTTAGTTTACACTTTATACATCATACATGTCAATATGTCACGTTGTCCAGTTTTTCATACATATTCCATCCTCCTATCATGCGGCTGCCTTACATGAAAGTAGTGTTCGTCAGTATCATGCATCAATAAGTTCTGAAGAGCAAATTTTATTCCTTTTTCTTGTGGGTTTGACTTGACAAGGCAAAATCAAGAAAGAGGAAGGAAAAGAGTAAGGAAGGCGATGATGGTGGTCCTCTGCAGCAACGTAAACGGAGCATCTATACCGATTATCCTTGTACTGATAGTGCATTACATGGTCCAAGTCTCCGCTCCCCTACTCCACCATCCAAGGTGCTTGGTCTAACTTGGCAGTGTGATATCTGGTTGCATGTTGCATATGGTGTCTAGCTCGTATTGCTCCTAATTAGTGTAAACTGCATCTTCTTAGCTTACACATGATACATGTGAATATGACATGCTTTCCCGTTTTTGGTACATACTATATCTGTCTATCACACCATGTTCTTACATGAAACTACTCTTCTTGTGTATCCTGCATCAGTCACTTATGATTGGACACCTTTAAGTTGGCAGTGTGATATTGGTTTGCGTCTTGAATATGATTTCTAGCATGTATTGCTTCTAGTTTGATGAACGCCACCTATGACGAGACAATTTTAACTTGGCAGAGTGATATTGATTGCACCTTCCATATGGTGTCTTGCAGTGTTTCTAATTTGTTGAAGTGCCTTCTTCTTAGTTACCACATCATAGGTGTGAATATGTCAAGCCGTCCATTTTTTCGTAGATATTCCATCCTCGTATCATGACTTTGCCTTTCATCGTAGTAGTGTTAAATGGGTATCATGCGTGAATGAGTTCTGAAGAGCGAATGATATTCCTTTTTCTTGTCGGTATGACCTCACAATGCAAAATCAATAAAGCTGAAGGAAATTGGCAAGGCATTGGATGATGGTGGTCCTTCCGAGCAATTGAAACGGAGGTTCTCTACAGATTCTACTCCGACATCCTCCCAACAAGATACGCAAGACAAAGCAAGGCTAGACAGTCAACGTAGCTGTGTAGATGATGAGCACATCTCCCCTACTCCACCATCACAGGTGCTTGCTCTAACTTGGCACTATTATATGTGGTTGCATGTTGCGTATGATGTCTAGCTTGTATTGCTTCTAACTGTTGAATTGCATCTGCTTACTTTACACATAATGCCTGTGAATATGACATGTGTTCCTGTTTCTACATCAGACTACTATTCTTGCATATCCCGCATCATTCACTTATGATAAGGCACCTTTAAGTCGCCACTGTGATATTGGTTGTGTCTTGCATATGATTTCTAGCATATACTGCTTCTAATTTGTTGAAACGCCATACAGTTTGAACTTGGCGGAGTGATATTGGTTGCATCTTTCATATGGTGTCTAGCTTGCAGTGCTTCTAATTTGTTGAAATGCCTTCTGCTTAGTTACCACATCATAGGTGTGAATATGTCACACCATCCTGTTTTTCATAAATATTCCATCCTCGCATCATGTGTTTGCCTTTCATCCGAGTAGTGTTCACAAGATCATGCATGAATGAGTTCTCAAGAGCGAATTTTATTCCTTTTTCTTATCGGTTTGACTTCACAATGCAAAATCATTACAGCTGAAGGAAATTAGTCCGTCAAGGATGATGGTGGTCCTTCGGAGCAACTCAAACAGGGGGTCTCTACAGATTCTACTCCGCCATCCTCCCAACAAGATTCTCAAGACAACACAAGGCTGGATAGTCAACGTAGCTGTGTAGATGATGAGCACATCTCCCCTACTCCACCATCATAGGTGCTTGCTCTAACTTGACACTATTATATGTGGTTGCATGTTGCGTATGATGTCTAGCTTGGATTGCTTCTAACTTGAATTGCATTTGCTTACTTTACACATAATGCCTGTGAATATGACACGTGTTCCTGTTTCTAGAACATACGTGTACATGATGAGCACATCTCCCCTACTCCACCATTACAGGTGCTTGCTCTTACTTGGAACTGTTATACGTGGTTGCGTTTTCCGTATGATGTCTAGTTTGTATTGCTTCTGATTATGTAGAATTGCATCTGCGTAGCTTACAACTTATACCTGCAACGATCACTTACACATAAGACACATTTAACTTGGGACTGTGATGTAGGTTGCATCTTGCATTTTCTTCTAGCTTGTACTGCTTCTAATTTCTTGAAATGGCACTTACGACGAGACACTTTTTACCTGATAGAGTGATATTGGTTGCATGTTCATATGGTGCCTACCTTTCATTTCTTCTAATTTTGTTGAAATGTCTTCCGCCATCGTTTTTTCATACATATTCCATCCTCCTATCGTGCGTGTGAATATGAAACGCTGTCTTTTTGTATATATTCCATCCTCCTATCCTGCGCTTGCCTTACATCAAAGTAGTGTTAAATACGTATCATGCATCAACCAGTTATGCAGAGCTAATTTTATTCATCTTCTTGTGGTTTTGACTTCATAAGGCAATATCGGAAAATAGGAAGGAAAAGAGTAAGTTAGGGGATGTTGGTGGTACTCCGACCGACGCAAAACAGAGACTCTCTAGATTTCCCACTTCTACTGCTAATGAAGTTGAAGTCCCAAGTCTACATGATGAGTTCATCTCCCGCACTCCACCATCTCAGATGCTTGCTCTAAGTTGACAGTGTGATAATTGGTTTCATGTTGCATATGTTGTCTAGCCTGTATTTCTTCTATTTGGATTAAATTGCACCTGCTGAGTTTATACGTTATACATGTGCATATGACATGGCTTTCTGTGTCTAGAATACACTGCATCTATCTATCATAACATGTTCTTACATCAAAGTACTACTGTTGTGTATCCCGCATCAGTAACTCATGATTGGACGCTTTTAACATGGCAGTTTGATAGTGGTTGCATCTTGCATTGATTTCTACGTTGTACTGCTTCTAATTTTTCGAATTGCCACTTATGACAAGATACTTTTAACTTGGCAGAGTAATATTGGTTGCATCTTTCATATGGTGTCTAGCATGCATTACTTCTATTTTCTTGAAAATCCTTCTGCTTAGTTTGCACATCGTACCTGTGAATATGTCATGCCGTCCTGTTTTTCTTACATATTGCGTCCTCATACGGTTGTCTTACATCAAAGTATTGCTTATGCGTATCATGCATCAATGAGTTACAAGAGTGATTTTATTCTTTTGTGTTGTGGGTACAGCTTGACATGGCAAAGTCAAAAAAGAGCAAGGAAAATAATATAGTAGGGAGTGTTGTTACTCGTCGGGTGAAACGGAAAAGGTTCTGCCATCGAGATTCTGCTGGTACTTATAGTGCAGTAGAAGGTCCAAGTCCACCGGCTAAATCTACAAACACAGTATCACCTGCTCCACCAGCTGCAGCATCCGCTTCAACTGTACCAGCATCTCAACCAGTTACTCGTTCGTTTGCTCCGAAACTGGCCAGTTCCCAAGCTGCCTTCACACCTAACACTACTTCCGGCACTCACGACACAACAGGACTTGGCAAGATCAAATGAACATCATGAGCATAACCAAGACGGTACCTGACCGGGTCAAGTTGCAGTTGCATGCTCCTTTATATGTACTCTCACAGTTTGATGTACACTAACACTTTGCATATTCGTTGTTGAATAGCACCATGGCGCAAGCGGAAACAGACATCAGGGATAATGCTTGAAATATTAACAAAATCTAAAGGAGGAAGAATGGAGATCCATTTTGAGGCAGGTTTAAAAAGGCCACGTGATGCTACAGAGTCAACCAAATTAGTATCAGAGGCAGCCGTTGCCGTTAGGTGTCATGCGCGTATCCTCCCATGTGGATCCAGTACAGGAATGAGAAAGACAATACCCAGTTTAACACCTTCCTTGACCATTTATCCGTAAGTAATGTTATTCATCGCAATTAGTAATATTGTCTTGCTCTATCCCATACTTTCTAGCTTCCTCCTAATAAGACTCACGTTCTTTTTTCAACATATGAGGTTCAAGTTGGATCCGAAAGATGATGCAACTAAACAAGCATGCACTCATGTTTTTCAGTCTGCTATGCGACAGTATCGGTACCACCTTAGAAAATCTCACTTTGAAGGCAAGGCTAACAATGAAATCGCCCAAACATCTCCAGTGGAATATATTACAGATGAAGACTGGATAGCACTCGTTAAACACTGGTCTGATCCAAAGTATCAGGTAGGCTATATGTATTTGATCGGACCACATATTGAACTTGTATTTATGTATGTGCCTTACAAGTGTATCTTCTTCTAGGCTAACTGTTTGAAGAAAAACCAACCGTTCTAAAGTGAAATTCCAATGCACAACGAGGATCTCATAGCTATATTGCACACTGCGAGGCTCTTGTAAATAGCTGCTACTTCTTTTTTTTTGTGCCATATTATCGTATCTATATTGACTTGTTCCAAATACAGAGGAAAGCCCGTGCGGACCAAAAAGAACCTGAACCGAATGCAGTGAAAATCTTCAAGGATTGCCACACCAGCAAGATGAAGGGCATGAGCACACCAGTTCAAGCCGCTGTTGTAAGTCCTTACTCCTCCTGCCTTGAACTGATTGGTACTGTGATGTGTTCATTTAACTACTTGGTTTGCAGCCAATGTCAGTTACTCTGTTCACTTTTATACACAATTGTCTTAACGTATCATCTCACCTTACATGGTTTAAAAGATATGAAGGATATTCTTTTGGTCTTGATCTGTAATCTAGTTGTTATGTTTACGTGCACACACAATGATAAAATAGCTTGTTTGTTTTATATCTGTTTGCCCATGATATGAATGATGTCATACTATGTTCATCCTACTTTAAACCATGTCTCTTTATCCTTAGATGTCAACAAATGTGAGGAAATAGACAATATAGTAGGCATGCTACATGGACATATATTCCGAAAGTGATTTTATTATGTAGTTGGCACTACAATACATGCTAATGTATTACAAGAGTTCACCAAAATAAGTTATGTATAAACGTTTAACCTACTTTGTTTGTTTTTATCTCATTAGTAACTTATCCGGTACACTAATCTACAAGTTCAAACTTTCATGAAGCTATGGAACAAATGATTGAACAGCCACAACCACCTGAAGGTGACGAGGCTACTACAGGCACAATGTCACCTCTTGCTGCAGTGCGTCAGTATCTCTCCACTAACAGTGCAAAAAGCACCTTCCTGCGTAATTCTGGGTTGGTTGTCAAGGTAACCTCGTCCAAATCGCCTACTGAACAAAATCTTCCTGCTAGATAGAGTGATATATCTCATGCTCCGCATACAAGTCCAATCCCTAATGGACGTTGTTTCGGAAACAAGAATAGTGGTTGAGAAATGTCGTCAAGATATGAATGGTTTTGAAACCAGACTATCAGACATTCGCTTCGTTGTTGAAGAGCAATGGCGGAAAAAGGTGGAGATCGTGCTGCTCCATCAGATTCTACAGCCTGAAACATTAGCACTCAGGTCAAATGATCTGTGCTTCTATACATCAGATGGTGCTTTTATCCGGAAGGATCAGTAAACTGTATGCCAACAAGCCTTTTGTTGTATGATTGGAATTTATTTTGTTGTGATACAACATTTATGATGCTGCCACAGGCTGCAGTAATTACGATGCTATTTTTGTATAGTGTAGGTTTATCTTAGTAATGTATTCGGCCGAAAGCTTCGTAGGAGCACAACATGCCAACAATCGGCGGGCCCATTCCAATTGGGCTAAAAACGATTACGGGCTGAAATTGGCATGTAGCCCACTAAAAATATCTGGGCTTAAATTAGCATAAGCTTTCAAATTTTTCTGGTAGGCCTGTGCCCATAGTGGGCCTTTAACAGGCCTAAACATACTTTAAGCCCTCAGTAAAAAAGGCCGTTTACAGGTCTAAATATCTTGAGCCCATAAAAAACATGGGCCTTTAATAGACCGAAAGTGAGATTGGGCCCTGGTTGTGCCAAATAACCCACTGGACTTAGCAGGCTGAAATGGTACCCCATTTACGATGCGGATATTTGACAGGCCGAAATTCGGATGGGCCATAAATGCGCCGACCTAATACACGGGCCTTTAACAGGCCGGAACTTCGGTCGGGCTAGAATATCGTCATTTTTATATGGGCCGTTAATGGGCCCGATATGACGCTGGGCCACATATGGCCCATGGTTTACATCCGGCGTTAACAGGCGAAAATGATAACAGCGAAAGTGGCCCAAATCTTTAGTGGGCCTCTAACGGGCGAATGACAGACATGGCCGAATATGACCCAAATCCTTCAGGGTCGTTTATGGGCCGAAAGTTTTGATGGCCTGTAAATGGGCCCAAATGAGGCCGGACCTTTAACAGGCCGGAAATACATCGGGCCATAATTCGGCCCAATTACTTAGCGGACTGTTAACGGGCCAGAAGTGACCATGGGCCGCATTGATGACAAGTTTAGACCAGGCCATTGACGGGCCGATTTGATAGAGAATGTTGGGCCTTTAGCTGGGCCGGCCCATTATGGTCTGCAGAATCTTGTGGGCCTTTAGCTGGGCCGGCCCATTGTGGTCGCAAAATCTTGTGGGCCTTTAGCTGGGCCGGCCCATTATGGTCCGCTAAATCTTACGGGTCTTCGGTTGGGCCGGCCCATTTAAACTTTGTGGGCCACTTTTGGGCCGGTCCAGCTAAAGGCCCACAAGATTCTGCAGGCCATAATGGGCGGCCAACTAAAGGCCAATGAGAATTTTACACGTGGAAAATCGGTATTGGTCGTGGTACATTAACGGGTTATCGGATCCAAAATCCGACCCGATAGCTTAACGGCGTTCCGTTACGGTGGATGCCACGTGTCGGTCACCCTTGACGAAAAGCACTTCGTGACGCGCGATTTATCGTCATGGAAGTGGACACTTCCGTGATGATAATTTTGGTAATGTCATGGAACACTTCTCTGACAAAGACAAGTATGACTATCTTGATTCTATCATAAATTTGTCATGGATGTACATGCATGACAAAAAACGCGACCTACTGTGACAAACACGTATCATCACGGAAGTGTATTTTTTTTGTAGTGCTATGCCTTGGAAGATGGCCGACAAGCCTGCATCATCAACAACACCGCCACCTTCCTCGCCAACAAAGAAGGAGATATAATCACATGGGTATGGGCACTCCCCTTGGAAACTGCCAAGCTTGGGGGAGGTGCCCCGGTATCGTATCACCATCACACTCCTATCTTTACCGTTTTTCTTAGTTCGATCCTAGTAGTAGTATCTTGATCTAGTAGAATAAAGTTTATGGTATGATCTAGTTTTGAGTTTTGCTTTATGATCTCTCTATGTAATCGAGTCCGTGAGCTATATAATAAAGATTAGTGTTGAGTCAAGGGCTTGATTATTTTTCCATGACCTTGAGTGAATAAAATAAAAGAGAAAAGAATAAAAAGAAACAAAAAGTTCATATTCATCTTATTGAGAGTAATGACTTCACATAGAAAGAGTATGATGATTAAAAGTTGTTGGCAGTTGGCAAACATAGCTTTGGTCATCGTTGCAATTAATAGGAAGTAATAAGGAAAGAGAGGTTTCACATATAAATATATTATCATGAACATCTTTTATGATTGGGAGCACTCATTAAAATATGACATGCTAAAGAGTTGACGTTGGACAAGGAAGACAACGTAATGGGTTATGTTTTCTTATATCTGAGATAAAGTATATTGTCATGGATCATCCAACATGTTGAGCTTGCCTTTCCCCCTCATGCTAGCCAACTTCTTAGCACCAAGTAGAGATACTACTTGTGCTTCCAAAAAACCCTTAAACCAGTTTTGCCATGAGAGTCCACCATACCTACCTATGGATTGAGTAAGATCCTTCAAGTAAGTTGTCATCGGTGCAAGCAATAAAAATTTCTCTCTAAATATGTATGACTTATTAGTGTGGGAGAAAATAAGCTTTATACGATCTTGTGATGTGGAAGAAATAAAAGCGACGGACTGCATAATAAAGGTTCATATCACAAGGGGAAATATAAAGTGACGTTCTTTCGCATTAAGATTTTGCGCATCCAACCATAAAAGCGCATGGCAACCTCTACTTCCCTCTGTGAAGGGCCTATCTATTACTATTATCTTCTACCTTATGCAATAGTCATGGTGATCTTCAGCTTTCCCTTTTCACATTTTATCCTTTGGCAAGCACGGGGTGTTGGAAATATCCTGATAGATATATATAATTGGATGTAGGGGAGCATGAGTTATTATTGTTGACATTACCCTTGAGGTAAAAGGTTGGGAGGCGAAACTATAAGCCCCTATCTTTCTCTGTGTCCGACTAAAACTCCGTAACCACAAGTATTGCGTGAGTGTTAGCAATTATGAAATACTAAATGATAGTTGAGTATGTGGACTTGCCAGAAAGCTCTGACATAGACTCTTTCTGATGTTATGATAAATTGCAATTGCTTCAATGACTGAGATTATAGTTTGTTGGTTCTCAATAATGTTTCTGATTCATACTTCGCGTTGTAAATATATTATTACTTGAGCATAAGGAATCATATGACAATATCCATATATGTTGCTGTTATGAAAATAATCATGACGCCCTCATGTCCGTATTTTATTTTATCGACACCTCTACCTCTAAAACATGTGGACATATTTATCGTTATCGGCTTCCACTTGAGGACAAGCGAGGTCTAAGCTTGGGGGAGTTGATACGTCCATTTTGCATCATGCTTTTATATCGATATTTATTGCATTATGGGCTGTTATTACATGTTATGTCACAATACTTATGCCTATTCTCTCTTACTTTACAAGGTTTACATAAGGAGGGAGAATGCCGGCAGCTGGAATTCTGGGCTGGAAAAGGAGCAAAAAGTAGAGACTTATTCTGCACAACTCCAAAAGTCCTGAAACTCCACGAAAGTTATTTTTGGAAATAATAAAAAATAATGAGCGGAAGAAGTACGTCAGAGGGGACCCACCTGGCCACGAGGGTGGGGGGCGCGCCCTACCCCCCCTGGGCGCGCCCCCTGCCTCGTGGGCCCCCTGTTGGCCCTCCGGTGGCCATCTTCTGCTATATGAGGTCTTTCGTCCGAACAAAAATCATAAGCAACCTTTCGGGACAAGACTCCGCCGCCACGAGGCGGAACCTTGGCGGAACCAATCTAGGGCTCTCCGGGAGGGGGAAATCATGGTCATCGTCATCACCAACGCTCCTCTCATCGGGAGAGGGCAATCACCATCAACATCTTCACCAGCACCATCTCCTCTCAAAACCGTAGTTTATCTCTTGTATCCAATTCTTGTCTCCAAGTCCGGGATTGGTACTAGTAGGTTGCTAGTAGTGTTGATTACTCCTTGTAGTTGATGCTAGTTGGTTTATTTTGTGGAAGATCATATGTTCAGATCCTTTGTGCATATTAATACCCCTCTGATCAGGGGCGTACACATGATCTGGCTAAGCCCCAGACCCTAGGCTAGCTACAGTATGTCTACAGTGCTGCTACAGTCCCTTGATGCTGTACTTAGTGTAGTTTTGTTTCTTCACGCCCAGGGCCCAGGCCCCCCCGGCCTGGGTCCTGGATCCGCCACTGCGTCTGATTATGAACATGAATATGCTTTGTGAGTAGTTACGTTTGTTCTGAGGACATGGGAGAAGTCTTGCTATTAGTAGTCATTTGAATTTGGTATTCGTTCGATATTTTGATGAGATGTATGTTGTCTAGCCTCTAGTGGTGTTATGTGAACGTCGACTACATAACACTTCACCATTATTTGGGCCTAGAGGAAGGCATTGGGAAGTAATAAGTATATGATGGGTTGCTAGAGTGACAAAAGCTTAAACCCTAGTTTATGTGTTGCTTCGTAAGGGGCTGATTTGGATCCATATATTTCATGCTATGGTTAGGTTTACCTTAATACTTTTGTTGTAGTTGCGGATGCTTGCAATAGAGGTTAATCATAAGTGGGATGCTTGTTCAAGTAAGAATAGCACCCAAGCACCGGTCCACCCACATATCAAATTATCAAAGTACCGAACGCGAATCATATGAACGTGATGAAAACTAGCTTGTCGATAATTCCCATGTGTCCTCGGGAGCGCTTTTCTCTATATAAGAGTTTGTCCAGGCTTGTCCTTTGCTACAAAAAGGATAGGGCCACCTTGCTGCACTTTATTTACTTTTGTTACTTGTTGCTCGTTACAAATTGTCCTATCACAAAACTATCTGTTACCACTTATTTCAAGATTTCTGCAGAGAATACCTTGCTGAAAACCACTTATCATTTCCTTCTACTCCTCGTTGGGTTCGACACTCTACTTATCGAAAGGACTACGATAGATCCCCTATACTTGTGGGTCATCAGTCACCTAGCGGTGCATCAAGGACATAATTCTTCTGTGCAGCAATGAGGATAATCCTCAGATCACGGATCCAATCCGCATCATTGCTACTAACATCTTTCAACTTAGTTTTCTCTAGGAACATATCTAAAATAAAATAGGGGAGCTAACCGCGAGCTATTGATCTACAACATAGATATGCTAATACAACCAGAACTAAGTTCATGATAAATTTAAAGTTCAATTAATCAAATTACTAAAGAACTCCCACTTATATAGACATCCCTCTAATCATCTAAGTGATCACGTGATCCATATAAACTAAACCATGTCCGGTCATCACGTGAGATGGAATAGTTTTCAATGGTGAACATCACTATGTTGATCATATATACTATATGATTCACGCTCGACCTTTCGGTCTCAGTGTTCCAAGGGCATATCTGCATATGCTATGCTCGTCATTTTTAACCCGAGTATTCTGCGTGTGCAAAACTGGCTTGCACCCGTTGTATGTGAACGTAGAGCTTATCACACCCAATCATCACGTAGTGTCTCGGCACGATGAACTTTCACTGTGGTGCATACTGTGGAGAACACTTGTACCTTGAAATTTAGTGAGGATCATCTTATAATGCTACCGCCATACTAAGCAAAATAAGATGCATAAAGGATAAACATCACATGCAATCAATATAAGTGATATGATATGGCCATCATCATCTTGTGCCTTTGATCTCCATCTCCAAAGCACCGTCATGATCACCATCGTCACCGACGCGACACCTTGATCTCCGTTGTAGCATCGTTGTCGTCTCGCCAACTATTGCTTCTACGACTATCGCTACCACTTCGTGATAAAGTAAAGCAATTACATGGCGATTGCAATTCATACAATAAAGCGACAACCATATGGCTCTTGCCAGTTGCCGATAACTCCGTTACAAAACATGATCATCTTATAAAATTGAATTTAGCATCATGTCTTGACCATATCATATCCCAACATGCCCTACAAAAACAAGTTAGACATCCTCTACTTTCTTGTTGCAAGTTTTACGTGGCTGCTAAGGGCTGAGCAACAACCGTTCTTACCTACGCATCAAAACCACAACGATATTTCATCAAGTATGTGTTGTTTTAACCTTCACAAGGACCGGGTGTAGCCACACTTGATTCAACTAAAGTTGGAGAAATTGACACCCACCAGCCACCTGTGTGCGAAGCACGTCGGTAGAACCAGTCTCGCGTAAGCGTACGCGTAATGTCTGTCCGGGCCGCTTCATCCAACAATACCACCGAATCAAAGTATGATATGCTGGTAACCAGTATGACTAGTATCGCCCACAACTCACTTGTGTTCTACTCGTGCATATAACATCTACGCATAAACCTGGCTCGTATGCCACTGTAGGGGAATGCAGTAATTTCAAAAAAAATCCTACGCACACGCAAGATCATGCTGATGCATAGCAACGAGAGGGGAGAGTGTTGTCCATGTTCCCTCGTAGACCGAAAGCGGAAGCGTTATAAAACCGCTGTTGATGTAGTCGTACGTCTTCACGATCGACCGATCCTAGTACCGAACGTATGTCACCTCCGCGATCTGCACACGTTCAGCTCGGTGACGTCCCACGAACTCACGATCCAGTAGAGCTTCGAGGGAGAGCTTCGTCAGCACGATGGCGTGATGACGGTGATGATGAAGCTACCGTTGCAGGGCTTCGCCTAAGCACTACGACGATATGACCGAGGTGGATTATGGTGGAGGGGGGCACCGCACACGGCTAAGAGATCAATGATCAACTTGTGTGTCCATGGGGTGCCCTCCTCCCCCGTATATAAAGGAGTGGAGGAGGGGAAGGGCCGGCCCTCGACTATGGCGGCATACAGAGTCCTACTCCCACCGAGTAGGATTCTCCCCCCCTCCAAGTAGTAGGAGTAGGAGAGAAGGAAGGGGAAGAGAGAAGAGAAGGAAGGAGGGGGCGCCGCCCCTCCCCCTAGTCCAATTCGAACTAGGCCTTGGTGGGCGTGTGGCCTGCCCTAGGTAGCCCCTCTCTCTCCCCCCTAAAGCCCAATAAGGCCCATATACTCCCCGGCGAATTCCCGTAACTCTCCGGTACTCCGATAAATACTCGAACCACTCAGAACCTTTCTGATGTCCGAATATAGCCTTCCAATATATCGATCTTTACGTCTCGAACATTTCGAGACTCCTCGTCATGTCCCTGATCTCATCCGTGACTCCGAACACCCTTCGGTACATCAAAACACATAAACTCATAATACCGATCATCACCGAACGTTAAGCATGCGGACCCTACGGGTTCGAGAACTATGTAGACATGACCGAGACTCATCTCCGGTCAATAACCAATAGCGGAACCTGGATGCTCATATTGGCACGTACATATTCTACGAAGATCTTTATCGGTCAAACCGCATAACAACATACGTTGTTCCCTTTGTCATCGGTATGTTACTTGTCCGAGATTCGATCGTTGATATCTCAATACCTAGTTCAATCTCGTTACCAACAAGTCTCTTTACTCGTTCCGTAATGCATCATCCCTCAACTAACTCATTAGTTATATTGCTTGCAAGGCTTATAGTGATGTGCATTACCGAGAGGGCCCAGAGATACCTCTCCGATAATCAGAGTGACAAATCATAATCTTGATATATGCCAAATCAAGTACCATCGGAGACACCTGTAGAGCACCTTTATAATCACCCAGTTACGTTGTGACGTTTGGTAGCACACAAAGTGTTCCTCCGGTATTCAGGAGTTACATAATCTCATAGTCATAGGAACATGTATAAGTCATGAAGAAAGCAATAGCAATATACTAAACGATCAAATGCTAAGCTAACGGAATGGATCAAGTCAATCACATCATTCTCTAATGATGTGATCCCGTTAATCAAATGACAACTCATGTCTATGGCTAGGAAACTTAACCATCTTTGATTCAATGAGCTAGTCAAGTAGAGGCATACTAGTGACACTCTATTTGTCTATGTATCCACACATGTACTAAATTTTCTGTTAATACAATTCTAGAATGAATAATAGACATTTATCATGATATAAGGAAATATAGATAACAACTTTATTATTGCCTCTAGGGCATATTTCCTTCATGCAGAACTCGGAGGTGTCGTACGTTCGGTGCTTGATCGGTCGGAGCTAGAAGAAGTTCGACTACATCAACCGCGTTATCAAACGCTTCCGCTTTCGGTCTATGAGGGTACGTAGACACACTCTCCCCCCTCGTTACTATGCATCTCCTAGATAGATCTTGCTTGAGCATAGGATTTTTTTTAAAATTACATACTACGTCCCCCAACAGGTCTATGCGTAGATGATATGCGCGAGTAGAACACAAAGAAGTTGTGGGCGGTGATGTTCATACTGCTTACCACCAATGTCTTATTTTGATTCGACGACATTGTGGGATGAAGCGGCCCGGACCATCCTTACATGAACACGTTCATGAGACCGGTTCCATCGACAGACATGCAACTAGTTTTGCATAAAGGTGGCTGGCAGGTGTCTGCTTCTCCTACTTTAGTTGAATCGAATTTGACTACGGCCGGTCCTTGTTGAAGGTTAAAACAGCAAACTTGATAAATCACCGTTATGGTTTTGATGCGTAGGTAAGAACGGTTCTTTCTAGAAGCCCGTAGCAGACACGTAAAACTTGCAACAACAAAGTAGAGGACGTCTAACTTGTTTTTGCAGGGCATGTTGTGATGTGATATGGTCAAGACATGATGTGATATACGTCATTGTATGAGATGATCATGTTTTGTAAAAGTTATCGACAACCGGTAGGAGCCTTATGTTTGTCTCTTTATTGTATGAAATGCAAACGCCATGTAATTCTTTACTTTATCACTATGCGTTAGCGATAGTTGTAGAAGCAATAGTTGGCGAGACGATCACGACGCTACGATGGAGATCAAGGTGTCGAGCCAGTGACGATGGAGATCATGATGATGCTTTGGAGATGGAGATCAAAAGCACAAGATGATGATGGCCATATCATGTCACATATTTTGATTGCATGTGATGTTTATCTTTTATGCATCTTATTTTGCTTAGTACGGCTGTAGCATTATAAGATGATCCCTTAACTAAAGTTCAAGGTATAAGTGTTCTCCACAGTATGCACCCCTTACTGACGGTTAAATCGTGTTGAGACACCACGTGATGATCGGGTGTGATAGACTCTACGTTCACATACAATGGGTGCAAGACAGTTATGCACATGCGGAATACTCGGGTTAAACTTGACGAGCCTGGCATGTACAAACATGGCCTCGAAACACTGGAGACCGAAAGGTCGAACGTGAATCATATAGTAGATATGATCAACATAGAGATGTTCACCATTGATGACTACTCCATCTCACGTGATGATCGGACATGCATGGTTTAGTTTATTTGGATCACGTCTCATTTAGATGACTTGAGGGATGTCTATCTAAGTGGGAGTTCTTAAATAATTTGATTAATTGAACCTACTTTATCATGAACTTAGTCGTGATAGTATTTGCATATCTATGTTGTAGATCAATAGCTCGCGATATAGCTCCTATATATTTTTGATATGTTCCTAGAGAAAAATAAGTTGAAAGAGGATAGTAGGAATGATGCGGACTGGGTCCGTGATCTGAGGATTATCCTCATTACTGCACAGAAGAATTATGTCCTTGATGCACCGCTAGGTGACAGACCTATTGCAGGAGCAGATGCAGACGTTATGAAAGTATGGCAAGCTCGGTAAGATAACTACTTAATAGTTTAGTGCACCATGCTTTACTGCTTAGAACCAGGACTTCAAAAACGTTTTGAACACCACGGAGAATACGAGATGTTCCAAGAGCTGAAATTGGTATTTTAGATTCATGCCCGTGTCGAGAGATATAAGACCTCTGACAATTGCTTTGCCTACAAGATGGAGGAGAATAGCTTAGCTAGTGAGCATGTACTCAGTATGTCTGGGTAATACAATCGCTTGAATCAAGTGGGAGTTAATATTCCAGATAAGATAGTGATTGACAGAGTTCTCTAGTCACCATCACCAAGCTACTCGAATTTCGTGATGAACTATAATATGCAAGGGATGACAAAAACGATTCTTGAGCTCTTCGCGATGCTGAAATTGGTGAAGGTAGAAATCAAGAAAAAGCATCAAGTGCTGATGGTTGATAAGACCACTAGTTTCAAATAAAATGGCAAAGGAAAAGAAAGGGAACTTCAAGAAGAATGACAAGCAAGTTGCCACTCCCGTGAAGAAGCCCAAAGCTAGACCTAAGCCTGAAACTGGGTGCTTCTACTACAAAGGAATGGTCACTCGTAGTAGAACTACCCCAAATACTTGGCGGATAAGAAGGATGGAAAAGTGAACAAAGGTATATTTAATATACATGTTATTGATGTGTACTTTACTAGTGTTCATAGTAACCCCAGGGTATTTGATACCGGTTTAGTTGCTAAGATTAGTAACTCAAAACAGGAGTTGCAAAATGAACAGAGACTAGTTAAGAGCGAAGTGACGATGTGTGTTGGAAGTGATTCCAAGGTTGATACGATCACCATCGCACACTTCCTCTACCTTCGGGATTAGTGTTAAACCTGAAATAAATGTTATTTGGTGTTTGCGTTAAGCATGAATATGATTAGATTATGTTTATTGCAATACGGTTATTCATTTAAGACAGATAATAATTGTTGTTCTGTTTACATGAATAAAACCTTCTGTGGTCATACACCCAAGGTGAATGGTTTATTGAACCTCGATCATAGTGATAAACATATTCATAATATTGATGCCAAAAGATGCAAAGTTGATAATGATAGTGCAACACATTTGTGGCACTACCGTTTAGGTCATATTGGTTAAAGCGCATGAAGAAACTCCATGCAGATGGACTTTTGGAATCACTTGATTATGAATCATTTGATACTTGCGAACCATGCCTCGTGGGCAAGATGACTAAACCTCCGTTCTCCGGAACAATGGAGTGAGCTAATGACTCATTGGAAATAATACATACCGATGTATGCGGTCCAATGAGTGTTGAAGCTCGCGGCGGGCATCGTTATTTTCTGACCTTCACAGATGATTTGAGCAGATATGGGTATATCTACTTGATGAAACACAAGTCTGAAACATTTGAAAAGTTCAAACAATTTCAAAGTGAAGTGGAGAATCATCGTAACAAGAAAAGAAATTATCTACGACCTAATCGCGGAGGCGAATATTTGAGTTACGAGTTTGGCCTCCATTTAAAACAATGTGGAATAGTTTCACAACTCATGCCACTTGGAACACCACAGCGCAATGGTGTGTCCGAACGTCGTAACCGTACTTTATTAGATATGGTGCGATCTATGATGTCTCTTACCGATTTACCACTATTGTTTTGGGGTTATGCATTAGAGACAGTTGCATTCACGTTAAATAGGGCACCGTCTAAATCTGTTGAGACGACACCGTATGAACTGTGGTTTGGCAAGAAACCGAGTTGTCGTTTCTTAAAGTTTGGGGTTGCGACACTTATGTCAAAAGGCTTCACCCTGATAAGATCGAACCCAAATTGGAGAAGTGTGTCTTCATAGGATACCCTAAGGAAACAATTGTGTACACCTTCTACCACAGATCCGAAGACAAGATCTTTGTTGCCAAGAATGTTAACTTTCTAGAGAAGGAGTTTCTCTCGAAAGAAGTGAGTGGGAGGAAAGTAGAACTTGATGGGGTAATGGTACCTTCTCTCGAATTGGAAAGCAGCTCATCACAGAAAACCGTTCTCGTGATGCCTACACCAACTAGAGAGGAAGCTAATGATGATGATCATGAAATTTCAGATCAAGTTCATACCGAACCTCGTAGGTCAACCAGAGCATGTTCCGCACCAGAGTGGTACGGTAATCTTGTTCTGGAAGTCATGTTACTAGACCATGACGAACCTACAAACTATGAAGACGCTATGATGAGCCCAGATTCTGATAAATGGCTTGAGGCCATGAAATCTGAGATATGATCCATCTATGAGAACAAAGTGTGGACTTTGGTTGACTTGCCCGATGATCGGCGAGCCATAGAGAATAAATGGATCTTTAAAAAGAAGACTGACGCTGATGGTAATGTTACTGTCTACAAAGCTCGACTTGTCACAAAAGGTTTTCGACAAGTTCAAGGAGTTGACTACGATGATACTTTCTCACCCGTAGCGATGCTTAAGTCTGTCCGAATCATGTTAGAAATTTCCGCATTTATGATTATTAAATCTGGCAAATGGACGTCAAAACTGCATTCCTTAATGGATTTCTTAAAGAAGAGTTGTATATGATGCAACCAGAAGGTTTTGTCGATCCTAAAGGTGCAAACAAAGTGTGCAAGCTCCAGCGATCCATCTATCGACTGGTGCAAGCATCTCGGAGTTGGAATATGCGCTTTGATGAGGTGATCAAAGCATATGGTTTTATACAGACTTTCGGAGAAGCCTGTATTTACAAGAAAGTGAGTGGGAGCTGTGTAGCGTTTCTAATATTCTATGTGGATGACATATTGTTGATTAGAAATGATGTAGAATTTCTGGATAGCATAAAAGGATACTTGAATAAAAGCTTTTCAATAAAAGAACTCAGTGAAGCTGCTTATATATTAGGCGTCAAGATCTATAGAGATAGATTAAAACGCTTGATAAGACTTTCGATGAGTACATACCTTGATAAGATTTTGAAGGAGTTCAAAATGGATCAGTTAAAGGAGTTCTTTCCTGAGTTGTAAGGTATGAAGTTGAGTAAGACTCAATACCCGACCACAACAGAAGATAGAAAGAGAATGAAAGTCATTCCCTATGCCTCAGCCATAGGTTCTATAAAGTATGCCATGTTGTATACCAGACCTATTGTGTACCTTGCCATGAGTTTGGCAAGGAGGTACAATAGTGATCCGGAAGTAGATCACTGGACAACGGTCAAAATTATCCTTAGTTACCTAAGAGGACTAAGGAAATATTTCTCGGTTATGGAGGTGATAAAGAGTTCGTCATAAAGAGTTACATCGATGCAAGCTTTGACACCGATTCAGATGACTCTAAGTCTCAATTTGGACACATATTGAAAGTGGGAGCAACTAGCTAGAGTAGCTCCGTGCATAGCATTGTAGACATAGAAATTAGCAAAATACATACGGACCTAAATGTGGCAGCCCATTGACTAAACCTCTCTCACAAGCAAAACATGATCACACCTTAGTACTCTTTGGGTGTTAATCACATGGCGGTGTGAACTGGATTACTGACTCTAGTAAACCCTTTGGGTGTTGGTCACATGGCGATGTGAACTATGGGTGTTAATCACATGGTGATGTAAACTATTCGTGTTAATCACATGGCGATGTGAACTAGATTATTGACTCTAGTGCAAGTGGGAGACTGAAGGAAATATGCCCTAGAGGCAATAATAAAGTTGTTATTTTATATTTCCTTATTCATGATAAATGTTTATTATTCATGCTAGAATTGTATTGATCGTAAACCTAAATACATGTGTGAATACATAGACAAACATTGTGTCCCTAGTGAGCCTCTACTTGACTAGCTCATTGATCAAAGATGGTTAAGGTTTCCTAACCATGGACATGAGTTGTCATTTGATAACAGGATCACATCATTAGGAAATAATGTGATGGAAAAGACCCATCCATTAGCTTAGCATATTGATCATTCAGTTTTACTGCCATTGCTTTCTTCATGTCAAATACATATTCCTTAAAATATGAGATTACGAAACTCCCCGATACCGGAGAAATACCTTGTGTGCTATCAAACGTCACAACTTAACTGGGTGATTATAAAGATGCTCTACAGGTATCTCCGAAGGTGTTTGTTGGGTTGGCATAGATCGAGATTAGGATTTGTCACTCCAAGTATCGGAGAGGTATCTCTGGGCCCTCTTGGTAATGCACATCATAAAAAGCCTTGCAAACAAAGTGACTAATAAGTTAGTTGCAGGATGATGTATTATAGAACGAGTAAACAGACATGTCGGTAACGAGATTGAACTAGGTATGAAGATACCGACGATCGAATCTCGGGCAAGTAACATACCGATGGACAAAGGGAATAACGTATGTTGTCATAACGGTTCGACCGATAAAGATCTTCGTAGAATATGTAGGAGCCAATATGAGCATCCAGGTTCCGCTATTGGTTATTGACCGGAGAGGTGTCTTGGTCAGTCTACATAGTTCTCGAACCCGTAGGGTCCGCATGGTTAACGTTCGATGACGATATAGTATTATATGAGTTTTATGATTTGGCGACCGAATGTTGTTCGGAGTCCCAGATGAGATCACGGACATGACGAGTAGTCTCTAAATGGTCGAGAGGTAAAGATTGATATATAGGACGATGGTATTCGGGCACCGAAAGTGTTCCAGATGGTATCGGGTACTTATCGGGTTACCGAAAGGTGTTTCGGGTACCCCAGACAATCCTATGGGCCATATGGGCCTTGTGAAGGAACACACCAGCCCACAAGGGGCTGGTGCGCCCTATAAGGCAATAGGAGAAGGAGGAGAAGGAAAGGGGGAAAGGGAAAGAAAAGTGTGGATTAGGATTCCCACTTCCTTCCCTCACCCCCACCCCCCCTCCCTCTTTCCTTCCCCTTCATGCATACATGGAGCGGGGGCGCAGGGCAAGGCAGGGCCCCTAGGGGGCGGCGGCCAACCCTAGGGCGCACCTTGGCTACCTCTCCTCCCCCTCCCACCTATATATATGTGGGGAAGGGGCGCCTAGAACAAACAACATCAACTGTTAGCCGTGTGCGGCGCCCCCCTCCACAATTTACACCCCTGGTCATATTCTCGTGGTGCTTAGGCGAAGCTCTGCGCAGATCACTTCACCATCACCGTCACCACGCCATCGTGCTGACAGAACCCATCTACTTCCTCAACACCATGCTGGATTAAGAAGGCGAGGGACGTTATCACGCTGAACGTGTGCAGAACTCGGAGGTGTCATACGTTCGGCGCTTGATCGGTCGGAGCTAGAAGAAGTTCGACTACATCAACCGTGTTGTCAAACGCTTCCGCTTTCGGTCTACGAGGGTATGTAGACACACTCTCCCACTCGTTGCTATGCATATCCTAGATAGATCTTGCGTGAGCGTAGGAATTTTTTTGAAATTGCATGCTATGTTCCCTAACAACAAGAGGGATACAATTCAAATCCAACACAAGAAGGCAAGGAGGAACTAGTTCATTCCAATTCTTAGAGGAATTGAGGGCTTGATATTCAAGAGGCTCTTCCCTAGAAGGGGTCTTGAATCCACTAGGGCACTACTAGGGAAAACCTTATACACAGAACTTTAGCAGTAGCGAGGGTCAAAAAAGCACATTGGTGCTAAGTAGCAGTAGCGCTCTTGTGCAAACCGCGCTGCAGATAAAGTTCTAGCAGCAGCGCGTTTTGCTCTAAACACGTTACTACTAAAATTCCCACGGCTTAGCCGATAGGCTACACATAGTAGTAGCGACATATAACAAACCGCGCTACCGCTACTTTCTTTGTAGCAGCGCGTTTTAATCTAAACTTGCTACTGCTAAAGGATATAAAATTAAATGGAAAGCAAATAGAAAGGTAATTGAAAATGAAAGAAATGGAATACGGTGAAAGGAAAAAAATAAAATGTGAAGAAAACTAAATGAAAAAGGGGAAAAGAGAAAGGAGTAGCAGTAGCGTGTATCCCGAACGCTACCAGAAGCTAACTTAGCTGCAGCGCTCGAACGCCGCCATCGCTACTTCTGACTTAACCACGGGGTCCGTCCTTCCCCACGGCCACTTCCCCCAAATCCAACTCTCCACTCTCGCCGCCTCCGTCGCCCATCGGCCGCCGCGCGCTCTCCGCACATCCTCTACACCGCCCTCGACACCAGATTCAACGCCGCCCCCGCCCCCGACCTCAACACCGCCCCGGACGCCGCCCCCGACCTCAACGCCGCCCCGGACGCCGCCCCCGACCCCGACCTCGGCCGCCATCCGCCATGGCCCGAGCCCCGACCCGACCTCGACGCAGCCTGCCCCTCCCTCGTCGCAAGCACCCGAGGTGAGCACGCCTGCTCCTCCCTCTCCCCTACCTCTGCCTAGGGTTTCTTTATATTTTAGTTGCATCAAATTAGTCAGGGTTCATGTAAGGGTGGAAACGAATCGGATGCGGATGCGGCTCAAATGATTTAGGGTTCATGTAAGGGTGGAAACGAATCAAATTTCTAAGATGAATCATAAAACGAGTAAAATTTGACCACTTATTTCACTTTATAGTTGGATAATTGGAATATCCACTACCACTTTCCACCCCTAGGTTCTTCAAATTAGATGGTAATTAGGGCAGTAGTTCCTAGGTACTAATTAGTTAGTAAGAACTAGGTACTAATTAGGTACTAGTTTATTTTTTTATAGTAATTTTATTTTTAGTAAGAACTAGTTGAATTAATAGAACTAGTTAGTAAGAACTTTGTGCTATTTTTTTAGTTAAAGCAATTTTCCCGCATCGACGTGGACGATGCCTATCCCGCATCCTCGTCGTCGAGTCGGCGGAGGACAACACCTGCTTGACCAGATGGGCCATGTCCGGGACTGGGCTCCGTCGGGGTGGTACTGGGAGGCGCAGGTTGGTGAGGAGCCAGCCTGCGTTGACCCGAACCTTCTTTGGTGGCTGTCGCGTGGGCCAGTGACGGCCCAGAGGCTCGAGGACTCCGCGGAGGTGGTGCGTCACCGTGTCAGTGAGGAGGACGCGCACGTCCGTCGCTACTTGTTTGCGTTGGAGCACAGTGTTCTCCAATACCGGCAGGTTCTCCGAGGATCTCACCGGAGCTATAATCCCGTGATGGTTCCTTCTCTGTGGTGTCCACCGCTTCGCCGATACCCGTCGTGTGCTAGGGTTTTAGTTGTATTAGTGATGTTATATGTATGACACTATTCGGGATGTATTAGTGATAATATTCGACGATGTACGGACGCATGCGATGATTTACTTTTGCTTATTGAATGCATGCTAATTTGAGTCCTATAAGATATTTTGAAATGTATATCTTGTGTTGCTCAATATCCAAGTGGCCGGTCATGTTTGCAGGTTACACCTCCGTGTGGCCTATGTTTTGCCGGAGTGTTGATTCATTTCCGTTCCGGCAAATTTCAGGCGCTCGATATGTCCTATTTTAGCAAAGGTCATGCCGGATTTTTCCGTGAATTTTGGCATGACTTGTGCCAGATTATGTAGGAAATATCGAGTGCCCCGGATTTGTGTGTTGAGTATCCTGGTAGTTGTCTTCGATCGATTTTCAATTAATGTTTTAACTATGAACATAGGAAATGTCCGATTTACCTAAAAGGATTTCAATATTTGCAAATACTGCGAAGACGAGCGCGGCTTGTGCGACGGAATCTTCCTAGATGATGATAGGCGCTTCAGCATCAAGCTGGACGAGAACTTCGAAGTGGGTACAGTAAGTCACAACGACAAGTCTTTTTTCGTAATTAAGCATGACATCTGCTTCATTTGCTTCAACATATATTTTTTACTATTCTACTAGCATATCCCCTGTCATGCAAGAGTTTTTGTATTGGATAAGATATGTTTCAGTCATACTACGAAGGTAAAGAAAGTTTACTTGAAGACCGAGCATGGTTATATTTTCCATGCAAAATTATACAATTTAGACGACTACACCTATTTTGGATGCAAAACATGGCGAGCACTATGCAAGACTTATGCATTTGAGCCTGATATGGTTATCACCTTTGATATTCGTCCGGAAGATGATATTGAAGGTAATACCGACATCTGGGTCGATGTGCAGACGCCTCCAATTATACCATTATGTAAGTTTCTCAACCATATTTATGTCTTTAATATTGTTTATTCAAAAATAGTTGACAACTAATTTGTATTGTCAGCTTATTTTGATGCAAGCAAACATGTCCAGCTCTTGGTAGACAGGACCTACTACTGTCCCGGGGATGAACTCAACTGCGAGGAGCTAAGTCATTATGTTTCATGGCTTGAGGATCTTGATATCGTCAAGACAAATTTTCTTCCTGCATTTATAAATGTTAGTACTGAAAACGTGTGACCAATAGTGTTCGTAATGAACTACGGTCACATCTATTTAGGAAGGATGGTAAGATTTTTAGTATTTGTCCTCAGTGCATCTTTTCCATACATTATTATTGAAGCTAAACTTCATTGCTAAGTATGTTACCATACGATGTTCTTCAACAGGGACTCCCGATGAATGTTGTGCCTTATGAGATCGAGACTAAAGGTACCATGAGTATTATTAGCTTACGGCCAAGATATCCTACAGATTACTTTAGTGCGTTCAAGATCAGCGACAGATGCTTAATAGTGCAAGACTGGACCAAATATGTGATGGGGGAGCGCAGAGAAGTACTAGGGGGCAGCAAACAGATGCGCTACCCACGATTAGGAGACAGATTCATCTGCATGGTCCAACTTGATCAAGGAGGAGAGCTACACATGTTTTATGTTATTTTACCTAAGAGAGAGCAATAGGAGTGATTAGCTAGCTAGAAATGAGTTTGAGGATGATGATGTGCTACGCTATTACTATGATGATAAAATAGCTAGTGTTGGTGGTAATGACTATGCTGATTATTATTAGCTAGTGTTAGTGGTGATTAAATAAATACTGTTGGTGGTAATGACTATGATGATGATTAAATAGCTTGTGCTGGCGGATTAGATTCAAGTGGAGGCAACATGGGGTGCACATCGAAAGTACTACTAGTCCAAACTAGATCAAGTTTGGATTAGTAGTATACTTTTGACATGCACCACATATTCCCTCCACTTGAACCTAATCCACCTTCATTTGACACAATGTTATGGACATAATGATGTAAACCTCATAACTGGTATTGTACCAATATTTGTACGATGGCGCATAAATACACTAAAAATAAAAAATGAAAAAAGAATACTAGTAGCGATCGAGAGAAAACACGCTGCCAGTAGTTACATTAGCAGTAGCGTGGGATTGAACAAACGCTGCAGCTATTTGTCCTAGCAGTAGCGGCGTGCGAACGCAGCGCTCATCGCTAAGCAATAGCTGTAGCGCCTTATTAGTAGCGCGCCTGCCCGCGCTACTGATACACCTAAAACCCGCACTGCTGCTAGCCTTTTCCCTAGTAGTGGGGGGTCTTGTCACTTGAAGGCCTTGATCTCCATGGGAGAGGGTAATGATGAGCAAAACTCAATCTATAATCTAATCTATCACTTTGCTAAGCCTAGTTCGTCCAAGTGAAGGGGTGTATACAGTCTAGGGAGAGAGAGGGGATACATGGCTCAAAACTTAAGTGGTTGCGCATAGGCAGTTCTGGACGTCCGGAAGTTACCGGTCATCCGGTGGCTCGTGAAGGACCGGACGTTCGGTGCGTGTCGGATTTCTGGCGTTTTGGCTCTGTTGGGTCAGCGTCGGATTTCCGGTGTGGGTCGATCATCCAGTGGATCGTTCGTTCGGAGGCGCCAGTTTTTGGCAATTTGGTACTGGTCCTGGCACGCCAGATATTCGGAGGGGTCCGGTCGTTCGAGACCTGTAGCGCATCGGATGTCCGGTACTTGACGGTCGTTCGGCCGCTGTAGCGTTTGTCGGCTGGCCCTTCTGGCTAGCTAATTTAATTTGTGTCGAATGTCCGGTCACGGTCGGTCGTCAGGTGCCTATAGCTTGCCGGCAGCTTCTTCTCTTGCTTCTCGCACTTGGTCTCCTCGCCGTCTTGTCCATTGTTTGTAGCTGATCCATGGCCGTCCTCCAGGTACCTGATCACACATTGTTTCTCCGCTTGAGGCAGTAGCCATGTCTCGCATGTGGTATCTGTAAGTTCGGAGAGGAGTGAGTTCACCTCAGTTTTGATAGCCCTTGCACGAGCTCTAGTCATAGGTCCGCGTAATGTCTTTGGATACGAAGGTACGTCCATGGGGATGACCGTAGGATGCTCCACATCAAAAAGCAATATGTACAAATATAACCAGAATCATTTTATGAGTAAATGAGGAAGCACACCCCCTTGCAACAGACACTATTCTTGATAGGATCAATTTTTTTATCATATCCTCTCTAGCTAACTTAAAAGAAACTATGAGCATAATGTCACTACAACAATTGTTTTTTCATTCATGTACCCATCAGTCACACTATCGTGACTTCAGACTAAACCCGGGCATGGGCAGCCCGGCCCGACAACCCGGCCCGAGCCCGGCCCGAAAAACCCGGGTCGGGCTTGACACTCGGGCCGGGCTCGGGCTTTGTTTTGCAGCCTGAAAGATAGTTCGGGCCGGGCTCGGGCTTCTCTTTTTCTATTTTTTGGGCTGGGCTTTCGGGCTTCGGGCCGGGCTTGCACGTACACGTACTAAAAACAGCGTTCGGGTCAGGCTTTCGGGCTTCGGGCTTGAGTTCAGGCCGGGCTCGGGCTTCAAATCAGGGAGTATTTCGGACTTCGGGCCGGGCTCGGGCTTGAGAAATGAAGGTCGGGCTTTTACAAACCCGGCCCGAAACCCGGCCCGGCCCGACGTTTGCCCAGGTTTACTTCAGACCATCACATGCTTAATCCTTTTTGATGTTGTTCAGTCAAAATCAGCTTCACATCTTTCCATGCGACCTAAGAGACCCGAAATGAGTGTGGCACCAAAATCCCACCACACATTGTTCTCTTGGGCTAATCAATGCCAACCTCCAATGCCACAAGAATGGTGAATGTCTTAAAACTCACTTCACAGAAAACAATGGTTAGTCCGCACAAAAAGTTAGAAACAAAAGAAAGATTACTTAGCATCATACAAGGTCAAATTATGAAGCATTTCACTAGATATTGTTATGGATGAAATATAATAATCTGAATATTAAAGCCTACAAACTACAACATAGAAACATAGTATCACATGTTAACGATAGTATAAGCACATTAGCACAAACCAGAAGGAGCGCCACACAACACATAGCACAAGCAACCAATTAACAACAAAAGAGATGCCACACAACACCTAACATCTAGCAATAGCAGTAATAGATCATCAACACTAGTACAACAAGAAAATCTAGTGATCTAATGTATTTGTCAAACAAGAAACTTAACGAAGTTGTCAGTCATTATAAAAGTTAGCAAAAATAATAATAGCATGAAAACCTCAAAATTTATCCTCGTAAGACAGGTTTTTGGACTTTTTCCACCATCACCCTTTCCCACTGGCGGAGCTACTCATGGGCAAAACTGTGTCGTGGCCCACCCAGGAAAATTGCAAAAACAAATTATATACATGTGTGACATAGCCCAAATACCCAGCGTCCCAGCCCACATGATGGGCAACCCACCACGATCCATAACACAAATGGTCAAAGGCGTTTCCAGTCCAACAGTCAATAGAAAAGCTGCCAAATCCATCCCCCATTCGCGTACTTCACTAGGGCACGGCACCAGACGACAGCGTAGGACCAGCAGCTGGCGCAGCCACAGCTAGTCGGAGCTAGCCCCAACTCTGCTGCCAGTGTGATCCATCCCTCATCCACCATATCATGTAGCAGCACTAGCTGCGGCGGCGAGCCGGCCAGTGGGCAGTGGCGACCCGGCAGCGGCGGCAAGCAGAGCAACGAGCGGCGACTGGAATTGAGCTACTGGCCGCTGCGAGGACGACCATTCCAGCATCATTGCCGTGCTGTAGGCGACCAAAGAAGACAACGAGCCGTCAATTTCGTCAGGTAAATTTATCTTTTGAATTGTTTCCCCAATTTTAGCTGTACGGGTCAAAGTAAATCTGAAATTCAAAGTTAGAAATTTTCAGTCAGCTGATCCTTACAAATTGTAATTTAGGTGCATCTGTCATGGGCAAAGCTAGCCAGCGAAGAATTGATTTAGTTTCCAGAAGGAAAAGAGATGATACAAATGAAGTTGAGGAGGATCCTTCATCACCTGCAGATCATTACTCTACCCTTGGTTGAATTGGAGCAAAAATAGTAGCAGAACCAAAATGGTCTTCAACAAAATCAACCGGTTCTATTTAAAGGTATCGAATTCTTGCACCGAGACCCAGAATTACGCCCGCGGATTTGGCAACATCCACCAGAGCAAAGAGATAGTGTGCGGCCGGCATATTTTGACTGCTATGCAACCTCGTCTACAGAATAATGAACCCTCAGGTGAAATAGGGCATCAGCTCCGCTTCAAGTACAATTGGTTTGCTAAATTTCTCTCATGGCTAGAATATTCAGAGGACAAGCATCATGTGTATTGTCTATATTGCTTTGTCACCAACAAAAAGGAAAGTACAAGAGGTGGTTCTCATGTATTCACGGTCGATGGCTTTGATAGTTGGAAGAGGGTGAATTGTGGAAAACATTGTGCATTTTGAACCCGCATATGTTCTGGTCCATGCTCATCTCACAACAATGCAGTCACAAAATGTCATGCCTTACTCAATCAACCATGCCACATAGAAAATGTGATAGTAGCAAAGGACAAGGAGAAAGTAGAAAGAAACCGTTTCCGTCCGAAAGTCTCAATTGCAGTTGTCAAGTGGCTCACGCGTCAAGCTTGCGCTTTTAGAGGGCGTGATGAAAGACCTCAGTCAAAAATAAAGGAAATTTTCTTGAAATGGTGGAGCTTCTCGCAGAATTCAACCCCGAGGTTGCCAAAGTTGTGATGGGGAATGCTTCGTATAATTCAAAGTACACATCACCTGATATTCAGAAGGAGATATTGAGGATATTTGCATGTAAAATCAGGAAGCATATCCACGAGGAAATTGGAGATTCTAAGTTCTCCATTTTAGTGGGCGAAACATGTGATGTAGCAAAGAGAGAGCAGATGACGCTGATTCTCGGGTTTGCCGATAAAGGTGGTGTTTTGCAAGAGAGATTCTTTGACTTGATACATGTAGAAAACACAAGGTCTTTGACACTTAAAATAAGCTGACCTATGTCTTATCAAACCATGGTTTTGACATCCAGAACCTTCGGGGACAAGATTATGACGGGGTTAGTAATATGATAGGTGATTTGAATGGACTATAGGCTATATTTCTCCAAGAATGCCCATATGCTTATTATGTGCATTGTTATGTCCATCGCTTGCAGCTTGCTCTTGTTGATGCATCCAAAGAAGTGGTTCCTGTTTCCCAATTCTTTCAGAAATTGGTCTATATCATAAACACCGTTGACTCCTCTTTGAAGCGCCATGATGAGCTCCACCATGTGCAGCTTTTTGAACTAGAAAATGCAATCGATAGTTCTAGCATCGAGATAGGGCGAGGTTTAAACCAGATCTGCAACCTTAAGAGACCAGGAGACACAAAGTGGGGTTCTCATTTTGGTTCAGTTTACAGTCTTTTGAAGATGTTTGATGTTGTTGTTTCTGTTATCCAAGATATAGCTGTTGATAGATCCATTGGCTCAATTCGTGCAGATGCAGACACTTGTTTCAGCTACTTGTCCTCCTTTGAGTTCATATTTAGCTTATGTTTGATGAAAGAAATATTTGAGATAACTGAACTACTTGGCCAAGCCTCACAGAAGAAGTCACAAGATATTGTGAATGTTGTTCTTCTAGTGTCCTTGACAAAAGAGCGTCTTCAACAACTGAGATTAGATGATGGATATGAAGAATTTATTGTCGTGGTTACTGAATTTTGTACAAACCATTCCATCGACATTCCTAACTTTGTGGAAACTTACATCTTGCGTGGTGGGTGTGCCCGTCATCAGCCTGATCACCTCACCAAGGAGCATTACTTTTGAGTGGAAATATTCTTTGCAATGATGGGTACTCAACTTTGAATTAAATCGGAGGTTCAATGAGAAGGTAATGGACCTTCTATCTACTAGTGCTACCTTGATTCCTAGAAACAGATTTAGAGACTTCAAAGCTAGTGATATATGTGAGATGGTGAAAAAATACTACCCGGCTGACTTCTCACAACAAGATATATATGGATTAGACCTGCAACTAAAACACTATGTTTTGGATGTTTCTAAGGATGAACATCTGAAAAATATATCAACCTTAATTGATCTTTGCCGATGCCTTGTGAGATAGGAAGACATATCTTTAATTTGATTGAAAGGCTACTACGTTTGCTCATTACCCTCTCAGTTTCTACGGCAAGTGCTGAACGTGCATTTTCTAGTATGAAGATCATTAAAACAAGGTTGCGGAAAAAGATGGAAAGATGATCATATTGCCAACAACTTGCTAGTTAACATAGAGGGTGAAATTCTAGAGAAATACAGCTATGAAGATATCATTGACGACTTTAGAAGCATTGCGGATCGAAAATGTGATTTATAGTATGTAACACCATGATGATCATGACTGATGCTAAACTAGTATGACTTCTTTTGATTAGTACTAGTATATATGTACATAAATATGTGTGTCCATCTTGTAATCAATGAGAATAAGTATGCTGCTCTGTACTGACTATGCTTACTGAAATAGTATATGGTTCCAATTTTAAATGTTTGTGCTCTCTTCAGTAGCTTGGTCCGCCCGGTTTTTTCCTTGTAGCTCCGCCACTGCCCTTGCCTAAGAATTGTTTTTCAGTGGATCACCTCTAGCACAAGCACCGACTTTATTGTAATTTCAGCTATCTCCACGCCATGAAGTTGTCTGTCTAAGTCTATCCATAAGTTGTGAAAAAGATTTTTGTCAAGACCGGATTAAGATTTTGCATCCTCTAAGTCTCGATGTAGTTGTGTATTCTTGAGCTCAAGCTTTTTACTCTTCCATCTGTTGCTCTTACTGTCATGAGAATCAGAAGAGACCACTGTTTCGCTTAGTCTATAGTTAATAATAGAAGATTATTATGTATTTATACTAAATATTTTTACTTGTTAAAAATTATATATAACTCTTTCTTTGAAAATATAATTTTAACCACTAACCATTGATATTCAAATATAATATTTTATTACATAATTCACATTTTCTAACTAATATAATTTTTATTTCTCCCATGGATACTACTTGATTTGAGTTTAAATCATAAATTGTAAAAAGTCCAACATAGTTGTTTTAGTTCTAAGACGGTAGATTAGACAAAATTAAAGTGAACAAAATTGCATGTCATAACAAGTTATTTTTTGACATTTTGATGAACTACAAATATATGTACATGTTTGTGTCTTTTCTAGATGCATCTTTGTCTATTTTAGGTATAAGTAAATAAATTGCATAAATATCAATGTTCAAAATAAGAAGTTCTAGAATATACAATAATCTATGAGGAATTTGTCCTCAAATTTTTGCATTGTTCTTTTGCAAGTTCTTTAATGGCGAAATAAAATTAGTCGTTTGGTCCCAAATTGCATCATTCAACTCAGATTGCATTAAAACGCATATGTGGTTAACTTGGTTTCATCTTCTTCTTGGTTCAATATCAAATTTGCATAAACTTGCACGGCTCATCTTACTCGCTCAAAACATTGGGCTATGTATCAATATATAAATATAATATGGAGTCTAAAATGCCATGAGCCTCTATTTGTTTTAAAATAATAACTTTGACATTCATTATATAACTTTGATATATGCCACGAGCCCCGGTTGATTCTCAAAATATGAAACATTCGATATTGCATTATATAACTTTGACAGGTGCTACTATCTACCTTCATTTTTATATGCTGGGTTATTTAAATAGCTTACCACGTGGTTGCTACTATCTACATTCATGTTGGAATGTTGAACTAGTTTTTTTTTTCTTTTTATGATAGCTAACCACTCATGACTAGTTTTTTTCTTTTTTTTATTCTTTTGCATATTTTAAGGGATTATTGACAATAATTGCTTCTGTCTTTGTACCACTCCATATTCGCTTCATATCTATTTCCCACACTATCTACCCCCAACATATAATTTTCAAGGATATTTCGATTTTCATTTGTCTGTAATTCTTAAATCCAAAATTTAAGTCTATACATCTACACCTAAAAATAAATGGGCTATTGTTTCTGGCAGTACGCCACAGAAATTGCCCGAAAGTTGTAAAATATTACTCATCAATGCCATCTATAAGTGATAAAAAACGTTTGTAATTTTTTTTGCGGATACAAAAGATGTTCAAAATTTTATAAAAAAATTGCTTATTTAGAAAAAATGAAATTTTGAAAACAAATATTCAGGAAATCAAAAAATGTTCATGATTTTTTAAAAAGTTCGTGTGTTATAAAAATGTTAATAAAATTGAACAAAATCTCGCCAATTCAACAAATGTTCATGATAGGAAAAATGTCATAAAAATGCAAAAACTGTTCGTGACTTACAAAATAATTTATTCATCCGTAAATTGTTCGTTGATCAAAAAATGATCATGCATTTCAAAAAAAATGTTACACCATTTGGTAAATCAGGAAATTTGAATTAGACCAAAACTACTTTTGGGATTGTCAAATCCATTTTGAGAGAAACAAAAAACCATGATACTAATAAGAATAGTTAAAAAGAGTACCTAGCTTGTCTAAAAGTTCAGGTTGATGAAAGAAATCTTCACCATAATCTATAGGAGCTACAAATAACTCAAAAAGAACTACAGTAGTAGAGTTCATCTCAAGAATACAATTGATCTTGCCGCTGTCCTGATATCAGGGCAGTGATAGGCGCCGGTCGACCGGCCCAAGTTCGGCCGGTCGACGCGCAGCCCTTGGATAGCCCCACGCGTAGCCGTTCGATGGCATCTTTTCATTGTCTTTTTCACTCTCGCGTCAGCATCCTAAAAGATCACAGAAAAAGAAACCATGGCGACCGCCCACTCTCCCATCGTGTCGCGCAGCACGCGTTCCCTCCCTCATGTAGGTGGCCAGGTCGGCTGCCCCCGTTGCTCGCCGCCGGCCTGCTCGCCTTCGTCAATCACAAACCAAAAAGCCCATTTGATTTACCGACACTGGTTCCAGCAAATCTGAAGGATGGTTGTAGTAAAACAGAACACTGGCTCCAGCAAATTCCAAAGATGATGGAAGCAAAAAAAGGATGTTGGTTCCAGCAAAAATCAAATGGTGGTAGCAAAATAATTAGACGCTAGTTCTGGTAAACCCAAGACGGATGTAGCAACAATGGACATTGGTTCCAACAAAAACAAAGACGGATGTAGCAAAAAATGGGCGGTGGTCTTTATGTAGCTCCAAGCTGGGCATTATTTACAGCAAAAACAACCAGACGGTGGTAGCAAAAATGGGGCTAGTTCCAGCAAAAATATCCATGGTTCCAAAGAAAATTACCGCCACCTCCGCCGTCGGTCGGACGGTCGGCTGATCAAAACACCATGAGTCGTCGGTTCCAGCATCTCCAAACCATGGATGTAGCATTCCTCATAGCCGGTCCCAGCATCTGGCGCCGCCGGACGCAGCACGCCGCGGCCGCAGCATTCGCCTTGCCGGTTGTAGCAAAACTGGACGCTGGTTCCAGACCGCCATACTAGGATGCAGCAATTTGCCCCGCTGCGTCGCCAATCAGCGTGGTCGCCGTCGCCGGATACGACGGGTTGGCCGCAACATCGGGATGCCCCGCAGCGCAGCCCGCATGGTCGCCTCGCCGGACGCGACGGGTTAGTCGCAGCATCGGCATGCCCCGCGGGCGAGCCTTGCACCTGCAACGGCGGCGCTAAAATTGAAGCTAACACTCATTCTTGTGGCTACCATGGCTTGGCTTAGAGCGGTGGTCCATGCGGCTGGAGAGATTCGGTGGAGTGAATTGGGGAAAAAGTAGGAAGAAGACAAAGGGATAAAGCGATAAGGCTGTGTGTGGTTAATGTGGGGCACGTGGCATTCTAGTCCTCTTCTGTAGAACAAATCGGACCGCATCTTCCTTATTCATCCAACGCGTCGCACGCGTCCGGTGCAATGGTTCGGCCGGCGCGCCGTTTGCAAGCGCTTTCCTTGTCGGAAGGCTCAACGTCCTAGCACAGAATTCATCGAGGTGGGCCAGCTAGGCACTGTGGACGTTGATGGACAGTCCTATACATGGATGGTAGTAGTGCGCTTCCAGGCGCGCCACGACCACATTGGTTTTGTGGCAGATCGACCCTTCTTATTTGTAGCTGTCAAAGAGAGGACATATATAGGTGTTATTTCTTGGTCATCTGGTTAATCCGCTCGATAACTAAATTAACAACCGATCGCTCCATAAAGTTTGGAATCCTTTGAGTGTGGCGTTTGTTAGGACGGTGGAGCCTTTTTTTTAATAAATATAAAATATAAATTTAAAAGTTACAAAAAATAAAATAAAATCTACAAATACATATACATAACTAGAATACTAGGCCCGTAAGGGATTCAATTACCTGGTTTTTTGGGATTTTATTTACCGCTGTTGTCTGACCGACGCGTGTCCAGGACAGTTCTTCGACATGCTATTTTATTTACTTGTCGGGCGTTTACGTGGGGCCTAGAGAGTTCTGCGGAGAGTTCCTCCGTCTACGGGAGAGTTCTACTGTGCATGTGAGTTTTTTACGTTTGATTTGACGTGACGGTCGCCGCTTTACGTAGCTTGATCGAGGCGTCTAGATTTGTCTTTCTTTGACCTGTCGAGAGGCATCCACCCCTTCCCCAACTATAAATGCCTCCGTGCATCTCTCAAATCGGCGCCATGGCACCCAGAAAAATCATCCATCCCATCGTCTCTGCCTATCCGCGCCTTGCCGCCGGAGGGAGGCCTTACCGCCGGCATCCAAATCTTCTCCCGGCGCCAGCGTCCCTCCCCAGGCCGCCGAGGTGGTGGCGCACGCAGCCGTCACACCTCCTTCTGCTTCGGCTGCCCAACCCCCTCCTCAGTCCTCGTATCCACCCCGTCCTAGCCGGCTGCACAAGGGAGGCGACCGGGCACCTCGCAAAGGAAGACAAGGCGGGTGACCACTGGAACAGCCGTTGAGCTCCCACTGCCCGGTCTCCATGTACAATCCCATCGCCGGCCCCCAAACTCCGCCGTGAACTAGGGCCAGTGCCAGCGATGCCGGCTGTTCTGCTGACGAGGTCGGCCGACGGGGGACACCGGTGGAGGTAGGATCCCTCGAACGAGCGGCCAAATCCAGTCAGGTACTCTTCTTCCCCTTCGCCGGGCGCATATCTTTCTCCATCTGGCGTCGATCTGGGACGGGGAGGCTGCTGGTAAGAGCATCTTAATGTTCCTTTTCTTTCCGTGGTTCCTCTCTGTCTGCTTCTCTGTGATCTGCTTTTTTATTTGTTTGGTGTTCTTATTTTGTAGGTCTTGTGTCTTCTTCGCCTGATTCGGGTCTATATGAAGCTCGCCGTTGGCGGCGGGGCATTCTGTTGTGTCAAGCGTCCTGTTGGTTTATCTGGTGACGTTGAATTGTATTCTTGCTTTTCTTTTTGTCCTGTTGTCGATGAACTGCATGCAGATGCAGTCGATGATGGGATTGAGAACTTGAGACGCCTCTGGATTTGTTGATTGGCGGGCCAAGCTCATCTTATAAGTGCCGACCTGATGTACGGCTGCCGCTGGTACTTGGTTGTGTGCTGGTGTGGTTCCTGTTGTACGTGAAGCGTCTGCGGAGTGGTCGGTCATCGTCCGTCCTATCTTTTGTGCTTTAGCGATCAAGGTAATTGTATATTACCTTTTCTTCCAATTCAATTAAGACTTAAGAGTGGTTCCTCCTAAGCACTAGGCAGACCTCCAATGTGTTTTTCATTGTTTTCTGCAGTAATTGCTTATTTCGTCTGTTTGGTTTCATGTGCTTCTCAATTTTTGGTAATAGAGGTAGAGCAACGTGAGATGAAAAAGCACAGACCCCTTTCCATGGCAAGTTCTTCAGTTATTCAGACACAAGCATTTTTAAGTGCTTCAACAAAGCTCTTTCAATCTGTTAATAGCAATGCTCATGCTGAGGTTTAGTGGTTTTGATTGGTTTAGTCATGATGATATGTAAGCTAAACGCTTGTGTGTGTAGTAGTTTAGCAAGACAAATGTATGTAGGTTCCTTTCAGATGTCTTAGGCTCATTTACTTCAATGTTTCTTTTCAAGTGTAGTAGGCTCATTTTCTTTGATGGGATAGACTGTAAATAATGCTGCTCTACAGGGCAGAGTGTGTCGTCAGTCATCATGAGACGAAGAGAAGATTGTATAGCAGATAGCTTCTGGATGGCAGACACAATTGGTGCTAAAATAATTGATGTTGCTTTGCTATTCTAAATATCTCCAGGAGTGCGGTTTCAGAGATGAAATTATGTATGCTAATACTGATATGGGGTGGCAGAGTGGTGTCATCCATAAATATGGTGCTGAATTTCTGTAGATGCTTTGCCCAATTCATGCCAGTACCGATGCCCATAATACAAAATACAACATAAGTTTTGGGAACAAGAATGATCTAAAAAGCCAAAAATTAAGACGTACATATTCGAGCTGAGTATACAAAACTATATATAGATTTACCAATGAAGCGCGGCGTGCCGCCGCGCACAACCTCTAGTGTTCTTTAAGTATCCGTGAAGTTTCGGTTATACAAATACATATATATCTTCTTTAAAAGGCCCACTTTAATCTATGTATTTGTCTTTTTTGTGTGTAGATCGTGCTGGAATTTTGTCTATTTTAGGCCTTGCCCTATAGCAGTTTCAGAAATTCCTAATAAATTCTAGAGGCCCACGCAGCCCGTTTGTGCAAGGCAAGGGATATTACTAAAGTTTAGTCCCACATTGCTAGTTTAGTGGGAGTTGTACCTAAGGGAGGTTCTTTCCCCACTTGTATGAGAATGAGAACAAGAGGGATATCCACGCGCGCTCCTCCTCGTCACGACACGCCGCGGGTTGCTGGGACGAGCCGAGCCGATATCTAAATTTTTGCCACGCACTATGGGTATACGAAAGGTCACTCGGTTGCTGGAAAGTTTTTGCTGTAGTGGCCTCCTTCTCTTGCGCCTATAAAAGGGAGGTCGCTCCTCTCAGAGAGACGCACCAGAACTTCTCCTTCCTCTCGCCACCGGTTCCAATCTCTGTGCTGCTCCTGTCTTCCTCACCCCGGCTTGCGGCGTGCGCCGCGAGTCGGGACAGTAGGCCTCCGAAACCTCGCCTCTTTGAGTCATGTACGGAAGAAGGGTGATAAGGTTTTTGGGAAGCGCTCCGCGCGACTACTGACTACTTCATCACGGACTTCGACGACTACTTCCCCGACATTGACAACCTCCTCGACGACATGGCCGGCGAGGACACCGACCCCAAGTCCAGTGCTACTGCTGCTGTTGTCCCGTATGTGTTCTTCTCCTTTCTGTTCGAGGTCCTGTCACAGTTCCTTGTTCTGTTATTTGCCCTAGATATGTTAGGTTCTACTTCATATATGAAACTTGTCCTACTGTCTGCTCTAGATAAACTTGGTTACAGTTCCTATATGCAGACGTTATTTACCTTCTCTCTGTCGGATCGCATGACTAGTTTTGCTACTGTTAGTCATGTTTTATCTAATATTTCTGTTAATAAAATCATTTGGTAAATTCCTCATATTTCCAACAATCCAAAAACCTTATTATAAGCAATTTACACCAAGTGGTTTTGCTGTTTTCATGAGACCTCCTATGTTTGAGGGTATCCACTATAAGAGGTGGCACGTGAGAGCAGTCTTATGGTTTCAAACCATGAGTTGCTATAACGCCACTCTTGGCAAACCAGAAGGAGAGCTTGATGCTCAACAGGCACAAGCTTTTCAGAAAATGGATACTCTGTTTAAGGCTGCTCTCTTGAGTGTTCTTGGTGAGAACATTGTTGATGCTTATGCGTCAATTGATAATGGAAAAGATATGTGGGATGCACTCGAGGCCAAGTTTGGGGTCTCGGATGCTGGCACTGAGCTGTATATCATGGAGCAATTCTATGATTACAGGATGACTGAAGAGCGCTCCGTGGTTGAGCAAGCTCATGAGATACAGTCATTTGCTAGAGAACTTGAGCACTTCTGTTGTATGCTACCGGACAAGTTTTTTGCCGGAGGTATCATCAATAAGCTTCCTCCTTCATGGAGGAACTTTGCTACCTTACTGAAGCATAAGAGGTAGGAGTTTTCCGTTCCGGATCTCATTGGCACTCTTGATGTGGAAGAAAAGGCGAGAGAAAAGGACACACATGCTCGAGGTATTGAGGGAGGATCTAGTGCCAATCTGGTACAGAAGAAGAACTTCCAGGCCCACAAGTTCAAGAACAAGGGCAAGTTTGATGATAAAGCAAAGTTTGATGGGAAGAACAAGGTTGTGCAACACACAAACTTCAAGAAAAAGAATGACAAGAAGAAAGATGCTTGTCATGTGTGTGGGGATCCTGATCATAGGGCTCCTAGTTGCCCTAATCACTATGACAAGCGCCATCCTGGGAAAGGCGGCAAGACCACTAATGTTGTCATTGGAGACACTGACATGAAGGATGCTGGGTATGGTATATTTCCCACTATTCTTTCAGTATGTCATTCTCCTGATTGGTTGATTGACACGGGTGCTAATGTGCATGTATGCGGTGATATTTCCAGGTTTTCGGCTTATCGCATCGCAGGACTTCAACAATGCTGATGGGCAACGGTTCAAGTGCTTCATTCGTGGTGTTGGCACGGTCAATCTGAAGTTTACTTCGGGGAAGATCGTGCGGCTGAAGAACGTGCATTATGTCCCCTCCGTCAATAAAAATCTTGTTAGCAGATCTCTTCTGTGTAGAGATGGCTACAAGCTTGTCTTTGAGTCGAATAAATTTGTAATATCCAAGTATGAAACCTTTGTTGGTAAAGGATATGAGTCAGGAGGCCTGTTTCGTTTATCCTTGTCAGACGTTTGCAATAAAGTTGTTAATCATGTTTGCAACAATAGTGAATCAAATGTGTGGCATTTATGTCTTTGTCATGTTAACTTTGGTTGCATGTCGCGACTAGCAAAGTTGAACTTAATCCCTAGTTTCACCACTGTCAAGGGATCTAAGTGTCAAGTTTGTGTGCAAGCTAAGCAACCTCGTAAGTCTCACACGACTCCGGAAACGAGAAATATTGCATCACTAGAGCTCATACATTCAGATCTATGTGAAATGAATGGTGTTTTGACTAAAGTTGGAAAGAATATTTCATGACGTTAATTAACGACTCCACTAGATACTGCCGTGTGTATCTTCAGGAATCTAAGGATGAGGCTTTGAACTTTTTCAAGATCTATAAAGCCGAAGTGGAAAACCAACTTGATCGAAAAATCAAGAGGCTTAGGTCCGACCGTGGTAGAGAGTATTTTTCCAATGAATTTGATGCTTTTTGTGCGGAACATGGTATAATCCATGAGAGGACGTCTCCCTATTCACCTCAGTCAAATAGGGTGGCCGAAAGAAAGAACCGTACTCTAACTGATTTGGTTAACGCTATGTTAGACACATCGGGTCTCTCCAAGGCATGGTGGGGGGAGGCGATATTGACGACATGTCATGTCCTAAACCAAGTCCCACAAAGGACAAAGAGATAACTCCATTCGAGGAATGGGAGAAGAAAAGGTTAAAACTCTCTTATCTACGAACATGGGGTTGTTTGGCAAAAGTCAATGTTCCAATTCCAAAGAAGCGGAAGCTTGGACCAAAGACTGTGGATTGTGTTTTCCTGGGATATGCTTTTCATAGCATTGGCTATAGATTCTTGGTTGTAAAATCTGAGGTACCTGACATGCATGTCGGTACGATCATGTAGTCGAATGATGCGACTTTCTTTGAAGATATCTTTCCTATGAAGGATATGGCTACCTCATCTAATCAGGAGATGCCTAGTTCATCGAATCAGGAACCAGTTACAATTACCGAACCTGCCATTTTGATGGAACACTTTGAAAGTCCCGTGGAGGACAACAATGAAGTTCCTACTAGGAGCAAAAGACAGAGGACTGCAAAGTCCTTTGGTGATGATTTTCTTGTGTATCTCATAGATGATACTCCCAGTTCTATTTCAGAGGCCTGTGCATGTAAAGATGCTGACTACTGGAAGGAAGCGGTTCGTAGCGAGATGGATTCCATCTTGGCAAATGAAACTTGGGAGATAACTGAGCGTCCTTATGGGTGCAAACCTATAGGGTGCAAATGGGTATTCAAGAAGAAGCTTAGGCCTGATGGTACTATCGAAAAGTACAAGGCACGGCTCATGGCAAAGGGTTATGCCCAAAAGGCAGGTGAAGACTTCTTTCATACCTACTCACCTGTGGCTCGACTGGCCACTATACGAGTTCTACTTTCACTAGTTGCCTCACATGGTATTATCGTTCATCAAATGGATGTTAAGCCTGCTTTCTTAAATGGAGAGTTGGACGAGGAAATTTATCTGAAACAACCAGATGGGTTTGTACTAGATGATCAGAAAGGAAAAGTGTGCAAGTTGCTGAAGCCTTTGTATGGACTCAAGCAAGCACCCAAACAGTGGCATGAGAAGTTTGAAAGAACTTTAACAGCTACAGACTTTGTTGTAAACGAAGCTGACAAATGTGTGTACTATCGCCATGGTGGGGGCGAGGGAGTTATCCTTTGCTTGTATGTTGACGACAATACTGATTTTTGGAACAAATCTGAATGTTATTAAGGAGGTCAAGAATTTCCTATCTCGCTGTTTTGAGATTAAAGATTTAGGAGTGGCTGATGTCATTCTGAACATGAAGTTGTTGAGAGACGATGATGGTGGGATTACATTGCTTCAATCTCACTATGTGGAAAAGATCTTGAGTCGCTTTGGCTATAGTGACCGCAAGCCCTCTCCAACACCATATGATGCTAGCGTCTGCTTGAAAGAATCAAGTATTGCTAGAGATCAATTGAAGTATTCTCAGATTATTGGCTCGCTTATGTACTTAGCCAGTGCTACAAGACCTGACATCTCTTTTGCTGTTAGCAAACTAAGTCGGTTTGTCTCAAAACCAGGAGATGTGCATTGGAAAGCTCTAGAGAGAGTTTTGCATTACTTGAAAGGCACTACGGATTATGGAATTCACTACACCGGGCACCCAAAGGTGCTTGAAGGGTATAGTGACTCAAACTGGATCTCAGATGCTGATGAGATAAAGGCCACGAGCGGATATGTATTCACTCATGGAGGTGGCGCTGTTTCTTGGAAGTCTTGCAAGCAGACCATCTTAACGAGGTCAACAATGGAAGCAGAACTCACAACACTAGATACAGCTACGGTCGAAGCAGATTGGCTTCGCCGGCTCTTGAATGACTTGCCAGTTGTTGAGAAACCTGTACCGGGTATCCTTATGAACTGCGACAATCAAACTGTGATCACGAAAGTGAGCAGCTCAAAGGATAACATGAAGTCATCAAGACACGTTCAGAGAAGATTAAAGTCTATCAGGAAAATGTGAAACTCCGGAGTTATTGCATTGGATTATATCCAAACGTCTAAAAATCTGGTAGATCCTTTTACTAAGGGTCTATCACGTAATGTGATAGATAATGCATGGAGGGAGATGGGTATGAGACCCACAACATGAGTTGTTCACAATGGTAACCTATTCTTTGTGATCAAACATCCCGTGAATAAGATGTGGAAGACTTCCAAGAGAACGGGGTTGAAGGAGTCGTACTCGTCATGATCCAAATCACTGGAGATCCTAGTGCCGAACGGACGGCACCTTCGCGTTCAACACACGTACAGCCCGGTGATGTCTCCCACGCCTTGATCCAGCAAGGAGAGAGGGAGAGGTTGAGGAAGACTCCGTCTAGCAGCAGCACAACGGCGTGGTGGTGGTGGAGGAGCGTGGCAATCCTGTAGGGCTTCTCCAAGCACCGCGGGAGAGGAGAAGGGAGAGAGGTAGGGCTGCGCCAAGAGGGAGAGAAACTCGCGTGTTGGGAAGCCCCTAGACCTCAACTATTTATAGGGGAAGGGAGGGCTGCGCCCCCTCTAGGGTTCCCTCCCCAAGGGTGGCGGCAGCCCCCAGATCCCATCTGGGTGGCGCCAGAGGGGAAGAGAGGGGAGGCGCACCTAGGGTGGGCCTTAGGGCCCATCTGCCCTAGGGTCTGCCCCCCTCCCACTCTTCCCTGCGCCTTGGGCCTTGTGGGGAAGCACCAGCCCACCTGGGGCTGGTCCCCTCCCACACTTAGCCCATGCAGCCCTCCGGGGCTGGTGGCCCCACTTGGTGGAACCCCGGGACCCTCCCGGTGGTCCCGGTACGTTACCGATAAAACCCGAAACCTTTTCGGTGACCAAAACAGGACTTCATATATATAAATCTTTACCTTCGGACCATTCCGGAACTCCTCGTGACGTCCGGGATCTCATCCGGGACTCCGAACAACATTCGGTAACCACATACAAACTTCCTTTATAACCCTAGCGTCATCGAACCTTAAGTGTGTAGACCCTACGGGTTCGGGAACCATGCAGAGTTCTCCGGTCAATAACCAACAGCGGGATCTGGATACCCATGTTGGCTCCCACATGTTCCACGATGATCTCATCGGATGAACCACGATGTCAAGGACTCAATCAATCCCGTATACAATTCCCTTTGTCTAGCGGTATTGTACTTGCCCGAGATTCGATCGTCGGTATGCCGATACCTTGTTCAATCTCATCTGGCAAGTCTCTTTACTCGTCCGTAACACATCATCCCATGATCAACCCCTTGGTCACATTGTGCACATTATGATGATGTCCTACCGAGTGGGCCCAGAGATACCTCTCCGTCACACGGAGTGACAAATCCCAGTCTCGATTCGTACAACCCAAAAGACACTTTCGGAGATACCAGAGTGCACCTTTATAGCCACCCAGTTACGTTGCCAGGACGCTTTGGTACACCCAAAGTATTCCTACGGTATCCGGGAGTTGCACAATCTCATGGTCTAAGGAAATGATACTTGACATTAGAAAAGCTTTAGCATACGAACTACGATCTTTGTGCTAGGCTTAGGATTGGGTCTTTTCCATTACATCATTCTCCAAATGATGTGATCCCGTTATCAACGACATCCAATGTCCATGGTCGTGAAACCGTAACCATCTACTGATCAACGAGCTAGTCAACTAGAGGCTTACTAGGGACATGGTGTTGTCTATGTACCCACACATGTATCTGAGTTTCCTATCAATACAATTATAGCATGGATAATAAACGATTATCATGAACAAGGAAATATAATAATAACTAATTTATTATTGCCTCTAGGGCATATTTCCAACAGTCTCCCACTTGCACTAGAGTCAATAATCTAGTTCACATCGTCATGTGATTAACACTCACAGGTCACATCGCCATGTGACCAACATCCAAAGAGTTTACTAGAATCAATAATCTAGTTCACATCACTATGTGATTAACACTCAATGAGTTCTGGGTTTGATCATGTTTATGCTTGTGAGAGAGGTTGTAGTCAACGGGTCTGCAATATTCAGATCCCTATGTATTTCGCCAAACTTTGTCATATCGTAGATGCTGCTACCACGTTCCACTTGGAGCTATTCCAAATTGTTGCTCCATTATACGTATCTGGTATCTCTACTCAGAGCTATCCGGATAGGTGTTAAAGCTTGCATCGACGCAACTCTTTACGTCGAACTCTTTATCACCTCCATAACCGAGAAACATATCCTTATTCCTCTAAGGATAATTTTGACCGCTATCTGGTGATCCACTCCTTGATCACCTTTGTACCCTCTTGCCAGATGCAGCAAGGCACACATCAGGTGCGGTACACAGCATAGCATACTGTAGAGCCTACGTCTAAGGCATAGGGGACGACCTTCGTCCTTTTTCTCTTTTCTGCCGTGGTCGAGCTTTAACTCTTAACTTCATACCTTGCAACTCAGGCAAGAAATCCTTCTTTGACTGATCCATCTTGAACACCTTCAAGATCATGTCAAGGTATGTGCTCATTTGAAAGTACCATTAAGCGTTTTTTATCTATCCTCATAGATCTTGATGCTCAATGTTCAAGTAGTTTAATCCATGTTTTCTATTGAAAAACACCTTTCAAATAACCCTATATGCTTTCTGAAGGAAATATGCCCTAGAGGCAATAATAAAGTTATTATTTATTTCCTTATATCATGATAAATGTTTATTATTCATGCTAGAATTGTATTAACCGGAAACATAATACATGTGTGAATATATAGACAAACAATATGTCACTAGTATGCCTCTCGAAGGAAATATGCCCTAGAGGCAATAATAAAGTTATTATTTATTTCCTTATATCATGATAAATGTTTATTATTCATGCTAGAATTGTATTAACCGGAAACATAATACATGTGTGAATATATAGACAAACAGTATGTCACTAGTATGCCTCTACTTGACTAGCTTGTTAATCAAAGATGGTTAAGTTTCCTAACCATGAACAAGGAGTTGTTATTTGATTAACAAGGTCACATCATTAGTAGAATGATCTGATTGACATGACCCATTCCGTTAGCTTAACACTTGATCGCTTAGTATGTTAATGCTTTCTTCATGACCCATACATGTTCCTATAACTATGAGATTATGCAACTCCGTTTACGGAGGAACACTTTGGTACTACCAAACGTCACAACGTAATCGGGTGATTATAAAGGAGTACTACAGGTGTCTCCAAAGGTACTTGTTGGGTTGGCGTATTTCGAGATTAGGTTTTGTCACTCCGATTGTCGGAGAGGTATCTCCAGGCCTTCTCGGTGATACACATCACTTAAGCCTTGCAAGCATTACAACTAATGAGTTAGTTGTGAGATGATGTATTACGGAACGAGTAAAGAGACTTACCGTAACGAGATTGAACTAGGTATTGGATACCGACGATCGAATCTCGGGTAAGTAACATACCGATGACAAAGGGAACAACGTATGTAGTTATGCGGTTTGACCGATAAAGATCTTCGAGAATATGTAGGAACCAATATGGGCATCCAGGTTCCGCTTATTGGTTATTGACCGAGAATGGTTCTAGGTCATGTCTACATAGTTCTCGAACCCGTAGGGTCCGCACGCTTAACGCTTCGATGACAGTTCATAATGAGTTTATAAGTATTGATGCACCGAAGGTTGTTCGAGTCCCGGATGTGATCACGGACATGACGAGGAGTCTCGAAATGGTCGAGACATAAAGATTGATATATTGGAAGCCTACATTTGGACATCGGAAAGGTTCCGAGTGAAATCGAGAATTTACGGAGTACCGGAGGTTACCGGAACCCCGGGAACTACATGGGCCCATAGTGGGCCTTGGAGGAAAGGAGAAGGGCAGCCCTAGGTGGTCGCGCCCCTTCCCTAGTCCTATTAGGACTAGGAAAGGTGGGCCGCCCCCTCTCTCTCTTCCTCCGGGAATCCTAATCCAACTAGGATTGAGGGGAGTCCTACTCCCGGAGGAGTAGGACTCCTTGCGCCTCCCCTTGGGCCGCCACCTCCCCTTGGCTCCTTTATATCTGAGGGGCAGGGGGCACCCCAAGACACACAAGTTGATCTACGGATCTTTCCTTAGCCGTGCGGTGCCCCTTCCACCATATTCCACTTCGGTCATATCGTCGCGGAGCTTAGGCGAAGCCCTGCGCCGGAGAAGTCATATCGTCGTAGAGCTTAGGCGAAGCCCTGCGTCGGTGGAGCATCAACATCGTCACCACGCCGTCGTGCTGAAGGAACTCATCCCCGACACTTTGCTGGATCGGAGTCCGGGGATCGTCATCGAGCTGAACGTGTGCAGTAACTTCGGAGGTGCCGTGCGTTCGGTGCTTGGATCGGTCGGATCGTGAAGACGCACGACTACATCAACCGCGTTGTTATAACGCCTTCGCTTTCGGTCTCACGAGGTCGTGGACGGACACTCTCCTCTCGTTGCTATGCCATCACCATGGTCTTGGCGTGATCGTAGGAAAATTTTTGAAATTACTACGTTCCCCAACAAAGTGGCATCCGAGCCTGGTTTTATGCGTAGATGTCATATGCACGAGTAGAACACAAGTGAGTTGTGGACGATACAAGTCATACTGCCTACCAAAGCATGTCATACTTTGGTTCAGCGGTATTGTTGGACGACGATCCAGACCAACCTTACGCGTACTCTTACGCGAGACCGTTCCCTCGACGTGCTTTGCACATAGATGGCTTGTGGAAGACTGTCTCTCCAACTTTAGTTGAACTGAAAAGTGGCTACGCCCGGTCCTTGAGAAGGTTAAATCGGAGTCTATTTGACAAACTATCGTTGTGGTTTTAATGCGTAGGTAAGAACGGTTCTTGCTCAGCCCGTAGCAGCCACGTAAAACTTGCAACAACAAAGTAGAGGACGTCTAACTTGTTTTTGCAGGGCATGTTGTGATGTGATATGGTCAAGACGTGATGCTATATTTTATTGTATGAGATGATCATGTTTTGTAACCGAAGTTATCGGCAATCGGCAGGAGCCATATGGTTGTCGCTTATTGTATGCAATGCAATCGCGATGTAATGCTTTACTTTATTACTAAGCGGTAGTGATAGTCGTGGAAGCATAAGATTGGCGAGGCGACAACGATGCTACGATGGAGATCAAGGTGTCGCTACCGGTGACGATGGTGATCATGACGGTGCTTGACAATGGAGATCACAAGCACAAGATGATGATGACCATATCATATCACTTATATTGATTGCATGTGATGTTTATCCTTTATGCATCTTATCTTGCTTTGTTTGACGGTAGCATTATAAGATGATCTCTCACTAAAATTATCAAGAAGTGTTCTCCTGAGTATGCACCGTTGCCAAAGTTCGTAGTACCCGGACACCACGTGATGATCGGGTGTGATAAGTTCTACGTCCATCTACAACGGTGCAAAACAGTTGCACACGCAGAATACTCGAGTTAAACTTGACGAGCCTCGCATATAACAGATATGGCCTCGAACACGGAGACCGAAAGGTCGAACGTGAATCATATAGTAGATATGATCAACATAGTGATGTTCACCGTTGAAACTACTCCGCCTCACGTGATGATCGGACACGGTTTAGTTGATATGGATCACGTGATCACTTAGATGACTAGAGAGATGTCTGTCTAAGTGGGAGTTTTTAATATGATTAATCAAACTTAAATTTATCATGAACTTAGTACCGATAGTATTTTGCTTGTCTATGTTTACTGTAGATAGATGGCTCGTCTTTGTTGTTCCGTTGAATTTTAATGCGTTCCTTGAGAAAGCAAAGTTGAAAGATGATGGTAGCAATTACACGGATCGGGTCCGTAATTTGAGGATTATCCTCATTGCTGCACGTAAAAATTACGCCCCGAAGCACCGCTGGGTGACAGTTGCTGCAGATGCCGAGCCGAAGTTATGAACGTCTGCAAAGCAGAGCTGATGACTACTCTATAGTTCAGTGTGCCATGCTTTACGGCTTAGAACCGGGTCTTCAACGACGCTTTTGAACGTCATGGAGCATATGAGATGTTCCAGAGTTGAAGTTAATATTTCAAGCAAACGCCCGGATTGAGAGATATGAAGTCTCCAATAAGTTCTATAGCTGCAAGATGGAGGAGAATAGTTCTGTCAGTGAACACATACTCAAAATGTCTGGGTATAACAATCACTTAATTCAGCTGGGAGTTAATCTTCCGGATGATAGTGTCATTGATGTAATTCTCCAATCACTACCACCAAGCTACAAGAGCTTCGTGATGAACTATAATATGCAAGGGATGACTAAGACAATTCCTGAGCTCTTCGCAATGCTAAAAGCCGCGGAGGTAGAAATCAAGAAAGAGCATCAAGTGTTGATGGTCAACAAGACCACTAGTTTCAAGAAAAAGGGCAAAGGGAAGAAGAAGGGAAACTTCAAAAGAACAGAAAGAAAGTTGCTGATCAAGAGAAGAAACCCAAGTCTGGAACTAAGCCTGAAATCGAGTGTTTTTACTGCAAGCGCATCGGACACGAAGCGGAACTGCCCCAAGTATTTGGCGGATAAAAAGGATGGCAAGGTGAACAAAGGTATATGTGATATACATGTTATTGATGTGTACCTTACTAGAGCTCGTAGTAGCACTGGTATTTGATACTGGTTACATTGCTAATATTTGCAACTCAAAAGGGACTACAGAATAGACGAAAGCAATCGGCAAAGGGACGAGGTGACGATGCGCGTGGGAAATGGTTCCAAAGTCAATGTGATCGCGGTCGGCACGCTACCTCTACATCTACCTTCGGGATTAGTTTTAGACCTAAATAATTGTTATTTGGTGCCAGCGTTGAGCATGAACATTATATCTGGATCTTGTTTAATGCGAGACGGTTATTCATTTAAATCAGAGAATAATGGTTGTTCTATTTATATGAGTAATATCTTTTATGGTCATGCACCCTTGAAGAATGGTCTATTCTTGTTGAATCTCGACAGTAGTGATACACATATTCATAATGTTGAAGCCAAAAGATGCAGAGTTGATAATGATAGTGCAACTTATTTGTGGCATCGCCGTTTAGGTCATATCGGTGTAAAACGCATGAAGAAACTCCATCTTGATGGGCTTCGGAATCACTTGATTATGAATCACTTGGTACTTGCGTAACCGTGCCTCATGGGCAAGATGACAAAACGCCGTTCTCCGGAACTATGGAGCGTGCAACTGATTTGTTGGAAATCATACATACCGATGTTTGTGGTCCAATGAATATTGAGGCACGCGCGGATATCAAGTTATTTTCTGACCTTCACAGATGATTTAAGCAGATATGGGTATATCTACTTAATGAAACACAAGTCTGAAACATTTGAAAAGTTCAAAGAATTTCAGAGTGAAGTGGAAAATCATCGTAACAAGAAAATAAAGTTTCTACGATCTGATCGTGGAGGAGAATATTTGAGTAACGATTAAGGTTAACATATCAAACAATGTGGAATAGTTTCTCAACTCACGCCACCCGGAACACAACAGAGAAATGGTGTGTCCGAACGTCGTAATCGTACTTTACTAGATATGGTTCGATCTATGATGTCTCTTACAGAATTACCGCTATCGCTTTTGGGGTTATGCTTTAGAGACGGCCACATTCACGTTAAATAGAACACCGTCAAAATCCGTTGAGACGACGCCTTATGAACTGTGGTTTGGCAAGAAACCAAAGTTGTCGTTTCTTAAAGTTTGGGGCTGCGATGCTTATGTAAAGAAACTTCAACCAGATAAGCTCGAACCCAAATCGGAAAAATGTGTCTTCATAGGATACCCAAAGGAGACTGTTGGGTACACCTTCTATCACAGATCTGAAGGCAAGATTTTCGTTGCTAAATTTGGATCCTTTCTAGAGGAAGAGTTTCTCTCGAAAGAAGTGAGTGGGAGGAAAGTAGAACTTGATGAGATAATCAGATTCGCTCCCTTATTGGAAAGTAGTTCATCACAAGAAATGGTTCCTGTGACAACTACACCAATTAGTGAGGAAACTAATGATGATGATCATGAAGTTTCAGATCAAGTTACTATTGAACCTCGTAGGTCAACCAGAATAAAATACGCACTGCAGTGGTACGGTAATCCTATTCGGAAGTCATGTTACTTGACCATGGCGAACCTACTGCACTATGAAGAAGCGATGGTGAGCCCAGATTCCATAAAATGGCTGGAAGCCATGAAATCTGAGATGGGATCCATGTATGAGAACAAAGTATGGACTTTGGTTGACTTGCCCGATGATCGGCAAGCCATTGAAAATAAATGGATCTTTAAGAAGAAGACCGACGCCGATGGTAATGTAACCGTCTACAAAGCTCGACTTGTTGCGAAAGGTTTTCGACAAGTTCAAGGGGTTGACTACGATGAGACTTTCTCACCCGTAGCGATGCTTAAGTCTGTCCGAATCATGTTAGCAATTGCCGAATTTTATGATTATGAAATTTGGCAAATGGATGTAAAAACTGCATTCTTGAATGGATTTCTAGAAGAAGAGTTGTATATGATGCAACCAGAAGGTTTTGTCGATCCAAAAGGTGCTAACAAAGTGTGCAAGCTCCAACGATCAATTTATGGTCCGTGCAAGCCTCTCGGAGTTGGAATAAACGCTTTGATAGTGTGATCAAAGCATATGGGTTTATATGCACTTTTGGAGAAGCCTGTATTTACAAGAAAGTGAGTGGGAGCTCAGAGCATTTACGATATTATATGTGGACGACATATTATTAATTGGAAATGATATAGAATTTCTGGATGGCATAAAAGGATACTTGAATAAAAGTTTTTCAATGAAAGACCTCGGTGAAGCTGCTTACATATTGGGCATCAAGATCTATAGAGATAGATCAAAACGCTTAATTGGACTTTCACAAAGCACATACCTTGATAAAATTTTGAAAAAGTTCAAAATGGATCAGGCAAAGAAAGGTTTTTTGCCTGTGTTGCAAGGTGTAAGATTGAGTAAGACTCAATGCCCGACCACAGCAGAAGATAGAGAGAAAATGAAAGATGTTCCCTATGCTTCAGCCATAGGCTCTATCATGTATGCAATGCTGTGTACCGGACCGACGTATGCTTAGCTATAAGCTTGGCAGGAAGGTACCAAAGTAATCCAGGAATGGATCATCGGACAGCGGTCAAGAACATCCTGAAATACGAAAAGGACTAAGGATATGTTTCTCGTATATGGAGGTGACAAAGAGCTAGTCGTAAATGGTTACGCCGACGAAGCTTTGACATCGATCCGGACGATTCTAAATCGCAAAACCGGATACGTGTTTTTATTAAACGGTGGAGCTGTCATTTTGTGCAGTTATAAACAAAGCGTCGTAGCGGGATATACATGTGAAGCGGAGTACATAGCTGCTTCGTAAGCAGCAATTGAAGGAGTCTTGATGTAAGAGTTCATTTCCTATCTAGTTGTTATACCTAGTGCATCGGGACCGATGAAGATCTTCTCGTGACAATATCGTGCAATTGCCTTGGCAAAGGAATCCAGATTTCACAAGAGGACCAAGCACATCAAGAGACGCTTCAATTCCATTCGACCAAGTCCAAGTGGGAGACATAGAGATTTGCAAAATACATACGGATCTGAATGTTGCGCACCCGTTAACTAAGCCTCTTCCACGAGCAAAACATGATCAGCACCAAGACTCCATGGGTGTTAGGATCATTACTTTGTAATCTAGATTATTGACTCTAGTGCAAGTGGGAGACTGAAGGAAATATGCCCTAGAGGCGATAATAAAGTTATTATTTATTTCCTTATATCATGATAAATGTTTATTATTCATGCTAGAATTGTATTAACCGGAAACATAATACATGTGTGAATATATAGACAAACAGTATGTCACTAGTATGCCTCTACTTGACTAGCTTGTTAATCAAAGATGGTTAAGTTTCCTAACCATGAACAAGGAGTTGTTATTTGATTAACAAGGTCACATCATTAGTAGAATGATCTGATTGACATGACCCATTCCGTTAGCTTAACACTTGATCGCTTAGTATGTTAATGCTTTCTTCATGACCCATACATGTTCCTATAACTATGAGATTATGCAACTCCCGTTTACCGGAGGAACACTTTGGGTACTACCAAACGTCCACAACGTAATCGGGTGATTATAAAGGAGTACTACAGGTGTCTCCAAAGGTACTTGTTGGGTTGGCGTATTTCGAGATTAGGTTTTGTCACTCCGATTGTGGGAGAGGTATCTCCGAGCCTTCTCGGTAATGCACATCACTTAAGCCTTGCAAGCATTACAACTAATGAGTTAGTTGTGAGATGATGTATTACGGAATGAGTAAAGAGACTTACTGCAACGAGATTGAACTAGGTATTGGATACCGACGATCAAATCTCGGGTAAGTAACATACCGATGACAAAGGGAACAACGTATGTTGTTATGCGGTTTGACCGATAAAGATCTTCGTAGAATATGTAGGAACCAATATGGGCATCCAGGTTCCGCTATTGGTTATTGACCGAGAATAGTTCTAGGTCATGTCTACATAGTTCTCGAACCGTAGGGTCCGCAACGCTTAAGGTTTCAATGACGGTTATTATGAGTTTATGTATTTTGATGTACCAAGGAGTTCGGAGTCCCGGATGTGATCACGGACATGACGAGGAGTCTCGAAATGGTCGAGACATAAAGATTGATATATTGGATGGTTATATTCGACACGGAAAGATTCCGGAAGTTTCGGAGAAAACCGGAGTGCCGAGGGGTTACGGAACCCCCGGGAAGTTATGGGCCTTATTGGGCCAAGAGGGGAGAGAGGGCTGCACCAGGAGGTGGTCGCCCCCCCTCCATGGGGAGTCCGACTGGACTAGAGGGGGGGCAGCCCCCTTTCCTCTCCCTCTCCTCTCTTTCCTTCCCCTTCCCTCTTCCTAGTAGGACTAGGAAAGGGAGTCCTACTCCTACTAGGAGGAGGACTTCCTCCCTTGGTGCGCCCCAAGGCTGGCCGGCCCTCCCCTTGCTCCTTTATATACGGGGGGGGGCACCCTAGAACACACAAGTTGATCTACGGATCTTTCCTTAGCCGCAGGCGGTGCCCCTTCCACCATATTCCACTTCGGTCATATCGTCAGAGAGCTTAGGCGAAGCCCTCGCCGGAGAAGTCATATCGTCATGAGCTTAGGCGAAGCCCTGCCTCGGTGGAGCATCAACATCGTCCACCACGCCGTCAGGTTGACGGAACTCATCCCCGACACTTTGCTGGATCGGAGTCCGGGATCGCCATCGAGCTGAACGTGGTGCGTAACTCGGAGGTGCCGTGACGTTCGGTGCTTGGATCGGTCGGATCGTGAAGACGTATGACTACATCAACCGCGTTGTTATAACGCTTCCGCTTTCGGTCTACGAGGGTACGTGGACGGACACTCTCCCCTCTCGTTGCTATGCCATCACCATGGTCTTGCGTGATCGTAGGAAAATTTTTGAAATTACTACGTTCCCCAACAGTGGTATCAGAGCCTGGTTTTATGCGTAGATGTCATATGCACGAGTAGAACACAAGTGAGTTGTGGACGATACAAGTCATACCGCCTACCAGCATGTCATACTTTGGTTCAGCGGTATTGTTGGATGACGATCCAGACCAACCTTACGCGTGCATTTTACGCGAGACCGGTTCTCGACGTGCTTTTGCACATAGATGGCTTGTGGAAGACCTGTCTCTCCAACTTTAGTTGAACTGAAAGTGGCTACGCCCGGTCCTTGAGTATGTTTAAACGGAGTCTATTTGACAAACTCTCGTTGTGGTTTTGATGCGTAGGTAAGAACGGTTCTTGCTCAGCCCGTAGCAGCCACGTAAAACTTGCAACAACAAAGTAGAGGACGTCTAACTTGTTTTTGCAGGGCATGTTGTGATGTGATATGGTCAAGACGTGATGCTATATTGTATGAGATGATCATGTTTTGTAACCGAAGTTATCGGCAACCGGCAGGAGCCATATGGTTGTCGCTTATTGTATGCAATGCAATCGCGATGTAATGCTTTACTTTATTACTAAGCGGTAGTGATAGTCGTGGAAGCATAAGATTGGCGAGACGACAACGATGCTACGATGAAGATCAAGGTGTCGCGCCGGTGACGATGGTGATCATGACGGTGCTTCGGCGATGGAGGTCACAAGCACAAGATGATGATGACCATATCATATCACTTATATTGATTGCATGTGATGTTTATCCTATATGCATCTTATCTTGCTTTGTTTGACGGTAGCATTATAAGATGATCTCTCACTAAAAATTATCAAGAAGTGTTCTCCCTGAGTATGCACCGTTGCCAAAGTTCGTAGTACCCAGACACCACGTGATGATCGGGTGTGATAAGTTCTACGTCCATCTACAACGGGTGCAAAACAGTTGCACACGCGGAATACTCAGGTTATACTTGACGAGCTATGCATATAAGATATGACCTCGGAACACGGAGACCGAAAGGTCGAGCGTGAATCATATAGTAGATATGATCAACATATTGATGTTCACCATTGAAACTACTCCATCACACGTGATGATCGGTCATGGTGTAGTTGATATGGATCACGCAATCACTTAGAGAATTGGAGGGATATTTTTCTAAGTGGGAGTTCTTAAGTAATATGATTAATTGAACTTAAATTTATCATGAACTTAGTCCTGGTAGTATTTTGCAAATTATGTTGTAGATCAATAGCTCGCGTTGTTGCTTCCCTGTGTTTTTATATGTGTTCCTAGAGAAAATTGTATTGAAAAATGTTAGTAGCAATATTGCGGATTGGATCCGTGATCTGAGGTTTATCCTCATTGCTGCACAGAAGAATTATGTCCTTGATGCACCGCTAGGTGACAGACCTATTGCAGGAGCGTATGCGCACGTTATGAACGTTTGGCTAGCTCAATATGATGACTACTTGATAGTTTAGTGCACCATGCTTAAACGGCTTAGAATCGGGACTTCAAAGACGTTTTGAACGTCATGGACCATATGAAATGTTCCAGGAGTTGAAGTTAATATTTCAAGTAAATACCCGAGTTGAGAGATATGAAGTCTCCAACAAGTTCTATAGCTAAAAGATGGAGGAGAATCGCTCAACTAGTGAGCATGTGCTCAGATTGTCTGAGTACTTCAATCGCTTGAATCAAGTGGGAGTTAATCTTCCGATAAGATAGTGATTGATAGAATTCTCTAGTCACCATCACTAAGTTAGCAGAACTTCGTGATGAACTATAGTATGCAAGGGATGACAAAAGTAATTCCCAAGCTCTTCGTGATGCTGAAATCGACGAAGGTAGAAATCGAGAAAGAGCATCAAGTGTTGATGATTGAAAAGACCACTAGTTTCAAAAAACAAAGGGAAAGAAAGGGGAACTTCAAGTAGAATGACAAGCAAGTTGTCACTCCCATGAAGAAACCCAAAGCTGAACCAAAGCCTGAAACTGAGTGCTTACATCGCATAGGAAATGGTCACTGAAACGGAAATACCCCAAATATTTGGTGGATAAGAAGGATGGCAAAGTGAACAAGGGTATATTTGATATACGGGTTATTGATGTGTGATTTACTAGTGTTTATAGTAGCCCTTAGTATTTGATACTTGTTCGGTTGCTAAGATTAGTAACTCAAACAGAGTTACGTAATAAATAGAAACTAGTTGAAGGGGAAGTGACGATGAGTGTTGGAAGTAGTTCCAAGATTGATATGATCATCATCGCACACTCCCTATACTTTCGGGATTAGTGTGGAACCTAAATAATTGTTATTTGGTGTTGAGCATAAATATGATTTGATCATGTTTATTGCAATACGGTTATTCATTTAAGTAAGAGAATAAATTGTTGTTCTGTTTACATGAATAAAACCTTATATGGTTACACACCCAATGAAAATGGTTCATTAGGATCTCGATCATAGTGATACACATATTCATAATATTGAAACCAAAAGATGCAAAGTTAATAATGATAGTGCAACTTATTTGTGGCACTGCCGTTTAGGTCATATTGGTGTAAAGCGCATGAAGAAAAATCCATGCTGATGGATTTTTGGAATCATTTGATTATGAATCATTTGATGCTTGCGAACCGTGCCATTTGGGAAATATTACTAAAACTCCATACTCCGCAACAATGGAACAAGCTACTAACTTATTGGAAATAATACATACCGATGTATGCGATCCAATGAGTGTTGATGCTCGTGGCAAGTATCGTTATTTGCTGACCTTCACAAGATGATTTGAGCAGATATGGGTATATCTACTTGATGAAACACAAGTCTGAAACATTTGAAAAGTTCAAAGAATTTCAGAGTGAAGTAGAAAATCATCGTAACAAGAAAATAAAGTTTCGCGATCTGATCGTAGAGATGAATATTTGAGTTACGAAGTTTGGTCTTCAATTAAAACAAAGGGGAATAGTTTCACAGCTCACGCCACCGGAACACCACAACGTTATGGTGTGTCCGAACGTCAGAACTGCATTTTTATTTTGATATGGTGCGATCAATGATGTCTCTTACCGATTTACCAATATCATTTTGGGGTTATGCATTAGAGATAGCTGCATTCACGTTTAATAGGGCACCATCTAAAATCCGTTGAGACGACACCATATGAACTATGGTTTAACAGTAAACCTAAGCTGTCGTTTCTTAAAAGTTTGGAGTTTTGATACTTATGTGAAAAAGTTTTCACCTGATAAGCTCGAACCCAAATCGGAGAAGTGCGTCTTCATAGAAGACCCAAAGGTAACTATTGGGTACACCTTCTATCACAGATCCGAAGGCAAGTTTTTCGTTGCTAAGATGGATCCTTTCTAGAGAAGAAGTTTCTCTCGAAAGAAGTGAGTGGGAGGAAAGTAGAACTTGATGAGGTAATTGTACCTTCTCACTTATTGGAAAGTAGTTCATCACAGAAATCAGTTCCAGTGATTCCTACACCAATTAGTGAGGAAGTTAATGATGATGATCATGAAACTTCAGATCAAGTTGCTACCAAACCTCGTGAGGTCTTCCAGAGCAAAAACCGCACTGTGAGTGGTATGGTAATCGTGTTCGAAGTCATGTTACTAGACCATGATGAACCTACGGACTATGAGGAAGCGATGATGAGCCCAGATTCCGCGAAATGGCTTGAGGCCATGAAATCTGAGATAGGATCCATGTATGAGAACAAAGTATGGACTTTGATTGACTTGCTCGATGATCAGCAAGCCATGTTAAATAAATGGATCTTCAAGAGGAAGACGGACATTGATAGTAGTGTTACTATCTACAAAGCTCGACTTGTCACAAAAAGGTTTTCGACAAGTTCAAGGTGTTGACTACAATGAGATTTTCTCAAACAGTAGCGATTCTTAAGTCTGTCCGAATCATGTTAGCAATTGCCACATTTTATGAAATCTGGCAAATGGATGTCAAAACTACATTCTTTAATGGATTTATTAAAGAAGAGTTGTATATGATGCAACCAGAAGGTTTTTCAATCCTAAAGGAGCTAACAAAATATGCAAGCTCCAGCGATCCATCTATGGACTGGTGCAAGCATCTCGGAGTTGGAATAAACGCTTTGATAGTGTGATCAAAGCATATGGTTTTATACAGACTTTTGGAGAAGCCTGTATTTACAAGTAAGTGAGTGGGAGCATTACAACATTTCTGATAAGTATATGTGAATGACATATTGTTAATCGGAAATAATGTAGAATTATTCTGCAAAGCATAAAGGAGTATTTGAAAGGAGTTTTTCAAAGTAGGACCTCAGTGAAGCTGCTTACATATTGAGCATCAAGATCTATAGAGATAGATCAAGACGCTTGATAAGTTTTTCAATAAGTACATACCTTGTCAAGATTTTGAAGTAGTTCAAAATGGAACAGTCAAAGAAAAAGTTCTTGCCTGTGTTGCAAAACGTATGAAATTGAGTAAGACTCAAATCCCGACCACGGCAGAAAATAGAAAAGAGAATGAAAGTCATTCCCTATGCCTCAGTCATAGGTTCTATGAAGTATGCTATGCTATGTACCAGACCTATTATATACATTGCTCTGAATTTGTCAAGGGAGTACAATAGTGATCTAGGAGTAGATCACTGGACATTGGTCAAGAACATCCTTAGTGAGGACTAAGGAAATATTTCTCGATTATGGAGGTGATAAAAGAGCCCGTCGTAAAGAGTTACATCGGTGCAAGCTTTTACACTGATCCAGATGACTCTAAGTCTCAATCTGGATACATATTGAAAGTGGGAGCAATTAGCTAGAGTAGCTCCGTGCAGAGCATTGTAGACATAGAATATTTGCAAAATACATACGGCTCTGAATGTGACAGACCCGTTGACTAAGCTTCTCTCACGAGCAAAACATGATCATCCCTTTGGGTGTTAATCACATAGCGATGTGAACTAGATTATTGACTCTAGTAAACCCTTTGGGTGTTGGTCACATGACGATGTGAACTATGGGTGTTAATCACATACAGATGTGAATATCAGTGTTGAATCACATGATGATGTGAACTAGATTATTGACTCTAGTGCAAGTGGGAGACTGAAGGAAATATGCCCTAGAGGCAATAATAAAGTTATTATTTATTTCCTTATATCATGATAAATGTTTATTATTCATGCTAGAATTGTATTAACCGGAAACATAATACATGTGTGAATATATAGACAAACAATATGTCACTAGTATGCCTCTACTTGACTAGCTTGTTAATCAAAGATGGTTATGTTTCCTAACCATGAACAAGGAGTTGTTATTTGATTAACAAGGTCACATCATTAGTTGAATGATCTGATTGACATGACCCATTCCGTTAGCTTAACACTTGATCGTTTAGTATGTTAATGCTTTCATCATGACCCATACAAGTACGTGTAACTATGATATTATCCAAATCCCGTTAACGCAGGAACACTATTGGTCCTACCAAAATTCACAACGAAACTGGGTGATTATAAAGGAGTACTACAGGTGTCTCCAAAGGTACTTGTTGGGTTGGCGTATTTCGAGATTAGGTTTTGTCACTCCGATTGTCTGGAGAGGTATCTCCGTGCCTTCTCGGTAATGCACATCACTTAAGCCTTGCAAGCATTACAACTAATGAGTTAGTTGTGAGATGATGTATTATGGAGCGAGTAAAGAGACTTACTGCAATCTAGATTGAACTAGGTATTGGATACCGACGATCAAATCTCGGGTAAGTAACATACCGATGACAAAGGGAACAACGTATGTTGTTATGCGGTTTGACCGATAAAGATCTTCGTGAGAATATGTAGGAACCAATATGGGCATCCAGGTTCCGCTATTGGTTATTGACCGAGAATAGTTCTAGGTCATGTCTACATAGTTCTCGAACCGTAGGGTCCGCACGCTTAAGGTTTCAATGACGGATATTATGAGTTTATGTATATGGATGTACCGAAGGAGTTCGGAGTCCCGGATGTGATCACGGACATGACGAGGAGTCTCGAAATGGTCGAGACATAAAGATTGATATATTGGATGGTTATATTCGGACACCGGAAAGATTCCGGAAGTTTCCGGAGAAAACCGGAGTGCCGGAGGGGTTACCGGAACCCCCCGGGGAAGTTATGGGCCTTATTGGGCCAAGAGGGGAGAGAGAGGGCTGCACCAGGAGGTGGTGCGCCCCCCCTCCATGGGGAGTCCGACTTGGACTAGGAGGGGGGGGCGCAGCCCCCCTTTCCCTCTCCCTCTCCCTCTCTTTCCTTCCCCCTTCCCTCTTCCTAGTAGGACTAGGAAAGGGGAGTCCTACTCCTACTAGGAGGAGGACTTCCCCCTCCCTTGGTGCGCCCCAAGGCTGGCCGGCCCTCCCCCTTGCTCCTTTATATACGGGGGCAGGGGGGCACCCTAGAACACACAAGTTGATCTACGGATCTTTCCTTAGCCGTGTGCGGTGCCCCCTTCCACCATATTCCACTTCGGTCATATCGTCGTAGAGCTTAGGCGAAGCCCTGCGCCGGAGAAGTCATATCGTCATGAGCTTAGGCGAAGCCCCGTCGGTGGAGCATCAACATCGCCACCACGCCGTCAGGTTGACGGAACTCATCCCCGACACTTTGCTGAATCGGAGTCCGGTATCGTCATCGAGCTGAACGTGTGCAGATCTCGGAGGTGCCGTACGTTCGGTGCTTGGATCGGTCGGATCGTGAAGACGTACGACTACATCAACCGCGTTTTTATAACGCTTCCGCTTTCGGTCTACGAGGGTACGTGGACGGACACTCTCCCCTCTCGTTGCTATGCCATCACCATGGTCTTGCGTGATCGTAGGAAAATTTTTGAAATTACTACGTTCCCCAACACTTTCCAGAAATTCTACATCATTTCTGATCAACAGTATGTCAACAACATATACTCATCAGAAATTCTATAGTGCTCCCACTCACTTCTTTGGAAATACAAGTTTCTCATGAACTTTGTATAAACCCAAAATCTTTGATCATCTCATCAAAGCGAACATTCCAACTCCGAGATGCTTACTCCAGTCCTTAGAAGGATTGCTGGAGCTTTGCACACTTGTTAGCATCTTTCAGGATTTGACAAAACCTTCCTGATTGTATCACATACAACCTTTCCTTGCGAAGACTGGTAAGGAAACTCGTTTTGACATCCATTTGCCAGATTTCATAAATGCAGCTAATGCTAACATGATTCCGACGGACTTAAGCATCGCTACGGATGAGAAAATCTCATCGTAGTCAACTCCTTGAACTTGTGAAAAAACCCTTCGCCACAAGTCGAGCTTCATAGACGGTGACATTACCGTCCACGTCCGTCTTCTTCTTAAAATCCATATGTACCCAACAGCCTTTACGACCATTAAGTAGTTCTTCCAAAGTCTACACTTTGTTTTCATACATGGATCCTCTCTCGGATTTTATGGCCTCAAGCCATTTGTCGGAATCCGGGCCCACCATCGCTTCTTCATAGCTCGTAGGTTCATTGTTGTCTAGCAACATGACCTCCAAGACAGGATTATTGTACCACTCTGAAGTAGTACGCATCCTTGTCCCCTTACGAGATACGGTAGTGACTGATCCGAAACTTCATGATCACTATCATAAGCTTCTACTTCAATTGGTGTAGGCGCCACAGGAACAACTTCATGTGCCCTGCTACACACTTGTTGAAGTGACGGTTCAATAACCTCATCAAGTCTCCACCATCCTCCCACTCAATTCTTTCGAGAGAAACTTTTCCTCGAGAAAGGACTCGTTTCTAGAAACAATCACTTTGGCTTCTGGATCTGAATTAGGAGTTATACCCAACCATTTTGGGTATCCTATGAAGATGCATTTATCCGTTTTGGGTTCGAGCTTATCACGATGAAACTTTTTCATATAAGCGTCGCAGCCCCAAACTTTCAAGAAACGACAGCTTAGGTTTCTCTAAACCATAGTTCTCACGGTGTCATCTCAACGGAATTACGTGGTGCCCTATTAAAGTGAGTGCGGTTGTCTCTAATGCCTAACCCATGAACGATAGTGGTAATTCGATAAGAGACATCATGGTACGCACCATATCCAATAGGGTGCAACCATGATGTTCGGACACACCATCACACTATGGTGTTCCAGGCAGTTTTTGTTGTGAAACAATTTCCACAATGTCTCAATTGCGTGCCAAAGCTTGTAACTCAGATACTCATCTCTATGATCATATCATAGACATTTTATCCTCTTGTCACGATGATCTTCAACTTCACTCTGAAATTACTTGAACCATTCAATAATTCAGACTTGTGTTTCATCAAGTAAATATACTCAACATCTACTCGAATCATCTGTGAAGTAAGAACATAACGATATTCATTTGCATGCCTCGCACTCATTGGACTACACACATCAAAATGTGTTACTTCCAACAAGTTGCTATCTTGTTCCATCTTACTTAAACCGAGGCTTTTCAGTCATCTTGTCCATGTGGTATGATTTGCATATCTCAAGTGATTCAAAATCAAGTGAGTCCAAACGATCCATCTACATGGAGTTTCTTCATGCGTATACACCAATAGACATGGTTCGCATGTCTCAAACTTTTCAAAAACGAGTGAGTCCAAAGACCCATCAACATGGAGCTTCTTCATGCGTTCTATACCAATATGACTTACATGGCAGTGCCACAAGTAAGTGGTACTATCATTACTATCTTATATCTTTTGGCATGAAAATGTGTATCACTACGATCGAGATTCAATAAACCATTCCTTTAGGTGCAAGACCATTGAATGTATTATTCAAATAAATAGAGTAACCATTATTCTCTTTAAATGAATAACCGTATTGCGATATACATAATCCAATCATGTCTATGCTCAACGCAAACACCAAATGACAATTATTCTGGTTTAATACTAATCTTGATGGTAGAGGGAGCATGCGATGTTTGATCACATCAAACTTGGAAACACTTCCAACACACATCGTCATCTCACCTTTAGTTAGTCTCCGTTTATTCCGTAGCTCTTTTATTTCGAGTTACTAACAGTTAGCAACCGAACCGGTATCTTATACCCTGGTGCTACTCGGAGTACTAGTAAAGTACACATTAACATAATGTATATCCAATATACTTCTATCGACCTCGCCAGCCTTCTCATCTACCAAGTATCTAGGGTAATTCTACTCCAGTTGCTGTTCCCCTTATTAAAAAAGCACTTAGTCTCGGGTTTGGGTTTAACCTTGGGTTTCTTCACTAGAGCAGCAACTGATTTGCCGTTTCATGAAGTATCCCTTCTTGCCCTTGCCCTTCTTGAAACTAGTGGTTTCACCAACCATCAACAATTGATGCTCCTTCTTGATTCCTACTTTCGCGGTGTCAAACATCGCGAATATCTCAAGGATCATCATATCTATCCCTGATATGTTATAGTTCATCACGAAGCTCTAGTAGGTTGGTGGCAATGACTTTGGAGAAACATCACTATCTCAACTGGAAGATCAACTCCCACTCGATTCAAGTGATTGTTGCACTCAGACAATCTGAGCACAAGCTCAACGATTGAGCTTTTCTCCCTTAGTTTGTAGGCTAAGAAAATCGCCGGAGGTCTTATACCTCTTGGCGTGGGCACGAGCCTGAAATCCCAATTTCAGCCCTCGAAACATCTCATATGTTCCGCGACGTTTCGAAAACGTCTTTGGTGCCTCAACTCTAAACCGTTTAACTGAACTATCACGTAGTTATCAAAACGTGTATGTCCGATGTTCACAACATCCACAGACGACGTTTGGGGTTCAGCACACTGAGCGGTGCATTAAGGACATAAGCTTTCTTCTGTCCGCATAATCGCCATCACAACTTTCAACTATATTTTCTCTAGGAACATATCTAAACAAGTGGAAGTAAAGCGCGAGCTTGACATAATTTGCAAAGATCTTTTGACTATGTTCAGGATAATTAAGTTCATCTCATGAACTCCCACTCAGATAGACATCCCTCTAGTCATCTAAGTGATTACATGATCCGAGTCAACTAGGCCGTGTCCGATCATCACGTGAGACGGGCTAGTCATCATCGGTGAACATCTTCATGTTGATCGTATCCTCCATACGAATCATGCTCGACCTTTCGGTCTCTTGTGTTCCGAGGCCATGTCTGTACATGCTAGGCTCGTCAAGTTAACCTAAGTGTTTTGCGTGTGTAAATCTGGCTTACACCCGTTGTATGTGAATGTAAGAATCTATCACACCCGATCATCACGTGGTGCTTCGAAACGCATTTAACTTTCGCAACGGTGCACAATTAGGGGGAACACTTTTTTGAAATTTTAATGAGGGATCATCTTATTTACTACCGTCGTTCTAAGAAAATAAGATGCATAAACATGATAAACATCACATGCAATCAAATAGTGACATGATATGGCCAATATCATTTTGCTCCTTTTGATCTCCATCTTCGGGGCTCCATGATCATCATCGTCACCGGCATGACACCATGATCTCCATCATCGTGTCTCCATGAAGTTGTCTCGCCATCTTATTACTTCTACTACTATGGCTACCGGTTAGCAATAAAGTAAAGTAATTACACGGCGTTTGTTCAATGACACGCATGTCATACAATAAATTAAGACAACTCCTATGGCTCCTGTCGGTTGTCATACTCATCGACATGCAAGTCGTGATTCCTATTATAAGAACATGATCAATCTCATACATCACATATCATTCATCACATTCTTCTTGGCCATATCACATCACATAGCATACCCTGCAAAAACAAGTTAGACGTCCTCTAATTGTTGTTTGCATCTTTTACGTGGCTGCTACGGGTTTCTAGCAAGAACGTTTCTTACCTACGCAAAACCACAACGTGATATGCCAATTGCTATTTACCCTTCATAAGGACCCTTTTCATCCAATCCGTTCCGACTAAAGTGGGAGAGACTGGCACCCGCTAGCCACCTTATGCAACAAGTGCATGTCAGTCGGTGGAACTCATCTCACGTAAGTGTACGTGTAAGGTCGGTCCGGGCCGCTTCATCCCACAATACCGTCGAAACAAGATTGGACTAGTAACGGTAAGCATATTGAAAAAAATCAACGCCCACAACTACTTTGTGTTCTACTCGTGCAAAGAATCTACGCAATAGACCTAGCTCATGATGCCACTGTTGGGGAACGTAGCAAAAATTCAAAATTTTCCTACGTGTCACCAAGATCTGTCTATGGAGAAACCAGCAACGAGCGGAAGGAGAGTGCATCTACATACCCTTGTAGATCGCTAAGCGGAAGCGTTCAAGAGAACGGGGTTGAAGGAGTCGTACTCGTCGTGATCCAAATCACCGGAGATCCTAGTGCCGAACGGACGGCACCTCCGCGTTCAACACACGCAGACAGCCCAGGTGGCGCCTCCCACGCCTTGATCCAGCAAGGAGAGAGGGAGAGGTTGAGGAAGACTCCGTCCAGCAGCAGCACAACGGCGTGGTGGTGGTGGAGGAGCGTGGCAATCCTGCAGGGCTTCGCCAAGCACTGCGGGAGAGGAGAAGGGAGAGAGGTAGGGCTGCGCCAAGAGGGAGAGAAACTCGCGTGTTGGGAAGCCCCTAGACCTCAACTATTTATAGGGGAAGGGGAGGGGCTGCGCCCCCTCTAGGGTTCCCTCCCCAAGGGTGGCGGCAGCCCCCAGATCCCATCTGGGTGGCGGCCAGAGGGGAAGAGAGGGGAGGCGCACCTAGGGTGGGCCTTAGGGCCCATCTGCCCTAGGGTTTGCCCCCTCCCACTCTTCCCTGCGCCTTGGGCCTTGTGGGGGGGGGGGGCGCACCAACCCACCTGGGGCTGGTCCCCTCCTACACTTAGCCCATGCAGCCCTCCGGGGCTGGTGGCCCCACGTGGTGGACCCCCGGGACCCTCCCGGTGGTCCCAGACAAGTTATCGATAAAACCCGAAACCTTTCCGGTGACCAAAACAGGACTTCCCATATATAAATCTTTACCTCTGGACTATTCCAGAACTCCTCTTGACGTCCGGGATCTCATCCGGGACTCCGAAAAACATTCGGTAACCACATACAAACTTCCTTTATAACCCTAGCGTCATCGAACCTTAAGTGTGTAGACCCTACGGGTTCGGGAACCATGCAGAGTTCTCCGGTCAATAACCAACAAATGATCTGGATACCCATGTTGGCTCCCACATGTTCCACGATTTATCTCATCGGATGAACCACGATGTCAAGGACTCAATCAATCCCGTATACAACTCCCTTTGTCTAGCGGTATTGTACTTGCTCGAGATTCGATCGTCGGTATGCCGATACCTTGTTCAATCTCGTTACCGGCAAGTCTCTTTACTCGTTCCGTAACACATCATCCCGTGATCAACCCCTTGGTCACATTGTGCACATTATGATGATGTCCTACCGAGTGGGCCCAGAGATACCTCTCCGTCACACGGAGTGACAAATCCCATTCTCGATTTGTGCCAACCCAATGCACACTTTCGGAGATACCTGTAGTGCACCTTTATAGCCACCCGATTACGTTATGACGCTTGGTACACCCAAAGTATTCCTACGGTATCCGGAGTTGCACAATCTCATGGTCTAAGGAAATGATATTTGACATTAGAAAAGCTTTAGCATACGAACTACGATCTTTGTGCTAGGCTTAGGATTGGGTCTTGTCCATCACATCATTCTCCAAATGATGTGATCCCGTTATCAACGACATCCAATGTCCATGGTCGTGAAACCGTAACCATCTGTTGATCAACGAGCTAGTCAACTAGAGGCTTACTAGGGACATGGTGTTGTCTATGTACCCACACATGTATCTGAGTTTCCTATCAATACAATTATAGCATGGATAATAAACGATTATCATGAACAAGGAAATATAATAATAACTAATTTATTATTGCCTCTAGGGCATATTTCCAACAGTTTAGTCCCACATTGCTAGTTTAGCGGGAGTTGGACGTCCTGATAAGGGAGGTTCTTTCCCCACTTGTATGAGCATGAGAACAAGAGGGATATCCACGCGCGCTCCTCCTCCGCCGCCCGCCGCGCCACGCCTCGCCTCGTCACTACGCGGGTTGCCGGAATGAGCCGAGCCGATATCTAAATTTTTGCCACGCACTACGGGTATACGAAAGGTCACTCGGGAGCTGAAAAGCTTTTGCTGTATTGAATACGAACGCTGCACCCTTCGGCTGCTGCCTGTTCGTTTCGTCTCCCGCGTTCCCTTCAGCTCCCAGCGCAGCCTCTCGCCTCCTTCTCTTGCGCCTATAAAAGGGAGGTCGCTCCTCTCAGAGAGACGCACCAGAACTTCTCCTTCCTCTCGCCACCAGTTCCAATCTCTGTGCTGCTGCAGTCTTCCTCATCCCGGCTTGCGGCATGCACCGCGAGTCGTGACAGTAGGCCTCCGAAACCGCACCTCTTTGAGTCATGTACGGAAGAAGGGTAATAAGGTTTTTGGGGAGCGCTCCGCGCAACTACTGACTTCTTCATCACGGACTCCGACGACTACTTCCCCGACGACGACTTCTTCCCCGACGTCGACAACCTCCTCGACGACATGGCCGGCGAGACACCGACCCCAAGTCCAGTGCTACTGCTGCTGCTGTCCCGTATGTGTTCTCCTTTCTGTTCGAGGTCCTGCCATAGTTCCTTGTTCTGTTGTTTGCCCTAGATATGTTAGGTTCTACTTCACATATGAAACTTGTCCTACTGTCTGCTCTAGATAAACTTGGTTACAGTTCCTATATGCAGATGTTATTTACCTTCTCTCTGTCAGATCGCATGACTAGTTTTGCCACTGTTATATTAGTCTAATATTTCTGTTAATAAAATCATTTGGTAAATTGCTCATATTTCCAACAGACCGCATATGAGCATATATATTATTGAATTTTTTTACATGTATATAAAAAATATATGTTTGTGTGTTCAATTTTTTCTAGATTTTTTGAGCTGTGGAAAAAAATTCTGAAAAGAAAAATAGCGGGCTCAGCACGTCTACCGCATGCACTTTTGGAGAATCCTTGGGTTGTTGAATAGACAACTGAACATTTTATTAATTACTCTTTTTTCATCACATACAAGCATATACAGTACAAAACACTTCACATTTCTATCTAGAAAGGTCTACCAAAATGTGGCTTGCACATCCTTTGAGGCGGTGGCAGTGCATCTTGTCCGCATCTCATTGTGGCGGACACTATAATTAGATATTCTGAAGTAATCTAAAAAAAACATCAAATCAAGAAGTATTTAGTACCACACATGATGGATCTGGCTTGCCTGCTCCCTCCTCATGCTCCCATCCGTGCTCCCACCTCATCCTACGGCTGTCTTTTTTTCTTTTTCCTTTCTAATATAATCATCTCCCCCCTGATTTCAAGGGGGTGGGGCCGGGCCTTATTTTGTTCCAATCAAATCAAACCACGTATGCGGGAGCACGGATGGGTGCACGCGAGGGGAGCAGGCAAGTCTCGTCCGCACATGATCATGTTGATTTAAAATGCACTATAAACACAAGAAAGTTTATAATTACCTTCAACTAACAGAAGATCCCCAAATAGCATTGATTTTCAAACAAGCACCATCTGTCGGTCTAAGCAGAAGCATATTCAGAATATTAGATGAGCTAGTCCAGTCTAAACAGAAACATATTCAGAATCGATCCCAAGGTAAACTTGTATCGATATACATAATGAGCTGCCAATTTAAAGATGTAAAAAAAAACTCCCAATTTAAAGAAACGGCCAAGGCCATATCTTCTCTGCCCTATCCTACAGTGCATACTGCATACAGTACCTATCACACGATCTGGTTTCGGCACATGTAGTCGTTGCCATGTGGCACCCAATTAACTTCCTTTAGACAGAAGATAAGCTGAAGGCGCGATCCAAGTCTCCAAGATGCCGCTTGTCTTTTCTTTCTTTCAAAGGACATATTTATTAGTAGAAAACAGAACAAAGATGCAAAAGCTTCTCCTGTTCATCGAAAAGGTCTCCAATAAGATGGTCCGTAATGTCCTAAGAAACACCATCTCCATCCAAATGGATCAGTTTCTAAATTGGAATAACCAACCAATGATAATTAAAATCACCGTCTCCACCGTGTCTGCATCACAAAACCTTTTGACATCTTCTGGGTTTAAAGGCAATGCACGCATGTATTCATGTACTAGAAACTTACTCCGTATCCATATAATTTGTTGCCGCCTTCGACTCAAGGGTTCTAGTCCTGAACCAAACAAAGCAACAAGTAGCAAGCTTTCCACTACGTGAAGAAAAGAAAAGTTCAGCTCATATGGGAGTCAGGTAACCTGTAGGTACAAGATCTTGAGATTGCTGAGCTTGCAACACTTCTTTGTGAGCGGATCAGCCCTGATGTCTGTGATCTCGTGACGCTAGTTAAGCTCATCTTCTCCAACTTGGGCTCCCCACAACTACCTCGGCAATCCCCATGTCGGTGCCGCCGAGGTGATTCAGCTCACTTAGCCCAATAGCAGCCGCCGCCAGTGTGGTGACCTATGCCTAAACGGCAAGCAAAAGCTCATGACAGGCACATGTGTAACTTGTGAACTCTGATGAGAGTGAGGAAGCTCCTATATATGTTAAGCTCATTGTCAAGATCATCCGGTGAACCAATGGCCTGAATGATCATGTTATCAACCTGTGGATGCGGTAAAAATACAGCACCACCTCACTTCTCCATGTGGAATAAGGGTTCTCCATAAATGCATTACTGTCTCATGACCAGCCACTGCCGACAACATGTCCTTTTTCTTGAAATGGCAGGATTCATGTATTCATTAAGAAGAAAAGAGTTGCTCGGTTAATTAAGGAAAACAGAGCGAAAACAAAGTGTCCGGTCAATTGAGAAAAAACGGACGAATATCATCACAACCGCTGAGCGGCACACACAATATACCCCACACACACCACTTCGAAGAGTGTTTTGCCGAGACCGCACACAGACGTCATCGTCATCATGCTGACAAGATGTTAGCTTCAACGAATACTACAAATGTAATTCAACATATTACCATGCAAAAACCAGCAACCCGCAGTTGCTTTACTGGATTTTCCCATGCCCTTTTGTCGATCTACCATGTGCCTTGCCCGAGAATCTATCTGTAGCTGCTCGAGGTCACAATATCTATTCCACCTTCCTGCTAAGGTCTGATTGTACGCTTGACTTTGCAACTCGTGTGCACTGATTGTTTATTTATTATTGGAGACAAAAGAAAAAGATACGAACCAACTGTGTCCGTGGCTTTGAACAAGAAAATGCAATGTAAATATCACCTGAAAGACCTGGAGCTGATGCATCCACAGACTGTGCGTCTACCCCCTTCACGTCCCTTGCTGTGCAGAGCACTCCCCCACCACTACAGCCTATATCTCCTTAATTGTTATGCTTTGTGAACCGATTACATGCTTAACAAGAATGCATATATAACCACTACCCTGCACCGAGCACACCCACCTTTTCAGTCATGATAAAACCAGACTAAATATCCAGGTGCATTTTACCCACCCAAACTCACACTCTGCCCAATTTCTTTTGTCAACGAACAGCGATGCAAGATCCCCATTTAACATAGGTGGATAGCAAGTTGCATACTGCAGGTATGCTTGCAGGAAACTAAAAAAATTCAAACATTGGACAGCATATTAGCTAACCACATACGAGCTAAAAAACTGACATTAATGATTATTACATGAAAGCAAATAGATTAGTGACTAGGTTCATTATTCATACAGCTAAACATTCCCACTGGAGGGGCTTTGACAGATTATTCATGGTTAACCAACATTGCTCAAAGCAACAAAAGGGTGTGCACCCAGACACCAACAGGAAGGAAAACTGAAGTTCATGCATGACTTATCCAACACACAGCTTCAGAACTAGTCCCTCCGTTCCTAAATATAAGTCTTTGAAAAGATTTCACTATGGACCACATACGGAGCAAAATGAGTGAATCTATACTCTAAAATGCATCTAGATGCATCTGTATGTGGTCCATAGTGAATTCTCTACAAAGACTTATATTTAGAAACGGAGGGAGTACAAGATTTACCATATATCCAATGGCTGATGTTCACTAAGTCGCTAGAGCCATGCTAACTATGCCACGTCTCTAGTGACCATCTGATTTCCACTCTGCAAAACAGGGAATGTAAGGCAGACCTTCTAGGAAATCTCCAGAAGTAGATATAACATGCACTTCTTGGTTATTCATATCATATGTCAATACCTTCTCCTTGCTGTCGGTAAGGAAAATTGAATCACATTCTGGATGAATTGCAAACATCCGGTAGCACTCATCTTCTTTACAACGATCCCTTCCAAACAGTTCCAAGCAGTTAACCGTACACTTCAGGGTCCACTGTTCACTGTCATAATTCTCAAGAACACAAACAGAGAGTTGACAATCGTTTTTATTGTCTATACACCAAGCATACAACCGTCCCTGGGACTTCCCAATGGAAGGCTCGTCATAGTTGTTTGTCACGGCAGGTGGCATTTTAATTCTGCTCCAAGCATTCCCTTCCATGTCCACTGTGACTATTGACAAAGCAGTAGAGAAGTGCATAATCCCATTCAGGAAGGTGCATTCTGAATCATCAAACCAACATTTTCTGATATCTTCCGACTGAACCTGCATGGAAGTCCATCCTCTAGTTACCGATGAGTAGATCATTGTGGTGGGCCAACCATAATTTGAGACCAGGGGCACAAATACAAAAAAGCATGAAGGAACTGCTGGGTCAAAACCCAAAGAGTATTGGACTCTAGAGAAACGTGAACGGTTGCCCAACTCTATACGAGGCAATGAAGTCCACTCTTGGGTAGCAGGATTGCAAACAACATAATCGAATTGATCAACGTTAGACCAACTAAACCACTGAGCAGTTCCACCTTCTGGAAAAGAATTCCAACCGCGTTGCATAGGATGGGGCGATTTCCAGCATTTGCAGAGGAGAAGGCTAGTGCTGCATTGCAGGACACGGAAGTATGTATAGGTGCTGCGCAAGAAAGGGAGATCGGGGTCGACCATTGGAGCACCTTTCCCGGACAAATTGTGGAAACTGCAACCGAGACTTGAGTGGAAGAAGCCGGAGAGCGTCTGTGGTGACCTCTTGTGGACGGCTCGGTCCGAGCAGAGGGCGAGCCATGGCTTGGACACGCACTTGAAGCGGCATAGCGACCTGTAGGGCACCCGCGACAGGATCTCGATGAGGATGTCGTCGGGGAAGCTCGCCTCGGCCTGCTCGTGTTTCTGCTTCTTCTTATTCTCATCCTAAAAATGGCAGAGACGTACGGTTCGTTTAGGCTCCCAACACCCTCCGGCAGATCGATTCTTGGAAAGAAGATGGGCGCGAACCTCAGATTCTACGGAGACGACGGCGAGGCCGTGCAGCAACGGCGGCGGCGGCGGGGAAGAACTTGATGGATCCTCCTCGTCGCGGCCTCCGTCTCCGTGGGCGTTCGCCTGTTCCCCGTGCCCGTGCTCGCCTCCGCCTTCTCTTCCCGGCGGCATGGCCTCCACCGGATCGCCTGGCCTAGGGTTTGGGTTGATTTGGGAAGGGGAACGGAGGACTTGGGTTGTGTCGTCGACCTCACAGATCACTGCGCTGGAGAAGTACGGTTGAGAAAAGAAGAGGAATGGGATCACTTTCTCTTGGACCAGGCTGCTGGACCGGTGAGCTCGGCCCAATTACCTCTGGGCTTCAAGTGTTGGACAGCTTGTTAGGAACAATGTTGTTGCTCAAAAAAAAAAAGTTAGGAACAATGTTTCTTTTTTATGTCTCAAAAAAAAAGGAACAATGCTTTTTTTTTCCTCGAACAAGAGGCAAAAATGATATTTCCCCCTCGAGAAAAAAATCAAATAAACAACAAAGGGACAATTTCTTTATACTGAACAGAGATAAAGACAAAATGCTTCACAAAGGGCCTTTGAGCAATGCAGCATCGTACATACGCACAACTGCCCAATGTGTGTTGATTGATGGATGATTGGTTCAAGCATGTTTCGTGTCGTGATGATCGATGACTGTTTCTCCCTTTATTTCACTATATATACTACATGCACAATAATATACCTAAACCACACCATAGGAACGGAGGGATTAAGTTGTTTACCTATGGTGTGGTTTAGGCGTTTGCTTCACCTACACTTGAAGACTCTAAATGAGGGGAGGCCAAATCATATCGGCAGTTTCATTAGAGAGAAGATTTGGTAACAAATACTCCCTCCGTTCCAAAATAGATGACTCAATTTTGTACTAACTTTAATACAAAATTGAGTCATCTATTTTGAAACGAAGGGAGTACTAGTGTGTCCACTGTTGCGAACAACAGATTTCATGTGGGGACGGAGGACATGTTAACTTCTTCCTGGGCATACAAGTTCTTCGACCGTGGAGCACTTTTACTCCTCACTCAGTGTGCTGCATAATCCCTCTCTTGGGATTGGAATGTCTCGATACACTGGTCATCCATGTGTACATGTTGACTTTTTCGGAATTTTATGATGCTGCACCAAAAAGCATTTTTTATATTTTTTTCAGAGATCCAGGCTCACAAGAGCCCGAAAATCCAAATGATGTTTAGACTTTATACCAAGGTTATATTATGATACCATGGTCTACATGTGTGTACTAAAATAATAGGATTTCAATGCTATGATTGAGTAAAGATGAGAGGTGCATGTCACTGTTAGTTTTCGGGGGTGAACTGCCCAATGCAGACCGAATCGAAATAAGATGACGCACAATTTTTCCTGTATGTTTATTGCAAGTGCTACTATAATGTACAAGTATGACATGCAGACTGCGGATGAAACCAAGAAAAATACTACGCCCATTTTGATGAGACTTAATAAGTTGAATGATGTTATTTTGGCCTCCCAAATGCTTATATCCTAATGTCTTCTCTTAGGCCTTGTACAATGCAAGGTGTTTAGAGAGGTGCTTGATAAAATAAACCGCTTTTTTTTGTACATCAGTGCTTATTTCTATAAGAGGGGTGCCTAATTAAGCGTCTATCTTTACAAATAAGTAGTGGTGCTTAAGAAAATGCTGATTTATTTCTCTAAGCACATTGCATTGTACAAAGGCCTTAACACGCCACGTCAAATCTTTTGTCTACTTGACGCATAGTTAATAAGGGGAGATAATTGCAGTGTTTCTTATCTACAAGACCATCTCTACAGGGAGTCCAATATGTTTTTTTGTTAAGTTGCATAATATAAAATTATTGTGGTTTTTAAGAGGCAAAAGACTTGCCATTTCTTGATTAAGAGAGAGGTAAAATTGCCTGGTCAATTTACGGAAAGCCGGCCTAAAACTGATACAACTCAACCCATAAAATGGACAACACCGGCCAACTTGGCCATATGCCAACAGATGGTCACAGGCGCCAGCGAATGACAACTTCGACTTTGACGATGATCTTTGTGAGGGAAATATGCAGGGCTTGCACTGGCCGAGTCCTCCAATGACCACCGAGTGCCTGTCATTGTCACCACCTGGACATAGTCCACTGCAACTCTGACTCCACAACAACCAAGCAACCACGGAAGAGCACATCGGACACACTAGATAAACCGATTACCAGAGTCCGAGCCACGACCCCAACTCATCTTGACGCCATCATCGTTGGCAAATAGACGTTGACACCCCTGACCTCGACGACAGCCACCAAGAACCACTGGTCTCCTAGTTGTAGTCCGCTTCAAGACGATGCCCCCAAGGAGGAGAAAGGCGCCGGAACGCCTCCATCGCCCAATCCAGATGATCTGAGGTTTCCCTCTGGAGCCAAGGCTGTGGGGAGAGGGGTGAGCACACCTTCCACAGTGACGCTTCCAAAGATCGTGACACCCACGGGGGCCGCCTCCGCCGGTTCCGAAGAAGAGGATTATTGTGGTTTAGATCATATACTGAGAGAACGAGCTATAACCATAATAAAGTAAAAAAAACACATTGGAATATTATGCCACTCCTTGACCAAAGCACCATAGCCTTAGTGTTAGATGGCATCATACATCAAGTTAAGTTCAATTTCTATAGTAACTTGGGCAAATGTTTTTAACAATTCTGGGGTGCCAGTGTCTCTCGGTATCTGCCTTCCATATGGGGCAAGGTGCGAACCTCAAAGAGTACTCGGATGACTCGTGTCGATTCCAAAGTTGAAGAAATAATGCCTGAATCTCCATCTGCATCCAAATTCAAGTAAATTTCACTGGAGTTGTTCATGCTTTTTAGGTTCCGATACGTAAGAGCCATTTTCCATTGACCATACTTGATAATTTCAGAAATAAAAACAAGGATGCCTGGAACTAGAAGTAGAACATTGCTGCGACCCGCCCTCCCAAAAGACATAGTATAAAGCAAGGACAACTTTGAATTAAGCATACGGCCTCCACATTTCACAATGTAAATCCAAATTTTGCACACACACAAATAATGAGCAGGTGAATGCTCGAGTACCATGCATCTCTAAATATCAGAGTTAGTGAAATTCAAAATATTGTGTCAACTATGATGGTTAGTTATGTTAGATTTCATAATTTTATATAAAGATTCACAACATATAATTAATCACAAATTTGCTTCAAAATAAACCATTTGTATTGTACATATACTTTTAGATTTGTGAACACAAATTGAACATTTTCCAAAATATCTTATAAGCTGGGCTTGCGATATGTAGCACTTTTAGTGGTTGAATTTTAGAGTTGAATCGAAAAATACAACACTTTTATTAAAACTGGAAATACTAGTGTGTACATTCCATTTTATTTATGCTTGGTTCTTCGATACTGGACAAATAGTTTTAGGCAGTCTCATAATCTTTTGTAAGTATTTTATTCTTTTAAATTATATTTTGGTGTCAAGTACGAGTAGAACACTGGTGGAAAAAAGGCCATTGGTCGCGGTTGGCAACTGCCATTAGTCGCGGTTGCGCAACCGCGACCAAATAAGCGCGACTAATGCCCCCAATCTTTAGTCGCGGCTGCTTAAGAACCGCGACTAACGGCCCGTCCACGTGGGCGCCAGGCGGCCATCGGGGCGGAGGACCTTTAGTCGCGGTTCTTCTGGCCAACCGCGACTAAAGGCCGCCGCAGGTTTAGGATTTTAGCCGCCCCCCCTAAACCTGTTTTCTGTTTAATTTGTATTGTTTTATTTCTTTTGTGCTTTATTTTAATTTTGAAGGAGTTTCATATATTCTACGGTACTATACATACATGCATATGAATGTACAATTTCAAATAAATATGAAATTAGAATCAAAAAGAATTCAAGAGGAATATACAATATATATTCAATATCATCGGATGACCATATACAATTTTGAACAAGTTTCCATACATGATTTAATCCATATAAAGTTCTACGTCCTCGTAATAGTGTTCTCCTTTAGGATGGAGGACTTCCTGTTGAACCATCCAGCTAGTTCCTCTTGAAGTGGTCGGAAGCGAAGCTTACGGACTAAGCATCCACCGGAGGTTATTCCTCCGAGCATTGGTATCACTCGAACCCGCTCAGAGGTGTATCTCGGATCATCTCACGAACATAGTATCCACATAGATTGGTCTCCGATGGCTGAATATCCCCAGCATTCTTAGGCTTTAACCTTTTGAATTCTAGCTCTTTTTTGAATTCACCGACCTTTGTATCTACGAACCGTCTCCAAACCCTACGAGGCAAAGAAAATTAAATGAACAAGAGAGTTATTAGTTACTTGATATTAGGAAATGAACGAAATAGGCCGATCGATATAGAGCGCAAATGAATGAAAATAATTACTTCTGCAGCATTCTTCTCATGTCGCCCCAAAGCTTTGGATCCATATTCAGAGAGTCGTGGGCGAGACATTACGAGGTGTTAACTTTAATTACTAGCAGAATCCAGTGGAACCTGCGGACACGATACATGCACGACGTCATGCATAACTCATCGATTAGCCGCCACATACCATGCATGGAGTAAACAAAAGAGAATGTGCTCAAGACAGAAACACTCACCCAAAATTGTAAGGAAATAGAATATCACTTTTGAGTTCCTGCTTTGTAAGAAACCGGCACAGGTCTGCCTCCACGTCGGCGGGGTGACGCTCCAACACATGTCCATTAACTATGTGTGGGTCAATGAACCCAACATCATGGATGTTCCTTACTCTGCATTCCTTAATCTTCATTCTGCATGTATAATAGCGGACACAACAATATAGTTAGGACATATATATAGTGCAGGCAATATGAACGAGATGGGGTAGAAATTAATAAATCACTTACGTAACGTAGCAACCGATGATAGATTTGTCGAGCTCGCGAGATTGAAAAGCTGGAACAATTCACTCAAAGGTAATTTGTACATAGTAATGTTTGAAGTGATGCTCATGTCTAACTTCCGCATAAATATATTCTTTGGCGTTTTATTTTTATGTAACCCTTGTACCAATTCAGCAGCCTTTCATTTGGTCGTAGATCCTTTCTCTGCGCAGGCTCGGCGAGAGGCCCATTCTTGACATATGTAATTACTACCTCCTTCACTGGCGCCTCATCAAGGCCTAACAGTTCACGAAGAGTAATACCTAAGTTGGCCGCTTGTTCTCTCGCACTGCTATACTAATCCTCGTGTTGCTGCAGCTTGTATGATCTCGGGGTCATCCGGACAGAAGGCTTCCACTATAAGCGGGCAATCGATTGTTTACTTTGTTCCCCGAGCTGGGCAACTTGTTTCCCGCTTTTTTACTTTCGGCCTTCTCCCGCTCTTTGTTCTCCTTGAACATGAGTGCCTGCCTGCAGTTCACGTGCATAGTCGTTAGGCAGATTCTTCATGGCTTGGGACGGTGTGCTCAAAATGACTTAGCCCACTTCTTTTGCTCATCGAAAATACTGGCTTGGGCTCGGGCTCTCTTTTCTTCTTGCAGTCCGCCTTCCATTTCTCCAAATCAGCAGCCGCGTCAGCGTCGACTTCCTCGGCACTACGCTCCCAAGGCCTTGTGGGGAGAGGCTTCAAATGATGGCTCCGGTACCTTTGTGGTCTTAGGTACATAAGGGTCCCGGGTTAATAATCCAGACTGCTTCGCCTCTTTGCCGTAGGTGGATTGGGGGCGGCGTCGATCACCCGCCGGACGAGGACCTGGGGCGGCGGATGATCACCACGGACGTTAGGATCGGGGCGGCGTCGGCTTACGTGGACGGAGGTGTAGGTGAACCGCCACCACCACCACCACCACCACCACCGCCACCGCCACCACCACCACCGTAGGGGGTGGACTTGTTGTCCTTGGCGCCTCGCCTCGAAACTTGATAAACTTCTTTTGCCATAGAATGAAATGGCGCTTGACATCTCCAAGTCTTTTCTCCCCTTGTGTGTAGCAATGTCAATCTCCGTGTCCTCAAACCCTTGGACTATGTCCTCCACCGTGACACGAGCATAGCCATCTTGAATGGGGTTGTTGTGGTGGAGTGCTCGAGTAAACATGGTAAAGCACTGCCGATGGCTACCTTCATGGACATGTTCCCGATAGGATAATACATGATGACATTCTTTCATCTCCTTTATATCGCCCACGGGTAGCGAGGAGGCTCCGTGCAGTAATTTCGACCACCGTGAGGCTCCGGTGCAGTAATTTCGACCACCGTGAGGCTCCGTGCAGTAATTTCGATCGTCGGTGCATCTGCACCAGCCGTGGGGCCTCCGTGGAAGCCACGCTGCTTCTCCGCTGCTGGCTTCCGAGATCCGCTGGATGATCTTCATGCTGCACCCGAGCTGCATCTCTTTCGCTACTAGTACACTCATGGTTTTCTTCATCACATCCATTTCCGATGCCAACCGCGCCACAACATCTGCTTCCCGATCCATCTTTCTCTTACGGCTTCAGAATCAGACGGGTCATCGCTCGGGGAACCCTATTTTCCACGGAATGTGCCCCATGCCTCGTGACACGCCCTCCGTGTTCGTGGATTCCCGAGGGCTTTTGTCGGTAGCGTCGTTCTCTCTGTTGAACTTGATCTTCCCTGTTGAGCATCCTTCATTGCGCCAATAAGGGCTTGGGTGGGTTTAATTAATTTGCCCTGTAAACACACTCCCCCTGTCTCCGGGTTCAGCGTTCCCCATGCCCGTACCACCAGCTTTTTGGCCCTTGGGTCCCATCCTCCGCATTCGGACGGATTCTCGCGCCTCATCTCGCTTCTCCATCTTCTCCAACCTAGGCACCAAAATGCGATACCCTCCTAGCCCCATAACATGATTGTACTCCTTCTTAGCCGCATTTTCCTTATTTTTTTTCGATATTTCAATGAACTGCTCCGATTTCTTTTGCTTCACAAATTCTGGCCAATCATGTTTTAGTTTCTCATATTGTCCTTTGAAATCCGAGTCTTGTTCTCGCTTGACAAAGTCACGGGCTAGATTTTGCTTGAATTTCCGGAATGCGTCGGCCATCTTATGAAGAGCTTAACTGTTTGACTAGCCTCCTCCTCTCCTTGTTTTCCTCAATCTTGTTACCCTCCTCATCGAATTTGTTGTATTCCGGAGGTAGAACGAAATGTTCCATAAGCTTCTTGAAGCAATCTTTTTTGTTCTCTTATCGACAAAAGTGAAACCATCAATTCGTGCCTTCTTTGGCTCATTCCACTCTCGACGGTGATCGAGACGTTGTCTCTAACAATGGCTCCGCATTGGTCGACAAACTTGGTGGCGTTCTTGCGGGGCTCCGGCTGCCCGCCGTAATCGTCGACAACCTCGATGGTGCATGTTTCTCCTGGTTTCATCGTCTTGGTTGCGCCCACGCTTTGACGACGTACTTGATTGTTTCGACGATCCGCCGAGGGCTAAAATAAGAAAGAGAGTCGCTGCGTTAGTACACACATATTTATTCAAATCAGTTAGTTTGTATCACCAGAGGCTCAATGTATATATATACCTCGCCACGGAGGTGGTTGCTACTTCCATTTGAAGATAAATGCGTTTATCGACGCTTCTTGACATCATCTTGTCGACGGCGCCTTCATCTTCACCGTCAAGGTTCAGATAAGAAGAGATATCATCTTCTTCTTCTCCGGTCGGCACATATTGAATATCGCCGTTTATGATGCCGAACATATGTGCTTCACCGTCCGGATCATAGTTGTCCATAATCGGGTCAGCTCTATCGTCCGCCATTATGTCAGTCCTGAAAATATGTAGTAAAAACAAATTAATTAAGTGAAGAAGGGGGGCGGTGGTGGTGGCGGTGGCGAAAGGGCTGTGGATATAGGAGGGGTCGAGGAAGGGGTGGGATAGGGTGTCGCGGTAGAGCGAGAGACGGGCGGCGTACGACGGCGTCACGGAGAGGGAGGCGAGGACAACACACACGGAGAGGGAGGCGAGGACAACAGACAACCACGTGGGTCCCGGTTGGTCTGGCCGGCGAGCAAGCAAGTGCATAACAGGACAACAAGCAAAGCTAGACATGTTCTAACGCGGTATGAGGTGATACCGGTGAAGGGGGGAAACATCCAGGTTAGTATCCCCAGTGTTCCGTGTTTTCGGACTGTTGAACCGGAGGGTGAAAGTTGCGTGTTTGCTATGCTAGGGATGTGTGGTGGTCGAACGGGTTGCGTATCCTGATTCGTCTCTTCGCTCGAGCAATTTTCATGTAGAAAGTTTTTTCATCCGAGCTACGGATTATTTAATATTAATTTTCAAAGTTTTAATTCATTTTAGAATTAATGTAATTAATTTAATTAGGAAATGCCATTATGACGCCAAAGATGATGTCAAGGTGATGTAATTAGGTTATTAAGGTTAATTAACAGGGTTAGTTAGATTAATTAACAAGATTAATTAAGTTAATTAATTGGTTAATTAATTAATAATTTTAATTAATATATTTTTTCCTCGCTTTTTTTTACATTTCAGGCTCACGGCGCGGCCACGAGCGCCCACCGGCGCGACTTGTGGGCTCACGGCTGCCACGAAGCGCCCACCGGGCGAGCCCAGCGATGGCCTCGGCGCGCCACCGGCGACAAGGAGGCAGCCAAGGGCGAGGTAGCGGGTCATGCGGGGCTGGGCGGCGAGGTAGCGGGCTTGGAGGAGCGGGGCCGCAGTATCGAGGCGGGCCGACGGCGGGCGGCGCCGAGGGCGACGGCGACGGCGGGCGGCGCCGAGGGCGAGGGCGACGGCGGCGCCGAGGGCGAGGGCGACGGCGGCATTTAACAAAGGGAATCGGAGAAGACGAGAATCGGGAACAGGCCTTGTATTTATAGCCCCCCTTTAGTCGCGGCTGGCGACGAGACCCGCGACTAAAGGTGCCCTTTAGTCGCGGGTCGCCTGCCCAACCGCGACTAAAGGGGTTTTGGCGGTCCCGCGCTTTCACCTTTAGTCGCGGTTGGTCTCGCCAACCGCGATTAAAGGTTCTACTTTAGTCGCGGTTGGTCGGGCCAACCGCGATTAAAGTCTCATTTTTAGTCGGGGTTGGTCGGCCCACCCGCGACAAAAGGCCGCCGCAGGTTTAGGGTTTTAGCCCCCCCCCCCCCAAACCTGTTTTCTTTTTAATTTGTATTGTTTTCTTTTTAATTTGTATTGTTTTCTGTTTAATTTGTATTGTTTTATTTCTTTTGTGCTTTATTTTAATTTTGAAGGAGTCTCACATATTCAATATGTTAAAAACACAAATAATATATCAAAAATTCAGAAAAATAGAACTAATTCATTTCAAAATTCTAAAAATACAAATAATATATCAAAAATTCAGAGAAGTTCTTCCCGTACCTCTGTCTTCCCACAAGTTCTTCCCGCCAGTCTTCCCGCCAGCTTCTTTCCCGCCTATGTCTTCCGCCATTTCTTCACGCCTCTATCTTCACAGACGATGCTCCTTTTATAGGCAGGGCGTCAGGCGCTACCCACGCGTCTGTCTAACCTTTAGTCCCGGTTGCACCAACCAGCGGGACTAAAGGTTAGATGACCAGCTCTGATTCCTCTTCTTCCCGCCATTTCTTCCCTGTCTTCCCGCCTCTTTCTTCCCGCCACTTTCTTCCCGCCTCCTGTCTTCCCGCTCCCATTTTTCCCGCCATTTCTCACTACATATATGTAGCCCGGCTTGGCCAGCATTATCACATCTCTACAATCTCTCATCACTCTCTCATGGCTTCCACCGCACCCACTCTATCCTAACAGCAGGTGGAGGAGCTTTGCGCCTCGAACTACCCTTGTCCACCGGGCTACCGCGTCCCCACCGGCTGGAGCCTAAGCGCCGGCGGCGTGCCGGTCCCTCCCGTCCCTCAGAAGTGCACACGGCGGCCATCACGAACCACTACTACCTCGACCTCACGCCGGAGCAGCGGATGAATCCCACCGGCATCCCGATAACCAGCATACTTGGGACGCCTTCTTCATCAATCGGCGTGAGAGGGCGCCGCCAGTATGAGGAGGACGGTTCGCCTCCTGGGAACTTCCACGAGGCGGACGTCGGCTATGGTGGTATGGCAGGACTCGCAGAGCGTCATGGACTACATCACGGCCGGCGATATCCCCCGCTGCGCTACCCTCGATTCGAGCCACGGCGCCGCGACAATGACGACGGCGGCGACAATGACGACGACGGCGGCGGCAACTTAGAAGGCGGCGACTACCAAGATAACGACGACGGCGGCTATGAAGACTACGAGTATGCATATTATACGCCTAGGCAGGAGTATGACTAAATCACTCCAAATTTCATGTATCATCGGTGGTATCTTGAATCATTCAAAATGGATACCAAACACATCACGGGTAATATAATTCACATGATCCATTCAACAAAGTTTGGTACAATAAATTATTACACATCATTTCTTCCCTTGTGTCCCTCGCTTGCTTACGATTGTGCCGTATCCATGGAGCATCCTCATCATTTAACTTAATGCTTGGGTCGGTGTTCACTTTGAAGGGCGGAATTTCAGCAAACATATTATAATCTTCCGACATGTCTGTCTTGTCCTCCACTCCCACGATGTTTCTTTTCCCCGAAAAGAACAATGTGGCGCTTTGGATCATCGCATGATGTAATCGATCGTTTTCTTATCTTTCCGCTTTCCTCGGTTTGCTACTCATGTCCTTCACATAGAAAACCTGAGCGACATCTTTCGCTAGGACGAATGGTTCGTCAAGGTAACCAAGATTGTTGAAATCCACCATTGTCATTCCGTATTGCTGGTCCACCTTTACCCCACCTCCTGTTAGCTTGAACCATTTGCACCGGAACAAAGGGACCTTAAAGGAGGGTCCATAGTCAAGTTCCCATATCTCCTCTATGTAACCATAATATGTGACCTGATGCCCATTCTCGGTTGCTTCATCAAAGCGGACACCACTGTTTTGGTTGGTGCTCTTTTTATCTTGGGCGATCGTGTAAAATGTATTCCCATTTATCTCGCACTTTGGAAAGTCGTTATAGTCAAGATGGTGTCTTGGCCAACATGTACAGCTGATCTACAACATCATTGTCATTCATTAAATGTCTTCTCAACCAACGCCGAAAGTCTCCATGTGGGCCTTCCTAATCCAGGATTCAGGCTTCCCGGGTTGTCGAACGTAAAATATTCTTGTGTTTCTCAAAGTACGGAGCCACCAAGCTGGAATTGGTCAAGACAAAGGTGGTGTGCTTCAAATGAGAATGGTCAGTCCATACATATCGTTGATTTCCTTCCGATCGTGCCTTTTCCACTTAGTCTCCCCTCGTGTCGCGATCGAGGAAGACCAATCGGCTTAAGGTCGTGAACAAAGTCAACACAAAACTCAATTACCTCCTCATTTCCATAGCCCTTGGCGATGCTTCCTTCCGCCTAGCACGGTTACGAACATATTTCTTTAATACTCCCAAAACCTCTCGAAGGGGAACATATTGTGTAGAAATACAGGACCGAGAACGAAAATCTCTTCGACTAGGTGAACCAGGAGGTGCGTCATAATATTGAAGAAGGATGGCGGGAACACCAACTCGAAACTGACAAGACATTGGATCACATCGCTCAGAACTGTGGTAGAACTTCCGGATTGATTACCTTCGAGAGATTGCATTGAGGAATGCACATAGCTTCACAATGGCTACTCGAACATTTTTCCGCAGGAGCCCCTCAAAGCAATCGGAAGCAATTGCGTCATAATCACGCAAGCGCCGTGGAGACTTCAGGTTTTGGAACTTTTTCTCCGCCATGTTTATTATTCCCTTTATATTGGACGAGAATCCAGACGGGACCTTCATACCGCTCGGGCATTCAAAAAGATGACCTTCTCTTCTTTGGTCGAGCGTAGCTGGCACGACCTTGAAACCATTCCGGATGCCGGTCATCGTGGTCTTTCAAACGCTGCTGGTCCTGCCGTGCTTCCTTTGTATCATTTGTCTTCCCATACACGCCCAAGAAGCTTAGGAGGTTCACGCAAATATTCTTCGTAACGTGCATCACGCCGATTGCAGAGCGGACATCTAGGACTTTCCAATATTCTAGCTCCCGTAATATAGATTTCTTCTTCCACATGGCTGCGTCTGCCAGCTCCCTTCGAACTGATTGTCCGCCAGACCCTTTCCAAAGATGACTTTCAAATCCTTGACCATATCAAATACCTCAGCACCAAGCAGTCGTTCCGCAGTGCTTCGCCGGTGATCTGCCTTGCCGTTGTAATGCTTGCCTTTCTTTCTTCGATGAATTTTCGGAAGAAATCGACGATGCCCAAGGTACACGTTCTTCTTACAATTTGGCAAATGTACACTTTCAGTCTCATGTAAGCAGTATGCGCATGCATTGTATCCCTTATTTGACAGTCCCGAAGGTTACTAAGAGCAGGCCAATCGTTGATGGTTACGAAAAGCAACGCCAGAGGTCAAATTCCTCTTGTTTGTGCTCATCCCACACACGGACACCACCCCACAGCTGTAAAAGTTCATCAACTAATGGCCTTAGGTACACATCGATGTCGCTGCCGGGTTGCTTGGACCTTGGATGAGCACCGGCATCATAATGAACTTCCGCTTCATGCACAACCAAGGAGGAAGGTTGTAGATGCATAGAGTCACGGGCCAGTGCTATGGCTGGAGCTCGCCGCCAAAAGGATTCATGCCATCCGTACTTAGAGCAAATCTTATGTTCCTTGGCGCCACCTGCAAAATCTTTGAACCATCTGTCGATCTTTCTCCATTGCGTTCCATCTGCGGTGTGTCTCAACTCCCCGTCCGACTTACGGTCCTCTTTGTGCCATCGCAACAACTTGGCATGCTCTTTGTTCCGAACAGACGTTTCAACCGTGGTATTATAGGAGCATACCACATCACCTTGGCGGAACCCTCTTCCCGGTTTCGCCCTCAACATCGCCACCGTGGTCATCGCCTCGATCTTATAACGCAATGCAAAGGTATACCGGGCATTCATTCAAATTCTCGTATTCATCATGTAGAGGATGCACAAGTTGATGCATGCATGTATCTTCGTAACCTCTAAACCTAGAGGGCGCATACAACCTTCTTTGCTTCAGACGTCTTTGGCGGGCAACTCGTTATCCTTTGGAAACATATTCTTCAACATTTTCAGCAAGTTTTCAAATGCCGAGTCAGCTACACCCGCCTCTGCCTTCCATTTCAGCAAATCCAGCAGTGCAGCCCAGCTTTTTCGCACCATCATCGCATCCGGGTACAGCGCCTTTTCTCGTGATCCTCTAACATGCGATCCAAATTCTCCCTCTCCTTTTCGGTTTAGCTGCGTCTCCGTGCATCAGCAATGGTCCGACCAAGATCATCAACGGATCATCACGCGCCTCTTCTTCACCTTCCCTTCACCTTCAAAGATCCTCCATGAAAGTATCACCGAAATGAGCAAGATAGCTTTCATCGATGAAATCATCCCCTTCTTCATCTTCTTCCATTATAACCCCTCTTTCTCCATGCTTGGTCCAACAATTATAGCTTGGCATGAAACCCTTCCAAGCAGATGCATGTGAACAACTCTTGAGGAAGAGTAACCCTTCTCATTCTTACAGATAACACATGGACAGATAACAAAACCCCCCCGCTTGTTCGCATTAGCCACTACGAGGAAATCTTTCAAACCCGTAGTGAACTCACTGGAGAGTCGGTTACCGTATATCCATTGCCGATTCATCTGCATTATTATAATATAAAATATATAATTAACCATCATGCATTTGTTAAACTAACTAGCTACAAACAATATAAATTAAACAATGAACTACACACATGCATATTGACACATCAAAGGTTCATCAAGTTGCTAACCGCGATCGAGGAGTGTGGCTCCAACACTTCATGTCATGTTTGTTTCATGCTCTTGGGGCATTTCATCAAACACCTTATGTGCATAAGAGGAACCAAAAGCAAACCTACACCCACTTGTGAAGAGAATGGCTCCAAATGGCTAAGTGTTGGCTGCTGGATGGGTATATATAGGGGAGGGGCTTTAGTCGCGGTTGGCCTGGCAAACCGTGACTAAAGGTGCCCGAAGGCCTTTAGTCGCGGTTGTCCTGTCCAACCGCGACTAAAGCCCCTCACGTGCACCAGCTGGCCACCGAGCGCCCTGGGCCCAGGCCTTTGGTCGCGGTTCACCTCCAGAACCGCGACTAAAGGTCCCATTAGTCGCGGTTCCTACAGCTTCGCGACTTATGTGGCTGGACGGAAGCCTGTTTTTCCATTAGTGGAAGTTCAGTTCAAACAACTTTGACAAAATTTTTTTCTTGCAAAACCGTGAGGGATTGTAGTTTTTATTTGGATATAAAATTTAGTGAACTCCTATTGGATGATAGGATGATTTTTTATGTTTACTACAGCAAAAAAAATTCAATTGTTTTTGTGATCCACGCTCGACAAAATGTTTAAAAAGTTTGAATATCAAGACGTGACATGAAAGCATGTGAGTGGATATGGTAGCGAGGAGTCCAGCCCGAGCCGCCTGAAGTCCGTTGGCCGCTAGATCTGGCGCACGCACCACCCCGAGCTTGCCGCGGCTCGATTCCGGGCGTCCGCAAGGAGCTCCACTAGCAACACACCGCAACCCATCGATCCCAACCCCACCGAGCGCATGCCAGCCCGCGCATGCGCAACCAGGGTTGGTCCTGAGATTTTGGGGGCCTGGGGCGGAAATAAAACTTTGGGCCTGATACTGGTAATAATATGTGGATTGCATATGACTATACGATCATGTCTGGGCACATAATTCATGAGCAAATTTCTAAAATATTGTTTTGTAACGTTGGATCCTAAAACGCACGACGACGAAAATAGGAAGTACATAATATAGGTAAAATGACTTTTTTAATTGCACAAGAGATTAAAGCTCTTGAATTTGCAATGGTGTGAGTGAACATACATGCAATCACATAAGACAATTTGTAAGAGCTCTAAACTCAAATCTATTGAAAATAAATAAGTAGCAAATAGTACCGCTAGATATTGTATGAAAATATCTCATTCCAATCTAAGAAGCTTTCAGCACTAAAATTCTACAATTTAAAGTATAAGTAGGTTCATCATTGGTTGAATTAATTAGTTTTAACAGAGGTGATATAAATTTTAAGTATGATCACGAGAATGTATACCTCACAAATGGCTGAATTTCAAAACGGTAATATGATACACCTTGGATTTACATCGGTTGATCGGCAACCCGGTGCTTGGCCATGACGCGATGCTAGGCCATGCGATCTGGCTGTGCATGCGTGTGTGCATCCGGCGCCTGGAGGCTGGAGTCTCGCGAGCTCGGTTCGTCGGCGTTCGTGCGTGGGCACTCGCGAGCGATCGGAGCGCTGGGTCTGGTGAAAAGCGTAATTAGGGATAGGTAGCGATCTTTTCTCATTAGGGTAGTAGCAATCTTTTTAGGAAGAAAATCATTGTAGGTATCTTGTTGTTGGAGAAAATCCTCGCGATTGGAAAGAAAACAATGCAGGCCCTGTGTACTTGGCTAACTTTTTTTAGGCATCCGTGACAGTTTTCCTACTGAGAGCCGAGCGGATATTTTTCACGATCTGTACTTTGGCTACTGCGTACATGGCTGGGGCCCCTGGGATGGTGGGGCCCGCCCCCCCGACTGGCCCTGGCGCAACCGCCGCCGTTCGCCACCGCTGGCTAGATGCTGCATAAGGCCGAGCGCAACTGACACCATGAAGTCACCGCGTCCTCGACACGCGCCCGCACCAGCTGCGTCGTCGTGCCCCCTCATCCAAGGTTAGGCCCCGCAATACCACCATCGTGCAAGGAAGGAGAGAAGGCCTCGCTGCCGCCAATGCCGGCCGAGCTTAGACCGGTGCCACCTGCTGGCGCCGAGGAGGAGAGAAGAAGAGGAGAAGAGGAGAGACCAAGACTAGCGTTTTGCCCCACCACCGCTCGTGGGAGCGTGGCTGCCACTAATAACTATATAGAGCTACCAAAAGGTAACATGACCCACTTCTGCTTCGATATACCCCACCTAAACACATGGACGATTTAGATTAGTCGATACCTCTTCATAAATAAGAGCATAATGGTCATATATTAGAAATCATTCATGAGCTGGGCCGGCCAGCGCCAAGGAGGAGAGGGAAGACCAGGATAGTGTTTTGCCCCACCACGGCTCGTGGGAGCGTGGCTGCCACTAATAATTAGAGCTACCAAAAGGTAACATTGTATACTCATCAGATCTCGTTAAGTGAGAAACAAGAAAGAAATATCTAAAAGCGATGGAGTACGTAACACAGAAGCTATACAAAAAGGAAATTTCGAGCTTAATTGGTCCTCCGATCAGACGAATGAGTCAGGGAGACAGCATCAAAGAGCTGCCAAAGTGCCAAAAGACGGTATTGTATTGTACACACTTTCTTTTTTTAGGATCATATTGTACACACTTTGGAACAAATGGATGGTTCTCCTCTCCTACGATCTGTCGCAGTATTACATTTACTTCGATTATCCTTTTTCTAAAGCTACCACGACTTTGCCTACAGCTTGTTAACCTCCTGCCAAGCACACGCGACCTGCATGATTAAAAGGTGGTCATTGCTCTCCCAAATTTAAGGCATCTTCAACGCCATCCATTAAAATGATTAAGCAAAATGTTTATCCCGGGTATGGCCGCCTCCATTTAATATGCATATGTTGATTTATAACATATGCAAAATAAGTGCAAACATATGCAATTAAAACTAAAAAGCATCGGATGTTCATAATTTTTTTCATATGTGGCCGATCCCAAAAGTTGTCAGTTCGGCTGCTCACAAGCCGTCTGTCCATGCCAAGTTCTTTACTGTGTGGCCGACTCTTCCAAATTGGCCACCAAGCACTTCAACATCCTAGCATGGTAGTCTTGCAGGATCGTTGCCACATCGGGATCCAAGTCCGACATCTTCGTGGTCAACATCTTGGTGTCGTCCAAAGCTGACGTGAACTCGATCTTCTTTTCTAGAAGCTCAACCATTTTCTCTTGCACCACGATGAACTTGTCAAACTTCTCGGCCTTCTTTACCTCCTTCACCTCATCGCGCTTGACGCATGCCTCCTCCTTCTTCGCCATGATGTCCTTGCCGCCCCTTCTCGCTTCTCCTTCTCCTCCTCCCATTTCCTCCACTGGTTTCTAGCCATAGTTTGGACGGAGCAAGGCCTCCGATCATTGGATCACCACTTTCACCTACATCGGGCATGGCACCGGTCTTCAAGAAATGGTCAACAACATTGAGAAAATTGGGGTGTGCATTCAACTTCAACCAACAATGCATGAAGAGAAAGTAATTCCTCTCCGCCTTCAAGAACAATGTGACCACACGGCCGGCCTAGATAAAAGAAGGCACGATCAACAAGTTGCATATCCAGCTGAATGACCAACACAAATAGAGCGACAAAAAACTTACGATATTTTCAAATATTGTACCACTTGGCCACCGGATTTGCAATTGCTAGTAGTAGCCACGATACTTGCTCGTGGCCTGTTGAATGATGCGCCATCAATTAGTGAGCGGCTTTGGATTGCGCTCACGGATCACTCCCGTGAGATACATATCATAGTGCTTGTGCAGTTGTGCTCATGGAACTAATCATGCACATTCCGATGGTGCCCCTTTGCTCTTGTTATGAATCTGAATAGTTCTTGTGTCCAACCACGCATCAACCAACAATTCATCCTCCTTCAAGCTGAAACTTCTTTCCTTTTCTTTTTTGGGTTCGCACCCGACGCCTACATGTCCTCTGGATGACCATCTAACTGGTCGCCATTTAGCTGCTAGGTCTGCGTCTGCCAGGTGTCCCGGATCTAGGTGTGTGTCTGTTGGGTGGCCGTCGGCTCCGGCTGGGAGTTTTCCACTTACCCGTCTTCACGGGCGGCACCGTCATGGATCATGTTCATCAGTGCCTGGTTGAGACATTTCGGAAAACATAGACTGGCACCGACAGGCGCGGAAGCCGACATCCACGAACGGACAAGCGTCGGCGACTGCAACTCCATGAAGGTGTACTCCACGTTGAGGTCAATGTTGTACGACACGTGATGGTCAGCGGTGATGGTAGGCACAGGCTGCTGTCAGACCGAGTTGCGAGGTGACAAAGTTGTGTGGCAGCTTTAGGGGGGGGGGGGGGGCGAGCAGGGGTTACTATATATGCGCTAATTGGCCGGAGATAATCACATCATTAGCCCATATAAAATTATTTTAGAGAAATTAGCCCATATGAGTACTAATATAATAACTATTCTAGACCGAAAGCCCAATAGCCCATGTCATTGACTCATTGACTCATTGTCAATCCATCCATGCGGCCATGCGATCAATCCATCCATTGATCGTGTCCTGCACTAGGGCATTGTTTGCCGCTGCCGCCCAGCCGCCGCTGCCCGGTTGCCGCTTCCCGCCTCCCCGCCAGGTAAGGCGTTCACCAGTCACCACGCCGCCGCCCCTACCCTATCGGCTGCGCTGATCTGTCGTCTTTATCCGCTGTGTGTCCAGTGTGTAAGGACTAAGGAGGGAGTACTGGAGGAGAGAAGGAGGCTTCATTACATCAGAGTTTTGCAGTGAGAAAGGAAGATCAGATAGAGGAAGGTACCACTACGTACTTGTAGCTATCCGTTATTATGAATTAAAATCCTACTATCCTAATCTGGTGTGTTAGTGTTGTCTACAGAATAGTGAATTAATCTATTAATCATGGTTTTCCTTTATATAGTAGTCAATGAGGAAGCGAAAAGCACCAACAACTAGGGGGATAAATTTCTTTTTCACGCCAGTTGGGTCAACTTCAAGCTCCAACACTACTGGTGCCGAAAATGTGATTCCATCTGAGGAGCAACCTGTTGCAGATAACCAAACAAATGATATTCCTGTTGATATGCAAACTGATGAGCAACAGGTTGTGGCACCGGAAGAAGTTGTAGCGGGAGAAGGTACAATTGAAAGCACAAAATATGTAAGGGACCCCGGTATGCGCCAGCAAATTTGGGAACTCCCTCATGATGAGCAAGAAGAAGCACGCCGCTTCTATATTTTGAAGGGAGCTTATCAACCATACATGAGAGAATATCCATATAATAAACCAGGAAAAAATCGTCGTCGATTTCAATACAGTTATTTCAATTCTTTTCCTTGGCTTGAGTATTCGATGGAAACACATCGTGCGTACTGCCTACCTTGTTTCCTCTTCACAAAAAAGCCAAGTGGAAGGTGTGGCTCTGATGCATTCACAGTCAAGGGATTTAATAATTGGAAGAAGGTGAATGATGGAAACAAATGTGCTTTCTGAACTCACATGGGCAAAGATTCCAACTCCGCTCATAACTTTTCTCAGCGGTGTCATGATAATCTGAAAAATAGTTTGACTCACATTGACAAGTCAATGGTGAAAGTGTGTGCAAAAAAGGTCGCAGATGCAAGGCTAAGGCTTAAAGTTACAATTGATTGCATCAAGTAAGCAAACTTTTCTGTTTTGAGAATTCAAATATTTTATAATGTACATTAAAGCAAGTTATGACCTTTTTCTTGTTGATTTCATCAGATGGTTAACATTCCAAGCTTGTGCTTATAGAGGCCATGACGAATCTCCGGATCAAGTAATCAGGGTAATTTTCTTCATCTGGTGAGGTTCTTGGCTTCTTATAGCAAAGAGGTGAATGCGGTTGTTTTGGAAAATGCTCCAAGGAATGCGAAGTACACCTCCCATACAGTGCAACAAGAAATCCTCACATTACTTTCTAGTAGAGTTAAGGGAAAAATTAGAGATGAAATTGGTACTAGCAAGTTCTGCATAATGGTAGACGGCTACCGAGATGAATCAAAGAAAGAGCAAATGGCATTGGTTCTTCGATTCCTGAGCACCGAGCGGTTCATACAGAGCGCTTTTCTTGATGTAATTCATGTCACTGACACTACTGCTTTGACTCTCAAGAAGGCAATTTGCAAAGTCCTTTCTGATAATAATTTGAATGTCCAAGACATTAGAGGACAAGGCTATGACGGGGCAAGTAATATGAGAGGCGAATGGAATGGATTGAAGGCTCTAATTCTGAATGACTGTCCTTATGCATATTATGTGCATTGCATGGCTCATCAGTTACAGTTAGCGCTTGTTGCCGCGTCAAGGGAGGTACATGATGTGCATAACTTTTTCCAAAATGCAAATTTCATTATAAATGTTGTTAGCGCATCGACTAAACGTAATGATGAGTTGTTAGCAAATAAAGCTGGGGAGATTGCACGCGAAATTGAATTGGGAGAACTCGATACAGGAAAAGGGAAAAATCAGATAGGAACTTTACAAAGACCTGGTGACACTAGATGGAGTTCCCACTTCAAGTCAATTCAGAGTTTACAGAAGATGTTTGGCGCTACAGTTGAGGTCCTAAGGAGTATAGCAAATGACCGTGCAACCTCGAAATATTCTAGAGGAGATGCTGTAGGAGCCCTAAAAATAGTTATGTCATTTGATTTTGTGTTCATTTTACATCTAATGGAGAAAATCATGAAAATCACTGATGTTTTATGTCAAACACTCCAAAAGAAGTCACTAGATATTCTGAATGCATTAGATTTGGTCTCAACCACAAAGGTGCTACTTGGTAAGCTGAGAGAATATGGTTGGGATCCCCTTCTTCAGGAGGTTCAATCTTTTTGTTTGAAGCATGAGATTGACATCCCTGATCTGAATAGCAGGTAACATATATTTTCTTGTTCATATAATATAGGATATTATTTATCATATTTACTAATATATGATGTGATTTGTAGGTATGTAGATGTAACAAAGTCTCGCAACAAACATGATAACACTACTACATTACATCACTACAAAGCAGATGTGTTCAATGTTGCCATAGATCAACAATTGGTTGAGCTAAATGATCGTTTCGGTGTTCAAAACACAGAGCTTTTGACACTTTGTGCATCTTTGGATCCACCGCATGACTCATTTGACGTGTCTAATATATGCACATTAGTGGAAAATTTTTATCCTGCTGACTTTTCTAGTCAAGAACGAGCTCATTTGGAGTCTCAACTTCCCCATTTCCAGCTTGATGTTTGCAACCATCCAGAGCTAAAGAGTTCGCCTTCACTTGCTGATTTGACTATTGGATTATTTAAAATAGGTAAAGTTGCTACATACTCAATGGTTGAATGATTGATAGACTACTGCAGTTGTTCATAACTTTTGCTTATTTGACTCCTTGATTATTAAATACAGTAAAGCTGCTACGTACTCAATGGTTGATAGATTACTACGGTTGGTCATAACTCTTCCGGTGTCAACCGCGACAACCGAGCGAGCTTTTTTAGCTATGAAACTAGTCAAGACACGTCTTCGAAACAGAATGGGAGATGACTTTTGTCACGCCCAATATGCGACCCTATCCAAAAGGAACTCGATGGTCCCACCAAGGATAGACTCGCATATTGAAACGCTTTTGCAAGGTGGATATCATTACATCAACATTACATAATACATAGGGATACATACATAAGGCACAAATGCCACAAGAATACATCAACATCGTATACAAGATCAACATCCGAGTACGGATGAAACATAAAAATACTCTCACGACATCCACCCTGCTAGCCCAGGCTGCCGACCTGGAACCTATCCCCTGATCGAAGAAGCAGAAGAAGAACTCCAAACAAGCAAACATCGCTCTCGCGTCATGATCATCGCATAACCTGTACCTGCAACTGATGGTGTAGTAATCTGTGAGCCATGAGGACTCAGCAATCCCATTACCATGGGTATCAAGACTAGCAAAGCTTAATGGGAAAGGAAGGGATAAAGTGGTGAGGTTGCAGCAGCGACTAAGCATATATGGTGGCTAACATACGCAAATGAGAGCGAGAAGAGAAACAAAGGAACGGTCACAACTAGTAATGATCAAGAAGTGATCCTGAACTCCTACTTACGCCGACATAACCCGTAAAACCGTGTTCTCCTCTCGATCGACCGAAAAGAGACACTCACGGTTGGTGTATTTTAGAAGAGTTTACTTCAAGTTTACTACAACCGGATATTAACAAATTCCCATCTGCCACATAACCGCTGCACGGCTCTCGAAAGTTTATACCTGCAGGGTGTCCCAACTTAGCCCATGATAAGCTCTCGCGATCAACGAAGGATATTCCTTCTCCCGGAAGATCCGATCAGTCTCGAATCCCGGCTACAAGACATTTCGACAAGCAATAAAACAAGACCAGCAAAGCCGCCGGATGTGCCGACAAATCCTGATAGGAGCTGCACATAACTCGGTCTCAGGCACACCGGATGAGCCAGACGTCGGGTTGGCATAAACCCTGATTGCCTGGGGCGCCAGACATCGCCGGTTTGGACCAAGCACTGAAGGAGAACTGCCCGGGGCTAAAATAAAGATGACCCTTCGGCTCCGGAAACCCAAGGGAAAAAGGGCCTAGGTGAGGCAAATGGGAAAACCAATGTTGGGCCGGGCTGGCAGAGTCTTATTCAAAGCGAACGGTCAAGGGGTCCCATAAATCACCCGACCGCGTTAGGGACGCATAATCCAGGAACATAATACCGATATGACGGAAACTAGGGCGGCAAGAGTGGAACAAAACACCAGGCATAAGGCCGAGCCTTCCACCCTTTACCAAGTATATAGATGCATTAATTAAACAATAGATATTGTGATATCCCAACAAGTAAACATGTTCCAACAAGGAACAACATCTCCATGTTCCAATAAGGAACCCTGCAACTAACAACACTATAAGAGGGGCTGAGCAAAGCGGTAACATGAACAACGGTTTGCTAGGAAGGGTGACAAAGGTTAGAGGTTCATGGCAATTTGGGATGGCTTAATAAACAGGTAATAGGTGGCGCAGCATAGCGATAGAACGAAGCAACTAGCATAGCAATGATAGTGGTGAGATCCAGGGTAGCGGTCATCTTGCCTGAAATCCCGCAAGGAAGAAGAACGAATCCATGAAGAAGACGAACGGATGAAGCCGAACCGAGCGTAGACGAACGAATCCTCACGATCGCAACGAAACAGGAACTAATAAGAAGAAGCACACAACATAGTAAACACACCACACATGAACAACGCATGATGCACAACAAAGCATGATGCATTACAAAGCTACATGAAGCTACTCATGGCAAGAGATGATGCAAACAAGAACAACACATCAAAGCAAGTTTAAATGAGGCCGGGAACAACATATAACAATTCCGGTAAGTCCTCATATGCAAATTTCTGAAATTGGTCCAGATCTGAATAAACCTTATGTTCAAGTTGTTAAACAGCAAGTCAATATGCACCACGATGATCTACACGTAAATTCTAGTCAAATTACATATAAAGTTCATTACATTCGGAGCTACGGCCTAGAAGATATGAGCAAAACAAGATAAGCATGGCATTGATGCAAAATGCATACAAACATCAAGCAAACACCTCAAAACAAGGATGCAACATGATAATATGAAACTACATGCAAAATCAAGCAAGTTTCATATAGAGCACACTCAAAACGGAGCAACGGTTCAACACATACACCCTATACAAGGCATGACAACAATCTGTCCAAAACAGCAACTAGGCATATTGCAAGCATCAAAACAACATGCTACAGCATCTCAATGTAATAAAAAAAGGCATGGGCATGATGTACAGGTAAAGCATGACAAAACATGAACACTTAGCTATCTCCAGAAATCACTAGAACATGCTCAAACACACATGGCAAGATTGCAAATAATAACAGTTTCAGACTTATCAGGAAATAACATCAGGTTGCAATGTTTAGAGCTATCAAACAACATGTTACAAGAACTTATCATGGCAAACAAAGGCATGGCACGAATCTACTAAATGCATAGAACAAAAGTCCTTTACTGACCATAAGCCAAAAAGGATCAGAAGATATGATGGCACCCATGTAAACATGGCAAGTTATAATACAGATTCATACATGGCAGGAACAACGATAAGTAGGCATGTTGGTGAGCTTGAACCACTCACCACAGAGCAATACATGGCATGGCAAGGCAACTCACAGTAGGAAGACATGGCATAGAAGCTATAAATGGCAAGAACAACATCATAGCATACACGGATCAACTACAACAACCTTGGCAAAATTGAATAACATGTAAACAACCTGCCAGGAAACATTTTATAGCAAAAGTAGAGCTCGATTAACTCAAGCTATGGCACTCTATAATTGCAAACAAGGGCATGGATGGATAGATAATAACCATATGTTCAAAACATCCTTACTGAAGTATCTCAAAATAAGCATGGATCTCTCGGTAGCATCAAGTTTACATGGCATAAAAATATCAGCAGAACAGGGGCTGAAATCAGCAACATCATGAAGCCTAGTTTGCATGCTTGTGCTAGTCACCACAGAGATCATAAAAATACATGGAATACACCCCTGTAAATATGGCATGGCATATTACAGAACACGTGTAGGACTCAAGTTCATAGGGTGCACACATCAATCATGGCAAAAATGACAAAAGTGCATGTTCTGATAAGAATCTGAAACTAACATCACATAGCCCTCTTCTAACAGCATTTCGGGCATCAAGATGAGCTCAAATGAAAATGATGCAATGAGATGAAATGATGTACTCGTCGAGGCGAACAATTGACATATTACACGCGCAAAACGGGGCTACGGATGCAGAGATATGATGCGATGAAAATGCATGAAAATTACTGCAGACCAGGGACTTAGACGAAAATCACCTCCGCGAAAGTCAACGCGGGATGGCGGGATCCGGACGGGCGCGGGCGCTGCTTGATGGGCGGATTGGTGGATCTCATCCACTCGCGGGATCTCGCCGAGTGGAGTTCGGGCGAAGCCCGGCGGTGTTCGCGACGACGGGAGGCGCGGACGCCGCGTCGGGGGTTTCGGGCGCCGACGGAGGAGTCGGCGGCGCTTGGGGGCGCCGGCGAGGACGGACACGGGCGAAGCGCCGGGCGAGACGCTGCTCGCGAGACCGGCGTGGCGGGCGGCGCGGGCAGGCGACCGGGCGAGGCGAAAGGGCCTCGGGCGGCGAGGTCGAGGAGGCGCGCGGGTCCGAGGGCGGCGGGCGGCGCTGGCCGATGGCGGCGGGGTCCGGCGGCGGCGGGGCGCGGCGCGATCGGGCGGCGGCGCGGCGCGAGGTTCAAGGGCTCGCTGGCGATGGCTCAAGGGCCGGCCGCAGGAGGGCGGCGGCGCGCGACACGCGGGCGCGAGGGGAGGGCGCGGCCGGGCGCAGACGTGTCCGGCGCGCGGACGCTGGCCCGGTGGCGCGAGGGCGATTTTAGGGTTTCGTCTGCGAAATTTCGGAGGGGAAGGCTAATATATAGGTAGAGGGAGCTAGGAGAGTCCAAATGAGGAGCGGTTTTCGGCCACGCGATCGTGATCGAACGACCGAGAGCATGGAGAGGAGTTAGATGGGTTTTGGGCCACTTTGAAAGGGGTGTTGGGCTGCAAACAAAAGAGGGCTCTGCGGTTACCCGGTTAACCGTTGGAGTATCAAACGAACTCCAAATGGCACGAAACATGACAGGCGGTCTACCGGTGCTATACCAAGGCCGCTTGGCAAACCTCGGTCCATTTCGAGACCGTTTAACACCCGCACACGAAAAGAGGCAAAAGGGGGCGCCGGGAGACATAGGAGTGCCGGATTGCAAAACGGACAACGGGGAAAAGCTCGGATGCATGAGACGAACACGTATGCAAAAAGAAATGCATAAGATGACATGATATGAAATGCAGATGATGACATGGCAAAGAGAGACACGCAAGCACATGACATGGCAACGACGGCGAATAACTCGCGGACACCTGGCGCATCGAATCCGGGGCGTTACAACACTCCTCCACTAACAAGAGATCTCGTCCCGAGATCTTAGGACCGAGACGGAAGGGAAAAAGGATGAGGTGAAAACAAGAAGCTCAAGAGAAGAAGCAAAGAATCGAGAACACTTGAGAAGAAGGGAGGAACGACGCGAATGACGAGAATCAAAAGCTCACGGAAATTAGATAGACTATGAAACCACTCGTTCTAACCGGAGTGGTTAGAATGAGAAAAGAAACGGATAAGACTGAAAGTATTTAGGCAACACTCCGTTGAAACATGGAGGAATAGAACATGAGCTTGAGAAGATGGAATGATGCTTGCCGAGAGGAACGACACAATGCCTCCTAAGAATTGAAATAGTGGAATGAAAAGAACTTAGAAGGAAGGATTGAACGGAGTTGTTGTAAATTCAACAACAAAAGAATTGCTTGTTGTGGACTTATAGATAACGTCTAAAAATTATGAGGTGATAACCGACCACAAACGGAAATGATTGGATAGCTGAGAAGAACGAAGAAATGCAAATCTCCACTTCAAATGATTACGGAGAATTAAATGCACTTTGTGACGCAAGAAAGAAAGGTACTTGATCTCCACCAACAAAATCTTGATGAGCTCTTGAAGAATGAATTAAATCATAAAGAACCACCATGAAGAACTCCGTAACAAAAGGATGATGAGATACAATTGAAGGATGGAAAGAATAAGGATTAAGTCTTACGGTGATTTAGATGGAGCTTCGCGACGATAATGCGGAAAACTTGGAACTCCGGAAAAGAAAAGATGAAAACACTTGGAAGTAGAATTTATTCCTCAAGAACAAACTCCGAAGTAAGGGATTAATCACTTGGATGAAATAAGAATAAGATTTATTGTATGCTTGTCCTTCATCAAATTAAATTGATGACAAGCAATGGATTTGCATACTACTTATTCTTCTTGAAAAGGATTGAGAAGTGACATATCGCAAAACTTGAGAAAGTCTTCATGAACCACCGGTAGGATTGAAAAGAACGAATGGATTAATATGATAAACAAGGAAAATAATCTTGAACGAACCACCGTAAGAATTCGGAAATGACTGATGAAAGAGAATGAATCACCGGGAAGAATTAGAAGGACCAATAAGCTAGAAAGGATTTAGATGCAAAAGAACAAAGAGATCATGAGCTGATTAAAGAACACTTGAACGAGGCACCGGGATAAATAGAGAACGATAACTGGAATGATGGCCTCCGGTGAAAAGAAATGGAAAACAACTCCTGAAATACTCCGGATGGATAAGAAAAAATATCTGACAAACGGAATAATTCGAGAGGATAGCATGAAGCTAGAACCACGAATCTTCGGGAGAACGGGCAAGACTTAAGAGAAACTCTACTTCAGTCTTCAAATGACGACGATAAACACCACCAAAATTGTTGAGGTACTCCGGAAGAATGAAAAGCGAAGAGGTTGAGCCAACAATGAAATGATTTGAAAACGATCTTGGAAAGGCATCTGACTGATGAAATTCATTCTTACGTCAAACTTGAAAAGAATTGAGAATAACTCCGGGGGAATTAGAAGCGTCAGGTAAGATCCTGGGAAAAGACCTGTGGGTTAAGGCCCACTGAATAGATAACACCGTCGGAAAGGATTGATGAACAGATAGATGATGCACCGGAACAATTGAGATATTTGAATGAGGTAACAACCTCGACTTAATTGGAACATTGCATTTAATCTCCCGAGATGTCTTGAACACTCCGAAGGATAAATCGGCGAGAGGCGAACGAGCAAAGAGAAATATTTGAGCTGAGGGAAATAATACGATTGACAACGAAAAACTTGAATTGAATCCACCGGAAAAGAAAAAGAGATGAAGAATGTCCACCGAGACGAGAATTCACCGGTTGAAATGATTGATGGAAGATTGTAGGGTTCCGCATGAATGAAATAGATGGTCGAAAAAGACTCGGGCTCCGGGAAGAAGAGGGTGGGAGGGCGGGAAAACACAGAGGCAACTTGGAAGGGGAAAACGACGAATACCTTGAAGAGAGAACACCGGTTGAAATCATTGAGGAAAGAAAGCAAAGACTTCGCACGAGTAGGATGGATACTCAATTACGGACTCCGGTTCCGAGAAGAAGAAGGGTCGGCGGGTGGGAAAGAAAACAACTGAGGATCGAACTTGCAAAGATGAAGAGGCTCGAGTCAACTTGACGAGAAATGCACCGGATGCAAAAGAGCTGAGACCCAACAAACGAAAAACTAACCACATGATCCTAAACAAAAATTTGAACGGGAAGAGGAGTAATTCAAAACACCTACGTCACGATTCCTCACCAGAGCGACGAAGGGCTGAGGAGTAAAAAGAATTCCTGCTCTCCGATATAACTAGACTCAAAATAGTTTTCTTCTAGACTCAACAACGGCCAAACTACACGATCAATCAAGGGGCTCCTTGGGTCGGTCGAGGCTCTAATACCAACTTGTCACGCCCAATATGCGACCCTATCCAAAAAGGAACTCGATGGTCCCACCAAGGATAGACCCGCATGTTGAAACGCTTTTGCAAGGTGGATATCATTACATCAACATTACATAATACATAGGGATACATACATAAGGCACAAATGCCAAAAGAATACATCAACATCGTATACAAGATCAACATCCGACTACGGATGAAACATAAACAGAAACTCAAACGACATCCACCCTTCTAGCCCAGGCTGCCGACCTGGAACCTATCCCCCTGATCGAAGAAGCAGAAGAACTCCAAACAAGCAAGCATCGCTCTCGCGTCATGATCATCGCGAACCTGTACCTGCAACTGGTGGTGTAGTAATCTATGAGCCACGAGGACTCAGCAATCCCATTACCATGGGTATCAAGACTAGCAAAGCTTAATGGGAAAGGAAGGGATAAAGTGGTGAGGTTGCAGCAGCGACTAAGCATATATGGTGGCTAACATACGCAAATGAGAGCGAGAAGAGAAACAAAGGAACGGTCGTCAACTAGTAATGATCAAGAAGTGATCCTGAACTCCTACTTACGTCAGACATAACCCAGAAACCGTGTTCTCCTCTCGATCGACCCCGAAAAGAGACACTCACGGTTGGTGTATTTTAGAAGAGTTTACTTCAAGTTTACTACAACCGGATATTAACAAATTCCCATCTGCCACATAACCGCTGGCACGACTCTCGAAAGTTTATACCCTGCAGGGTGTCCCAACTTAGCCCATGATAAGCTCTCGCGATCAACGAAGGATATTCCTTCTCCCGGGAAGACCCGATCAGTCTCGAATCCCGGCTACAAGACATTTCGACAACAATAAAACAAGACCAGCAATGCCGCCCGGATGTGCTGACAAATCCTGATAGGAGCTGCTCATAACACGATCTCATGGCACACCGGATGAGCCAGACGTCGGGTTGGCATAAACCCCTGATTGCCCAGGTTGCCGGACATCGCCGGTTTGGACCAGCACTGAAGGAGAACTGGCCCGGGGCTAAAATAAAGATGACCCTCGGGCTCCGGAAACCCAAGGGAAAAAGGGCATAGGTGAGGCAAATGGTAAAACCAATGTTGGGCCTTGCTGGAAAAGTCTTATTCAAAGCGAACTGTCAAGGGGGTCCCATAAATCACCCGACCGCGTTAGGGACTCATAATCCGGGAACATAATACCGATATGACGGAAACTAGGGCGGCAAGAGTGGAACAAAACGCCAGGCATAAGGCCGAGCCTTCCACCCTTTACCAAGTATATAGATGCATTAATTAAACAATAGTTATTGTGATATCCCAACAAGTAAACATGTTCCAACAAGGAACAACATCTCCATGTTCCAACAAGGAACAAACTTCATCTTCACCGCAACTAACAACGCTATAAGAGGGGCTGAGCAAAGCGGTAACATGGCCAAACAACGGTTTGCTAGGAAGGGTGACAAAGGTTAGAGGTTCATGGCAATTTGGGATGGCTTGATAAACAGGTAATAGGTGGCGCAGCATAGCGATAGAAAGAAGCAACTAGCATAGCAAATGATAGTGGTGAGATCCAGGGTAGCGGTCATCTTGCCTGAAATCCCGCAAGGAAGAAGAACGAATCCATGAAGAAGACGAACGGATGAAGCCGAACCGAAGCGTGAGACGAACGAATCCTCACGATCGCAACGAAACAGAACTAACAAGAAGAAGCACACAACATAGTAAACACACCACACATGAACAAGGCATGATGCACAACAAAGCATGATGCATTACAAAGCTACATGAAGCTACTCATGGCAAGAGATGATGCAAACAAGAACAACACATCAAAGCAAGTTTAAATGAGGCCGGGAACAACATATAACAATTCCGGTAAGTCCTCATATGCAAATTTCGAAATTGGTCCAGATCTGAATAAACCTTATGTTCAAGTTGTTAAACAGCAAGTCAATATGCACCACGATGATCTACACGAAATTCTAGTCAAATTACATATAAAGGTCATTACATTCGGAACTACGGCCTAGAAGATATGAGCAAAACAAGATAAGCATGGCATTGATGCAAAATGCATACAAACATCAAGCAAACACCTCAAAACAAGGATGCAACATGATAATATGAAACTACATGCAAAATCAAGCAAGTTTCATACAGAGCACACTCAAAACGGAGCAACGGTTCAACACATACACCCTATACAAGGCATGACAACAATCTGTCCAAAACAGCAACTAGGCATATTGCAAGCATCAAAACAACATGCTACAGCATCTCAATGTAATAACAAAAGGCATGGGCATGATGTACAGGTAAAGCATGACAAAACATGAACACTGAGCTATCTCCAGAAATCACTAGAACATGCTCAAACACACATGGCAAGATTGCAAATAATAACAGTTTCAGACTTATCAGGAAATAACATCAGGTTGCAATGTTTAGAGCTATCAAACAATATGTTACAAGAACTTATCATGGAAAACAAAGGCATGGCATGAATCTACTAAATGCATAGAACAAAAGTCCTTTACTGACCATAAGCCAAAAAGGATCAGAAGATATGATGGCACCCATGTAAACATGGCAAGTTATAATACAGATTCATACATGGCAGGAACAACGATAAGTAGGCATGTTGGTGAGCTTGAACCACTCACCATAGAGCAATACATGGCATGGCAAGGCAACTCACAGTAGGAAGACATGACATAGAAGCTATAAATGGCAAAAACAACATCATAGCATACACGGAACAACAACCTTGGCAAAATTGAATAACATGTAAACAACCTGCCAGGAAACATTTTATAGCAAAAGTAGAGCTCGATTAACTCAAGCTATGGCACTCTATAATTGCAAACAAGGGCATGGATGGATAGATAATAACCATATGTTCAAAACATCCTTACTGAAGTATCTCAAAATAAGCATGGATCTCTCGGTAGCATCAAGTTTACATGGCATAAAAATATCAGCCGAACAGGGCTGAAATCAGCAACATCCTGAAGCCTTGTTTGCATGCTTGTGCTAGTCACCACAGAGATCACAAAAATACATGGAATACACCCCTGTAAATATGGCATGGCATATTACAGAACACATGTAGGACTCAAGTTCATAGGGTGCACACATCAATCATGGCAAAAATGACAAAAGTGCATGTTCTGATAAGAATCTGAAACTAACATCACATAGCCCTCTTCTAACAGCATTTCGGGCACCAAGATGAGCTCAAATGAAAATGATGCAATGAGATGAAATGATGTACTGCCGAGACGAACAATTGACATATTACACGCGCAAAACGGAGCTACGGATGCAGAGATATGATGCGATGAAAATGCATGAAAATTACTGCAGACCAGGGACTTAGACGAAAATCACCTCCGCGAAAGTCAACGCGGGATGGCGGGATCCGGGACGGGGCGCGGGCGCGTTTGGATTGGCGGATTGGTGGATCTCATCCACCCTGCGGGATCTCGCCGGAGTGGAGCTCCGGCGAGCTCCGGCGGTGCTCCGGCGACGACGGGGAGGCGCGGGGACGCGACGGCCGGGCAGGGGCTCGGGCGCCGACGGAGGAGCTCGGGCGGCGCTTGGGGGCGCCATGAGGACGGACGCGGGCGAAGCGCCGGGCGAGGACGCTGCTCGCGAGCCCGGCCGATGGCGGGCGGCGCGCGGCAGGCGACTCGCGAGGCGAGGGCGGCCCCGGGCGGCGAGGTCGAGGAGGCGGCGCGGTCCGAGGTGGCGGGCGCGTACCGATGGCGGCGGGTCCGGCGGCGGCGGGTGTCGGCGCGATCGGCGGGCGGCGGCGGAAGCCGGGCGGGCGGCGGCGGCGCGAGGGTTCACAAGGCGGCTCGCTGATGGCTCCAAGGGCCGGGCGGCGGAGGGTGGCGGCGGCGCGACACGTGGCGCGAGGGGAGGGGCTGCGGCCGGCGCAGACGTGTCCGGCGCGGTGCGGACGCGTCCGGTGGCGGCGGAGGGCGATTTTAGGGTTTCGTCTGCGAAATTTCGGAGGGGAAGGCTAATATATAGGTAGAGGGAGCTAGGAGAGTCCAAATGAGGAGCGGTTTTCGGCCACGCGATCGTGATCGAACGACCGAGAGCATGGAGAGGAGTTAGATGGGTTTTGGGCCACTTTGAAAGGGGTGTTGGGCTGCAAACAAAAGAGGGCTCTTCGGTTACCCGGTTAACGTTGGAGTATCAAACGAACTCCAAATGGCACGAAACTTGACAGGCGGTCTACCGGTGCTATACCAAGGCCGCTTGGCAAACCTCGGTCCATTCCGAGACCGCTTAACACCCGCATACCTAAAAGAGGCAAAAGGGGGCCGGAGACATAGGAGTGCAGTTACCAAAAGCGGACAACGGGGAAAAAGCTCGGATACATGAGACGAACACGTATGCAAAATGAAATGCACATGATGACATGATATGAAATGCAGATGATGACATGGCAAAGAGAGACACGCAAGCACATGACATGGCAACGACGGCGAATAACTGACGGACACCTGGCGCATCGAATCCGGGGCGTTACAACACTCCTCCACTAACAAGAGATCTCGTCCCGAGATCTTAGGACCGAGACGGAAGGGAAAAAGGATGAGGTGAAAACAAGAAGCTCAAGAGAAGAAGCAAAGAATCGAGAACACTTGAGAAGAAGGGAGGAACGACGCGAATGACGAGAATCAAAAGCTCACGAAAATTAGATAGACTATGAAACCACTCGTTCTAACCGGAGTGGTTAGAATGAGAAAAGAAACGGATAAGACTGAAAGTATTTAGGCAACACTCCGGTTGAAACATGGAGGAATAGAACATGAGCTTGAGAAGATGGAATGATGCTTGCCGAGAGGAACGACACAATGCCTCCGGAAGAATTGAAATAGTGGAATGAAAAGAACTTAGAAGGAAGGATTGAACGGAGTTGTTGTAAATTCAACAACAAAAGAATTGCTTGTTGTGGACTTATAGATAACGTCTCAAAATTATGAGGTGATAACCGACCACAAACGGAAATGATTGGATAGCTGAGAAGAACGAAGAAATGCAAATCTCCACTTCAAATGATTACGGAGAATTAAATGCACTTTGTGACGCAAGAAAGAAAGGTACTTGATCTCCACCAACAAAATCTTGATGAGCTCTTGAAGAATGAATTAAATCATAAAGAACCACCATGAAGAACTCCGTAACAAAAGGATGATGAGATACAATTGAAGGATGGAAAGAATAAGGATTAAGTCTTACGGTGATTTAGATGGAGCTTCGCGACGATAATGCGGAAAACTTGGAACTCCGGAAAAGAAAAGATGAAAACACTTGGAAGTAGAATTTATTCCTCAAGAACAAACTCCGAAGTAAGGGATTAATCACTTGGATGAAATAAGAATAAGATTTATTGTATGCTTGTCCTTCATCAAATTAAATTGATGACAAGCAATGGATTTGCATACTACTTATTCTTCTTGAAAAGGATTGAGAAGTGACATATCGCAAACTTGAGAAGGTCTTCATGAACCACCGGTAGGATTGAAAAGAACGAATGGATTAATATGATAAACAAGGAAAATAATCTTGAACGAACCACCGTAAGAATTCGGAAATGACTGATGAAAGAGAATGAATCACCGGGAAGAATTAGAAGGACTAATAAGTTAGAGGGGATTTAGATGCAAAAGAACAAAGAGATCATGAGCTGATTAAAGAACACTTGAACGAGGCACCGGGAGAAATAGAGAACAATAACTGGAATGATGGCCTCCGGTGAAAAGAAATGGAAAACAACTCCTGAAATACTCCGGATGGATAAGAAAAAATATCTGACAAACGGAATAATTCGAGAGGATAGCATGAAGCTAGAACCACGAATCTTCGGGAGAACGGGCAAGACTTAAGAGAAACTCTACTTCGGTCTTCAAATGACGACGATAAACACCACCAAAATTGTTGAGGTACTCCGGAAGAATGAAAAGCGAAGAGGTTGAGCCAACAATGAAATGATTTGAAAACGATCTTGGAAAGGCATCTGACTGTTGAAATTCATTCTTACGTCAAACTTGAAAAGAATTGAGAATAACTCCGGGGGAATTAGAAGCGTCAGGTAAGATCCTCGAAAAGACCTGTGGGTTAAGGCCCACTGAATAGATAACACCGTCGGAAAGGATTGATGAACAGATAGATGATGCACCGGAACAATTGAGATATTTGAATGAGGTAACAACCTCGACTTAATTGGAACACAGACGAATCTCCTGAGATGTCTTGAACACTCCGGAAGGATAAACTGGCGAGAGGCGAACGAGCAAAGAGAAATATTTGAGCTGAGGGAAATAATACGATTGACAACGAAAAACTTGAATTGAATCCACCGGAAAAGAAAAAGAGATGAAGAATGTCCACCGAGACGAGAATTCACCGGTTGAAATGATTGATGGAAGATTGTAGGGTTCCGCATGAATGAAATAGATGGTCGAAAAAGACTCGGGCTCCGGGAAGAAGAGGGTGGGAGGGCGGGAAAACACAGAGGCAACTTGGAAGGGGAAAACGACGAATACCTTGAAGAGAGAACACCGGTTGAAATCATTGAGGAAAGAAAGCAAAGACTTCGCACGAGTAGGATGGATACTCAATTACGGACTCCGGTTCCGAGAAGAAGAAGGGTCAAGGGTGGGAAAGAAAACAACTGAGGATCGAACTTGCAAAGATGAAGAGGCTCGAGTCAACTTGACGAGAAATGCACCGGATGCAAAAGAGCTGAGACCCAACAAACGAAAAACTAACCACATGATCCTAAACAAAAATTTGAACGGGAAGAGGAGTAATTCAAAACACCTACGTCACGATTCCTCACCAGAGCGACGAAGGGGCTGAGGAGTAAAAAGAATTCCTGCTCTCCGATATAACTAGACTCCGAAAATAGTTTTCTTCTAGACTCAACAACGGCCAAACTACACGATCAATCAAGGGGGCTCCTTGGGTCGGTCGAGGCTCTAATACCAACTTGTCACGCCCAATATGCGACCCTATCCAAAAGGAACTCGATGGTCCCACCAAGGATAGACCCGCATGTTGAAACGCTTTTGCAAGGTGGATATCATTACATCAACATTACATAATACATAGGGATACATACATAAGGCACAAATGCCAAAAGAATACATCAACATCGTATACAAGATCAACATCCGACTACGGATGAAACATAAACAGAAACTCAAACGACATCCACCCTTCTAGCCCAGTCTGCCGACCGAACCTATCCCCGATCAAGAAGCGTAAGAAGAACTCCAAACAAGCAAACATCGCTCTCGCGTCATGATCATCGCATAACCTGTACCTGCAATCGGGTGGTGTAGTAATCATGAGCCACGAGGACTCAGAATCCCATTACCATGGGTATCAAGACTAGCAAAGCTTAATGGGAAAGGAAGGGATAAAGTGGTGAGGTTGCAGCAGCGACTAAGCATATATGGTGGCTAACATACGCAAATGAGAGCGAGAAGAGAAACAAAGGAACGGTCGTCAACTAGTAATGATCAAGAAGTGATCCTGAACTCCTACATACGCCGACATAACCCAGAAACCGTGTTCTCCTCTCGATCGACCCCGAAAAGAGACACTCACGGTTGGTGTATTTTAGAAGAGTTTACTTCAAGTTTACTACAACAGGATATTAACAAATTCCCATCTGCCACATAACCGCGGGCACGACTCTCGAAAGTTTATACCCTGCAGGGGTGTCCCAACTTAGCCCATGATAAGCTCTCGCGATCAACGAAGGATATTCCTTCTCCCGGAAGACCCGATCAGTCTCGGAATCCGGCTACAAGACATTTCGACAACAATAAAACAAGACCAGCAAAGCCGCCCGGATGTGCCGACAAATCCTGATAGGAGCTGCACATAACTCGGTCTCAGGGCACACCGGATGAGCCAGACGTCGGGTTGGCATAAACCCTGATTGCCCAGGTTGCGGACATCGCCGGTTTGGACCAGCACTCGAAGGAGAACTGGCCGGGGCTAAAATAAAGATGACCCTCGGGCTCCGGAAACCCAAGGGAAAAAGGGCATAGGTGAGGCAAATGGTAAAACCAATGTTGGGCCTTGCCGGAAAAGTCTTATTCAAAGAGAACTGTCAAGGGGGTCCCATAAATCACCCGACCGTTAGGGACTCATAATCCGGGAACATAATACCGATATGACGGAAACTAGGGCGGCAAGAGTGGAACAAAACGCCGTGCATAAGGCCGAGCCTTCCACCCTTTACCAAGTATATAGATGCATTAATTAAACAATAGTTATTGTGATATCCCAACAAGTAAACATGTTCCAACAAGGAACAACATCTCCATGTTCCAACAAGGAACAAACTTCATCTTCACCTGCAACTAACAACGCTATAAGAGGGGCTGAGCAAAGCGGTAACATGGCCAAACAACGGTTTGCTAGGAAGGGTGACAAAGGTTAGAGGTTCATGGCAATTTGGGATGGCTTGATAAACAGGTAATAGGTGGCGCAGCATAGCGATAGAAAGAAGCAACTAGCATAGCAATGATAGTGGTGAGATCCAGGGTAGCGGTCATCTTGCCTGAAATCCCGCAAGGAAGAAGAACGAATCCATGAAGAAGACGAACGGATGAAGCCGAACCGGCGTGAGACGAACGAATCCTCACGATCGCAACGAAACAGAACTAACAAGAAGAAGCACACAACATAGTAAACACACCACACATGAACAAGGCATGATGCACAACAAAGCATGATGCATTACAAAGCTACATGAAGCTACTCATGGCAAGAGATGATGCAAACAAGAACAACACATCAAAGCAAGTTTAAATGAGGCCGGAACAACATATAACAATTCCTAGAAGTCCTCATATGCAAATTTCGAAATTGGTCCAGATCTGAATAAACCTTATGTTCAAGTTGTTAAACAGCAAGTCAATATGCACCACGATGATCTACACGAAATTCTAGTCAAATTACATATAAAGTTCATTACATTCGGAGCTACGGCCTAGAAGATATGAGCAAAACAAGATAAGCATGGCATTGATGCAAAATGCATACAAACATCAAGCAAACACCTCAAAACAAGGATGCAACATGATAATATGAAACTACATGCAAAATCAAGCAAGTTTCATACAGAGCACACTCAAAACGGAGCAACGGTTCAACACATACACCCTATACAAGGCATGACAACAATCTGTCCAAAACAGCAACTAGGCATATTGCAAGCATCAAAACAACATGCTACAGCATCTCAATGTAATAACAAAAGGCATGGGCATGATGTACAGGTAAAGCATGACAAAACATGAACACTGAGCTATCTCCAGAAATCACTAGAACATGCTCAAACACACATGGCAAGATTGCAAATAATAACAGTTTCAGACTTATCAGGAAATAACATCAGGTTGCAATGTTTAGAGCTATCAAACAATATGTTACAAGAACTTATCATGGCAAACAAAGGCATGGCATGAATCTACTAAATGCATAGAACAAAAGTCCTTTACTGACCATAAGCCAAAAAGGATCAGAAGATATGATGGCACCCATGTAAACATGGCAAGTTATAATACAGATTCATACATGGCAGGAACAACGATAAGTAGGCATGTTGGTGAGCTTGAACCACTCACCATAGAGCAATACATGGCATGGCAAGGCAACTCACAGTAGGAAGACATGGCATAGAAGCTATAAATGGCAAAAACAACATCATAGCATACACGGAACAACAACCTTGGCAAAATTGAATAACATGTAAACAACCTGCCAGGAAACATTTTATAGCAAAAGTAGAGCTCGATTAACTCAAGCTATGGCACTCTATAATTGCAAACAAGGGCATGGATGGATAGATAATAACCATATGTTCAAAACATCCTTACTGAAGTATCTCAAAATAAGCATGGATCTCTCGGTAGCATCAAGTTTACATGGCATAAAAATATCAGCAGAACAGGGGCTGAAATCAGCAACATCCTGAAGCCTAGTTTGCATGCTTGTGCTAGTCACCACAGAGATCACAAAAATACATGGAATACACCCCTGTAAATATGGCATGGCATATTACAGAACACATGTAGGACTCAAGTTCATAGGGTGCACACATCAATCATGGCAAAAATGACAAAAGTGCATGTTCTGATAAGAATCTGAAACTAACATCACATAGCCCTCTTCTAACAGCATTTCGGGCACCAAGATGAGCTCAAATGAAAATGATGCAATGAGATGAAATGATGTACTCGTCGAGACGAACAATTGACATATTACACGCGCAAAACGGAGCTACGGATGCAGAGATATGATGCGATGAAAATGCATGAAAATTACTGCAGACCAGGGACTTAGACGAAAATCACCTCCGCGAAAGTCAACGCGGGATGGCGGGATCCGGGACGGGGCGCGGGCGCGTTTGGATTGGCGGATTGGTGGATCTCATCCACCCTGCGGGATCTCGCCGGAGTGGAGCTCCGGCGAGCTCCGGCGGTGCTCCGGCGACGACGGGGAGGCGCGGGGACGCGACGGCCGGGGCAGGGCTCGAGGCGCCGACGGAGGAGTTTTCGGCGGCTTGGGGCGCCGGCGAGGACGGACGCGGGCGAAGCGCCACGAGGACGCTGCTCGCGAGCCCGGCCGATGGCGGGCGGCGCGGCAGGCGACTCGCGAGGCGAGGCTGGCCCCGGGCGGCGAGGTCGAGGAGGCGCGGGTCCGAGGTGGCGGGCGGTGCTTACCGATGGCGGCGGGTCCGCGGCGCGGGTGTCGGCGCGATCGGCGGCGGCGGAAGCCGGGCCGGGCGGCGGCGGCGAGGGTTCGCTGGGCTCGCTGGCGGCTCCGGGCCGGGCGGAGGGTGGCGCGGCGCGACACGTGGCGCGAGGGAGAGCCATGCGGCCGGGCGCGACGTGTCCGGCGCGGTGCGGACGCGTCCGGTGGCGGCGGAGGGCGATTTTAGGGTTTCGTCTGCGAAATTTTGGAGGGGAAGGCTAATATATAGGTAGAGGGAGCTAGGAGAGTCCAAATGAGGAGCGGTTTTCGGCCACGCGATCGTGATCGAACGACCGAGAGCATGGAGAGGAGTTAGATGGGTTTTGGGCCACTTTGAAAGGGGTGTTGGGCTGCAAACAAAAGAGGGCTCTTCGGTTACCCGGTTAACGTTGGAGTATCAAACGAACTCCAAATGGCACGAAACTTGACAGGCGGTCTACCGGTGCTATACCAAGGCCGCTTGGCAAACCTCGGTCCATTCCGAGACCGTTTAACACCCGCACACGAAAAGAGGCAAAAGGGGGCGCCGGGAGACATAGGAGTGCCGGATTGCAAAACGGACAACGGGGAAAAAGCTCGGATACATGAGACGAACACGTATGCAAAATGAGATGCACATGATGACATGATATGAAATGCAGATGATGACATGGCAAAGAGAGACACGCAAGCACATGACATGGCAACGACGGCGAATAACTCGCGGACACCTGGCGCATCGAATCCGGGGCGTTACAACACTCCTCCACTAACAAGAGATCTCGTCCCGAGATCTTAGGACCGAGACGGAAGGGAAAAAGGATGAGGTGAAAACAAGAAGCTCAAGAGAAGAAGCAAAGAATCGAGAACACTTGAGAAGAAGGGAGGAACGACGCGAATGACGAGAATCAAAAGCTCACGAAAATTAGATAGACTATGAAACCACTCGTTCTAACCGGAGTGGTTAGAATGAGAAAAGAAACGGATAAGACTGAAAGTATTTAGGCAACACTCCGGTTGAAACATGGAGGAATAGAACATGAGCTTGAGAAGATGGAATGATGCTTGCCGAGAGGAACGACACAATGCCTCCTAAGAATTGAAATAGTGGAATGAAAAGAACTTAGAAGGAAGGATTGAACGGAGTTGTTGTAAATTCAACAACAAAAGAATTGCTTGTTGTGGACTTATAGATAACGTCTCAAAATTATGAGGTGATAACCGACCACAAACGGAAATGATTGGATAGCTGAGAAGAACGAAGAAATGCAAATCTCCACTTCAAATGATTACGGAGAATTAAATGCACTTTGTGACGCAAGAAAGAAAGGTACTTGATCTCCACCAACAAAATCTTGATGAGCTCTTGAAGAATGAATTAAATCATAAAGAACCACCATGAAGAACTCCGGTAACAAAAGGATGATGAGATACAATTGAAGGATGGAAAGAATAAGGATTAAGTCTTACGGTGATTTAGATGGAGCTTCGCGACGATAATGCGGAAAACTTGGAACTCCGGAAAAGAAAAGATGAAAACACTTGGAAGTAGAATTTATTCCTCAAGAACAAACTCCGAAGTAAGGGATTAATCACTTGGATGAAATAAGAATAAGATTTATTGTATGCTTGTCCTTCATCAAATTAAATTGATGACAAGCAATGGATTTGCATACTACTTATTCTTCTTGAAAAGGATTGAGAAGTGACATATCGCAAACTTGAGAAGGTCTTCATGAACCACCGTAGGATTGAAAAGAACGAATGGATTAATATGATAAACAAGGAAAATAATCTTGAACGAACCACCGTAAGAATTCGGAAATGACTGATGAAAGAGAATGAATCACCGGGAAGAATTAGAAGGACTAATAAGTTAGAGGGGATTTAGATGCAAAAGAACAAAGAGATCATGAGCTGATTAAAGAACACTTGAACGAGGCACCGGGAGAAATAGAGAACAATAACTGGAATGATGGCCTCCGGTGAAAAGAAATGGAAAACAACTCCTGAAATACTCCGGATGGATAAGAAAAATATCTGACAAACGGAATAATTCGAGAGGATAGCATGAAGCTAGAACCACGAATCTTCGGGAGAACGGGCAAGACTTAAGAGAAACTCTACTTCGGTCTTCAAATGACGACGATAAACACCACCAAAATTGTTGAGGTACTCCGGAAGAATGAAAAGCGAAGAGGTTGAGCCAACAATGAAATGATTTGAAAACGATCTTGGAAAGGCATCTGACTGTTGAAATTCATTCTTACGTCAAACTTGTAAAGAATTGAGAATAACTCCGGGAATTAGAAGCGTCGTAAGATCCTGGGAAAAGACCTGTGGGTTAAGGCCCACTGAATAGATAACACCGTCGGAAAGGATTGATGAACAGATAGATGATGCACCGGAACAATTGAGATATTTGAATGAGGTAACAACCTCGACTTAATTGGAACACAGACGAATCTCCTGAGATGTCTTGAACACTCTGGAAGGATAAACTGGAGAGAGGCGAACGAGCAAAGAGAAATATTTGAGCTGAGGGAAATAATACGATTGACAACGAAAAACTTGAATTGAATCCACCGGAAAAGAAAAAGAGATGAAGAATGTCCACCGAGACGAGAATTCACCGGTTGAAATGATTGATGGAAGACTGTAGGGTTCCGCATGAATGAAATAGATGGTCGAAAAAGACTTGGGCTCCGGGAAGAAGAGGGTGGGAGGGCGGGAAAACACAGAGGCAACTTGGAAGGGGAAAACGACGAATACCTTGAAGAGAGAACACCAGTTGAAATCATTGAGGAAAAAAGCAAAGACTTCGCACGAGTAGGATGGATACTCAATTACGGACTCCGGTTCCGAGAAGAAGAAGGGTGGGCGGGTGGGAAAGAAAACAACTGAGGATCGAACTTGCAAAGATGAAGAGGCTCGAGTCAACTTGACGAGAAATGCACCGGATGCAAAAGAGCTGAGACCCAACGAACGAAAAACTAACCACGTGATCCTAAACAAAAATTTGAACGGGAAGAGGAGTAATTCAAAACACCTACGTCACGATTCCTCACCAGAGCGACGGAGGGGCTGAGGAGTAAAAAGAATTTCTGCTCTCCGATATAACTAGACTCCGAAAATAGTTTTCTTCTAGACTCAACAACGGCCAAACTACACGATCAATCAAGGGGGCTCCTAGGGTCGGTCGAGGCTCTGATACCAACTTGTCACGCCCAATATGCGACCCTATCCAAAAGGAACTCGATGGTCCCACCAAGGATAGACCCGCATATTGAAACGCTTTTGCAAGGTGGATATCATTACATCAACATTACATAATACATAGGGATACATACATAAGGCACAAATGCCACAAGAATACATCAACATCGTATACAAGATCAACATCCGACTACGGATGAAACATAAACAGAATCTCAAACGACATCCACCCTGCTAGCCCAGGCTGCCGACCTGGAACCTATCCCCGATCGAAGAAGCGTAAGAAGAACTCCAAAACAAGTAAACATCGCTCTCGCGTCATGATCATCGCATAACCTGTACCTGCAACTGGTGGTGTAGTAATCTGTGAGCCACGAGGACTCAGCAATCCCATTACCATGGGTATCAAGACTAGCAAAGCTTAATGGGAAAGGAAGGGATAAAGTGGTGAGGTTGCAGCAGCGACTAAGCATATATGGTGGCTAACATACGCAAATGAGAGCGAGAAGAGAAACAAAGGAACGGTCGTCAACTAGTAATGATCAAGAAGTGATCCTGAACTCCTACTTACGTCAGACATAACCCAGAAACCGTGTTCTCCTCTCGATCGACCCCGAAAAGAGATACTCACGGTTGGTGTATTTTAGAAGAGTTTACTTCAAGTTTACTACAACCGGATATTAACAAATTCCCATCTGCCACATAACCGCGGGCACGGCTCTCGGAAGTTTATACCCTGCAGGGGTGTCCCAACTTAGCCCATGATAAGCTCTCGCGATCAACGAAGGATATTCCTTCTCCCGGAAGACCCGATCAGTCTCGAATCCGGCTACAAGACATTTCGACAAAGAATAAAACAAGACCAGCAAAGCCGCCCGGATGTGCCGACAAATCCTGATAGGAGCTGCACATAACTCGGTCTCAGGGCACACCGGATGAGCCAGACGTCGGGTTGGCATAAACCCTGATTGCCCAGGGGGCGCCGGACATCGCTCGGTTTGGACCAGCACTCGAAGGAGAACTGGCCCGGGGGGCTCAAATAAATATGACCCTCGGGCTCTGGAAACCCAAGGGAAAAAGGGCATAGGTGAGGCAAATGGTAAAACCAATGTTGGGCCTTGCTGGAAAAGTCTTATTCAAAGCGAACTGTCAAGGGGGTCCCATAAATCACCCGACCGCGTTAGGGACGCATAATCCGGGAACATAATACCGATATGACGGAAACTAGGGCGGCAAGAGTGGAACAAAACGAATCCTCACGATCGCAACGAAACAGGAACTAACAAGAAGAAGCACACAACATAGTAAACACACCACACATGAACAAGGCATGATGCACAACAAAGCATGATGCATTACAAAGCTACATGAAGCTACTCATGGCAAGAGATGATGCAAACAAGAACAACACATCAAAGCAAGTTTAAATGAGGCCGGGAACAACATATAACAATTCCGGTAAGTCCTCATATGCAAATTTCGAAATTGGTCCAGATCTGAATAAACCTTATGTTCAAGTTGTTAAACAGCAAGTCAATATGCATCACGATGATCTACACGAAATTCTAGTCAAGTTACATATAAAGTTCATTACATTCGGAGCTACGGCCTAGAAGATATGAGCAAAACAAGATAAGCATGGCATTGATGCAAAATGCATACAAACATCAAGCAAACACCTCAAAACAAGGATGCAACATGATAATATGAAACTACATGCAAAATCAAGCAAGTTTCATATAGAGCACACTCAAAACGGAGCAACGGTTCAACATACACCCTATACAAGGCATGACAACAATCTATCCAAAACAGCAACTAGGCATATTGCAAGCATCAAAACAACATGCTACAGCATCTCAATGTAATAACAAAAGGCATGGGCATGATGTACAGGTAAAGCATGACAAAACATGAACACTTACCTATCTCCAGAAATCAATAGAACATGCTCAAACACACATGGCAAGATTGCAAATAATAACAGTTTCAGACTTATCAGGAAATAACATCAGGTTGCAATGTTTAGAGCTATCAAACAACATGTTACAAGAACTTATCATGGCAAACAAAGGCATGGCATGAATCTACTAAATTCATAGAACAAAAGTCCTTTACTGACCATAAGCCAAAAAGGATCAGAAGATATGATGGCACCCATGTAAACATGGCAAGTTATAATACAGATTCATACATGGCAGGAACAACGATAAGTAGGCATGTTGGTGAGCTTGAACCACTCACCACAGAGAAATACATGGCATGGCAAGGAAACTCACAGTAGGAAGACATGGCATAGAAGCTATAAATGGCAAGAACAACATCATAGCATACACGGATCAACTACAACAACCTTGGCAAAATTGAATAACATGTAAACAACCTGCCAGGAAACATTTTATAGCAAAAGTAGAGCTCGATTAACTCAAGCTATGGCACTCTATAATTTCATAAAAGGGCATGGATGGATAGATAATAACCATATGTTCAAAACATCCTTACTGAAGTATCTCAAAATAAGCATGGATCTCTCGGTAGCATCAAGTTTACATGGCATAAAAATATCAGCAGAACAGGGGCTGAAATCAGCAACATCATGAAGCCTAGTTTGCATGCTTGTGCTAGTCACCACAGAGATCACAAAAATACATGGAATACACCCCTGTAAATATGGCATGGCATATTACAGAACACGTGTAGGACTCAAGTTCATAGGGTGCACACATCAATCATGGCAAAAATGACAAAAGTGCATATTCTGATAAGAATCTGAAACTAACATCACATAGCCTTCTTCTAACAGCATTTCGGGCATCAAGATGAACTCAAATGAAAATGATGCAATGATGTGAAATGATGTACTCGTCGAGACGAAAAATTGACATATTACACGCGCAAAACGGAGCTACGGATGCAGAGATATGATGCGATAAAAATGCATGAAAATTACTGCAGACCAGGGACTTAGACGAAAATCACCACCGCGATAGTCAACGCGGGATGGCGGGATCCGCGACGGGCGCGGGCGCGTTTGGATGGGCGGATTGGTGGATCTCAACCACCCTGCGGGATCTCGCCGGAGTGGAGCTCCGGCGAGCTCCGGCGGTGCTCCGGCGACGACGGGGAGGCGCGGGGACGCGGCGTCGGGCAGGGGCTCGGGCGCCGACGGAGGAGCTCGGGCGGCGGCTTGGGGCGCCGTGGAGGACGGACGCGGGCGAAGCGCCGGCGAGGACGCTGCTCGGCGAGCCCTTGGCCGGTGGCGGGCGGCGCGGGCAGGCGACCGCGAGGCGAGGGCTGGCCCCGGGCGGCGAGGTCGGGAGGCGGCGCGGTCCGAGGGCGGCGGGCGGCGCCGGCCGATGGCGGCGGGTCCGGGCGGCGGCGGGCGTCGGCGCGATCAAGGGCGGGCGGCGAAGCCTGGCCGGGCGGCGGCGCGCGAGGGCTCGCGCAGGGCTCCAAGGGCCGGGCGACGGAGGGTGGCGGCGCGCGCGACACGTGGCGCGAGGGGGAGTGCCGCGCGGCCGGCGCGATGTGTCCGGCGCGCGCGGACGCTGTCCGGCGGCGAGGGCGATTTTAGGTTTCTGCTCATAAATTTCGAGGGGAAGGCTAATATATAGGTAGAGGGAGCTAGGAGAGTCCAAATGAGGAGCGGTTTTCGGCCACGCGATCGTGATCGAACGACCGAGAGCATGGAGAGGAGTTAGATGGGTTTTGTGCCACTTTGAAAGGGGTGTTGGGCTGCAAACAAAAGAGGGCTCTGCGGTTACCCGGTTAACCGTTGGAGTATCAAACGAACTCCAAATGGCATGAAACTTGACAGGCAGTCTACCGGTGCTATACCAAGGCCGCTTGGCAAACCTCGGTCCATTCCGAGACCGTTTAACACCCGCACACGAAAAGAGGCAAAAGGGGGCGCCGGGAGACATAGGAGTGCCGGATTGCAAAACGGACAATAGGGAAAAAGCTCGGATACATGAGACGAACACGTATGCAAAATGAGATGCACATGATGACATGATATGAAATGCAGATGATGACATGGCAAAGAGAGACACGCAAGCACATGACATGACAACGACGGCGAATAACTGGCGGACACCTGGCGCATCGAATCCGGGGCGTTACAACTTTCTTCGGCATTACATGGTCGTCTATATTGGGAAGGAAATAGCTGCAAAGATCACATCTTATGAGATAATCAATTTGTTTGACACTGGTGGTCGTAGAGCTGAGTTTAAGCTAATAGATATGTAACTTCATTTTATAGGTCTATGAATATTTCTTATGCTTTGTCCTCAACGTTATTACGAGACTTAACATGTCATGATATTTCTTTCATTCTAAGCATTGGTTTCTCGCCCCCCTCATGTTGAAATCCTGGCTCCGCCCCTGGTTGTATGCATCATATTGATGCAGAGGCCGGGGGCTTCAACCTCCTTTTCCAAAAACAAAACTGTGGATGGCGAAACAGGCGGGTACTGTGTTGGGTGGAGGTGGCGATCAAAACGGGGACAGTGGAAAAAAGGTGGGCTTTCACACAAAAGCAATGTGTATCCATCCAAATGTGCGGCCTCTGGCTGGGTCACGGGTATTGGAGTCTGACATGGCAGCTGTGCAGATGTCCGTAAACCTTCCCTAGCTTTACTTTCATTTTGCGGGAATTCGAACGTGCAGACCAGTCCGTGAACATTTGATGCATGGCGTTGGAGGGCACAAAGTGTTCGAACGATGCAGTTCGGATATTTAGCGGTGTTTAGATGGACGATGTTAGAGCTGCCTTAGCTCTCGGGTCTCTGCACCAATTTGCACATGGCGGTCACATCAAGCTAGGCATATCAACAATAGACAAAAGAGAAAGCTAGGTGAGTTCATGGTCCCGGGCATCAAGGCTAGGTATAACCTGGTATATCAGCACCACATAGGAAAACGAGGAGAGATGATGCGGAAAAGAAGCGGGTACCTCGCCAGCGCCCGGAGGCATTGCAGTTGATGTGCTAACCAAGGCAACAAGTCATCAGGGGTCTGGAATCTTCCTTTTATGGATGCTCACATCACAGATATGTGACACTACAGAACTTCAAATGCAAGGTTGATTATTTAGGGCATCTCCAACACTTTGCTACGGCATCCGTCTGCGGACAGGGGGATCAATTCATGGACACGGATGCAGGAGGCGGCCATCGAACGCTACCCTCATACATTTTAACTACTGTTTGAACTAACCAGACGGAGTTCATGCAAACATGGTGGATTTCATTAAAGTTTGGGTATACTTTACATAAACAGATGATTTAGTAAAAACTATATTAAAAAACCTAAACCCGATACCGGACGACAACCTTGTACGTGTGGCCGCCCTATCCTGCCGCACTGCCGTCAGCGGCAGCAGCGTCGCCGTTGTCCCTCCGGTGGCGCAAGGCTGCCTGAGGACCGCAGTAGCCTTGTCCGGCGGCTGCCCGCTACTCGCGGAGGATCCGCTCCGCCTCCTATTGCACGGTGGAGAGGGCCGCCTTAGCCACTGCCGATCACTCCTCGTCGTCGATCTTGGCGAGCTCGCTGCCAAGGCGACGGCGACGCCAGGCGGCCGTCTCTGCGGTCGTGATGGATCGGTTGAGCGCCCACGAGGCGGTGAGGTCAAGGTCATTGCAGGCCCATTCCGGCGCCACACCTGTCTTGGCGAACACAGAGCGGTGACCGGCATTGCACCGGTCATACCTCGCCTGTAGCCTCGCCACACGCTCCCCCTTGGATACGACGACCCTCAAGCCGGAGGCTCGGCCATAGCCGTCTCCTCTGAGGTAGTGGAGGAGGCGGCCACGTGCCTTCGTGATCGCGGGCGGCAGCTCCTCCTTTATCCAGCGGCAGTGACGACGTGGTGGTGACGAGGGTCCGTTAATCTGCACGTACCAGTTGTGTGGCGGGGACGACGTTGGCTCGTCCTTGACATGGCGGAGGCGCTGGGGGAAATGGGCTCCTTCTTCACGCGGCCTCCGATGTGGAGGCCACGGTTGTGCGTTAGGGACACTAGTTCGTCCTTCACCCGTCAGAGTGGGGATGCTGGCTCCCACTTCACGCGGACGTGCGTCGGTAATGGTGACTCCTCCTTCATGCGCGCCGGGCCCATCTGATGGAGCGAGCACTCCATCATGATCTCCATCTGATGGATGAATTCTTCGTCCATCAGAGCGGCCTCCTCAAGGAGACGGGGCCGCTGCTGCAGCTGCTACTCCTCCTCGTCGCCAGAGGAGATGACTATCTCCTCCTTGCCGGAGGAGTCAGCTGATATGGATGTCGATGGGCCCGGAAAGCGAGGGCGGCAGCGCCAAGATACGCCTGACAAGGAACTTCCACCGCCTCCGCCTGCTGGCATGGAGAACCATGACTTCAGAATCGCCGCTGGGCTGGGAGACGGTGACGGAGAGGGGGAGAGGGCGGTGCTTGGGGAGGGTGAGTGCGGCTATGTGTGTCGCCGAGGCACGGCATAAATAGTCGTGTCCAGGACAGGGAAAGTGGTGATTAGCCCGCTTCAATGCGGTGCAGCTGCGGAAGTTGGTTTCTCGGGACGTGTCGTCCGCATTGAAGTAGCGACCTCCGAGAGGTCAAGTCTGTCTGCACCACCTTCCCGTCCGTTCAAATCGCGGACATCAAAGTGAGCCGCTGTATACTCTAGGTCGGCATGAATGCGACGCGGCAAGCGGCGCGGGAGTTCAGTGGAAACTGAAAAGCGGGGAGAGGCAGGTGTGACTGTTTGGTGGGCCAGAGTAGTCAGGAGCGGGCGTGGCAGCGGTTCGGACAACCGCAAAGCCCCCTCCCCCCACCCCCCCCCCCCCACCCCCTCACTTTGTCTATGGTTTGCGGGGAAAAGCATGTCCGGACCGCTCGGCGGACCGATACAGGACGGCGTTAGATAGCACAACACATCCGGACCGCTCGATCCAAACGTATGCGGACGGTTTCAGGGTCGGCGTTGGAGATGCCCTTACACCAGGAGGGACAACAAAAAGGATAAAACCATGCTGTAAATAGTGGTTAGTTCAAATTGGATTGTAAAATAGACCACTCCCCTCATTTCAAAGCAATTGTCATTAAATCTAAGTTTGTCCTAAGTAAAATTGTCTAAATTTGACCTTGCTTGTAGCAATAATGTACCAACATATACAACACAAATTAGTTCTATTAGATCAATAATGAAACTTATGTTTATATTCTCTCTGTTTTTTTAGTCTTGTAAAAAATATGTTGATACGTTCTTCTAAAAATACTTTAGAGAAGTTTGACTTAGGACAAGAATCTCATGATATATTTTGATTTTATTATATGTTTCACATGAGGCAAAGGAAGATCAGGGAGGATGTATCATGTGATGATACATTCCAAAAAAAACATTTACTTAAAAATAGGCGCCAATCACCTTAGCCATGTTGCGAACCAACCTGTGATTGAGATGGTTAGGTGGGCAGTGGTATCCCAACCCATCAGGGTTCAAATCCTGGTGCTCGCATTATTCCTGGATTTATTTCAGGATTTCCGGCATGCGCTTTCAGTGGGAGGAGATGTTCCCGTCGAGGACGAGGTGCCTACGGTGACTTCGTAAATCTCAAGATAATATGCCGGTTCAGTCTTTCGGAGGTGCTCATAGGGGTAGGATGTGCATGTGTGCGTTCATAGGGTTGAGTGTATGCGCGTGTATATGAGTGCTTGTGTCTGTACTGATGCTAAAAAAAATCACCTTAGCCATGTTGAATTGCACGCACCACGCTTCAGCCGTTTCCAGCTCAAAAATCCAGGACCTCATATCTAACAGCCTCTCCACATGGTAGATAGATCATGCTATGTATAGTCCAAGCCACCAGATGATGGTAACCTTAAGTACATGAAAGATGTGTATATGAGACAAATCTTTTCTGTTCTTTCATTTTCACAAAGAAGTAAAGAACATGTCTAGCATCCAGATCCAAGGAATAAAGGGAACAAAGGAAAAGTGGGAAAGATGATAAAGGGGGAGAGAGAGAAGGAATAGGACATGTACTAATTATCTTTTGCATGGTAAGGGTGCAGGGGTACGCGGTGCATTTGCAAATGCGCTAGACTGCCAGTAGTACTACATAAGACACGTTTCCACCATAACCGCTCTTAGCACGCATGCTCGCAAACGGATGCTCAAGGTAACAATATTCTGGGACTCCAGCAGTCCGAATTGACGTCTCCAGCAGTCCGATTGCTACCCTTGTGTAAGGTAATTTCCTTTACTCCTAAACTAAATCTAATCTTGGTAGTACAACAATCTCTATTTCTCTCTCTTTTTTTAGTTGGAAAGTGCAACAATCTAGTATGAACTGATTTGCTCGTGATGTTATTCTATTGGTGGTAGATTATTTAAATACTTGTGATTGCAGCATAACATCATTGATACTCTCTCCGTTCCTAAACATAAGTCTTTTTTAGAGGTTTCAATATAGACTACATACAAAGCAAAATGAGTGAATCTACACTCTAAATACGTTTATATTCATTCGTATGTAGTTTATATTAAAATCTCTAAAAAGACTTATATTTAAGAACGGAGGAAGTACTTTGGTAGTACTGTATGTATTCTTTTTTCATGCGTGTTTCTCAGCAACTTTAACTTGTGTTGATGTTGGAATATGACATATGTGTGTGTATTTTAAGCAGACCATGGTCACCGGAAATTGCACCGCTAAAGCAACTGATGACTTCTCTAAGCACATAGATGGGCAGTTGCTGCGAGTGAACGCTCTGCTGGTGGCGAGCACCATCATGATAGGAGTTATGGTCGGGATGGGTGCCTATGGTCAGCGCTACCGCCACCATCCATTGACCAGCTTCCTCTTCCTTGGTGCCAACATTTTGTTCCTGCCCCTCCTCTCCTATGTTGTCTCTACCATCGGTAATGAAGACCCTGTCGCGCTTTATTCATCTGATCTACACATCATAACAGGGTGGTGTGACCCACAGGACCACATCATCTCTGTCTTGATGTGGGCTAGTCTTGTTCAGATTGCTGCCGTCAACACCACTGCCGTAGTTGCTGGTGATGATGACAAGAAAGGCCGAAACATTGGCCCTCCTGCCACAGTACTGCTTATTCAAGCAATATGGACTTCCTACCTTACCATTGACTTCCTGGGAAAGGGTTATTATACAATGCAAAAATGGTCCTTAAAAGCGGTGGCGCCTGAAGACGTATTGATCCTTCTTTCACCGTTTGCTCTTATTGTTGCCAAACTACTTATCAAATATTATGCTTGGTACAGTGCAAGAGGGTCATTAGCGTTTGGGCGCAATTCTCACCTCATTGTTGGATACATGGAGCAGCTAAAAGTTGAAAGCCCACATGCTGAGCTGGCCCTTCCTCCACTCATAGTTACAGGAGAGGACACAACATTGGTACAGAAGGAGCCTCATGGTTATAGTCTCAAATGGTTATCCAACCAAGCTGACAGGACAAGGATAGACAACAACGGCTTAGTGACCATTGACAAAGTTTGGCGGTTGGAGGACGACATATTTCTGAGGTCTTCAATGAAGCAGTTGAAATATTTATGTTTCTCGTTTGCGTTGTTCAAGCTCCTAAGATGTCGATTCGCAAGCCATACAATTGCTGAGACTAGTTTCATCAAGGCCCATAACTTATTGCCACACATGTTGCTCCAAGATGGTGATGATGAAAGAGCAATTGAGGTGATCGCAGATGAGCTTTGTTTCCTTCATGATTATTATTATTCATCTCTCCCAACCTCATACTCAAGGAGTTGGCTGCCCATTTTAAGCATATCTATTTCACTCCTAAGCATGGGTTGGAGCTTATTCTATATATTGGAGATAACTTTTGCGAATGTGGGCTATGCTTCATGGGAATCATGGACATGGAATGACCACCGACAGATTCATTGTCAAATGTATTGTGATTCTTGGATCTGGTTAAAATATGGAAGTACTTACTTCGATGATGCACCGGTGTTTTTACTTGCGGCACTAGTTGTGCTTTCTGAGGTGCGGGACATTGCTTCTTACATCTGCTCTAACTGGACTAAAGTAGTCATGATCTGCCACTATGTTAGGCATGCTTCTTCTTGGCAACAATCACCTTGGAAGAAGAAGTTACTTGGTCGTCTGCTGCGCTGCAAATGTAGGCTGCTAAAGCATTGGGAGGACAAAATGAACCAGTGCTCAGTATTTGCGCTCCACCCAAGCACAACTCCAGTGGCTCTTCTCCGGCGCTTAATCCCTCTTCTTTACAGGAAGAAGGTACCAAGAGCGGTGAAGACCGCTATCCTCAAGCCATTGAGAAGCCCAAGTTATCGCCCAAGCAATGGCGTGGCATCCCTGTGCACAAGACTACATCTACAGGCCGGCAACAACCCCCTCTCGGCATCCAGTGGCGTGAAAGGTGTAGCCTCTACCATGCTTGTGGTCCACATTCCCACGAGCATCTTGGAAGAGAGATCGGAGTCGCACCAGCCCGAGTCTGCTCATGAGACGGTTGCCACACACTTGTCACACTACTGTGCCTACTTGGTGGCCTACGCCCCCGAGCTACTCCCCGACGACAACCAGTGGTGCAAGAGCTTGTACAAGGCCATCCAGAAGGAAGCCAAACATGCAATCGTGGTCGCTTGCCGCGTCGGGGTGGCGTTGAATCCTGAAGGGCTGACACAGGCGCTGAGCACAGGGTCTGAGGCGCAACACGACCTGCTCAAGAATGGTGTAGAGCTTGGGAGGAAGCTGCTCAAGAATGGCGCGGAGCTCGGGAAGAAGCTGGTGGAACTGGCAGAGGGTGAAGGAGAAGAGGTGGCCTGGGAGGTCCTCGCCAACTTCTGGTCCGAGATGATTCTTTATGCCGCTCCGTCAGACAATGTCGATGCTCACGCAGAGGCCGTTGCGCGGGGCGGCGAATTGATAACGCTCATTTGGGCATTGCTCACCCACCTTGGGGTCGTCAGCCGGCCAGAGGCCGCTCTTGCCACGCCTAACGCTCCTAGTGATGTTTAACTTTGGTTTGAACTCAATATTTTTTATTTTTTTGATTGATCTTGATTGGTGTGGTGTGCTGAGTGCTAGCTATTCTAAGAAACATTGTAATATGTATTTTTTTATTTTATTTTTGGTTTTTGTTATTCATCCCGAGCTCATTTGAGCTGGGAGCAAAAGAGGACCTTAGTGTAATATTTCTCTTTTCCCAAGTGCAAGTTGAGAAGATATTTTGATCTTTATTACTATTAAATGCTGTGAAAAGGGCACAAGGGCACGTAATTTCCTGTCCCCATCCCCCAAACATTTGTTGCATGGATTCATGCTTAACATTTGTGCTACTCTTCAATCTCTTTTTTTAGAGAACTTCTGATCTATTCATCTTCAATCATGGCATTACAATAAACACCAGACATAATAAAAATTACATCCAGATCCATAGACCACCAATTGACGACTACAAGCACTGAAGCGAGCTGAAGACGCACCGCCGTCATCGCCCTTCCCTCGCCGAAGTAGGGCACAACTTGTTTTAGTAGACAGTCGGAAAGTCGTTGTGCTAAGGCCCAATAGGACCAGCGCACCAAAACAGCAACCACCTTCGATGAAGAATAACGTAGATCGAAAGGATCCAATCCGAAGACACATGAATATAGATGAACAACAGCCAGATCCGAGCAAATCCACCGAGGATAGATTCGTCGGAGACACACCTCCACACGCTCACCAACGATAGTAGACGCACCACTAAAACAGGTGCTAGGTGGGGAGATCTTTGTTCCATCTTCAGAGAGGCGCCGTCGTATCACCTTTCTGAGCAGGACACAAACCCTATCAAATGTCAAAGGAACGACTAACGACCGAGCCCTCCCGCTGGCCCTTGCGAGGATGCACCGCGCCTCATGGCCCTAGGGCCACCGGAGATGAGGCGGACCTACGACGGAGCTGGCGAGAGGCACAACCACTAGTTTTTTTTGGGAGGAGGGCGTGGCAGCTGCGTGGAAAGTGTTTGTCTCGAGGGACTACTTCTGATGACTCTTCAATCTCAACATAGAAGCCATACTTGGTATTTCTCCGTTCATAAGTATTAAATATTTTGGATATTTTCATATGTACATATGCCGACAAAAGTAAGTGAACAGGCGCATTAAAACATATCTATGTGTTCGATTAAAAAATAGTTAGGACATTTTATAATTTTGAACAGAGGGCGAGGATCAGCACAATTGTAGTACACATCAATATTGACTAATCCACGTAATTAACTATGTTTTTCCAAAACTAATTAACTCTAAGATAAACACCTAACTACGGCCAATAGGCTCTAGCTAAAGAGATCAAAACTATATTAATTAGACGATGTCCCGCGCATTGCAGCGGAATTTGATATTTGATTTCTGAATGTTATACACAAATTCAACTGTAAGATTTAAACCATGCAAGGATTTATGTTGAAACAAATAAATCAAGAACAATTAATATAAAAGTTGAACATGTCATAAATGAAATGTGCTGGCATTTAAAATCCATTGTGGATGTTGCAAGGTAGAGATACTCTCTTAGGGTATCTCCAATGCTGACATGCAAATTTGCTCCGACATTTGTCCGCGGACAAGGGGACCAGTCTGTGGACACTGATACCAGAGGTCGCCATCCAATGATATCATGTATATGTCTGTCAGTATAGGTCAATTTGAAATTCAAATAAAAGTCCGATCAATAGCACGCACCAGATGACACCAGCGCCGGATCACATGCCCGATCACATCCAAAAAAGAGGCAAGTATGCTTAAGTTTTTACACGCGGATGACAAAAGGATATCCGTCTAGTAGTCCGTACAAAAAATGAGATTTTTTACCATGCCAGACAGCAATCCGACCCTCCTCCATGCTCAAGGTGTCGTCGCCGCCGCGTATGCAACCTCCATTTCCACCATCTCCTCCTCCTCCTCCTCCTCCTCCTCCTTGTCCGCTTCCTCCAGCTCCTCATGTTGCCATCCTTGCTTACATCAACCATGCCTTTAGCATACATTCCTTTGTTGCCCATGCCTACATCCTCATTGTCCTTATCATCCATGTCTTTGCCTTCCTTACCTCTATCACTCATGTCCTTGTCATCCCTGTCTTTATCACTCATATTTTCTTCATCATTGTCTTTATCATTCATGTCGATATGCTGCCAACGAAAACACATAGACCATGTGATATGTCTTCAACGTATCTATATTTTTTTATTGTTTCATGCAATTATATTATCAATTTTAGATACTTTATCTGCATTTTTTTATGAACTAACCTATTAACCTAGTGCCCAGTATCACTTGTTGTTTTCTGCATGTTTTTGTTTTTCAGAAAATCAGTACCAAATGAAGTCCAAACACGATGAAACTTTACAGTATTTTTTTCTAGACCAGAAGAGACCCTAGAATGTTCGGGAGGAGGCCAGAACATCTATGGGAGAGCCACGAGGTCACATGGCGCACCCCCTGGGGGCGCGCCACCTGAGCTCGTGGGTCCCACACAGCTCCGTTTGACCTAATTCCACTTTCATAAATTCCCATATATCCTCAAACCAACAGAGGGAGCCCCGAGACACTTTTTCCGCCGCCACAAGTCATTGTTATTCCACGATCCCATCTGGAGGCCTTTTTCGGTACTCTGGCGAAGGGGTAATCTATCACGGAGGGCTTCTACATCAACCTTACTACCCTTCCGATGATGCATGAGTAGTCTACTACGAACCTACATGTCCATAGTGCTTAGCTAGATGGTTTCTTCTTTCTCTCCGATCTTCAATAGAATGTTCTCCATGATCTCCATGGAGATCTATCCGATGTAATACTCTTTTGCGGTGTGTCTATTGGGATTCAATGAGTGGGTTTATAATCAGATTATTCATTGAAAATAATTGAGTCTTTTCTGAACTTTGTTATGCATGAGTGCTATAGCTTTGTATTTCTCTCCGGTCTATCTGTTTAGTTTGGCCAACTAGAGATTGATTTATCTTCAGTGGGGGAGGTGTTTTGTAGTGGGTTCAATATTGCAGTGTCCTCATCTTGTGACAGAAAGGATAGAGAGGCACGTATTTGTATTGTTGCCACTAAGTGTAAACGATGGGATTCAATCATATTGCTTGGTTTTATTCTATCTACATTATGTCATATTGCTTAAAGCATTACTCTGTTTGTCATGAACTTAATACTCTAGATGCATGCTGGATAGCGGTCGATGAGTGGAGTAATAGTAGTAGATGCAGGAAGGAGTCGGTTTACTTGTCACGGACGTAATGCCTATATACATGATCATTGCCATGAATAGCATCATAACTATGCGTTTTTCTATCAATTGTCCAACAGTAATTTGTCTATCCACCTTATGTTATATTTATGAGACAGAAGCCTCTGGTGAAAAACTATGGCCTGGGGTCTACTTTAAACATATTACTAAAACCAAATTTACCTAGCTGCAATGTTACTTCTTTTATTTTACTTTGTAATTTATCTATCTACCATTATCAGATTTAACCCTTGCAAGTAACGAGTTCAAGGGGGTTCTTGCCCGCGTTGGGTGCAAGTATTTGCTCTTGTGTGTGTAGGTGTTGCTGATGGGTATTTGTGTGGTTCTCCTATTGGTTCAATAACCTTGGTTCTCACTGAAGGAAATACTTATCCGCTACTATATTGGTTCGCCCTTCCTCTTCGGGGAAAATCCTAACACGGCTCACAAGTAGTACCATGTTACAGATGGATATCACACAAAATAATTATACATTACTCTGCTTAAATAATTTAAATTATTTTTCAGTTCAGATTCATGTACCTAACTCTGTCGTTCAAAAGCTCTAAGTGAGTATATCCTCATAGATCAAATATCTCCTAACTAAATCCAGGAATATGTGACTACTTCTACTTGTTGTAACTAAACATTTGATTGCTTCTGTCTGTGATGTAAGGATATCACATAATTCTTCATCTATGCAAGTTTGTTTAAATTCATTACTCCAATCGTCCACTAATCCTTCAAATGTTGTGACTAATTACGCCATCCACCCTCATAGATCAAATATCTTCTAACTAAATCAAAAATAACTCCAAACTCAAACCAAAATATCTCCTAACTAAATCCAAAATATTTCACAACTAAATTGAAACTACACTTTCTTTGAATCCGAATCTGCTGACAACTTTCTCATGCCACATAACCCTAACTAAATCCGAATTACACTTTCTTTCAATCGAAATCTAGTCACAAATTTCTCATATCACATATCCTAAACCCTAACCAAATCTAACCCTATCGGTACTACGCAGAAAGGACTGGCCAAGATTAGAGATGGCTAGGCACTTACATCTTAGAGGTCGATGCGAAGATCCAACGTGATAAAGTTGATGAACGGCGATGGGGATGATCTGGCGTCGTGTCGGGGAAGGAGGGGATTAGGCGGCTCCTCGAAAGATCTGGCGCCGCATAACCCGAGGGGGGTCGCGTGCGAGGGAGGGGGTAATGGGTGTGGGAGGGTGGAGTTGGAGGAGGGAGTGCCACGACGAGTGCGATCGGCGGCGATTGAGGGTGGCGATGTGTTCGCCAGAGACTAGGGCCCATATAGAGACGAGGAACCGCTCTAACCTAAATTCAAATGACCATGCACGATGTCATTTAATTATTTAAGTGCTATATAGTAATTAAGTTAATTCAAATTTTTAGGACGATAATACCCCTTGATCAAATTGGGCCAATTAAGCTTAAATATTTTTTTAGGTAGAAAATACCCTTGGGTTTTAATAAGGCATAGTTAATCTCATTCGTTGGATCGTACATATAATGCACTCCTTCTCGTGTATTGCAATTCACCGTAAAATATTCCTTTTCTAAGGACCTGGAGCATTTTAAAAGTAATAGATCACCGGTGACTCCACCCGGATCCTTCTACATCTGGAATGAAGAGCAAGTGGTAGAGGCATGCTGGTAGCTTTTATGCATGCTCAATCAACACTGACACCCTTGGAAGGAGGTCAAAGAAGGCATTGTATATTTCTTATAAAAATCGACAACATCAACCATATGACAAAATTCATATCAACTTTTGATCCAATATTTGAGAAACATGTGTGAATGAATTTATGTCAAGCTAAGAAACATGGTGATGAACATGACTTTTCGTTCCTCTTCTTCTCTTTTAGTTTTTCTTTCACTTTTCCATCTCATGAAAATAGAGCGCAACTTTTCTTAAGAGGGTGTTTGTTTCCAGGGACTTTTCGGTGTAGGGACTAGAAGAAGTCCCTCTTAGAGACTTTTTAACCAAACAGGAGGGACTACTAAGGACTAAAAGTTGCTTTTTGGAAATGAAGAAGACTCTCAAGGAGAGTCTTTTTTGGGACTTTTCCAACAATGCCCTTCCCTGCACCCATTGCCCCGACGCCCCATGGTGTTGTTTGGTTGTTATTTTTCTGTATACTAGGGGTAACATGGTCATTTAATAACCTCTAGGGGAAGACTAGGGACTTTTTAATCCCTGAAAACAAACAGGGAGAGACTTTTTAGGGATTAGAAACTTTTTAGTTAGGACTAGAAAAAGTCTTAGGGCTTATGAACCGAACAGGGCCTAAGTCTCAAATCTGTGATATTGGCATGTAGTATTTGCTTTCTTAACATGTCGGCAATGAAAATTGATTTCTGCCATTTTCTTCTTCCTTTTCCGAAGAAGGGATGTGTGACTGTATTTTGTCGATGAAATACACTTGTACACCGAACATGCCAAACAGATAACTGGGTACAAGAATTTGCTATACAGTTTTTTTTTTCAAAAGGGGAGCACACTCATATTATTAATAATTCAACAAAGGTCTGGCAACAACATACGTCAGCCAACCCAAAGCCACCAGCCACGCCTACAAACTTGACAACGAGGAATGCCCTCACGCCTCACCATCTAGCTAGAGCCAGAGCCACCGCCGATTTGCTCGCATGACGTACCAGGAGCAAACACCCGGTGAAGTAGAGCCAAAGCGTACACCGCCTGCACACACTTCAGAAAGCCTCCACCACCATAGTATCGTTGACCCATCTTCAGCAAAAAAATCTGCATCATCCTTGCCAGGCCAGCCAGCCTTCGATGCCGCCACGTGCCAAACGGCACCACCACCCTGTACGCGTCCATCAAGACGCATCCGTCGTTGCCGCTGCACCATGCCGCTGAGACCCGCCGGGCGTCCACGCCATAGATATGACACAGCTCCACCTCTGGACCCTCCCGTCAGCACTTGCTCCAAGAACGATACCCCCAAGAGGGGGGAGTGACGATAGACACCACTATCATCCGATCTGGGATACCCAGATCTAGGGTTTCTCCCGGAGCAAACGACCCTTCCTGGCGAGTCTACGTGGTGATCCAACACCACTATGCCTTCGTGATCTCTTCAGCAAATATGAGCTTCAAGATAGTGCCTCCAAGAAGGTAGATGATGCCACATGCCGCCATGTCCAGTCGGGCAGCCAAACCTGAGGTTTCCATCGGCGCTCGATGGGACCGTCACCGTGACGATGCCCCCTCCAAGGAGGTTAGCAAAAAAGAAGAAGAAGAAGAAGAAGAAGAAGAAGAAGAAGAAGAAGAAGAAGAAGAAGAAGAAGAAGAAGAAGAAGAATGAAATGTACGTAGCTCGTCAGGCATCCATACCATTCCAGACGTGCACCACAGGCGAAAATAAGAATGAAAACTGATCGCGCGACAACCTTTTCTTCTTCCTCCTCTCGCCGGCCGGTTTCTCCACAAGGGCGCGTGCAGGCGCGCCGCTTTGCCTCCCGGCCGAAGCTTCCCTGCCAGCCCAGCGCAGCCATGGCCATGCACGCAGCGACGGCGCTGCGGCACCACCTTGACCTCCTCCTCGCCGCGCTCCTCTGCTGCGGCCTCCTCTCCGGCGCGCTCCTCGCCGCCGCCGCTTTGCTGCTGCTCCTGCGCTGTTTCGCAGTGGTCGCTACCGCCACGACCGACGTGTGCAGGCTCTCGGCTCCTGCCGCGCGCGCCCTCGACGCGGCCGCGGCGGAGGTGAGGCTGGCTCGCGCGGTCGCCTTCTACGTCGTGCTCAGAGCCGTGGTGCGCGCGTTAGTGGCTCTCCGGGCCTGGGCCGGTGTGCTCGCGTCGCGCGCGGGCCACGCGAAGAATTGGATGCTGCGGACTGCCGAGAGTTTCACCGTGGTGGTAGCATAGCGATTAGCATGAGACGGCGAACCAACCTGTGGTTGAGATGGTTAGGTGGACAGTGGTATTCCCAAACCCATCAGGGTTCAAATCCTGATGCTCGCATTATTTTTGGATTTATTTCAGGATTTCCGGCGATGCGCTTTCAGTGGGAGGAGCGTTCCCGTCGACGACGAGGTGACTATGGTGACTTCGTAAATTTCAAGATGATATGCTAGCTCAGTATCTCGAAGGTGCTCATAGGGGTAGGGTGTGCGTGTGTGCGTTCATAGGGGTGAGTGTGTGCGCATGTATAAGAGCGCTTGTATCTGTACTGATGGTAAAATAAGATTAGCATGAGACGTAAATCAGCTGCCAAAGAAAATATCAAATGTAAAATAATGTTTTCTTTCTTATTACTCCAACGTGTGTATGGTCATAGGCTGTGTATGATCATAGGCAATACTAGCAAATATGCCTATGTGTTGCAACAATAAAACCACGGTCGACCAAACAGCCAGTAGATAGCTGACAATGCGCACAGAGATCCCATGAAGATTTCGGCCTACGATGTGCAACAGACGTGACGATGTTGGTGGAGGGACGGCAATACAATAACGGCGGCGGTGAAGGGAAATAGAGGACAATCAACTCTAGAATAGCAACCACCAAACGTGTCTTCATGGACTCTTTTTGATTTATTGCAAAAAATACCTACCACTCGACTGACACGACAAAAGGAGACCGCGTCTTCCTCGACTCAAAATGTCATCTGTCAACATATCTTTTCAATCTCCCTTGTCACATAATTTGTTTTCCTCTTCATCCATCCAATCTAGCACACAAGTATTCACTCCGTTTTAGTTTACAAATCCTATTTATAGGACGTCGATAACTGCCACACGTGTGGCATATACGACATGCGACCACACATCGTGTATGGTGTATGCAGGAGGTAGCCCACACGGGTTGTGTGTGGGCGGACATTAGAATTGCCCACATGTGTGGGCGCGGCTATTTCGTGCCACATGCCCAACAAGTACTACTTATCTTCACCTCGTGTGTGTAGCACGAAGCAAAAATGCCCACACGTCCTGGTGCAACTACGTTAAGTACTCCGCGGGATGACGATTTAGTTGCCATCCTGGTTGGCACATGTAGTTATCCGGGATGTCAAATGTAGTTATAAAAGCATGACAACTCTATCTGTTTTGGTTAACTATAGTTGCCATGTCTAATTTATGATAGTTGCCGCGTGTAATCAAACTTTAGTTGCCGTGCGTGATTAACTATTTGCCACATATGGTCAAAACAGTAGTTGCCAAGTGTGTTTACCTAGTTGCCACGTGTGGTCCAACCATAGTTGTCATGCATTGTTAATCGCAGTTGCCATGTGTGTTTATCTGGTTGCCACGTGCGCGCAGCTGCAGTTGCCGTGTAGCAAAGAATCACAGTTGCCTTGTATGTGTATCAGTTGCCACGTTTGCGTAACTGCAGTTGCCATGTAGCAAAGAATCACAGTTGCCATGTGTGTACCGAGTTGCCGCTTTCGCATAACTGCAGTTGCCATCCACAAGATAAGAGTGTCGTGTGGGCGAAAAGCAGTTCGCCCACACGCGCATGACCTAGGTGGTGGCTGTGTGGGCGAAAAGCAGTTTGCCCACACAGCGCAGCTGGCAAACAGCGTGGTGCGGGTGTGTGGGCAAACTCTCCAACGCCCACACACCAGCCCCGTCCTACGTGGCACATCAAATCCACCTTTTCGTGTTAAGATTCGTGCAAAAGACAGTGAACGACGATTCAGGCGTGTGGGCGAGTTGGGTAACGCCCATACGTGTGGGCGTTAGTGTTTTCGTATTTATAATATATGATATGACTTGTATTAAATAAGTTAAATTAACAACTTAAAAGTACGCACACGCCTATAAACTAGTACTCCCTCCGTCCGCCAAAGAGTGGACGTTTAGAGGCCAGCGACACTTTGGGAGGCCTCGTTTGGCTATAATCAGGGCAGAATCACGTATTTAATCAGGATCATTAAATTAATATGCCTGTATCGTGAATCCTTTCTGACATAATGATTTCTAATTGACCAACATTAGCGGCGTCGGTGCATGCATGCAACAGCCATCTTTTCCTCCTATTAAATTTCACCAGGAATGTCTCATGAACCGTGGATCTGTTTACTTATTAATTTGAACAGGCAAGCGTCGCTGCGTACATGCCAACACAACCAATTTGGTCATATCTTTTCCTCAGATTAAATTTCCATGAATGTCTCATGAAAATCGTGAATCTCTTTCTTTATTACTTCCTCCTTTCCTAAATATTTGTCTTTCTAGACATTTAAATGGACTATAATATATGGATGTATGTAAACATATTTTAAAATGTAGATTCATTCATTTTACTTTGTATGTAGTCACTTGTTAAAATCTGTAAGAAGACAAATATTTAGGAACGGAGAAAGTAATTCTCTAGCCGGCTTATTAATTCGAACTCGCGAACGTATATAAACAGTTTTTTTTAAACGGATATATAAACAGTTGTGATTGTGTGCAAAGGAGCGATAGGGCAGTAATAGGCGTCGGTCGACCGGCACAAACTTTCGGCCGGTCCACGCGTGGCCATACGATTTAATACGCGCACACCATTGGATTGCATCTCTCCTCCACCCCCGCAACCATTCCCCGATCCATTTTTTCACCCAAATCCTCATGACAGTTGCAGGCCCAGATGCGCTACGCGGTTGACCCGGCCCGGTCTTCTATTGTGGGTCGCTACAAAACTTCTTCACCGGTCGCACTTAGGCTAGTCATAGTGGGGAGTAAATTAGACTAGTAACATGCATATGTTACTAGTCCATGTTACTACCTTCATAGTGAGAAGTGTTAAAGGTGTAGTAACATATATGTCTTTGTTGATTGCTTTGTAGACTCATTTTGTATTGAAAACCGTTATATGATGGTAGCATATTATGTTACTCTATTTGTCTTTCTCCTCTTTAATTATATGGCACATCATTTTTTTTGCTTATGTGGCATCTATGTACGTTACTTCCACTATGATTAGCCTTAGAGTCTGGTCTTGGTAGGTCGCCGTCTTCATTGATTGCAGCTCGTCGCCGTTGCATCTAGCCACCAAAAAAGAAGTCGATGCAACTCTGCATCGAGTAAAACAAATGCATCAAAAACAAATGCCGGTTCCAGCAAAATCGTGACTTGGTTCCAGCACGATGCAACCTCTCGTATGCATCAAACTCCTATGCATCAAAAACAAATGCCGGTACCCCTAAAAAAATGCCGGTGAAGCAAAAATAATTCTCAGTTCCAGCAAAACAATACATCGGTTCCAGCAAAGAACAAAAACTCAGCAAAAAAGAAGACGCGTCAGAAAAAACAGGCACCCCCCCTCTTGCAGCTCCCCCAGTCGCCGGTTGCAGCTCCCCGTGTCAAACGATGTTGGATGCAGCCCTCCGGCAATGCGTCGAGCCGTCGACCTTGTAGCACATCCAGAAGCTGGTTCCAGCTATTTGGGGCACTGGTTCCAGCAAAAACGAAGATGCTCAACAAAATCGAATGGGGATGGTAGCAAAAACAAAAGAGGGTTGTAGCAAAACAGATGGGTGGATCCAGCAAAATAAGAACCTGGTTCCAGCAAACCCCTTGGTTTCAGAACAAACACGCCGTCACCGTCGCCTATTGCAGCTTGGCCATGGAGAGAACAGACCTTGGGCCCTTGACTGCTGTGGCCATGGAGAGGGTGTGCAACCAGCTGCCGGCGGACAAGGAGACGAGCGCGCCCATGGCTACAGGCGGCCGGCGATCCACACGCGATTCAAACGAGGCGCATCTACCTGGCGGCGGCCATGGGTGGCGAGCGCGTTCGCTAGCTGCAAGTGGATGGGAAGGAAGAGGCGTCTGCATACCCAAGCCTATTTTTATTTATTTGGGTCGGCCAGACGAACACGGATGTCCGCTTCCGCGTTTGGATCGACGCGTGTGCCCAACGTTAGCCCGACTCATTTTGACGGTGCTAGGAAAAAAAACGCGGTACAAGACGGCGCCGGCGTACTCGATCCTGGACACCTGCTACGACTTCACGGGACTGAGCGACCTGGCGCTGCCGACGGTGTCGCTGGTGTTCCAGGGCGGCGCGTGCCTGGACGTGGACGTGTCCGGGATCGTGTACGCCATCAGCCAGTCGCAGGTGTGCCTGGCGTTCGCGTCCAACGGCGACGACGAGAGCGTCGCCATCGTCGGGAACACGCAGCAGAAGACCTACGGCGTGCTCTACGACCTCGGCAAGAAGACCGTCGGCTGCGCCCCGGGGGTCCTGCTGATGACAGGCTCCTGATGATTATGAATAACTAAGCTGCGTCCACCAAATGGTCAGTAGCTATACATAAATAGTTACATTATATACAGATATATGAGAAATGCGTATACACCAACTGTAAGCGATGGAATTTGGTACGCTTCGATACAAGTGAAAAACAGAGAAGTGGTCACACGTCGACGCTGTGTTCGTGATGCACAAGCAGATACACAAAGGGGATATTTGGTTGTCTCGGCTGCGTTGAATTCGTGGCCCGCCCGCTTGTTAAAGCAGCCCTCGGCCTGGTTGAGAAGGAACTGTTGAATCGGCAGTTTCCTTAGAGCCGCCAGATTCTAGCAGGCGCAACGTGGCATGAGGCTGCACGCGTTGGGAAGCGCGGGAGACTCCCTATTCCACTCTCCTTATCACTTAAACTCATATTCTCTCACCATCCTTTTGTTGCCATCGATGGCCTACGCTGCTCCACCATCGTGCCTTCAAATCCTTGCCCCCACACTAGTGCTCATCTCTGGTGGCTCGCCGCCATTGAGTCGAGGAGCCTCAAACCCAAGGACTTGGAGAGGATGTTGAAGGCTCCAGCCCCCTTCCGCACTCGGGCGCGCTCAACATGTATTGACCCTTCATCTAAGGCGGGCACCTCGAGTATGGCATGTGGGACTTCTACGGTCCGGCGGGCACTTCCGTTGCCGATCCCATGAAATCTGTAGTGGCGGCGGCGGCTGGGATTTCGACGACCCCGGCGACGACTACAATGCAAGTGGCGGCGACTTCTTCTTCGGCTCCAGTGGTACCAACTCCACATTCGACAGCCATTGTAAGTACCTCAAACCGCATTCTTGCTTACATAGCTTCGTAGATCTACACCGGGGAGGGGTAGTGGATTGGATAGGCGGTAAGGGTTTATAGGCCTCTTAGCGATGCTTGCTGCTCCACCTCCGTCGGCAATGTTGTTTTTCCTGATGAAGATACATGTTTTTTTCCAGATCTGTAGATTTGATTCATTGTGGCAGGCAATTTGCATGTCGGTCCACAGCTTTGGGCTGCTAGCTTCCAAGATGTGCTCTCGGTCAACCACTTGGCACTGAAGCCCATAGTGTCGGGGAGAAGGGAGGCAGCGGTGGTGCTGTTGGGGAACGTTGCAGCAAATAAAAATTTTCCTACGGTTTCACCAAGATCAATCTATGAGTTCATCTAGCAACGAGAGAGAGGAGTGCATCTACATACCCTTGTAGATCGAGCGGAAGCGTTCAAGGGAACGGGGTTGAGGGAGTCGTACTCGCCGTGATCCAAATCACCGGAGATCCTAGCGCCGAACGGACGGCACCTCCGCGTTCAACACACGTACGGTCAGCGTGACGTCTCCTCCTTCTTGATCCAGCAAGGGGGAAGGAGAGGTTGATGAAGATCCAGCAGCACGACGGCGTGGTGGTGGATGCAGCAGGGATCCCGGCAGGGCTTCGCCAAGCGTCTGCGGGAGGGAGAGGTGTAGCAAGGGGGAAGGGAGGCGCCAAGTGCAAGGGTGCGGCTGCCCTCCCTCCCCCCTCTATATATAGGTCCCCAGGGGGGGCGCCGGCCCTAGGAGATGGGATCTCCTAGGGGGGCGGCGGCCAAGGGGGGTGCCTTGTGTTGGAAATATGCCCTAGAGGCAATAATAAAAGGATTATTATTATATTTCCTTGTTCGTGATAATTGTCTTTTATTCATGCTATAATTGTATTATCCGGAAATCGTAATACACGTGTGAATACATAGACTACTATATGTTCCTAGTGAGCCTCTAGTTGACTAGCTCGTTGATCAACAGATAGTCATGGTTCCTGACTATGGACATTGGATGTCATTGATAACGGGATCACATCATTAGGAGAATGATGTGATGGACAAGACCCAAACCTAAGCATATCACAAGATCGAGTAGTTCTATTGCTAGAGCTTTTCAAATGTCAAGTATCTTTTCAATATACCAAGAGATCGTGAAACTCCCGGATACCGTAGGGAGTGCTTTGGGTGTACCAAACGTCACAACGTAATCGGGTGACTATAAAGGTGCACTACAGGTATCTCCGAAAGTGTCTGCTGGGTTGTCACGGATCGAGACTGATTTGTCACTCCGTGACACGGAGAGGTATCATCGGCCCACTCGGTAATGCATCATCATAATGAGCTCAAAGTGACCAAGTGTTTGGTCACGGGATCATGCATTACGGTACGAGTAAAGTGACTTGCCGGTAACGAGATTGAACGAGGTTTTGGGATACCGACGATCGAATCTCGGGCAAGTAACATACCGATTGACAAAGGGAATTGTATACGGGTGAGGGAGTCCCGGATTAGGGGGTGTCCGGATAGACGGACTACCATCATCAGCCGAACTATCATCGGCCGGACTATCATCATCGACCGGACTCCAAGACTATGAAGATACAAGATTGAAGACTTCGCCCCGTGTCCGGATGGGACTTTCCTTGGCGTGGAAGGCAAGCTTAGCGATACGGATATGTAGATCTCCTACCATTGTAACCGACTCTATGTAACCCTAGCCCTCTCCGGTGTCTATATAAACCGGATGGCTCTAGTCCGTAGGACAGAACAACAACCCTTACAATCATACCATACGCTAGCTTCTAGGGTTTAGCCTCCTCGATCTCGTGGCAGATCCACTCTTGTAAACATCCACAATATCAATATCAATCGAGCAGGACGTAGGGTTTTACCTCCATCAAGAGGGCCCGAACCTGGGTAAAACATCGTGTCCCTTGTCTCCTGTTACCATCCACCTAGACGCAGTTCGGGACCCCCTACTCGAGATCCGCCGGTTTTGACACCGACATTGGTGCTTTCATTGAGAGTTCCTCCGTGTCGCCACCGATAGGCGTGATGGCCTCTTCAATCGATAACGACGCAGTCCTAGGTGAGACTTTTCTCCCGGACAGATCTTCAGATTCGGGCGGCTTCAGACCGCGGGCCAACTCACTTGGCCATCTGGAGCAGATCGAAAGCTACGCTCGCCGCCGTGTCAGGTTTGAAGTTTAAACTTCACGGACGATATCCGCGGAGACTTGATCTTCGATGGATCTGAGCCAGCCGAAGCGTGCAGCGCTGTCACGATGGGCATGACCTAACTCGCCGCCGGACAGCACCTTGGAGGTCAGCAGATTAATCCGCTCCGACCCATAGTCCGGAGCCGATCGCTCGGATCGAGGACGGATGGCTGGACACCGCCTCGGGAGCTGTAACTTCTACGACGATGGAGCCGGACACTTACCTTGTCCCGCATAAAGCTCATGACTCCGAGGTGCCGGACTCTCTGCCGGACTCCGAACCTCCTGCGCCCCTGCCAGTCGAATCCGATTGGGCGCCGATCATGGAATTCACCGCTGCGGACATCTTTCAGCACTTCGCCTTCGGGCGATATCATAAATTCATCGAAGCATCTCTCGCTATCCGAGAACCCTGGTCGAACTACGGCCAGGATGGTTGGGACGCGGACGACGAAGAAATTCAGAGCCCACCCACCACCCACTTCGTAGCCACCGTCGACGATTTAACCGACGTACTCGACTACGACTCCGAAGACATCGACGGTATGGACGACGATGCCAGAGACTACCAAGAACCAGTGCCTACAGGACACTGGAAGACCAGCTCGTCATACGACCTATACATGGTGGACACCCCAAAAGATGGGGACGGCGAGGAAGCAACGGAGGCCGATTCCTTAAAGAAACAGCCCAAGCGCCGACGTCAGCGGCGCCGCTCTAAATCCCGCCACGGCAAGAATGGAGATTCCGGCACAGGAGATAATAACACCCCAGAAAGTGCCGAAGACAACTCCCTCCAACACGATCCAGCGCAGGAGGAGGCGAAGCAAGCCCTCACGAGAGGGCGGCATTTAAGAGGTCGAGGATGACAATTACTTACCTCCCTCCGGAGACGAGGCAAGCCTCGGCGATTTACGAATTCGTCGTGCCTGAGGATCCCGTCGAACAAGAGCGTTTCAGACGCAGGCTAATGGCCACGGCAAACAGCCTAAAGAAAAAGCAGCAACAGCTTCAAGCTGATCAAGACCTACTGGCCGACAGATGGACCGAGGTCCTCGCGGCCGAAGAGTATGAACTCGAACGCCCCTCCAAAAGTTACCCAAAACACAAGTTGCTCCCCCGATTAGAGGAGGAAGCGTACAAACCTGCATCACCAGCGCTGTCACGGGCAGACCGACCACCTCGTGGTCGCGACAGAGAGGCGTGCAAGCCCTCCACCAAAACCGTACCCCGGCATCGCTCAAAAAGCATGAAGCCACGGGGGAACGCACCGGACTTGCGAGATATATTGGAGGACAAGGCAAGACAATCCAGATCTATCTATGGATCACGTGGGCGCCCCAAGACCCACGACGAATACCGTCGCGCCGGATACAACTACTCCGGGCCGAACACAGCAGACAACGCTCTCTCGAGCTACGTCGCGATATTGCTCAATACAGAGGCGCCGCACACCCACTATGCTTCACTGACGAAGTAATGGATCATCAAATCCCTGAAGGGTTTAAACCCGTTAATATCGAATCCTACGATGGCACAACAGACCCCGCAGTTTGGATTGAGGATTATCTTCTCCATATACATATGGCCCGCGCGACGCATCTTCACGCCATCAAATATCTCCCGCTCAAGCTTAAAGGACCAGCTCGGCATTGGCTTAACAGCCTGCCCGCAGAGTCAATTGGATCTTTGGGAAGACACGGAAGCCGCATTCCTCGACAACTTCCAGGCACGTATGCGACCACCGGACGCAGATGACCTAAGCCACATAATCCAGCAGCAGACGAATCGGCCAGGCAATTCTGGACACGGTTCTTAACAAAGAAAAATCAAATCGTCGACTGTCCGGATGCAGAGGCCCTCGCTGCCTTCAAACATAACATTCGCGACGAGTGGCTGGCCCGGCACCTAGGACAGGAGAAGCCAAAATCCATGGCAGCCCTCACATCACTCATGACCCGCTTCTGTGCGGGAGAGGATAGCTGGCTAGCTCGCAGCAACAACCTCAAGAAAACGCTTGCGGTCCGGATACCAAGGACCGCAATGGCAGGTTACGTCAAAACAAAACAAAGCGCCGCGTGCTTAACGGGCGGCAATGAGGATCTGACGGTCAACGCCGGATTCCGAGGCTCCAAGCCCGGTCAACGGAAGAAGCCATTCAAAAGAACCACTCCGGGCCCGTCCAATTTGGACCGAATACTCGACCGCTCCTGTCAAATACATGGAACCCCTGAAAAACCAGCTAACGACACCAACAGAGATTGTTGGGTATTCAAGCAGGCAGGCAAATTAATCGCCGAAAACAGTGACAAGGGGCTACACAGCGATGACGAGGAAGAGACCCGGCCGCCGAACAACAGAGGACAAAAGGAATTCCCCCCTCAAGTTCGGACGGTAAACATGATATACGCAACGCATATTCCCAAGAGGGAGCGGAAGCATGCGCTAAGGGACGTATACGCGATGGAGCCAGTCGCCCCAAAATTTAACCCATGGTCCTCTTGCCCGATCACTTTCGATCGAAGAGACCATCCGACTAGTATCCGACATGGCGGATACGCCGCATTGGTTTTAGACCCAATCGCCGATGGATTTCACCTCACGAGAGTCCTGATGGACGGCGGCGTTCTGAACCTGCTTTATCGAGGATACGCGCCAAGATGGGCATAGACCCTTCAAGGATTAAACCTACAAAGACAACCTTCAAAGGCGCCATACCAGTGTCGAGGCCAGTTGTATCGCTCGATTACACCGGAAGTGGTCTTCGGATCCCGGATAATTTCCGGCGAGGAGTTAATCTTCGACATAGTCCCGTTCATGGCGGCTATCCCGCTCTGCTCGGACGAACCGCGTTCGCAAAATTCAACAGCGGTGCCGCATTATGCATACCTTAAGCTCAAGATGCCAGGCCCTCGTGGAGTCATCACGGTCAATGGAAACACGGGCGCTCCTCCGAACGGAGGAACATACAGCGGCTCTCGCGCAGAAGTACTGAGCAGCCTTTTAAGGCAATTTTGAGTCCGGCCGTTAAACGACCGGACACGGCCAAACGCGCCGGAGCAACATCAACCAAGACCACCGGCACGTTCGAGCACGCAGCGTAGCAATGCAGCCTCAACCCCAGCCCTCGCAAAATTGTAAGACAAACTCTCCGCGTACATAATTAATTACGCCTGGAGATACCATGGGCATAGGGGAAAGGCACCACCACAACATACCCAGTGCGGTTCGACCACACCAGGGGCTCCCAAGTGTGTCGCTCTTTTTCTTTTTATTTCTCTCTTTTTATACAGAACTCTGTCCGTGGCGAACCTGCCGAACTCATGATGCAACAGCCAGGGAAGGACAAAGGCCGCGACGAACACTCAGGTGGTCTCCATCACGAGCATTAAATTTGTTAAATACAACATTCCGCTGCCTACCCCTGGAGGGAGACGCCTTTAATTCGTCTAATCCCTTGCTTTCCGCACTATTTGTATCATTCCGCTCTCATAGCATATCTTCTCGAATAAAATGCAGCACTTTTTGCCCACAATTGCATTACCTTATATATATATATATATATATATATATATATATATATATATATATATATATATGTTCATTTACGACATGTTGCACCCGTACATTCTGGTACGGCCAAATACACCAGGGGCTTATGTTCTCCGCATTATGGTGTGATAAAGTCCGAACACTTTCACAAGTGCGGCACCCCGAACTTATAGCATTATATGAATCGGCTCCGAATCATGTCTTGGGTCAATAGTTGGGTTTGTCCGCTCCATGTTTGGCACCTTACGTTCCGTTCTATCGGCTAAGGTAGCACCGGGAGAACCACTGCGATTGCGCCCAGCTTGAGCAGGTTAACGCTTGATGGAGAAAGCTAAAACTGACTATCATGATAAGGCGAGAGACTGGTTGCTGTTCGAGAGGTCCTTTCGGGTCCTTAAAGACCTCGCCGCTTGAGCGAAGTTCCGGATAATGTCCGACGAAGGCGTGGATAGCGCCCCAATTCGGTCCTCTGAATACTAGGGGCTTCGCCGAAATTCAAAATTATAGAATTCTATGGCTAAGTGAGAGTGTTCAAGCACTATAAGTCCGGTTGCCTTGTTCGTTGTGTTGAGCGCCTCCCAAGATGGACCCAAAAATGGGAACAAGAGTGCTCAAGTTTATCCCGAACACCCCAGCACTCGTGGCATGGGGGCTGAAGCCGACGACTTGCCATCTCTCAGATTTAATAAACGGCCGCCCAGAAGGTAATATTGTAAATTAACAAGCGTTGCTTAGCGCCGTATGAACAAAGTATTCAGCGCCGCAGGATAACACATTGAGAATTTACTCAATAATTACATCCACAGGGCACTCATCCGCAATCTTGCGGGCGCCCTTCAGGACAGTCTTATAGTACATCTCGGGCGTACGATATTCCTTGCCCGCTGGTGGCGCGTCAGTGATTAGCTTCTCCGCATCCAGCTTGCCCCAATGCACCTTTGCGCGGGCAAGGGCCCGACGAGCACCTTCAATATAGGCGGAGCGCTTGATAACCTCCACCCAGGGGCACGCATCCACCAGCCGTCGCACGAGGCCGAAGTAGCTCCAGTGCATGGCCTCTCCAAGCCACACCGGACTATGAGGCCCTTCATGGCCTGCTCGGCCACCTTGTGAAGCTTCGACCAGCTGCTTGTGGTCGATAGGGGCACCGGATGGCCGGCCTCAGATATCGAGACCAAGACCTTCTCCGTTGAGCTCCCTCCTCGGCTCGGTAGAATGCGGCGGACATCGAACACGCTGCGAGGCAGATCTGCAAACGCCCCTGGAGAGCTCCGAATTCGGGTAAGTAACACGTAATTTACATTCACATGCTTGCTTTGCATAAAAAATGCCTTACCCACCGCTATCTTCCTCACCAACTCAATCTCCTGAAGGGACTTATGGGCATCGGCCTTGGCAGTTTTGGCACTTTTGAGAGCCGAGGCAAGCTCGGACTCTCGAGTCTTTGAGTCACGCTCCAAACTCTCATGCTTTTCCATGAGAGCACGGAGCTCTTGCTGAACCACCGCCACCCGCCTCCTGCTTTTCTCGCTCTGCCCTGCTCCGTGGGGCATTATGCGTTCGGCCGTGGACACGGCCTCCTTCAGGGTCGCCACCTCGTTCGTGGCCCCTGCATTACCCATGTTATCCTTGTTATTTTTTGTTGCAACCTAAATCCTTTTCTGTAAAGTACAAGTTCAAAGTGGTGTTACTCACCTTCTTTGTCCTGGAGCTGCTTCTGGCGGCCGAGCTCTTGCTCGGACCGCTCGAGCCTCTGCTTCAAAGCACCGACCTCCATGATCGGTGGCGGTCAGCAGCGCAGCCTGCAACCCATATTGACATAATTTTTTAGCAACCCTGCGTATATCTTTTTTTTCCAGATCCTCAGTCCGGCTTTTCTTTCCGAACACCGAACCGAGCATCAGGGGCTACTGTCTATGCGGTATTACATTGCATATTTTTAACTTCTTACCTCAAAGCCTGATAGAAGGCTACTGCAGGCTTCGGTCAGCCCGCTCTTGGCGAGCTGCACCTTCTGAATCACCGCACTCATAATAGTGCGGTGTTCCTCCTCGATGGAAGCTCTCTGCAGCGCCTCCAACAAATTGCCCGGCGCCTCCGGTTGGACGGAAGCCGCCGGCGTCACGGTCTTGCCCTTCATTCGAAGGGGCCGCCGGCCGGACTCCGGAACCACTACGGGTTCTGATATGAAGTCCGGCGCAAAGTCTGGGAGGACGCCTTGTGGCGCCTCCGGAGCCTCCCCCTGATGGGTCCCTTCTTGGGATCCCACCTCGGCGTCCTCGGTGTCGCGAGGGGTGGAGGCAGTCGGGATGGAGTCTACATCCGATGGAGCCAACGACCCGCTCGATGAAGCAGGGAGATCATCACTGGCCGGACTACAGGCAGCATGCGGCATCAGAATGACACTATGTGATGCAGAAAAATAAATTATAAATCATTCAGGAATCCGGATACTTACGATCTCGCCGGAGGCCTGGCCCTTGAAGGCCATTCTTCCTCGCCAACGTTGATGTTGGCGGAGCTGTCCGGGGGAATAGTCCTTCCCCTCTTAGACCCTTCGGCCTCCCCTGTTGGGGAAGCCTTCCTCTTCCTCTCTCCTCCTGCGGGAGAGTCCTCTTTCTCCTCCTCGTTTTCGGGGGAGGAGTCCGCCCCGGAGTCGTCGGACACCTGAAAACGGGAACTCTTTCGAGCACCCGTGGCCTCCTTCTTGGCCTTCTTCTCCGGCACCACATGCAGTGCCGGAATCAGCAGCCCCGCTAGACGGGCGTCTACTGGATTTTCTGGCATAGGAGCCGAGCAGATAATCTGCTCCGCCTTCCTCATCCAGTCCCGTCAAAGGAAAAGGGGGAAATTAAAACCCGCATAGAGTCAAACTATGAAAAGCAAGTGTCCCGTAATGGGGTAGAATCACTTATCTCGTTGGCTTGGCGCTGCGAGCGAAATCCGCGATCTTGATGCGGCGGATGCGAAACCGGCGCCCTTGAACAGCACCCTCCAGGCGCCTTAGTACGTCGTGTCGAAGAGCCCGCTCCGCGCCTGGTGCTGTTCCGGATTGAACTCCCACAGATTGAATGCCCGCTCTTGGCATGGGAGAATCCGCGGACGAGCATGACTTGGACCACGTTAACCAGCCTGAGCTTCTTCACCAGCTTACGGATGCGGGCTTGGAGTCCGTCGGCTCCTCCGAACTACCCCACAAAGAAGCCCTTCTCTTTCCAGGAGGTGAGCTGCGTGGGGATACCAGATCTGAACTTGGGGGCCGCCGCCAATGTAGGGTCACGTGGCTCGGTGATATAGAACCTCCCCGATTGCCACCACCTTGACGGATTCCACGAAGGCCCTTCAACCAGAGGACGCGTTGGGCATCTTGCCCAAACATGGCGCCTCCGCACTCCGCTTGAGTGCACTTCACTACCTTCGGCTTGACATTGAAGGTCTTGAGCCACAAGCCGAAGTGGGGCTGGATGCAGAGGAAGGCCTTGCACACGACGATAAATGCCGAGATGTTGAGGCTGAAGTTCGGCGCCAGACCATGGAAATCCAGGCCGTAGTAGAACATGAGCCCCAGACAAAGGGGTGAAGTGGAAAGCCCAGTCCATGGAGGAAGTGGGGAAGGAAAACGACCCTCTCATGGGGCACAGGGTGGGGATGAGCTGCCTTGTCGGGCAGCCGGTCTTGCGATGTCGCCGGAGAGGTATCCGCGCCCGCGCAGTTTAGCGATGTGCTCCTCCTTAACGGTGGAGGCCAACCATTTACCTCCCGCTCCGGACATGGTCGGAGAACGTTGAGACGAGATCTTGCGAACTTGGGCGCTGGAGCTCGAAAGTCTTGGAGATGGATAAGCAAAGGAGGAAGAAGGCGTGGGTGAGAAGGTGAATCCTTATCCCTTATATGGGCGGGCGAAGTCTCTGCGTCCCCCACCGCCTGGTAAAACTCGCTTATCTCCCAAGCGTCACCATCAATGGCGCGGTTGGGTTACCCACGTCCGTATTGATGAGAATCCCGGATTAAGGGGAAACACGATCTCTGCTTTGACAAGACGTGCCAAGGAAACCGCTTCGCTAAATGCGCTGAGGTGGTAGAGTAAAAAACGATTTAAAATAATGGCTTGGTAGTGGCGTGACGTCATGCCGCAGTAAAACGCCGCCAGATTGAACTTGTGTATATATTATTCTCTCTACGGTGGAATGTGGAATTTATTTTGCAGAGCCGGACACTATCCTGGTGTTCACAATCTTCTATCATTCGGAGGAGGAACCCGCCTTGCAATGCCAAGCAACATACGCGCCGGACTTATCGTCACTGAAGCCTGGTTCAGGGGCTAATGAGGGAGTCCCGGATTACGGGGTGTCCGGATAGACGGACTACCATCATCAGGCGAACTATCATCGGCCGGACTATCATCATCGACCGGACTCCAAGACTATGAAGATACAAGATTGAAGACTTCGCCCCGTGTCCAGATGGGACTTTCCTTGGCGTGGAAGGCAAGCTTGGCGATACGGATATGTAGATCTCCTACCATTGTAACCGACTCTATGTAACCCTAGCCCTCTCCGGTGTCTATATAAACCGGATGGCTCTAGTCCGTAGGGACGTAACAACAACCCTTACAATCATACCATAGGCTAGCTTCTAGGGTTTAGCCTCCTTGATCTCGTGGTAGATCCACTCTTGTAAACATCCACAATATCAATATCAATCGAGCAGGACGTAGGGTTTTACCTCCATCAAGAGGGCCCGAACCTGGGTAAAACATCGTGTCCCTTGTCTCCTGTTACCATCCACCTAGACGCACAGTTCGGGACACCCTATCCGAGATCCGCTGGTTTTGACACCGACAACGGGGTTGTTTGAATCCTCGACATCGTGGTTCATCCGATGAGATCATCGAGGAGCATGTGGGAGCCAACATGGGTATCCGGATACCGCTGTTGGTTATTGACCGGAGAGCCGTCTCGGTCATGTCTACGTGTCTCCCGAACCCGTAGGGGAGTGCCCCCCAAGGCAAGTGGAGGCGCCCCATCCCCTAGGGTTCCCAACCCTAGGCGCAGGGGGGCCTAAGGGGGGGGGGCGCACCAGCCCACCAGGGGCTGGTTCCCCTCCACTTCAGCCCATGGGGCCCTCCGGATAGGTGGCCCCACCGGTGGACCCCAGGACCCTTCCGGTGGTCCCGGTACAATACCGGTGACCCCCGAAACTTTCCCGACGGCCGAAACTCGACTTCCCATATATAATTCTTTACCTCCGGACCATTCTGGAACTCCTCGTGACGTCCGGGATCTCATACGAGACTCCGAACAACTTTCGGTTTGCTGCATACTAATATCTCTACAACCCTAGCGTCACCGAACCTTAAGTGTGTAGACCCTACGGGTTCGGGAGACACGTAGACATGACCGAGATGGCTCTCCGGTCAATAACCAACAGCGGGATCTGGATACCCATGTTGGCTCCCACATGCTCCTTGATGATCTCATCGGATGAACCACGATGTCGAGGATTCAAGCAACCCCGTATACAATTCCCTTTATCAATCGGTATGTTACTTGCCCGAGATTCGATCGTCGGTATCCCAATACCTCGTTCAATCTCGTTACGGCAAGTCACTTTACTCGTCATCTAATGCATGATCCCGTGACCAGACACTTGGTCACTTTGAGCTCATTATGATGATGCATTACCGAGTGGGCCCAGAGATACCTCTCCGTCATACGGAGTGACAAATCCCAGTCTCGATCCGTGTCAACCCAACAGATACTTTCGGAGATACCCGTAGTATACCTTTATAGTCACCCAGTTATGTTGTGACGTTTGGTACACCCAAAGCACTCCTACGGTATCCGGGAGTTACACGATCTCATGGTCTAAGGAAAGATACTTGACATTGGAAAAGCTCTAGCAAACGAACTACACGATCTTGTGCTATGCTCAGGACTGGGTCTTGTCCATCACATCATTCTCCTAATGATGTGATCTCGTTATCAATGACATCCAATGTCCATAGTCAGGAAACCATGACTATCTGTTGATCAACGGGCTAGTCAACTAGAGGCTCACTAGGGACATATTGTGGTCTAAGTATTCACACATGTATTACGATTTCCGGATAACACAATTATAGCATGAATAAAAGACAATTATCATGAACAAGGAAATATAATAATAATCCTGTTATTATTGCCTCTAGGGCATATTTCCAACAGTCTCCCACTTGCACTAGAGTCAATAATCTAGTTACATTGTAATGAATCGAACACCCATAGAGTTCTGGTGTTGATCATGTTTTGCTTGTGAAAGAGGTTTAGTTAACGGATCTGCGACAGTCAGATCCGTATGTACTTTGCAAATATCTATGTATCCATCTTGAACATTTTCACGGATGGAGTTGAAACGACGCTTGATGTGCCTGGTCTTCTTGTGAAACCTGGGCTCCTTGGCAAGGGCAATAGCTCCAGTGTTGTCACAGAAGAGAGTGATCGGCCCCGACGCATTGGGTATGTCTCCTAGGTCGGTGATGAACTCCTTCATCCATATTGCTTCATGCGCTGCCTCCGAGGGTACCATGTACTCCGCTTCACATGTAGATCCCGCCACGACGCTCTGCTTGCAACTGCACCAGCTTACTGCTCCACGATTCAACATATACACGTATCCGGTTGTGACTTAGAGTCATCCAGATCTGTGTCGAAGCTAGCATCCACGTAACCCTTTACGACGAGCTCTTCGTCACCTCCATAAACGAGAAACATGTCATTTGTCCTTTTCAGGTACTTCAGGATATTCTTGACCGCTGTCCAGTGTTCCTTGCCGGGATTACTTTGGTACCTTCCTACCAAACTTACGGCAAGGTTTACATCATGTCTGGTACATAGCATGGCATATATAATAGATCCTATGGCTGATGCATAGGGGATGACACTCATCTCTTCTTTATCTTCTGCCGTGGTCGGGCATTGAGCCAAGCTCAATCTCACACCTTGCAATACAGGCAAGAACCCTATCTTGGACTGATCCATATTGAACTTCTTCAATATCTTATCAAGGTATGTGCTTTGTGAAAGACCTATGAGGCGTCTCGATCTATCCCTTTAGATCTTGATGCCTAATATGTAAGCAGCTTCTCCAAGGTCCTTCATTGAAAAACACTTATTCAAGTAGGCCTTAATGCTGTCCAAGAGTTCTATATCATTTCCCATCAAGAGTATGTCATCTACATATAATATGAGAAATGCTACTGGCGCTCCCACTCACTTTCTTGTAAACGCAGGCTTCTCCATAAGTCTCATAAACCCAAACGCTTTGATCATCTCATCAAAGCGAATGTTCCAACTCCGAGATGCTTGCACCAGTCCATAAATGGATCATGGAGCTTGCATACCTTGTTAGCATTCTTAGAATTAAACAAAACCTTCCGGCTGCATCATATAGAGTTCTTCCTTAAGATAGCCGTTAAGGAATGCCGTTTGACGTCCATCTGCCATATCTCATAATCATAGTATGCGGCAATTGCTAACATGATTCGGACGGACTTCAGCTTCGCCACGGAGGGAATGTCTCATCGTAGTCAACCCCTTGAACTTGCCGATAACCCTTAGCGACAAGTCGAGCTTTATAGATGGTAACATTACCATCCGCGTCCTTCTTCTTCTTAAAGATCCATTTGTTTTCTATCGCTCGCCGGTCATAGGGCAAGTCTGTCAAAGTCCATACTTTGTTTTCATACATGGATTCTATCTCGGATTGCATGGCTTCAAGCCATTTGTTGGAATCTGGGCCCGCCATCGCTTCTTCATAGTTCATCACCATTGTCTAACAACATGATTTTCAGGACAGGGTTGCCATACCACTCTGGCGTGGAACGTGTCCTTGTAGACCTACGAAGTTCAGTAGCAACTTGATCCGAAGTACCTTGATCATCATCATTAATTTCCTCTCCGATTCGGTGTAGGCACCACAGGAACATTTTCTGAGCTGCACTACTTTCCGGTTCAAGAGGTAGTACTTCATCGAGTTCTACTTTCCTCCCACTTACTCCTTTCGAGAGAAACTCTTTTCGAGAAAGGATCCGTTCTTGGCAACAAAGATCTTGCCTTCGGATCTAAGGTAGAAGGTATACCCAATGGTTTTCTTAGGGTATCCTATGAAGACGCATTTTTCCGACTTGGGTTCGAGCTTTTTAGGTTGAAGTTTCTTGACATAAGCATCGCATCCCCAAACTTTTAGAAAGCGACGACTTAGGTTTCTTCCCAAACCATAATTCATACGGTGTCGTCTCAACGGATTTAGATGGAACCCTATTTAAAGTGAATGTAGCTGTCTCTAGTGCGTATCCCCAAAATGATAGCGGTAAACCGGTAAGAGACATAATAGATCGCACCATATCCAATAGAGTGCGATTACGACATTCGGACACACCGTTACGCTGAGGTGTTCCAGACGGCGTGAGTTGTGAAACGATTCCACATTTCCTTAAGTGCGTACCAAACTCGTGACTTAAATATTCTCCTCCACGATCTGATCGTAGGAACTTTATCTTTCGGTCACGTTGATTCTCTACCTCATTCTGAAATTCCTTGAACTTTTCAAAGGTCTCAGACTTGTGTTTCATCAAGTAGACATACCCATATCTACTCAAGTCATCAGTGAGAGTGAGAACATAACGATATCCTCCGCGAGCCTCAATGCTCATTGGACCGCACACATCAGTATGTATGATTTCCAATAAGTTGGTTGCTCGCTCCATTGTTCCGGAGAACGGAGTCTTGGTCATCTTGCCCATGAGGCATGGTTCGCACGTGTCAAATGATTCATAATCAAGAGACTCTAAAAGTCCATCGACATGGAGCTTCTTCATGCGCTTGACACCAATGTGACCAAGGCGGCGATTACACAAGTATGTGGGACTATCGTTATCAACTTTACATCTTTTGGTATTCACACTATGAATATGTGTAACATCACGTTAAGATTCATTAAGAATAAACCATTGACCATCGGGCATGACCATAAAACATATCTCTCATATAAATAGAACAACCATTATTCTCGGATTTAAATGAGTAGCCATCTCAGATTAAACGAGATCCAGATACAATGTTCATGCTCAAACTTGGCACTAAATAACAATTATTGAGGTTTAGAACTAATCCCGTAGGTAAATGTAGAGGTAGAGTGCCGACGGCGATCACATCGACCTTGGAACCATTCCCGACGCGCATCGTCACCTCGTCCTTCGCCAGTCTCCGCTTATTCCGCAGCTCCTGCTTTGAGTTACAAATATGATTAACGACACCGGTATCAAATACCCATGAGCTACTACGAGCGCTGGTAAGGTACACATCAATTACATGTATATCACATATACCTTTAGTGTTGTCGGCCTTCTTGTCTGCTAAGTATTTGGGGCAGTTCCGCTTCCAGTGACCCTTCCCTTTGCAATAAAAGCACTCAGTCTCGTGCTTGGGTCCATTCTTTGACTTCTTCCGGCAAGCTGGCTTGCAAGGCGGCAACATCCTTGCCGTCCTTCTTGAAGTTCTTCTTACCCTTGTCTTTCTTGAACTTGGTGGTTTTATTGACCATCAACACTTGATGTTCCTTTTTGATTTCTACCTCTGCTGACTTCAACATTGAAAATACTTCAGGAATAGTTTTCACCATCCCCGCATATTGTAGTTCATCACAAAGCTCTTGTAGCTCGGTGGGAGCGGCGGAGGATTCTGTCAATGATCGCCTCGTCCATGAGGTTAATATCCAATTTGGGACAGGCGGTTGTGCAACCCAGACATTTTGAGTATGTGCTCCTTGTAACTATTTTCCTCCATCTTACAACTATAGAACTTGTCGGAGACTTCATATATCTCGACCCGGGCGTGAGCTTGGAAAACCATTTTCAGCTCCTCGAACATCTCATATGCTCCGTGTTGCTCAAAACGCTTTTGGAGCCCCGGTTCCAAGCTGTAAAGCATGCCACACTGAACGAGGGAGTAATCATCAGCACGTGACTGCCAAGCGTTCATAACGTCTTGGTTCTCTGGGATGGGTGCTTCACCTAGCGGTCCTTCTAGGACATATGCTTTCTTGGCAGCTATAAGGATGATCCTCAGGTTCCGGACCCAGTCCGTATAGTTGCTGCCATCATCTTTCAGCTTGGTTTTCTCTAGGAATGTGTTGAAGTTCATGTTGACATGAGCGTTGGCCATTTGATCTACAAGACATTTTTGCAAAGATTTCAGACTAAGTTCATGATAATTAAGTTCATCTAACCAAATTATTTAATGAACTCCCACTCAGATTAGACATCCCTTTAGTCATCTAAGTGTTACATGATCCGAGTCGACTAGGCCGTGTCCGATCATCATGTGAGACGGACTAGTCATCATCGGTGAACATCTCCATGTTGATCGTATCTTCCATACGACTCATGTTCGACCTTTCGATTCTGTGTTCCGAGGCCATGTGCGTACATACAAGGCTCGTCAAGTTAACCTAAGTGTTTTGCATGTGTAAATCTGTCTTACACCCGTTGTATGTGAACGTTAGAATCTATCACACCCGATCATCACGTGGTGCTTGAAACAACGAACTGTCGCAATGGCGCATGCTTAGGGGAACACTTTCTTGAAATTATAATGAGGATCATCTTATTTACTACCGTCGTTCTAAGTAAACAAGATGCAAAAACATGATAAACATCACATGCAATCAAATAGTAGTGACACGATATGGCCAATATCATATAGCTCCTTTGATCTCCATCTTGAGGCTCCATGATCATCTTCGTCACCGGCATGACACCATGATCTCCATCATCGTGTCTCCATGAAGTTGCTTTCGCCAACTATTACTTCTACTACTATAGCTAACGGTTTAGCAATAAAGTAAAGTAATTACATAGCGTTAAATCATTGACACGCAGGTCATACAATAATTAAGACAACTCCTATGGCTCCTGCCGGTTGTCATACTCATCGACATGCAAGTCGTGATTCCTATTACAAGAACATGATCTCATACATCACAATATATCATTCATCATTCATCACAACTTTTGGCCATATCACATCACAAAGCAATTGCTGCAAAAACAAGTTAGACGTCCTCTAATTGTTGTCACATCTTTTACGTGGCTGCAATAGGGTTCTAGCAAGAACATTTTCTTACCTACGAAAAAGCCACAACGTGATTTGTCAACTTCTATTTACCCTTCATAAGGACCCTTTTCATCAAATCCGCTCCAACTAAAGTGGGAGAGACAGACACCCGCTAGCCACCTTATGCAACTAGTGGATGTCAGTCGGTGGAACCTGTCTCACATAAGTGTACGTGTAAGGTTGGTCCGGGCCGCTTCATCCCACAATACCGCTGAAGAAAAATAAGACTAGTAGTGGCAAGAAAGTTGACAACATCTACGCCCACAACAGATTTGTGTTCTGCTCGTGCAAAGAGAACTACGCATAGACCTAGCTCTGATACCACTGTTGGGGAACGTTGCAGAAAATAAAACTACGGTTTCACCAAGATCAATCTATGAGTTCACCTAGCAACGAGAGAGAGGAGTACATCTACATACCCTTGTAGATCGAGCGGAAGCGTTCAAGGGAACGGGGTTGAGGGAGTCGTACTCGTCGTGATCCAAATCACCGGAGATCCTAGCGCCGAACAGACGGCACCTCCGCGTTCAACACACGTACGGTCAGCGTGACGTCTCCTCCTTCTTGATCCAGCAAGGGGGAAGGAGAGGTTGATGAAGATCCAGCAGCACGACGGCGTGGTGGTGGATGCAGCAGGGATTCCGGCAGGGCTCGCCAAGCGTCTGCGGGAGGGAGAGGTGTAGCAAGGGGGAAGGGAGGCGCCAAGTGCAAGGGTGCGGCTGCCCTCCCTCCCCCCTCCATATATAGGGTCCCCAGGGGGCGCCGGCCCTAGGACATGGGATCTCCTAGGGGGGCGGCGGCCAAGGGGGGTGCCTTGCCCCCCAAGGCAAGTGGAGGCGCCCCCTCCCCTCGGGTTCCCAACCCTCGGCGCAGGGGGGCAGGCGCACCAGCCCACCAGGCTGGTTCCCCTCCACTTCAGCCCATGGGGCCCTCCGGGATAGGTGGACCCACCGGTGGACCCGGGACCCTTCCGGTGGTCCCGGTACAATACCGGTGACCCCCGAAACTTTCCCGACGGCCGAAACTCGACTTCCCATATATAATTATTTACCTCCGGACCATTCCGGAACTCCTCGTGACGTCCGAGATCTCATCCGGGAATCTGAACAACTTTCGGTTTGCTGCATACTAATATCTCTACAACCCTAGCGTCACCGAACCTTAAGTGTGTAGACCCTACGGGTTCGGCAGACACGTAGACATGACCGAGACGGCTCTCCGGTCAATAACCAACAGCGGGATCTGGATACCCATGTTGGCTCCACATGCTCCTCGATGATCTCATCGGATGAACCACGATGTCGAGGATTCAAGCAACCCCTCATACAATTCCCTTTGTCAATCGGTATGTTACTTGCCCGAGATTCGATCGTCGGTATCCCAATACCTCGTTCAATCTCGTTACCGGCAAGTCACTTTACTCGTACCATAATGCATGATCCGGTGACCAGACACTTGGTCACTTTGAGCTCATTATGATGATGCATTACCGAGTGGGCCCAGAGATACCTCTCCGTCATACGGAGTGACAAATCCCAGTCTCGATCAATGTCAACCCAATGATACTTTCGGAGATACCCGTAGTATACCTTTATAGTCACCCGATTCGTTGTGACGTTTGGTACACCCAAAGCACTCCTACGGTATCCGGGAGTTACAAGATCTCATGGTCTAAGGAAAAAATACTTGACATTGGAAAAGCTCTAGCAAGCGAACTACACGATCTTGTGCTATCTTTGAGGATTGGGTCTTGTCCATCACATCATTCTCCTAATGATGTGATCTTGTTATCAATGACATCCAATGTCCATAGTTAGGAAACCATGACTATCTATTGATCAACGGGCTAGTCAACTAGAGGCTCACTAGGGACATATTGTGGTCTAAGTATTCACACATGTATTACGATTTCCGGATAACACAATTATAGCATGAATAAAAGACAATTATCATGAACAAGGAAATATAATAAAATCCTTTTATTATTGCCTCTAGGGCATATTTCCAACAGGTGCCTCTGCACACCCATGACCGTCGAACCAAGTTGGGTCATGAGCTGAGAGAACCAATAGCATGTTGGTTATGTGTCCAAATGGACATTGACGACATGGCAATGCTTGTCATCCCGACGGCTTTCAAAAAGTCCCTCAAGGAGTGGCTGAAGATCCCCACTCCTCGTTGGATACTGGTGTCTGCATGCAGGTGGTGTGACGAGTGGGTGAAGGTGGCCAAGTTTGACACAAGTAGATACCCACAACATTGCAGGTTCAACACATGGGCCCGGGCAGTGGGCGCAACTTGTGAGGCGGTGATGTCCTCTCTTGCTTCGCACCCACTATCTCTTTTATCTTAACATGCATACATGTCACCACATAAAAAACTCACCATAACATGCATGAGATTTTCCCCCACAATTAGTTGATCTCCACTGTTTTTATTTATCTCAACATGCACACATCCCCACCTTACCACTCATGTAACCTCATTAAAGGGTCCACTCAACATGCGTGTGGATTTTTTTCTATTATATTATACCACTTATATTCAAAAAATATTTTTCAACTATATAATAATCAAATAAAAAATATAATATGCATTTTTAGTTTTAGTTCATATTTTATAAATTAAATTAATCATGTTTCATACAACTAAAACACGTTAAAATATGTTGCAACTATTTCCCGCAATAACGTGCAAGGTATCATACGGAGGGAGTATCAGTTTTGCATGTGTGCGTGTGGGGTGGGTGAGGTGGTAACTATTCATCGGTAAATTTTTGGCATGTCGGCCAATGTCACCATCATATTCCCCCTCACTCCCCGTTAACCTGCCCTTCAACACCAACTGACATTACCCACGACCAGCGTCTCTACAGCTCTGATCATACCTCTAACCATCACCCCTCTTCTATTGCACTATCGCTCGTGCCGTTCCATTTTTACCCCTCCTTAAGATCAGAAAAGTGATTAAGCAAGTCTATTACTCATTGTCTTTTCCATGTCTATTTCAATATATTAGAAATCACTAGTTGTTTGGAATATTTTTGATCGGTCAAAGCCATTCGAAATATTTAACTGAATTTCATACTAAGTGGTTGTGGGAAAAATACCTTTAGTGGCCAATGTACTTATAATGTATTAGTTGTGTTTCATTATGTCCTAACACATCTATAATTTCATTTTGATACATGATAACTTGTGTTTTCATGTTTTTCATAAGAAATTGTGTCATATATATTTAGTAAAAAGGGTTACGTGTATTTATTGTCAAAATGTGGATGTAATTGAAAACTCTGAAACAATCTCTCTCAGTTTGATATAAATTATATGATGATTCATACTTGAAGGCTTGAAATGGCATGCAAATATGGCTGCATAGTGTTTTCCCATATCAGCGGTGTTGAATTGTAGGTAATAAAACATGTAAGATTTGATAGAAAATACATGTACTTGTAAATATCGATAGAATTGTCCTTATACATGTTTCAATTATCACATTCAAACTTCTCCGCGCGGAGTTACAAGACAATATAAACATACGAGTCGAGACAGAGGAATCCAAACAATTGCAACCCAACTCTAACCTAATGAATCATGCATTTACTTAGGCTAATCAAATCCAATCGTAATAGTACCCTAAATATCACAACATGTCCTCTTAATTTATCAAATAGAACACTGATTGGGAATTGATCATGCTACTTGGTAATATCAAATCTTAGTAGATTTCTGCATGAACATTCACATGTCCTCTTATTTTAGCAAATACTCCCTCCGTTCCTAAGTATAAGTCTTTCTAGATATTTCAAATGGACTATCACATATGGGTGTATATAGACATATTTTAGAGTGTAGATTCACTCATTTTGCTCCGTATGTAGTCACTTGTTGAAATATCAGAAAGACAAATATTTAGGAACGGAGTGAGTAAAACACTAATTGGGCATTGATCATGCTACTTGGTAATATCAAATCTTAGTGGATTTCCGTGTGAACATTGAAGGTAGTCCCTCCATCCATCTATATGAGGCCTAATCCGTTTTTTAAGACCGCATTTGACTATTCACAAGATTAATAGTACATGAGATTTATAATGTGAAAATTATATCATTGGAAGCTCCTTTTGTTGGGGAACGTAGTATTTCAAAAAATTTGCCTACGATCACGCAAGATCTATCTAGGATAAGCATAGCAATGAGCGAGGAGAGTGTGTCCACGTACCCTCGTAGACGGAAAGCGGAAGCGTTAAGTAACGCAGTTGATGTAGTCGAATGTCTTCGTGATCCAACAGATCAAGTATCGAACGCACGGCACCTCCGCGATCTGCACACGTTCAGCTCGGTGACGTCCCTTGAACTCTAGATCCAGCTGAGGCCGAGGGAGAGTTCCGTCAGCACGATGTTGTGGTGACGATGATGATGAAGTTACCGGCACAGGGCTTCACCTAAGCACTACGACGATATGACCGAGGTGCAAAACTGTGGAGGGGGGCACCGCACACGGCTAAAGAACAACTTGTGTGTCTATGAGGTGCCCCCTCCCCCGTATGTAAAGGAGGGGAGGAGGAGGAGGGCCGGCCACAAGGGGCGCACCCAAGGGGGGGATTCCAACTCCTAGTAGGAGTAGGTTTCCCCCTTTCTTAGTCCAAGTAGGAGAAGAAGGAAGGAGAGGAAGAAGAGAAGGAAAGGGGGGCCGGCCCCCTAGCCCTAGTCCAATTCGGTTTGGGCTAGGGGGGGGGCGGCCTGCCCTGGCCGCCCCTCCTCTGCTCCACTTTGGGCCCATGAGGCCCATTAACCCCCCGAGGGGGTTCCGGTAACCCCCGGTACTCTGAAACTTATCCTAAACGACCCGAAGCCATTCCGGTGTCCAAATATAGTCGTCCAATATATCAATCTTCATGTATCGACCATTTCGAGACTCCTCGTCATGTCACTGATCACATCCGGGACTCCGAACAACCTTCGGTACATCAAAACACATAAACGCATAATACCAATCGTCATCAAACGTTAAGCGTGCGGACCCTACGGGTTCGAGAACTATGTAGACATGACCGAGACACCTCTCTGGTCAAAAACCAATAGCGGAACCTAGATGCTCATATTGGCTCCCACATATTCTACGAAGATCTTTATCGGTCAAACCGCATAACGACATATGTTTTTCCCTTTGTCATCGGTATGTTACTTGCCCGAGATTCGATCGCCGGTATCACTATACCTAGTTCAATCTCGTTACCGGCAAGTCTCTTTACTCGTTCCGCAATGCATCATCATGCAACTAACTCATTAGCTACATTGCTTGCAAGGCTTATAGTGATGTGCATTACGAAGAGGGCCCAGAGATACCTCTCAGACAATTGGAGTGACGAATCCTAATCTTGATCTAGGCCAACTCAACAAACACCATCGGAGACACCTATAGAGCATCCTTATAATCACCCAGTTACGTTGTGACGTTTATAGCACACTAAGTGTTCCTCCGCTATTCGGGAGTTGCATAATCTCATAGTCAGAGGAACATGTATAAGTCATGATGAAAGCAATAGCAACAAACTAAACGATCATAGTGCTAAGCTAACGGATGGTTCTTGTCCATCACATCATTCCCTAATGATGTGATCCCGTTCATCAAATGACAACACATGTCTATGGCTAGGAAACATAACCATCTTTGGTAAACAAGCTAGTCAAGTAGAGGCATACTAGGGACACTATGCTTGTCTATGTATTCACACATGTACTAAGATTTCGGTTAATACAATTCTAGCATGAATAATAAACATTTATCATGATATAAGGAAATGTAAATAACAACTTTATTATTGCCTCTAGGGCACATTTCTTTCAGTCTCCCACTTGCATTAGAGTCAGTAATCTAGATTACACAGTAATTATTCTAACACCCATGGAGTCTTGGTGTTGATCATGTTTTTCTCGTGAGAGAGGCTTAGTCAACGGGTCTACAACATTCAGATCCGTGTGTATCTTGCAAATCTCTATGTCCCCTTCCGACACTTGATGACGGATGGAATTGAAGCATCTCTTGATGTGCTTGGTCTTCTTTTGAAATCTGGATTCCTTTGCCAAGGAAATTGCACCAGTATTGTCACAAAAGATTTTCATTGGACCCGATGCACTAGGTATGCCACCTAGATCGGATATGAACTACTTCATTCGCTGCTTCCGAAGCAGCTATGTACTCCGCTTCACACGTAGATCCCGCCACGACGCTCTATTTGGAACTGCACCAACTGACAGCTCCACCGTTCAATATAAATACGTATCCGGTTTGTGACTTAGAGTCATCCGAATCAGTGTCAAAGCTTGCATCAACGTAACCATTTACGACGAGCTCTTTTTCACCTCCATAAACGAGAAACATATCCTTAGTCCTCTTCAGGTATTTCAGGATGTTCTTGACCGCTGTCCAATGATCCACTCCTGGATTACTTTGGTACCTCCCTGCTATACTTATAGCAAGACACACATCAGGTCTGGTACACAGCATTGCATACATAATAGAACCTATAGCTGAATCATAGGGAATGACTTGCATTTTCTCTCTATCTTCTGCAGTGGTCGGGCATTGAGTCTGACTCAACTTCACACCTTGTAACACAGGCATGAACCCTTTCTTTGACTGATCCATTTTGAACTTCTTCAAAATCTTATCAAGGTATGTGCTTTGTGAAAATCCAATTAAGCGTCTTGATCTATCTCTATAGATCTTGATGCCCAATATGTAAGCAGCTTCACCGAGGTCTTTCATACAAAAACTCTTGTTCAAGTAACCTTTTATGCTATCCAAAAATTCTATATCACTTCCAATCAACAATATGTCATCCACATATAATATTAGAAATGCTACAGAGCTCCCACTCACTTTATTGTAAATATAGGCTTCTCAAAAAGTCTGTATAAAACCATATGCTTTGATCACTTAAGCATCGCTACGGGTAAGAAAGTATCATCGTAGTCAACCCCTTGAACTTGTCGAAAACCTTTCGCAACAAGTCGAGCTTTGTAGACAGTAAAATTACCGTCAGCGTCAGTCTTCTTCTTGAAGATCCATTTATTCTCTGTGGCTTGCCGATCATCGGGCAAGTCAACCAAAGTCCACACTTTGTTGTCATACATGGATCCCATCTCAGATTTCATGGCCTCAAGCCATTTCGCAGAACCTGGGCTCATCATCGCTTCCTCGTAGTTCGTAGGTTCGTCATGGTCAAGTAACATGACGTCCAGAACTGGATTACCGTACCACTCTGGTGCGGATCTTACTCTGGTTGACCTACGAGGTTCGGTAGTAACTTGATCAGAAGCTTCATGATCATCATCATTAGCTTTCTCACTAATTGGTGTAGGAATCACTGGAGCTGATTTCTGTGATGAACTACTTTCCAATGAGAGAGCAGGTACAATTACCTCATCAAGTTCTACTTTCCTCTCACTCACTTCTTTCGAGAGAAACTCCTTCTCTAGAAAGGATCCATTCTTAGCAACGAAAATCTTGCCTTCAGATCTGTGTACCCAACAGTTTCCTTTGGGTATCCTATGAAGACACATTTCTCCGATTTGGGTTCGAGCTTATTAGGTTGAAGCTTTTTCACATAAGCATCGCCGCCCCAAACTTTAAGAAAGCGACAACTTGGGTTTCTTGCCAAACCACAGTTCATACGATTGTCGTCTCAATGGATTTAGATGGTGCCCTATTTAACGTGAATGCAGTCGTCTCTAAAGCATAACCCCAAAACGATAGGGGTAAATCAGTAAGAGACATCATAGATCGCACCATATCTAATAAAGTGCGGTTACGACGTTCGGATACACCATTACGTTGTGGTGTTCCGGGTAGCGTGAGTTGCGAAACTATTCCTCATTGTTTCAAATGAAGACCAAACTCATAACTCAAATATTCTCCTCCATGATCAGATCGTAGAAACTTTATTTTCTTGTTACAATGATTTTTCACTTCACTCTGAAATTCTTTGAACTTCACAAATGCTTCAGACTTATGTTTCATCAAGTAGATATACCCGTATCTTCTCAAATCATCTGTCAAGGTCAGAAAATAACGATACCCGCTGCGAGCCTCAACACTCATTGAACCGCATACATCGGTATGTATTATTTCCAATAAGTCTGTTGTTCGCTCCATAGTTCTGGAGAACGGAGTCTTAGTCATCTTGCCCATGAGGCATGGTTCGCAAGCAAGTGATTCATAATCAAGTGATTCCAAAAGCCCATCAGCATGGAGTTTCTTCATGCGCTTTATACCAATATGACCTAAACGGCAGTGCCACAAATAATTTGCACTATCATTATTGAACTTATATCTTTTGGCTTCAATACTATGAATATGTATATCACTACTATCGAGATTCAGTAAAAATAGACCACTCATTAAGGGTGCATGACCATAAAAGATATTACTCATATAAATAGAACAACCATTATTCTCTGATTTAAATGAATAACCGTCTCGCATCAAACAAGATCCAGATAAAATGTTCATGCTTTACGCTAGTACCAAATAATAATTATTCAGGTCTAAAACTAATCCCAAAGGTAGATGTAGAGGTAGCGTGCTAACGGCGATCACATCGACTTTGGAACCATTTCCCACGCGCATCGTCACCTCGTCCTTAGCCAATCTCCGCTTAATCCGTAGCACCTGTTTCGAGTTGCAAATATGAGCAACAGAACCAGTATCAAATATCCAGGCACTACTATGAGCATTAGTAAGGTACACATCAATAACATGCATATCAAATATACCTTTCACTTTGCCATCCTTACGTTTCTTGAAATTTCTCTCCCCGATCAGGTTCACCAGCGAAGTCGAGGCCGATGACGCCGTGACGGAGTGGAGGAGGCGGCCAAGCTCCTCCTTGCGGGAACACGATGACACTCCGAGGTAGTTCCTGTAATGCAGTTCAGATTTATGTGCTTCGGGCAGCGTCGGTCGTCGATTCGTCGATTCTTGCGGGAACACGTACGGTGACACTTCAAGGTAGTTCCAGGATGCTTTTGCATTTTTCGTATCTGCATGCGCATGTATCAACTGATTTTCAGTATTTTCTCTTTGGCCGCTTAATTTAGGCGGCTAGCATATCTTTCCATTTGCATGTGTACTAGTGGTTGGGGCGCCCCCTTGTGGCGCCTCCTGAGAAGAAGTTGGGGCGGTGCCAGGTGGAAGGCGCCCCTTCCACTTTCATATTTATACTAAAACAATCACAATTGATATAAAGATTCAAACAAGTGATTCTATGACCTTCCACAAAATAATTAGAAGCTATTTCAACATTTATTGGTCACTAGTTCAGTAAAGAAATTATACTTTCTAATTAATATACAACATTTTTTCCTAATATGCGGAGCAGCTTTGGCACTGATCAATCATTTGCTCAAAAGCGATTGATGACGACGTGCAAAAGCAGAGGCCGGTGTCACTTATCCCGCTCTGCCGCGGATCTGCTCCCATGTTCATTTTTCGTGAACTTGTTCATCACAGATAATAGTTTAAGTATGGCCTTAACTGTTTCACCCAAATTAACATTTTGAGCCTTCTTAATATTCTGCAACCATGGATGAACTGGAAGAAAATATAAATTATGGACATGAGACACGAGCAATGCAATTAAATGATCTTAGGGTGAAAATCTTAAGAAATTTACACAAGGAAAGCAATTCTATATCCATTTAAGAAGAACAGAAGGAATGCAATTTTGTACAGTTAACTTGTGTGGAAATTTGATTATTACCGGAAACCTGTTGAGCTGTCAAACGCCTCCTTGGATCTGGGCCCTGACAAGGTCTTTTACATTATCTGAGACCCTCGGCCATGGATCTCTTTTAAAATCAGTGACAGACCGGATAATTGCTTGAGAAACTCCTTGTTCAGTTTCTGCGTTAAAAAATGGAAGCAACAAATATATTATTCAGAAAGAGCATTCAATGGGACAAGATAAATATATTTTTCTGAACCAGAGTCCACAGGCCAATCACCCCAGAGGCAAAATAAGGAAAACAAAACTTCAGTGTAGAAGGAGACACATGGCCCCTTTGTGCAGATATGACATCAGAACACACAGTTCACTTTTAGTACCCTAAATGTTTAATGCAGTTGACCTATGCCACCGAAACAATTGACCATTTTTACTCTACAAAAATTGACCTGCCCGGAATGTAGGGACACCACTTACGCTACAAAACTGACCTGCCCAGAACGGAGGGACACCACAGAGAAGAATGTAAAGAATCACTCCTACACTCCAAACATCAACCTATTGGCCATAGTTTCTCTTTCACACCTCCGGAGCCATGTAATAAGGACTTCCAACAATCTCAGTGAACCGTTCACCTACACCTCACCAACAAATAGCACATTAGGCAAACAATAAAAAGGAGGGGCAGCCCCACTGCATGTAGCTCCCACTTGCGCAGGGTCTGGGGAAGGGTCCGAACACTTTGGGTCTATTGTACGCAGCCTTTCCCTACATTTCTGCATGAGGCTGTTTCCATGACTTGAACCCGTGACCTCATGGCACAAGGCGGCAGCTTTACCACTGCGCCAAGGCTCCCCTTCATTAGGCAAACAATACAAAGTAAAAAAAAGATAGCATAAGACATGCTACTATATCAGCTCAGCTTTGTCCTCTGACCATATCATTGACAAGTGACGGACGGGTCAAAATGGACAGCTTCAACGATAGCTATATAAGATATTAGGGTTGACTGTACTTGGGGTGAAAAACAAAACAATCAGGCCAAAATCAATTGCTTTCAGTGCAGCCGTTTCTTTCTTGTTTGCTAACAAGAAATTCTCTGGTTTGAGGTCCTGGTGCATCACTTCATACTTATGGCAGATCTAATATTGTACTGGACAGAACAAATGTACACACGTTATTCACTAAACACACAAAAAAGTGAAGTTGCAGCAATCTAAGTACTACCAAGTTAAATGTGATCCTAGATAATCAAACAGCGCGAATGAACAACAAAAAATGCAGAAATTAATTGCTTCACAGATTAGATCATAACCTATTCATTGGAATAGATAGCCAACAAATATTTCTACCATGAATCACAGAATGAACGTGCCCCAGCATCCTGTTAGGACAGCCTTAACCCATATGGCAAATGAAGGAATCGAGGGGCCATTCTCACCTACACGACCTCGAGATGGTTTTGGTGACCACAGTGGTGGCGCGCTCCGTGTAGTGCCCCCTCACAACGATCCGGTCGAAGAGCTCCCCACCCTCGCAGAGGGAGGGCCTCCCTGGTGGTGTAGTCCATGCAGAGGTAGGTCACCTCGAACTCCCCGCATCAAACTTCCCAACAGCGGCGATGTTGTTTTCAAACAACTCCCTATTAAGATGAGAAGATGCATCATTATGTGGGAATTGTTTTGCGTAATTTGACAAGTTTGCACTTGGTAGCAAGTTGCATTAGTACTTACAGGTTCCAAATGGAATGGAAGGGAAAATATGTCACCAAGATCTTGGAAGGAATTGTACTAATTATGGCCCCTTACTTTAATAAGCATAAGCAGCTTTTCTAAAACAACAGGGATGCTAGCTACAAAACGTTGATGAATTACTCATGGGCACTGTCTCTATTTTAACATCAGCTATCCTAGCCTTATTTCTAAACAAAGTGATACTTAGCCTGGGTATATCAACTCCAGTTTTTCAGGGACATCATATACAAAACATTTGAAACAGGGCCGTGAGGAAAACAACAAGGATATAAATTAGATGATGAACACTATAGCCGAAGGATTTTTGGTGACACCAAATTTGGTGACACTATAGCCAAGATTATGCCAAGTGGGCCAAAGAGGCAAAGAGTTCAAAGTTTCAACTTTCAAGGAATGACCACATTACATGCATGGATATTGACCTCACAGACATTCATCAATCTTACCAAATGGACAGCACAACTGATGTCTACAATGAGAATGCACTTCATATCTAGGAATCTTTATCCTTTAGCACCTTAGGAGAACGATGAGAACACAAGTAGAAGTGCCACCACGACAAACATGATAGGTCTACCAACTTCTCCTTTTCTAATAACTTTAAATTGGTCATGTTTATTTAGCTGTGAAGGGAACAGACACATGAGTACAAAAACGCACCAAATAGTATGCAGGCAGCGCATTTCTAATAATAGTGATAGTGTGGGCAACCTTGAGGGAGCACACGACCATGGCACCGGCGAAAGAGGGGAACTTCTTGGCGAGGTCCATGGCTTGGGAGAACTTCGTTGCCTCCTCCGTAGGGGGGCTGGCCGCCACAGCCCCGTCGTGCCACCTCCCATGCCACGCCGCCGTCGCGCATCTCCACCCCCACCTCGCATAAAACGTCCACATAATCACCTCAGCGAGTCGCCGCCCCGAGGCAGTGCCTCCATCGGCACCTCTATGGGATCCCCTTCCTCCCCCTCCTCTGTTACCGTCATGGAGGCTGGGTGGAACGCGAAGACAAAAAGGCTTGGGGACAGTGGATGAGTGGATCTGAGGAGGATGCTTTCTCTGATGGCAGGAGCAGGAGGAGCCAGGATGGCCAATGGGCGGGGGCGATAGCGGCGCAACCCTAGCCCACCCGGGGAAGGGAGGAACAAAACGGGAGGTTGCGTGATGCAATTTTTTAGGAGAGAAAGAAGAAAAGTTGGGTCTTGCTCTGGAGCACGTGAGATGCATTTTCTTTTTTGCGTCGTTGTTTTTCCCTCGGAACTTTAGATTTGACGTGGCACGACTCAGCGAGCGCCCCTTGCGTGACGCTTAATGGGTTTGATGATGGCACATTATTACTGGACTGAGGATAAAAGCTTAATTCATCAAGCGCTGCAAAAGAGAATGATCTAAGGTCTAATTTAAGAAAACACCATAATCTAAATCACAATAAAAAGAGAAATATTAGATTGTACAATACAGAACGAGTATTTTTTTATTTGGATTAATGAAATTGTTATGGAGGAAACAGAGTACAGCGCATGCAATTATGCAACTATGTGAAATACAGTATACATATACGAATATGTCGAGCAAATTTGTAAGATGTGAGAGAATATGTGAAAAAGGAAACACTGGAAACTACAGTGACCTTGTGAAATTATGTTATAAGCACAATTATCTGACACAAAAGTAATTTAGGGGTGTCATCATAAAAAAGGATAAACCAAATTAAATTAAATACAACACACAGTGCATATACAAGATGAAAAAATTCCTAACACAATTACATTGTAGTAGGTAATTCTGAAACAACAAAATTGCAATTAAGCATACAGAGCCTGGAGAAAGGGGAATAAGCTAAAGGTTATATAATGTCTAATATGTAATTATTTGATTGTTGTGCAACATACTTTGACAATTAACTTTTTCGTTAAATTTTTCTGTTGAAATATCTGATAACTGCCTACGCGCTCTCCGCCATCCCCTTCACCTAGGACCGCGCCGAGGGCTCCGTCGTCGACCTCTCCTTCGCCCACGACCAGCCCCTCGAGCTCGGCGCCCCTGCATCGACTCCGACGCCAGCTTCTTCTTCCTCGGCAGCCACCGGCGTTCCTCTATGATTTCGGCGCCCTGCTGCTCCTAACCTTCCAACGAGCCACAGTGCGCTCCTACGTAAGCTCCCCGACCTTTCCCCTATGCTAGCGCCACGATCTAGCCCCTAGTTGCCGTCGCCGTTGGTGCTGCCCCGCCGCCATGATGAAGCTCGTCGCAGTGGCCACCGTTGCCGCAGCTCGCGTCCGAGGTCGTAGTCGAGCTTGTGAGGTTCCCAGGAGCCCAACGCCAGACGCTGCAGCGCCTTCTCGTGCCCCGTAGCGCCGTTTTCGTCGAGCACCCGTGCACGCCGCTCGCGGCGCCGATTCCGGCCAAGTCCGGCGATGCTACGGCCACCACTGGATGCGGCGCTGAGAGCTCGTTCGAATGAGCCTAGACCCACTCCTCCCCGAGCCCTGTACGCGTTTTTCGGCGAGATCTGTGTTGCGCCGCCGCGTTTGGCGTCGTCGGCGTTGAGCTGCCGGCCACCGCCAACGTGGCACACCTGGGGCCACCCCTGGGTCACAGCCAGTGGGCCCCGCGGGCCCCGTTGACTAGGTTGACCCAGTCAACATGCTGACTGGGCGTCTCTGTGACGCTGACGAGCGGGCCCTACCGCTTATTCCCTAATTAAAGTGTTTTTCATAATTAAAACTAATTAATTTAGTTAATTAGTCCATGACAGGTGGGGCCTTCCTGCTAAATAACTCTGTCTTAGTTAGTTTAAACTTCTGTTAGTCCACTGTCCATGACAGGTGGGACCCATGGGTCAGTTTGACCTGGTCAGCCAGTCTGTTGACTGCTGATGTCATCAGCATGTCATGCTGACGTCATTTTATCTATTCTGTTATTTTAAATAATTCCAGGATATTGTTTAAACTTTGAAAATTCGTAGAAATTAAACCGTAGCTCGGATGAAAATGTTTTCTACATGAAAGTTGCTCAGAAAAACGTGACGAATCCGGATACGCGGTCCATTCATCTGTCACATGCCCCTAGCATGCTGAACATGGAACTTTCCCCCTCCGGTCATCTGTGTGACACAGGTCCGGAACCGGGAAAACATTCCCGGTTGACTTCCCCCCTCGCCGGTATCGTGTAGCACCGCGTTAGAACACGTCTAGCTCTGCCTGTTGTCCTGTTATGCTATGTTTGCTTTATATTTACTGTTTCTTCCCCCTCTTCTCTCCGGTAGACCCCGAGGCCGCTGATGCCCCGGTGATCGACTACGTCGTCGACAACGACCCTCCTTGCCAGAGCTACCAGGCAAGCCCTCCCTTTGATCCTCCCGATATCGCTCATTCCTTTCTCTCATGCTTGCATTAGATTTTGCTACTGTTATTGTTTGCTCCTATTCTGATGCATAGCCTGCTTTTGTATCTGCTGTTGTACCTTACACCTTATCCTAAATTGCTTAGTATAGGTTGGTTAGTGATCCATCGATGACCCCACCTTGTCCTTGTTGCCCTGCTTCATCATTGAAGACCCAATCAACGGACCGAAGACCAGGCCCCGACACCGCACATCACTTTCCTTAGTTGCTCAACACTACTTTGGATTACTATCGAGTACCGAGGGTGAACCTCTTCAAGACTTGATGTTAACCAGTAGTGTAGTCATTCGGTCGTGGTCATCGAGGGTGATTTCCTCCTTAACCACTTCCGATACGACTGTCAGTGCAACCCCTCAAGTGTGAACCTCGGGGTGATTCCTCTTATGTTCACCTTGATGATTACATCTAGTGGAATTCATCGGGGGTGATTCCTCGGGTTTTCCCCTCGATGTTTGGACACACGGATACTTGGACTTTACCCCTGTTACTTGGAAAGACGGGTTGACCCTGAGGGGTACCCGCGCGAGCTTAATTGCGAGTGATGTGGAGACGGGTTGACCTGGAGGGTGCCCGCGAGATAATTACAAGGCATGGCCGGGCATTCCTAGCCCTTGCCGCAAGTCCTCGAGACGGGCAACGGGTCACATCTTCGTGAGTCTCTGCTTGTTACCGCTGCGTTCCTAATCCACTACGATTTGGATATTTGATCCGAGGGCCTCGCCCGATAGCACTAACCATCACGTGGGCATAGTATGGGCGTTACGCATCGTATACATCAGCCAAGCTTAATAGATGTCGTGATCGAGCGGCGCCGGGTTGGACTGCGTAAGCACTGCCTTGTTGAAGGAGGTAGCTAGGTCTGCTCACCGATCAGCGTCATAACATGCAGGAGTTCCCGGAGATGGCCCATGACCCACAGGGGGCATAGGTTTAGTCCGTCTTGGCCTCTCTATTAAGCCTAGGTCGGGTTGCGGCGTATTATTTGGCCGAGGCGGGCATGACCACAGAAAGTGTGTCCGCCGGAGTTAAGCGAGCGTGATGGGTAAGTTGGTGCACCCCTGCAGAAGAAAACATCTATCGATAGCCTGTCCTACGGTAACGGACACTTGGAGTTGTATCCCGATCGATACAACTAGAACTGGATACTTGTGATGAGAATTTGATGGTGATGAGAACTGGATTGTGATGATAACTGGATAGTATGGCTCTGGGATATCTTTCTCGCAGGGAGTCGAGAAAGGATCTCTGGCCGAGGTTGATAACACTACTACTACTTTACTTTATGCTACTCTACTCCTTCCGGTTGCTGCAAGATGTGGTTTCCAGAAGATGCTAGTCTTCGATAGGACTAGGCCTTCTCTCTATTCTGGCAATTCTGCAGCCCAGTCCACATATACAGCCTTCCTTTGATAATGTTGCATATGTAGTGTAGATCCTTGCTTGCGAGTACTTTGGATGAGTACTCACGGTTGCTTTGCTCCCGCTTTTCCCCCTTCTTCTTCTTTCCGGTTGATGCTACCAGATTACGGAGCCCAGAGCGGATGCCACCGCCGATGCTTACTACTACGTGGAGGCCGCCGATGACCAGGAGTAGTTAGGAGGCTCCCAGGCAGGAGGCCTTGCCTTTTCGATCGATGTTGCTTTTGTGCTAGCCTTCTTAAGGCAAACTTGTCTAAGTTATGTCTGTACTCCGATATTGTTACTTCCGCTGACTCTTCGTTATTCGAGCCCTCAAGGCCCCTGGCTTGTAATATAAAGCTTGTATTTTTTTAATTTGTGTCTAGAGTTGTGTTGTGATATCTTCCCGTGAGTCCTTAATCTTGATCGTACACATTTGCGTGTATGATTAGTGTACGATTGAATCGAGGGCGTCACAAGTTGGTATCAGAGCCGACTGCCTGTAGGTAGCCCCTTTCCAACTCCTTGGCCGAACTTGAGTCTAGTCACTAAAAACTTTTACTAACATGGCTGTGTGGCTTACAGGCCCACGTCGCCATTGTGTGGTATTAGTATCTTTTATTCCTCGCCTATACTCTGGGATTCTGATCTCTCTTCTATTCGGGTTAAAGAATTTACTAACTCTGACATTAGGTTCTCGTAACCACTTCATCCCGGAGAGCCCCTTCACTACAGATGGTCGCTTGCTTCGCCACAAGATTCTGCAGATACTCCTCGATGTTTCTCGAGACTCTATGCCCACTGCTTTGCAGTTCCTAACCATCGATAATCCCCGTGAATAACATCCTTGCCGTTAGTACCTTCATCCCCAGTTGATCATATGTCTCACAAAATTCTTCGAATGCAATTCGATCTCCCGAAGATCCTCTGCAGCCTAGTGATCCCGAAAGTCTTGTCTGCCTGCATTATGGTTAAATCCATATGTCCGGCAATATTCGTTAACATCCTTTGTCATTGTCATTCTGAGCCTATTGATTCATTATGTTTAGATTGCTCGCAATCATCAGTCAAACCCTGAAATTTGACCTTCCTGCTCATACGCCATTCTGGACATGAGTTGGATCTCGACCAAGCATGTTGTAATTGATTGTCCACCTAGTTCCCTTCAACTTGAACGTCGAATTATTCAACTGCTTCTCTAATCCGATGCCTTTGCACTATTTCTTTTTCTGGTTGAGCTTTGATACTCACATCAGATTCGTTGTGGTTCGCCATATCCTTTGGTGGATTATTATCTGACCGTTCCTGCCTATTCTCAAATCCTTGAGTTCTTCCCCTGATACATAATGCCCTTGATAAATTGTATCCTCCGCTTATTTTCAACCATGCTCTGCTATTGAGCTGATGTTATATGCTCCGGAACTTAGTGGTATATGTTCCTAAGATACCCATACGGGTTGAACTTATGCCTTCCATAATCCGTGTGAACCCAAGAGTTTTCACGAGTCATACTCTTCCGGTGCTTCACCAGATAAATCTTTCGCACTACAAATTCTTCGAAAACGAGGAGTGAATGAAAGTTTATGCAATGAAGAAGTGGGAGTCGACCTTGAACCTTTGTGTTCATGCCCATGGACCCGATGTGGAACTTATCATGGAAGCTGCCCGTAAAAATATTTACCCCTTGTTATAAGTTCATCTTGTATCGATGGTTTGATCATTCATAATCATGGTTCCGATGATAGTTTCTCCTTAATTCCATTTCCCGGACAAGTTAAAATACTTGTCTCCTGCAAGTCATTTCACCTGTCCACCTCCAATTTGATCTACCTCTTGTAAATTCTTAATTGGAGTGATACTCCGTCACATCATTCCTAGCCTGATCGGATATATCATTATCGTGCTAAATTTTAACTATGCTACCTGGTCCTTATGCCCGAGCAACTTTCGACTGACGAGCTAAGCTTACGTCGATCTTCCTCATCTTATCATTTCACCTCGAACAACAAGCTTGACTTTGAGCTTGTGTCAAATCCGTGGATCTCATAGCCTTTCACTTCATCCTTCATTTTCTGCTCGATGGCATCTTCATAGAGCCTCTCGACAGATGTGTCATGATTAGCATCAACATTTTGACTTCCGTTGAGATGACAATTGAATTCATGGTGAGAAATACCATCCTTGACCTTCAATGATTTGAGTTATCATTGACAACCCCCCCCCCCCCGTGTCTTCTTTCCAACACATGTTTGATCATGTCTTGGCTATGCCTTGGACTCCTTGCTATTCCTGCAATTGTTCATTGTGTATTTCTTGTGATCTTCAACTCCAACCCATACTTGGAACACCATGTTAATGCTACCTCGAAGCATGACTAAGGTATTCCAAATATCAACAAGAACATCGGAAGCACATTGTTGATTGTTTCTTGATCTATTATCCAAACACCGTTGTATGGGTAATATCATGATTCTTCCCTCGCCCCCTTTATCTACATGCTTTTGAACTTGCTGCCATATCATGTATATCCTGCTCCGCTTCCCTTGGGAACGATATACTCCCAATTCTTGTGTGTAAACACATTTTCCTTTCCAATGTTCTGATTAATCTAATGATCACCTTTTCTTTTCCATTGTTTTGTTTAACCTTTCTTGTGGTTTATGAGATCTAAGCATGTAACAGTTCCCTTCTTATGAAAACACCCCGATATACAATTTGTCAGTAAGACCTTGCTATTATTGCTGATGACATTCCGATAACCACCGATGGACGCGAACCTTGCCGATTGGTCCGCCTCGTTCAATGAGCAGGAAAATGCTTCTCTTCGTCCCTCGCCCTTGGTACCAACGTTGTTGACAATATAACTTACATGCTATCCTCTGACATGCCTTGCTATCAGGACCGTACAAGACGTCAGCACCCTTCCTTTTTTTTACCCACATGGTGTGCCCATAACCCACAGTTCCACATGATCGGAACCTGACTCTACTGTACAACCTTGATTCCGAAATATTCTTGGCACTTGGCTTCGTATATATTACACGAGCTAACCTCCTCACCATGTTTCATTTCGGTATCAGAGGCAACATTATTCTTCTTTGCTCTGAACCCCTGCATCACCTATTTTAGGCATCCGCTGGATGCCTACCTGGTTAAAACTTGTTGAATCTCCGCATAGCACTCTTGATACGTCCTGGTGCTTCTAAATCCTCCTTCCTTGAGATAACTAACGGATGCTGATCCTTTCAGACATTCGTCCTTATAGCTTCCCCCTTACTCCACCTCTTGAATCTCGGGACGAGATTTCTTGTAGTGGAGGAGATTTGTAACACCCCCAGTGTCATGCTACAAGAACCCTCTGTGATTAAGCACGATCATTTGGCTAAAGAATGCTTAATCACCTTTGTTCAATATCTCTTTTCAACTCCCATCTGAATTCAAATTCAAATCATAAGTGAAACTTGAAGTTGCACAAAAGTTCTTTGGAAAAATGTTCATCATTTAGCAAATATTCCAATACAATTTGATGTAAATAAAAACAACATCACTACTATGCTAAAATGGACACTAACATTTATAACAGTGCCATTCCGGCAATTTTTGATGCAAATTCATTTATGAAAATTCCAAATGAATCTAAACCTCTCCCAATAATAATTGTGGCAGTGCCTAAAAATGCACTAGACTTTTATGATCCAGTTCCACATTTTTTCCTAAATCATTAGGGTCCCCAGATAAATCATTTTCCTTCTCTAGTAATTAAAGAAAAAGAAAAGGAAAAGCAGAAGAGAGAGAGAGAGAGAGAGAGAGAGAGAGAGAGAGAACCCCCCTTGTCCCCCTGGACCTCAACCAGCCTGGCCGGCCCAGCCGGCCCAGCTCCCCACACCACGCCCCCTTCCTGTTCCTAAGTTGTGTGCCGCTACAGGGCGCGGTCGCCATCGGACCCGCTCACCGGCGTCGAGGTGGATAAGCCTCCGCGACGCCTCGGTCCCCTCCTCTCCTGCCACTCCCAGTCTCCCACTTCCCCTCGCCCACTCCGCCTTTCCCTCTTCCCACCAGATCCTCCTCGCCCAGATCCGCCACGGCCACCACCGCAGTCGCCATGGCCGGCACCGTCTACGCGCTCTCCGCCGTCCCCTTCACCTAGGACCGCGCCGAGGGCTCCGTTGTCGACCTCTCCTTCGCCCACGACCAGCCCCTCGAGCTCGGCGCCCCTGCATCGACTCCGACGCCAGCTTCTTCTTCCTCGGCAGCCACCGGCGTTCCTCTACGATTCCGGCGCCCTGCTCCTAACCTTCCAACGAGCCACCGTGTGCTCCTCGTAAGCTCCCCGACCTTTCCCTATGCTAGCGCCCGTCGATCTACGCCCCTAGTTGCCGTCGCCGTTGGTGCTGCCCCGCCGCCATGATGAAGCTCGTCGCAGTGGCCACCGTTGCCGCAGCTCGCGTCCGAGGTCGTAGTCGAGCTTGTGAGGTTCCCAGGAGCCCAACGCGCACGCGCGCGAGCCTTCCCGTGCCCCGTAGCGCCGTTTTCGTCGAGCACCCGTGCACGCCGCTCGCCGGCGCCGATTCCGGCCAAGTCTGGCGATGCTGCGGCCACTACTGGACGCGGCGCTGAGAGCTCGTTCGAATGAGCCTAGCCCCGCTCCTCCCCGAGCCCTGTACGCGTTTTCCGGCGAGATCCGTGTTGCACCGCCGCGTTTGGCGTCGTCGGTGTTGAGCCGCCGGCCACCGCCAACGTGGCACACACAGGGCCACCACAGGTCATTGCCGGTGGGCCCATGGGCCTGTTGACTAGGTTGACCCGGTCAACGTCTGACTAGGCGTCTGTGGCGGCGGCGAGCGGGCCCTACCGCTTATTCCCTAATTAAAGTGTTTTTCATAATTAAAACTAATTAATTTAGTTAATTAGTCCATGACAGTGGGGCCTTCACCTTTAAATAACTCTGTCTTAGTTAGTTTAAACTTCTGTTAGTCCACTGTCCATGACAGGTGGGACCCACGGGTCAGTTTGACCTGGTCAGCCAGTCTGTTGACTGCTGACGTCATCAGCACGTCATGCTGACGTCATTTTATCTTTTCTGTTATTTTAAATAATTCCAGGATATTGTTTAAACTTTGAAAATTCATAGAAATTAAACCGTAGCTCGGATGAAAATGTTTTCTACATGAAAGTTGCTCAGAAAAACGTGACGAATCCAGATACGCGGTCCATTCATCTGTCACATGCCCCTAGCATGCTGAACATGGAACTTTCCCCTCCGGTCATCTCAGGTGACACAGGTCCGGAACCGGGAAAACGTTCCCAGTTGACTTCCCCCCTCGCCGGTATCGTGTAGCACCGCGTTAGAACACGTCTAGCTCTGCCTGTTGTCCTGTTATGCTATGTTTGCTTTATATTTACTGTTTCTTCCCCCTCTTCTCTCCGGTAGACCCCGAGGCCGCTGATGCCCCGGTGATCGACTACGTCGTCGACAACGACCCTCCTTGCCAGAGCTACCAGGCAAGCCCTCCCTTTGATCCTCCCGATATCGCTCATTCCTTTCTCTCATGCTTGCATTAGATTTTGCTCTTGTTATTGTTTGCTCCTATTACGATGCATAGCCTGCTTTTGTATCTATTTGTTGTACCTTACCTGCTTATCCTAAATTGCTTAGTATAGGTTGGTTAATGATCCATCAGTGACCCCCACCTTGTCCTTGTTGCCCCTGCTTCATCATTGAAGACCCGATCAACGGGACCGAAGACCAGGCCCCGGCACCGCACATCACTTTCCCCTTAGTTGCTCAACACTACTGGGTTACTATCGAGTACCGAAGGTGAACCTCTTCAGCACTTCTGATGTTAACCCTGTAGTGTAGTCATTCGGTCGTGGTCATCGAGGGTGATTTCCTCCTTAACCACTTCCGATACGACTGTCGTGCAACCCTCAAGTGTGAACCTCGGGGGTGATTCCTCTTATGTTCACCTTGATGATTACATCTAGTGGAATTCATCGGGGGTGATTCCTCGGGTTTTCCCCTCGATGTTTGGACACACGGATACTTGGACTTTACCCCTGTTACTTGGAAAGACGGGTCGACCCTGAGGGGTACCCTCGCGAGCTTAATTGCGAGTGATGTGGAGACGGGTTGACCTGGAGGGTGCCCGCGAGATAATTACGAGGCGTGGCTGTAACATCCCAAATTTCCTATTTGGAATGTTTTACAATTATAGCTAAGCATCTATGCATTCCGTTTGAATTTGAGTGACATTTGAATTCTCAGAAGTTTTGGAGTTGTTGGCATTTGAATTCAAATTTTGGCAAGTGGAAATTATTTCAAAAACTATGCCTGATAAATACTTGAGAAAAGTATGAGAGGAGTAAACATGACACTCCAAAAATATCAGAAGAACAACATTGCCAAAAAGTTTGAATTCAAATTTGAGTTTATTTGGAATTTTTGACAAATGATTTTTTATAAAGTTTTGATTTTGGCCCTGGAAAAATGTTCAAATGATAGGGAATATTCCCCTGATCATTTTGATATATATATGTCCTATATAAAATATTTATATTTATATAATTTTCTCTCTCTCTCTAATTATTCAAAAAAATAGAAAAAGAAAAGACCCAGGCGCCAGCCAGGCCGACTGCCCACCCGGCACTGGGCAGCCCGGCCCAGCCCGGCCCAGCCAGCCCGGCCCGGCCAGCGCCGACTCCCCTCGCCGAAAACCCTTGGGACCGGTCGCCCGCCCGTTCCCCGCCTCGCTCACACCGACGGGTGGCCCCACCGTCGCCTTCGCCCGCCAACCCGCCAACCCGCTCGGAGATCCCGAGATCCGGGATCCGCCGCGATCTCCTCGCCCCGATCGCCCCCTTCTCCAAGGCGGGGCCCCCTCTATATAACCCCCCCCCCCCTCGACCCCATTCCCCCTCGCCCCTGGACACTCTCTCCCTCGCTGCGGCCTTCGCCCGAACAACCCGGCGCCCGCCATTAGCTCCGTCCCGACCCACCCCGGCCCCCCCGAGCTCGCCCAACTCCACCAAACCAACCCCCTCGCCACGCCGCACTCGCCGGAGCCACCGGAGCACTCGCCGCCCGAGCCGCCCGTCGCCGTCGACCTTCGGTAAGTCTCCGGAGCCCCCGCCGCCGTTAGATCTAAACCCAACGGCTTAGATTAGATCCCCGGTTTTATTCCGGTTAGATCGGTTTGGTTAGGGTTTAGTTGAACCGGCCCGACTCGGTTTAAATACTAGGGCCCGATTAGTTATATTACGCCCAGGGCGTTAGATAGGCCCATTAGGCTGTTTTTCTTTATTTTTCGTTTTCTGTTTTAACAGAATAGTTTCAGATTTGAAAAATTCATATCTTTTAATCTACTTAATATTTTTAAGTGATTCTTTTTTTGTTGGTTTGAAAATTTCTTATAGTTTCTGTAGAAAATATAATTAGCCATGTTAAAATTATTAAAAATTTCTTTATTTTAGTTTTAGACAGAATAGTAAATCTTCTATAAAAAGAGTTAGGAAAATTATTTTTTAGTGATTCTTTTTGTCACAACTTTGTTTAGACATTGCCTAACCGTAGGAATTTATTTGGGCATTTTAGGATTAATAAAAAAAAAGTTTTAACCAGAATCATGTTATTCTTAATTATTTAACTAGCTACTGTTTTCCTATTGTTTTAATTAGCAAATAAATTTATTTTTCCTATGTGATAGATTATTCTAGGTTAGTTTCTGTAACTTTAGAGCATGAACTTTTATTTTTAATAAATAAAACTTTTATTTTATTTTTCCTACTAGAATTTTGCTTTAGGCCTAATAGGAGTTTTATAATAGATTTTAAGGTGGTTCTTTTTGCTCCTAGTTGCTTGATGAATTCTTTTCTGTTAGGTAGCATAAACCCATGCTTAGGTTCTGTTAAGAAAATTTTTGTTATGTAAAACTATTTCTAGTTGTTGCTTGAAGTAGGAAAACTTTGAGTTGGATTTCTTTGAGTTTTCTTTGGGTTTTGATTCGATTGCTTGGTGTGTTGTGTTAGCATGCTATTGTGTTAAGTGATCATATGCTATATGCTTATTATGATTGCTGTTTGTCTCGGTAGAATTTCCGGAGTGCGAAGCTTGCTACCACGAGTCCGTAGCTTACGAAGATCGTCAGCAAGGCAAGTCATTGATCATGTTTCTTTACAATACCTATGATTTTATTGCATTAGAGTTATACCTCCCCACCATGCATGCAGTAGTTGAAAATTTGAAGTTATGTTCTTGAGTAGTATCATGAGGTAGGATGAACCAATTCCCCTTGTTACCATGACCCGGGACGAAGTAGTTTATTTTGCTATGCTCGTATACGGGGTTGGTTGAGTGAATTCATAAGGGAGATGTGAGAGTCAAGATGATGACAACCCCATGAACTTCAAGCTCAAGATGGACTTGAATTTACTCTTTGGGTGGAGGACGGTTGACGGGCACCCTGAAGAACCCAGTGGTTGGCCGGGATGCATGGAGAAGTGCCATGACATCTTGCGGAAAGCTTCACCCAGCCACGAAGAGACGGATGGATACCCCATTGACCGGAAGCTTACCTGTGCAGCCGCAAGCCATTATGGGCTCTGGCTTGGTCAACCCTAGTTGTGACTCTGGCCGGACGGTACTACGAGATGTAGAAGAACGGTAGGATTGGATGGGTACCGGCAAGGGCGGAAGAACTCTTCTAAGACCCTGTTTGCTCATCCCGTCTTCAAACACCATGAAGTGCGAAGACTTAAAAGGAGGGAATGATTCTTGCGGGTAAAGTCGCAAACCTCTGCAGAGTAAAAGATCTAATCGATTAGTCGTGTCCCGATTCACGGACAATTTGAGCCTCTGGAACTTGGAAGTATTCGGAAATCTCAACACTAAAGTTTATAAATTAATTAAGGGGGTTATGACTTAATAATTTGGGAATGAGACATTGGTTGGCGGAACCATCTCAATAACTACCAACAATTTTGTAGTATTTGCAAGCAAGTCCAGTGTAGTAGGGAAAAAAATGGCTTTTCGCAAAATGATGAAACTTAGAGCCCCACAGCCAAATTGCATATAGTGTTAGTAATTTTATTATTGTTCTCTCTTCATGACTTGCCAAAGATATTCCAAATGTCGACCTACACGGCTGCAACGCCTTATGTTGCGTAGGAGTATTCCGATCGAGGATTAAGGCTACGATCCGCGCTTGGCGATTGCCCTTTGGAGTCGGATGGACTCGCTATTCTTCTACGCTTCCGCAGCTTTACTTAGTTTATTTCTCATGAGTTGGCCTTGACGAATTTATTCTATTGTAATAAAGACTCGATATGAGAATCGTGTAATAAATTCAGGTGTGATTGACCTTTGATTATTTCATCAATGTACTGTGAGTGCCAGCATGATCTTGGGATGGTACAGACACAGAGACTTGACCGATTTTGGGTCAGGTTGCTACAGAGATGGTATTCAGAGCACACGCTGACCGTAGGACGTAACCCCTAGGATCGGAAAGCCATAGGAAGAGACTAATTATTTTATGTCCTTATCATTCTGTAATTCTCCCCTGTTCATTTCTGACTTCTCTCCGATTTTCAACATTCTAGATGGCGCCGAGTTCACCCCGGTTTTGCTACCGGAGTTTTGCCACCAGATGAGACGATGCCTTCGGCAGAAGCTGGTCCAGATCGTGAAGAAGCTGAAGATTGCTCTGCCCTCGATCACCGGGAAGCCTACCAATGCACTTCCGAGCGGATACACCGCCACGTGATCGAGGTGCATATTCCAGGAGAACCTTCGGAGGACATCTGAGCCTATTGACTTTGAGTTTACCGATTTCAACTGGATCCTCGGAAGAGACATGGCGATATATCGTGCACTTGGACATCTCGAGAAGAGTACAGGGCCGAGCTCGATCCATCAGACCTTGCCATGGTTTCTCGCAGAGCAAGGAATGGAGATATCATCCGTACCGTAGAGGACGACTCCATTCTCTCGTATGTCCAAGACTTGGAGTGTCTCCTCAGGAAACGGGAGATCCAGACTCGCCGTAACTCGAAGGTACACAGGAGGCTGTTGTTCCGTGAACTGGAACTGGAGGAGAAGGCACACGCGGACTTCCTTGACCATGAGGAAGAAATCGCGGACTTCATGGAGAGAGTCGACGACCTGAAGATGAAGGTTGCCGCATTAGAGGAAAAGATGGACTTGGGAGAGGACCTTTTTCCGAGTGGAGATGACGGACCTCTCGTGAGCAATGACCAGGATTATGAAGGGAGTTCCACTGGAGAAAGCCGCAAGAGGAGGCGCCGCAACAGAGGACGCCACACCGGAGGACATCGCACCAGAGGACGCAAGGATTATTGATGAAGACATTTAGCCGACCACCATGTTATTTTACTTTTTTCCGTCGATCAGTTAGGCCGTTATTTTCGATTAGTCGTAAGCATTTTGTAATCGAGATTGAACCATGTTTGAGTGGATTGAATAAATGATTGGTGTGATTATGATTGTGCATTCATATGGGTAGTGATATTTTCTCATTAGACCATTGTTCTATTCTAATTTTCTCATCCACTCCAAAACACCAGATGCCTCCGAGACGTGACCCCGGTCTCAACTTCCCGCCGGAGCTCACCCAGCTGATCCAGCAGCAGAATGCCCTCATGCAGATGCTCATTCAGAACCAGAATAACAACAACAACAATCCACCGCCACCACTCCCTGTTGACAATTTGACTCGGTTCCTAAGGCTGAATCCGCCAGTGTTCTCTAGCAGCACTCAGCCGATTGTGGCCGATGATTGGCTCCGCAAGGTCGGAAGAGAGTTAGTCACTGTTGGATGCACTGATGCAGAGAAGGTGCGCTTTGCCGCACATCAACTTGATGGACCTGCAGCTTCTTGGTGGGAGAACTACACCGCCACTTATCCCATCGGCACCATCACGTGGGATCAGTTCCAGCAGGCCTTCCGCACCGCTCATGTTTCAGCTGGAGCCATGAGTCTGAAGAAGCGTGAGTTCCGCAACTTACGCCAGGGGAACCGTACTGTGGGGCAGTACGTGGATGAGTTCAGCAAGTTAGCTCACTATGCCCCGGATGATGTGGCCACAGATGCCGCAAAGCAGGAAAAGTTTCTCGAGGGACTCAATGACGAGCTGGGTATGCAGCTTATGGTGGCTACCTTCACCAACTACCAGGAGCTGGTAGACAAGGCCACCATACTTGAAGGCAAGCAGCAGCAGATTGATAGCATGGCGGAAGTACAGCCAAGGGAAGTACAACTCTGGAGCTCAGCAGAAGCCCCGTTATGCCCCATAGTCGGGAGGGCATACCCATCGTAACCATGGAGGACATAACCATGGAGGAAATGGGAACAACCGCAACCAGGACAACAAGTCAGGCAATGGAAATGGCAATGGAAACGGCAATGGCAACCAGCATCGTCCTGCCCCGGCTCAGAAGGATCTGAGTCACATCACCTGTTTCAAGTGCCAGAAAACAGGGCACTATGCCACCGACTGCCCGGAGGCCAAGCAGAGGAATGGAAACGGCAATGGAAGCTCAGCAAAGAAGCCCAACCCTTTTCCTCGTGCTCAGGTGAACCACATTGACGTGGAGGACGTCTATGATCAGCCGGACAACGTGGTTGGTAAGTTTTATTGAATTCACGTTCAGTATTGGTACTCCTTGATTACGGTGCAACGCATTCATTTCATATCAAGGGTAGTTGTGGAAAAGCACGGGTTGCCCACTAAAACCCTTAGAAGCCCCCTTCGCCGGGCCCGCAGAGGAGAAATGATGGCATGCTTAGGCTGTCATGCAACCCTCAACATCGGAAACCATAAATTTCCCGCAGACCTCATAGTATTGGAAACCCAGACCTTGGATGTAATCCTAGGCATGGACTGGTTGACGAAGTTTGAAGGAAACATAGACCGTGCTCAGAAGTCGATTCTGCTCACCACCTGGAGCGAAGAGGATCAAGTATGTATCCGTGCATAGCCGGATGAAGAATCGGTGAATTCCCTCACGGGAGTTGTTCAGGAGGAAGTGCCAGTAGTGCAAGATTTTCCCGATGTGTTTCCGGAAGAATTACCAGGAATGCCACCGGACAGAGACATTGAATTTCTGATTGAGTTATTGCCCGGCACAGCCCCAATATCCAAGAGACCCTATCGGATGCCCCCGAACGATTTGAAAGAGATCAAGAATCAAATTAATGAGCTATTGGAGAAAGGATATATTCGGCCAAGCTCGTCACCTTGGGGAGCCCCAGTTCTTTTGGTAGAGAAGAAGGATGGAACCCTGAGAATGGTTGTGGATTATCGTTCGTTGAACGACGTGACCATCAAGAACAAGTACCCTCTGCCAATGATCAATCACCTGTTTGAGCAGTTAGTTGGAGCTAAGGTATTCTCCAAGATCGATCTTCGATCAGGGTATCATCAGTTGAAGATCCGTGAAAAGGATATACCCAAAACAGCATTCACTACCAGGTATGGTTTATATGAGTATACCGTCATGTCATTTGGATTGACTAATTCCCCTGCATACTTCATGAATTTGATGAACAAGGTATTTATGGAATATCTGGACAAGTTTGTCGTGGTGTTCATCGATGATATACTGATTTTCTCCAAGAGCGAGGAAGAGCATAAGGAACATTTGCGTCTAGTTCGAGAAACTTCGAGAACATCGATTGTATGCCAAGTTCAGCAAATGTGAATTTTGGCTGAAGGAAGTCGGATTCCTCGGACATGTTATTTCAGGAGAAGGAATAGCAGTTGACCCCGCCAAGGTTGAATCAGTCACCGATTGGCAGTCGCCCACCTCAGACAAGGAGATCCGCAGTTTTCTCGGACTCGCAAGCTATTATCGGAGGTTTATTGAGAATTTTTCGAAGATTGCCAAGCCCATGACTGAGCTGTTGAAGAAGGAAGCCAAGTACATTTGGACCGAGGATTGTGAAGCCAGTTTTCAGGAATTGAAGAAACGTTTGGTCACAGCCCAGATTGATTTTTGCGGACATACACAAGGATTACGGTATATTGTGGCGCTTCTCGTCAGGGACTCGGAGGAGTACTCATGTAGGAAGGAAAAGTTGTAGCTTATACCTCCAGACAGCTACGACCTCATGAGATGAATTATGCCACACATGATTTGGAGTTAGCAGCCGTAGTGCATGCACTCAAGACCTGGAGACATTTCCTCATCGGAAACCATTGTGATGTTTACACAGATCATAAGAGCTTGAAGTATATTTTCACGCAGAAAGAGTTGAACCTCAGGCAGAGGAGATGGCTAGAGTTAATCAAAGACTATGACATGAGACTGCATTATCACCCAGGAAAAGCTAATGTTGTAGCAGATGCTTTGAGCCGTAAGAGTTATGTGAATACTCTTATAGCAGGAGGATTACCCCAGGAGTTAGTCGATGACCTCAGAGATCTCCGACTAGAGATAGTCCCGAGAGGATATGTTGCAACTCTGGAAGTTCAGTCCACTTTGGCCGAAAGAATTCGTGAAGCCCAGAAGTCGGACAAGGAAATTGATGAGATAAAGAAAAAGATGAATGAAGGAAAAGCTAAAGGGTTTCGTAAGGACGAATACGGAGCTATATGGTTCGAGGATCGTATTTATGTGCCCAATGATCCCGAACTCAGGAAGCTAATTCTTGAGGCTCATGATTCACCGTACTCGATTCACCCCGGTAACACCAAGATGTACCTGGATTTGAAGGAAAGTTTCTGGTGGTCAGGTATGAAGAAGGATATTGCCGAGTACGTAGCAATATGCGATGTTTGCCAACGAGTAAAGGCAGAACATCAGAAGCCAGAAGGGTTACTTCAACCTTTGCTGATTCCCGATGGGAAATGGGAAAAACTTGGAATAGATTTTATCACAGGATTACCCAGGACCCGTTCAGGTTATGATTCCATCTGGGTAGTGGTTGATCGTTTGACCAAAGTAGCTCACTTCATTCCCGTGAAGACTACCTATACCGATTGCTAAGTTGGCCAAGATATACATGACCAGGATCGTATGTCGGCATGGAGTTCCGAGGAGTATCGTGTCAGATAGAGGAACGCAGTTTACCTCAAAGTTTTGGAATCAGTTGCATGAAACTTTGGGTACAAGGCTGGAGTTCAGTACAGCTTTTCATCCGCAGACAGACGGACAGACCGAGAGAGTCAATCAGATTCTGGAGGACATGTTGAGAGCTTGTGTGCTAGACTACGGGTCTAGCTGGGATGTTAATTTGCCATACGCAGAGTTCTCATACAACAACAGTTATCAGACCAGTCTGAAGATGGCCCCATTCGAAGCTCTATACGGAAGGAGGTGCAGAACACCATTGCTGTGGGATGGTGTTGGAGATCGAACACTTTTCGATTCCGACCTTATCAGAGATTCCGAAGAGAAAGTCAAACTGATTCGGGATAGACTCAAGATAGCACAGTCGAGACAGAAAAGTTATGCCGACAGTAAACGCAAGGAAGTAACTTACGAAGCAGGAGACCGAGCATATCTTCGTGTGTCCCCACTTCGTGGAATCAAGAGGTTCGGTGTTAAAGGAAAGTTAGCACCCCGATTCATTGGCCCCTACAAAATCCTCGAACATCGTGGGAGAAGTTGCTTACAAGTTGGAATTGCTTAGGAAGGATTGTCCGGAGTTCTTGATGTCTTCCATGTTTCTCATCTGAAGAAGTGTCATGCTGTCATGGCCGATGTTCCTTTGAGAGACACAGTGCCCCTAGAGGCCATTCAGCTCAACAGTGATCTGACTTATAAGGAGAAACCCGTCCAAATTCTCGAGACTGCGAGCAGAGTCACGCGCAGCAAGGTCATCAAGTTTTGCAAGGTGCTGTGGAGTCACCACTCCGAAGAGGAAGCCACCTGGGAGCGAGAAGAAGACCTCCTTCGAGACCACCCGCACCTATTTGCTAGCCAACCCGAATCTCGAGGGCGAGATTCATCTTAAGGTGGGTAGGTTTGTAACATCCCAAATTTCCTATTTGGAATGTTTTACAATTATAGCTAAGCATCTATGCATTCTGTTTGAATTTGAGTGACATTTGAATTCTCAGAAGTTTTGGAGTTGTTGGCATTTGAATTCAAATTTTGGCAAGTGGAAATTATTTCAAAAACTATGCCTGATAAATACTTGAGAAAAAGTATGAGAGGAGTAAACATGACACTCCAAAAATATCAGAAGAAAAACATTGCCAAAAAGTTTGAATTCAAATTTGAGTTTATTTGGAATTTTTGAAAAATGATTTTTTATAAAGTTTTGATTTTGGCCCTGGAAAAATGTTCAAATGATAGGGAATATTCCCCTGATCATTTTGATATATATATGTCCTATATAAAATATTTATATTTATATAATTTTCTCTCTCTCTAATTATTCAAAAAAATAGAAAAAGAAAAGACCCAGGCGCCACCAGCCGATCGCCCAGGCAAAGACTGGCCCGGCCAATGACCAGCAGCCCGGCCAGCCAGCGCCCGGCCACTCCCTCGCCCGAAAACCCTTCGGACCGGTCGCCCGCCCGTTCCCCCCGCTCCCCTCGCTCACCGACGGGTGGCCCCCACCCCGTCACCTTCCCCTCGCCCACGCCAACCCGCGCCGCCGCTCGCCGGAGATCCCGCAGGATCCGGGATCCGCCGCGATCTCCTCGCCCCGATCGCCCCCTTCTCCAAGTCGGGGCCCCCTCTATATAAACCCCTCGACCCCATTCCCCCTCGCCCCTCGCCGACCCTCTCTCCCTCATTGCGGCCTTCAGCCGGAGCACCAGCGCCGCCCGCCGCCATTAGCTCCGTCCCGACCCACCCTGCCACCCCGAGCTCGCCCAACTCCACCAAACCAACCCCTCGCCACGCGCTTTTCGCCGGAGGCCTCCGCCGTCGCCCCGACCGCCCGAACCACGGAGCACTACGCCCGAGCCGTCGCCGTCGACCTTGATGAAAGTCGCCGAGCCCCACGCCGTTAGATCTAAACCCAACGGCTTAGATTAGATCCCCCCGAAGGGGTATGTTATTTAAAATAAACCGGGTTTTATTCCGGTTAGATCGGTTTAGTTAGGGTTTAGTTGAACCGGCCCGACTTGGTTTAAATACTAGGGCCCGATTAGTTATATTACGCCCAGGGCGTTAGATAGGCCCATTAGGCCGTTTTTCTTTATTTTTCGTTTTCTGTTTTAACAGAATAGTTTCAGATTTGAAAAATTCATATCTTTTAATCTACTTAATATTTTTAAGTGATTCTTTTTTTGTTGGTTTGCAAATTTCTTATAGTTTCTGTAGAAAGTATAATTAGCCATGTTAAAATTATTTAAAATTTCTTTATTTTAGTTTTAGACAGAATAGTAAATCTGCTATAAAAAGAGTTAGGAAAATTATTTTTAGTGATTCTTTTTGTCACAACTTTGTTTAGACATTGCCTAACCGTAGGAATTTATTTGGTCATTTTAGGATTAATAAAAAATAGTTTTAACCAGAATCATGTTATTCTTAATTATTTAACTAGCTATTGTTTTCCTATTGTTTTAATTAGCAAATAAATTTATTTTTCCTATGTGATAGATTATTCTAGGTTAGTTTCTTTAACTTTAGAGCATGAACTTTTATTTTTAATAAATAAAACTTTTATTTCATTTTTCCTACTAGAATTTTGCTTTAGGCCTAATAGGAGTTTTATAATAGATTTTAAGGTGATTCTTTTTGCTCCTAGTTGCTTGATGAATTCTTTTCTGTTAGGTAGCATAAACCCATGCTTAGGTTCTGTTAAGAAAATTTTTGTTATGTAAAACTATTTCTATTTGTTGCTTGAAGTAGGAAAACTTTGAGTTGGATTTCTTTGAGTTTTCTTTGGGTTTTGATTCGATTGCTTGGTGTGTTGTGTTAGCATGCTATTGTGTTAAGTGATCATATGCTATATGCTTATTATGATTGTTGTTTGTCTCGGTAGAATTTCCGGAGTGCGAAGCTTGCTACCACGAGTCCCTAGCTTACGAAGATAAATCGGCCAAGGCAAGTCATTGATCATGTTTCTTTACAATACCTATGATTTTATTGCATTAGAGTTATACCTCCCCACCATGCATGCAGTAGTTGAAATTTTGAAGTTATGTTCTTGAGTAGTACCATGAGGTAGGATGAACCAATTCCCCTTGTTACCATGACCCGGGACGAAGTAGTTTATTTTGTTATGCTCGTAGACGGGGTTGGTTGAGTGAATTCATAAGGGAGATGTGAGAGTCAAGATGATGACAACCCCATGAACTTCAAGCTCAAGATGGACTTCGGAATTTACTACTGGGTGGAGGACGGTTGACGGGCACCCTGAAGAACCCAGTGGTTGGCGGGATGCATGGAGAAGTGCCATCACATCTTGCGGAAAGCTTCACCCAGCCACGAAGAGGCGGATGGATATCCCATTGACCGGAAGCTTACTGTGCAGCCGCAAGCCATTATGGGCTCTGGCTTGGTCAACCCTAGTTGTGACTCTGGCCGGACGGTACTACGAGATGTAGAAGAACGGTAGGATTGGATGGGTACCGGCAGTGGCCAGAAGAACTCTTCGGAAGACCCTATTTCGTTCATCCCGTCTTCAAACACCATGAAGTGCGAAGACTTAAAAGGAGGGAATGGTTCTTGCGGGTAAAGTGCGCAAACCTCTGCAGAGTAAAAGATCTAATCGATTAGCCGTGTCCCCGGTTACGGACAATTTGAGCCTCTGGAACTTGGAAGTATTCGGAAATCTCAACACTAAAGTTTATAAATTAATTAAGGGGGTTATGACTTAATAATTTGGGAATGAGACATTGGTTGGCGGAACCATCTCAATAACTACCAAAAATTTTGTAGTATTTGCAAGCAAGTCCACTGTAGTAGGGAAAAAAATGGCTTTTCGCAAAATGATGAAACTTAGAGCCCCACAGCCAAATTGCATATAGTGTTAGTAATTTTTATTGTTATTCTCTCTTCATGACTTGCCAGCATATTCCAAATGCTGACCTACACGGCTGCAACGTCTTATGTTGCAAAGGAGTATTCCGATCAGGATTGAGGCTACGATCCGCGCTTGGCGATTGCCCTTTGGAGTCGGATGGACTCGCTATTCTTCTACGCTTCGCAGCTTTACTTAGTTTATTTCTCATGAGTTGGCCTTGGCCGAATTTATTCTATTGTAATAAAGACTCGATATGAGAATCGTGTAATAAATTCAGGTGTGATTGACCTTTGATTATTTCATCAATGTACCGTGAGTGCCGGCATGATCTTGGGATGAATACATACGTAGACTTGACCGATTTTGGGTCGGTCGCTACGATGGCGGGCATTCCTAGCCCTTGCCGCAAGTCCTCAAGACGGGCAACAGCGGGGTCACATCTTTCGTGAGTCTCTTGCTTGTTACCGCTGCGTTCCTAATCCACTACGATTTGGATATTTGATCCGAGGGCCTCTGGCACGATAGCACTAACCATCATGTGGGCATAGTATGGGCGTTACTGCGTCGTATACATCAGCGAAGCTTAATAGGCGTCGGCGGCGGCGTAGCGCCGGGTTGGACTGCGTAAGCACCTGCCTTGTTGAAGGAGGTAGCTAGGTCTGCTCACCGGCAGACGTCATAGCGTCTTGAGGAGTTCGGGGAGATGGCCCATGACCCCGGGGCATAGGTTTAGTCCGGCGTGCTGGCCTCTCTATTAAGCCTAGGTCGGGTTGCGGCGTATTGTTTGGCCGAGGCGGGCATGACCACTGGAAAGTGTGTCCGGCGGAGTTAAGCGGCGTGGTGGGTAAGTTGGTGCCTCCCTGCAGGGAAGAAAACATCTATCGATAGCCTGTCCCTACGGTAACGGACACTTGGAGTTGTATCCGATCGATACAACTAGAACTGGATACTTGTGATGAGAATTTGATGGTGATGAGAACTGGATTGTGATGATAAGCTGGATAGTATGGCTCTGGGATATCTTTCTCGCAGGAGTCGAGAAAGGATCTCGCCGAGGTTGATAACACTACTACTACTTTACTTTATGCTACTCTACTCCTTCCGGTTCTTTGCAAGATGTGGTTTCGGAAGATGCTAGTCTTCGATAGGACTATGACTTCTCTCTATTCTGGCATTTCTGCAGCCCAGTCCACATATACAGCCTTCCTTTGATAATGTTGCATATGTAGTGTAGATCCTTGCTTGCGAGTACTTTGGATGAGTACTCACGGTTGCTTTGCTCCCCCTTTCCCCCCTTTCTTCTTCTTTCCGGTTGATGCAACTAGATGGTGGAGTCCAGGAGCCAGACGACACCGCCGATGCTTACTACTACGTGGAGGCCGCCGATGACCGGGGAGTAGTTAGGAGGCTCCCGCAGGAGGCCTTGCCTTTTCGATCGATGTTGCTTTTGTGCTAGCCTTCTTAAGGCAAACTTGTCTAACTTATGTCCGTACTCCGATATTGTTGCTTCACTGACTCTTACGTATTCGAGCTTATGTATTCGAGCCCTCGAGGCCCTGGCTTGTAATATAAAGCTTGTATTTTTTTAATTTGTGTCTAGAGTTGTGTTGTGATATCTTCCCGTGAGTCCTTGATCTTGATCGTACACATTTGCGTGTATGATTAGTGTATGATTGAATCGAGGGCGTCACATGTACCCAATAGTCTCCTTTGGGTATCCTATGAAGACACATTTCTCCTATTTAGGTTCGAGCTTATCAGGTTGAAGTTTTTTCACATAAGCATCGCATCCCCAAACTTCAAGAAACGACAACTTTGGTTTCTTGCCAAACCATAGTTCATAAGGCGTCGTCTCAACGGATTTTGATGGTGCCCTATTTAACGTGAATGCAACCGTCTCTAAAGCATAACCCCAAAATGATAGCGGTAAATCAATAAGAGACATCATAGATCGCACCATATCTAGTAAAGTACGATTACGACGTTCGGACACACCATTACGTTGTGGTGTTCCGGGTGGCGTGAGTTGTGAAACTATTCCGCATTGTTTCAAATGTATACCAAACTCGTAACTCAAACATTCTCCTCCACGATCAGATCGTAGAAACTTTATTTTCTTGTTACGATGATTTTCCACTTCACTCTGAAATTCTTTGAACTTTTCAAGTGTTTCAGACTTATGTTTCATTAAGTACATATACCCATATCTGCTCAAATCATCTGTGAAGGTGAGAAAATAATAATACCCGGCGCGAGCCTCAACGTTCATTGGACCGCATACATCAGTATGTATGATTTCCAACAAATCTGTTGCTCGCTCCATAGTTCCGGAGAACGGCGTTTTAGTCATCTTGCCCATGAGGCATGGTTCGCAAGTACCAAGTGATTCCAGAAGTCCATCAGTATGGAGTTTCTTCATGCGCTTTACACCAATATGACCCAAACGGCAGTGCCACAAATAAGTTGCACTATCATTGTCAACTCTGCATCTTTTGGCTTCAACATTATGAATATGTGTATCACTACTATCGAGATTCAATAAAAATAGACCACTCTTCAAGGGTGCATGCATAAAAGATATTACTCATATAAATAGAACAACCATTATTCTCTGATTTAAATGAATAACCGTCTCGCATCAAACAAGATCCAGATATAATGTGCATGCTTAACGCTGGCACCAAATAACAATTATTCAGGTCTAAAACTAATCCCGAAGGTAAGAGGTAGCGTGCGGACCGCGGTCACATCGACTTTGGAACCATTTCCCACGCGCATCGTCACCTCGTCCTTAGCCAATCTTCGCTTAATCCATAGTCCCTGTTTCGAGTTGCAAATATTAGCAATGTAACCAAGATCAAATACCAGTGCTATCATGCGAGCATTAGTAAGGTACACATCAATAACATGTATATCACATATAACTTTGTTCACCTTTCCATCCTTCTTATCCGCCAAATACTTGGGGCAGTTCCGCTTCAAAGGACCGGTCTGCTTGCAGAGAAGCACTCGATCTCGTGCTTAGGTCCGGACTTGGGTTTCTTCTCTTGAGCAAGAACTTGTTTGCCGTTCTTCTTGAAGTTCCCCTTCTTCTTCCCTTTACCCTTTTTCTTGAAACTGGTGGTCTTGTTGACCATCAACACTTGATGCTCCTTTTTGATTTCTACCTCCGTAGCTTTTAGCATTGCGAAGAGCTCGGGAATAGTCTTGTTCATCCCTTGCGTATTATAGTTCATCATGAAGCTCTTGTAGCTTGGTGGCAGTGATTGAAGAATTCTGTCAATAACACTATCATCAGGAAGATTAACTCCCAGTTGAATCAAGTGATTATTATACCCAGACATTTTGAGTATATGTTCACTGTCAGAACTATTCTCTTCCATCTTGCAGCTATAGAACTTACTGGAGACTTCATATCTCTCAATCCGGGCATTTTTTTGAAATATTAACTTCAACTCCTGGAACATCTCATATGCTCCATGACGTTCAAAACGTCGTTGAAGTCCCGGTTCCGTAAAGCATGGCACACTGAACTATCGAGTAGCCATCAGCTTTGCTCTGCCAGACATTCTTAACGCCGCTGGCCATCTGCAGCGGGCACGGCACCCAGCGGTGCTTCGAGGATGTAATTCTTACATGCAGCAATGAGGATAATCCTCAAGTTATGGACCCAGTCCGTGTAATTGCTACCATCATCTTTCAACTTAGCTTTCTCAAGGAACGCATTAAAATTCAACGGAACAACAGCACGAGCCATCTATCTACAACAAACATAGATAAGCAAAATACTATTAGGTACTAAGTTCATGATAAATTTAAGTTCAGTTAATCATATTACTTAAGAACTCCCACTTAGATAGACATCCCTCTAATCATCTAAGCGAACATGTGATCCAAATCAACTAAACCATGTCCGATCATTACGTGAGATGGAGTAGTTTTCAATGGTGAACATCACTATGTTGATCATATCTACTATATGATTCACGCTCGACCTTTCGGTCTCAGTTTTCCGAGGCCATATCTCAGATATGCTAGGCTCGTCAAGTTTAACCCGAGTATTCAGCGTGTGCAACTGTTTTGCATCTGTTGTATTTGAGCGTAGAGCCTATCACACCCGATCATCACGTGGTGTCTCAAAGACGAAGAACTTTCACAACGGTGCATACTCAGGGAGAACACTTATACCTTGAAATTTAGTGAGAGATCATCTTATAATGCTACCGTCAAACAAAGCAAAATAAGATGCATAAAGGATAAACATCACATGCAATAAGTGATATGATATGGCCATCATCGTCTAGTGCTTGTACGGCCAGCCCTGGCCGGCCTCCTCTTCTCCACTTAGGGCCCATGAGGCCCATTAACCCCCCCGGGGGGTTCCGGTAATCCCCCGGTACTCCGGTATACATCCGATAACCCCAGAAAAATTCCGGTGTCCGAATATAGTCGTCCAATATATCAATCTTCATGTCTCGACCATTTTGAGACTCCTCGTCATGTCCGTGATGACATCCGGGACTCCGAACTATCTTCGGTACATCAAAACACATAAACTCATAATATAACCGTCATCTAACTTTAAGCGTGTGGACCCTACGGGTTCGAGAACTATGTAGACATGACCGAGACATGTTTCCGATCAATAACCAATAGCGGAACCTGGATGCTCATATTACCTCCTACATATTCTACGAAGATCTTTATCGGTCAAACTGCATAACAACATACGTTGTTCCCTTTGTCATCGGTATGTTACTTGCCCGAGATTCGATCGTCGGTATGTCAATACCTAGTTCAATCTCGTTACCGGCAAGTCTCTTTACTCGTTATGTAATGCATCATCCCGCAACTAACTCATTAATCACATTGCTTGCAAGGCTTATAGTGATGTGCATTACCGAGAGGGCCCAGAGATACCTCTCCGACAATCGGAGTGACAAATCCTAATCTCGAAAACGCCAACTCAACAAGTACCTTCGGAGACACCTATAGAGCTCCTTTATAATCACCCAGTTACGTTGTGACGTTTGGTAGCACACAAAGTGTTCCTCCGGTAAACAGGATTTGCATAATCTCATAGTCATAGGAACTTGTATAAGTCATGAAGAAAGCTATAGCAACATACTAAACGATCAAGTTCTAAGCTAACAGAATGGGTCAAGTCAATCACATCATTCTTCTAATGATGTGATCCCGTTAACAAATGACAACTCATGTCTATGGTTTGGAAACACAACCATCTTTGATTAACGAGCTAGTCAAGTAGAGGCGTACTAGTGACACTTTGTTTGTCTATGTATTCACGCATGTATTATTTTTCCGGTTAATACAATTATATCATGAATAATAAACATTTATCATGATATAAGGAAATAATTAATAACTTTATTATTGCCTCTAGGGCATATTTCGTTCAACTGGAATTTGTGATGAACTATAGTATGCAAGGGATGACGAAAACGATTCCCGAGCTCTTCGTGATGCTGAAATCAACGAAGGTAGAAATCAAGAAAAGAGCATCAAGTGTTGATGATTGATAAGACCACTAGTTTCAAGAAAATGGCAAAGGAAAAGAAAGGAACTTCAAGTAGAATAGCAAGCAAGTTGTAACTCCCGTGAAGAAGCCCAAAGCTGGACCAAAGCTTGGAACTGAGTGCTTCTACTGCAAAGGAAATGGTCACTGGAAGCAGAAATGCCCTGAATATTTGGTGGATAAGAAGAATGGCAAAGTGAACAAGGGTATATTTTATGTACAGGTTATTGATGTGTACCTTACTAGTGTTTATAGTAGCCCCTGGGTATTTGATACTTGTTCAGTTGCTAATATTAGTAACTTGAAACAGGAGTTACAGAATAAACAAAGACTAGTTGAGGGTGTAGTGATGATGTGTGTTGGAAGTGGTTCCAAGATTGATATGATCATCATCGCACACTCCCTATACTTTCGGGATTAGTGTTGAACCTAAATAAATGTTATTTGGCATTTGCGTTGAGCATGAATATGATTTGATCATGTGAACTAGATTATTGATCACACCTTAGTACTCTTTGGATATTAATCACATAGCAATGTGAACTAGATTATTGACTCTAGTAAACCCTTTCGGGGTTGGTCACATGATGATGTGAACTATGGGTGTTAATCACATACAGATGTGAATTATTGGTGTTAAATCACATGGCGATGTGAACTAGATTATTGACTCTAGTGCAAGTGGGAGACTGAAGGAACTATGCCCAAGAGGCACTAATAAAGTTATTATTTATTTCCTTATATCATGATAAATGTTTATTATTCATGCTAAAATTGTATTAATTGGAAACTTAGTACATGTGTGAATACATAGACAAAACTTATAGTCCCTAGTGTGCCTCTACTTGACTAGCTCGTTAATCAAAGATGGTTATGTTTCCTAACCATAGGCATGTGTTGTCATTTGATGAACGGGACCACATCATTAGGAGAATGATGTGATGGACATGACCCATCCGTTAGCTTAGCATTATGATCGTGTTAGTTTCATTGCTACTGCTTTCTTCATGACTTATACAAGTTCCTCAGACTATGAGATTATGTAACTCCCGAATACCGAAGGAACACTTTGTGTGCTACCAAACGTCACAACGTAACTGGGTAATTATAAAGGTGCTCTACAGGTGTCTCCGATGGTGTTTGTTGAGTTGGCATAGATCGAGATTAGGATTTGTCACTCCGATTGTCGGAGAGGTATCTCTGGGCCCTCTCGGTAATGCACATCACTATAAGCCTTGCAAGCAATGTGACTAATGAGTTAGTTGCGGGATGATGCATTATGAAGTGAGTAAAGAGACTTGCCGGTACCAAAATTGAAATAGGTATTGAGATACCGACGATCAAATCTCGGGCAAGTAACATACCGATGACAAAGGGAACAACGTATGTTGTTATGCGGTTTGACCGATAAAGATCATCGTAGAATATGTAGGAGCTAATATGAGCATCCAAGTTCCGCTATTGGTTATTGACCGGAAATGAGTCTCGGTCATGTCTACATAGTTCTCGAACCCGTAGGGTCTGCACGCTTAACGTTCTGTGACGATTTGTATTATGGAGTTATGTAATTTGATGACCGAAGTTTGTTCGGAGTCCCGGATGAGATCGGGGACATGACGTGGAGTCTCGAAATGGTCGAGCCGTAAAGATCGATATATTGGAAGGCTATATTCGAACATGGGAAAGGTTCTGAGTGGTTCGGGTATTTATCGGAGTACTGGAGAGTTACCGGAATTCGCCGGGAGAAGTATTGGACCTTATTGGGCCATACGGGAAAAAAAGAGGGGCTACCTAGGGCAGCCCCCCAAGGCCTAGTCCGACTGGACTAGGGGAGGCGGCCCCCTCCTTCCTTCTCTTCTCTCTTCCCTTTCCTTCTCTCCTACTCCTACTACTTGGAAAGGGGGGAATCCTACTCACGATGGGAGTAGGACTCCCCAGGGCGCGCCATAGAGAAGGCCGGCCCCTCCCCTCCTCCACTCCTTTATATCCGGGGAGGGGGGGCACCCCATGGACACAAGTTGATCATTGATCTTTAGCCGTGTGCGGTGCCCCCCTCCACCATAATCCACCTCGGTCATATCGTAGCGGTGCTTAGGCGAAGCCCTGCGTCGGTAGCTTCATCAACACCGTCATCACGTCGTCGTGCTGACGAAACTCTCCTTCAAAGCTCTACTGGATGTGAGTTCGTGGGACATCACGGAGCTGAACGTGTGCAGATCGCGGAGGTGCCGTATGTTCGTTACTAGGATCGGTCGATCGTGAAGACGTATGACTACATCAACCGCGTTGTCATAACGCCTGGCTTCACGGTCTACGAGGGTACGTGGACGACACTCTTCCCTCTCGTTGCTATGAATCACCATGATCTTGCGTGTGCGTAGGAATTTTTTTGAAATTACTATGTTCCCCAACAACTGCATCCTACCCAGTCAGCATCAGAAAAGGCGCTAACAAGGGTAGAACTAGAGCGTCTGAACTGAAGTCCCAAACTCACGGTGTATATAACGTACCGTACATTCCTTTTGACAGATGTCCAGTGAGTGGAGGTAGGAGCATGTAAATATTGACAAACCGTGTTTACAACAAATGATATGTCCGGTCGTGTTAAAGTCAAGTATTGTAGAGCTCAAATGGCACTTCTATATTTTGTGCTTTCCTCCTCATTAAGTGGTTCACGTTGATATGCTGAAAGTCATTCTGAAGAAGACAATGGTGTAGGTGAAGGTTTACAATCCTTCATTCCTATACGAGTTAAAAGCTTCGATGGCATACTTCTCCTGATTCAAAACTATGCCATCTTGAGTCTTCTTAACTTCAATACCTAGGAAAAATGTAAATCACCAAGATCCTTCAAAGCAAACTCTGAACTCAAATCACTCAGAAGAGCATTAGTGGCACTTTGTGAGGAGCTTGCAACTATAATGTCATCAACATATATGAGCACAAAAATCACTGTGTTTACCTTATTGTAAATAAAGAGAGATGTATCTGCTTTGGATGGAACAAACCCAAGATTCTTCAACTGTGAACTTAAGCTTGAGAACCATGCTCTAGGTGACTGTTTCAGACCATAGAGAGCCTTGTCAAGTTTGCAAATATAATGAGGTGTTTGTTTATTTTCATACCCTAATGGTTGCCTCATATAGACCTCTTCCAGAACACCATGCAGAAACGTGTTACGAACATCTAGCTGTCTAAGGCTCCATCCCCTGGAAAGAACAATGGCTAGCACAAGTCTTATGGTAGCAGCTTTTACAACGGGACTAACACTACTAGGGAAAAGCCTATACACAGAATATTACCAGCAGCGCTCCTCAAAATACGACGCTACTGCTATCGGGATTAGTGTCAAAGCTGGACCAAAGCTTGGAACTGAGTGCTTCTACTGCAAAGGAAATGGTCACTGGAAGCAGAAATGCCCTGAATATTTGGTGGATAAGAAGAATGGCAAAGTGAACAAGGGTATATTTTATGTACAGGTTATTGATGTGTACCTTACTAGTGTTTATAGTAGCCCCAGGTATTTGATACTTGTTCAGTTGCTAATATTAGTAACTTGAAACAGGAGTTACAGAATAAACAAACACTAGTTGAGGGTGTAGTGATGATGTGTGTTGGAAGTGGTTCCAAGATTAATATGATCATCATCGCACACTCCCTATACTTTCGGGATTAGTGTTGAACCTAAATAAATGTTATTTGGCATTTGCGTTGAGCATGAATATGATTTGATCATGTCTATTGCAATACAATTATTCATTTAAAGTCAGAGAATAATTGTTGTTCTGTTTATATGAATAAAACCTTCGATGGTAATACACCCAATGAAAATAGTTTGTTGGATCTCGATCGTGGTAATACAGATATTCATAATATTGATGCCAAAAGATGCAAAGTTGATAATGATAGTGCAACTTATTTGTGGCACTGCCGTTTGAGTCATATCTGTGTAAAGCGCATGAAGAAACTCCATAAAGATGGATTTTTGGAATCACTTGATTATGAATCATTTGATGTTTGCGAACCGTGCCTTATGGGCAAGATGACTGAAACTCCGTTCTCCGGAACAATGGAACGAGCTAGTGACTTATTGGAAATAATACATACCGATGTATCTGGTCCAATGAGTGTTGATGCTTGTGGCGGGTATCGTTATTTCTGACCTTCACAAGATGATTTGAGCAGATATGAGTATATCTACTTAATGAAGCACAAGTCTGAAACATTTGAAAAGTTCAAAGAATTTCAGAGTGAAGTGGAGAATCATCGTAACAACAAAATAAAATTTCTACGATCTGATCGTGGAGGAGAATTTTGGAGTTACGAGTTTGGCCTTCATTTAAAACAATGTAGAATAGTTTCACAGCTCACGCCACCTAGAACACCACAGGGTAGTGGTGTGTCCGAATGTTGTAACCGCGCTTTATTGGATATGGTGTGATCTATGATGTCTCTTACCGATTTACCAATATCGTTTTGGGGCAATGCATTAGAGACAGCTGCATTCACGTTAAGGGCACCATCTAAATCTGTTGAGATGACGCCTTATGAAGTGTGGTTTGGCAAGAAACCAATGTTGTCGTTTCTTAAAATTTGGGGCTGCATGCTTATGTGAAAAAGCTTCAACCTGATAAGCTCAACCCCAAATCGGAGAAAGGTGTCTTCATAGGATATCCAAAGGAGACTGATGGATACACCTTATATCACAGATCCGAAGGCAAGACATTTGTTGCTAAGAATGGATCCTTTCTAGAGAAGGAGTTTCTCTCGAAAGAAGTGAGTGGGAGGAAAGTAGAACTTGATGAGGTAACTGTACCTGCTCCCTTATTGGAAACTAGTTCATCACATAAATCTGTTCCTGTGACTCCTACACCAATTAGTGAGGAAGCTAATGATGATAATCATAAAACTTCAGATCAAGTTACTACCAAACCTCGTAGGTCAACTAGAGTAAGATCCGCACCAGAGTGGTACGGTAATCCTATTCTGGAGGTCATGTTACTTGACCATGACGAACCTACGAACTATGAGGAAGCGATGATGAGCCCAAATTCCGCGAAATGGCTTGAGGCCATGAAATCTGAGATAGGATCCATGTATGAGAACAAAGTATGGACTTTGGTTGACTTGCCCGATGATTGGCTAGCCATCAGGAATAAATGGATCTTCAAGAAGAAGACTGACGTTGACAGTAATGTTACTGTCTACAAAGCTTGACTTGTTGCGAAAGGTTTTTGACAAGTACAAGGAGTTGTCTACGATGAGACTTTCTCACCCGTAGCGATGCTTAAGTCCGTCTGAATCATGTTAGCAATTGCTGCATTTTATGATTATGAAATTTGGCAAACGGATGTAAAGACTGTATTCCTGAATGGATTTCTGGAAGAAAAGTTGTATATGATGAAACCTGAAGGTTTTATCGATCCAAAGGATGCTAACAAAGTGTGCAAGCTCCAGCGATCCATCTATGGACTAGTGCAAGCATCTCAGAGTTGGAATAAATGTTTTGATAGTGTGATCAAAGCATATAGTTTTATACAGACTTCCGTGAAGCGTGTATTTACAAGAAAGTGAGTGGGAGCTCTATAGCATTTATGATAAGTATATGCGAATGACATATTGTTAATCAGAAATAATGTAGAATTTTCTGGAAAGCATAAAGGAGTGTTTGAAAGGAGTTTTTCAAGAAAGACCTCGGTAAAGCTGCTTACACATTGAGCATCAAGATCTATAGAGATAGATCAAGACGCTCGATTTTTCAATGAGTACATACCTTGATAAGATTTTGAAGTAGTTCAAAATGGAACAGTCAAAAAGGAGTTCTTGCCTGTGTTGCAAGGTGTGAAGTTAAGTAAGACTCAAAACCCGACCATGGCAAAAAATAGAAAGAGAATCAAAAGTCATTCCCTATGCCTGTCATAGGTTCTATAAAGTATGTTGTGTTGTGTACCAGTCCTATTGTGTACCTCGCCATAAGTTTAGCAAGGGGGTACAATAGTGATCTAAGAGTAGAGCAATATCCTTAGTGAGGACTTAAGAAATGTTTCTCGGTGATAGGGGTTATAAAAGAGTTCGTCGTAAAGAGTTACGTCGATCCAATCTTTTACACTGATCCAGACGACTCTAAGTCTTAATCTGGATACATATTGAAAGTGGGAGCAATTAGCTAGAGTAGCACCGTGTAGATCATTGAAGACATAGAATATTTGCAAAATACATATGGCTCTGAATGTGACAGACCCGTTGACTAAACTTCTCTCACAAGAAAAACATGATCACACCTTAGTACTCTTTGGATATTAATCACATAGCGATGTGAACTAGATTATTGACTCTAGTAAACCCTTTCGGGGTTGGTCACATGATGATGTGAACTATGGGTGTTAATCACATACAGATGTGAATTATTGGTGTTAAATCACATGGCGATGTGAACTAGATTATTGACTCTAGTGCAAGTGGGAGACTGAAGGAACTATGCCCTAGAGGCAATAATAAAGTTATTATTTATTTCCTTATATCATGATAAATGTTTATTATTCATGCTAAAATTGTATTAATTGGAAACTTAGTACATGTGTGAATACATAGACAAAACCTATAGTCCCTAGTATGCCTCTATTTGACTAGCTCATTAATCAAAGATGGTTATGTTTCTTAACCATAGACATGTGTTGTCATTTGATGAACGGGATCACATCATTAGGAGAATGATGTGATGGACATGACCCATCCGTTAGCTTAGCATTATGATCGTGTTAGTTTCATTGCTACTGCTTTCTTCATGACTTATACAAGTTCCTCAGACTATGAGATTATGTAACTCCCGGATACCGAAGGAACACTTTGTACCAAACATCACAACTTAACTGGGTAATTATAAAGGTGCTCTACAGGTGTCTCTGATGGTGTTTGTTGAGTTGGCATAGATCGAGATTAGGATTTGTCACTCCGATTGTCGGAGAGGTATCTCTGGGCCCTCTCGATAATGCACATCACTATAAGCCTTGCAAGCAATGTGACTAATGAGTTAGTTATGGATGATGCATTATGAAACGAGTAAAGAGACTTGCCGGTACCAAAATTGAAATAGGTATTGAGATACCGACGATCAAATCTCGGGCAAGTAACATACCGATGACAAAGGGAACAACGTATGTTGTTATGCGGCTTGACCAATAAAGATCTTCGTAGAATATGTAGAAGCTAATATGAGCATCCAAGTTCCACTATTGGTTATTGACCGGAAATGAGTCTCGGTCATGTCTACACGTTCTCGAACCTGTAGGGTCGGCACGCTTAACGTACTGTGACGATTTGTATTATGAGTTATGTAATTTGATGACCAAAGTTTGTTCGGAGTCCCGGATGAGATCGGGGACATGAGGAGGAGTCTCGAAATGGTCGAGCCGTAAAGATCGATATATTGGAAGGCTATATTCGAACATCGGAAAGGTTCTGAGTGGTTCGGGTATTTATCGGAGTACTGGAGAGTTACCGGAATTCGCCGGGAGAAGTATTGGACCTTATTGGGCCATACGGGAAAAAAAGAGGGGCTACCTAGGGCAGCCCCCCCCCCAAGGCCTAGTCCGAATTGGACTAGGGGGAGGGGCGGCGCCCCCTCCTTCCTTCTCTTCTCTCTTCCCTTTCCTTTTCTCCTACTCCTACTACTTGGAAAGGGGGGAATTCTACTCCCGGTGGGAGTAGGACTCCCCAGGGCACGCCATTGAGAGGGCCGGCCCCTCCCCTCCTCCACTCCTTTATATACGGGGAGGGGGGCACCCCATGGACACACAAGTTGATCATTGATCTTTATCCGCAGCGGTGCCCCCTCCACCATAATCCACCTCGGTCATATCGTAGCGGTGCTTAGGCGAAGCCCTGCGTCGGTAGCTTCATCAACACCGTCATCACGTCGTCGTGCTGACGGAACTCTCCCTCGAAGCTCTACTGGATTGTGAGTTCGTGGGACAGCACCGAGCTGAACGTGTGCAGATCACGGAGGTGCCGTACGTTCGTTACTAGGATCGGTCGATCGTGAAGACGTATGACTACATCAACCGCGTTGTCATAACGCTTCGCTTACGGTCTCACGAGGGTGCGTGGGCGACACTCTTCCCTCTCGTTGCTATGCATCACCATGATCTTGCGTGTGCGTAGGAATTTTTTTGAAATTACTATGTTCCCCAACAACTGCATCCTACCCAGTCAGCATCAGAAAAGGCGCTGACAAGTGTAGAACTAGAGCGTCTGAACTGAAGTCCCAAACTCACGGTGTATATAACGTACCGTACAATCCTTTTGACAGATGTCCAGTGAGTGGAGGTAGGAGCATGTAAATATTGACAAACCGTGTTTACAGCAAATGATATGTCTGGTCGTGTTAAAGTCAAGTATTGTAGAGCTCAAATGGCACTTCTATATTTTGTGCTTTCCTCCTCATTAAGTGGTTCACGTTGATATGCTGAAAGTCATTCTGAAGAAGACAATGGTGTAGGTGAAGGTTTACAATCCTTCATTCCTATACGAGTTAAAAGCTCAGTGGCATACTTCTCCTGATTCAAAACTATGCCATCTTGAGTCTTCTTAACTTCAATACCTAGGAAAAATGTAAATCACCAAGATCCTTCAAAGCAAACTCGAACTCAAATCACTCGTAAGAGCATTAGTGGCACTTTGTGAGGAGCTTGCAACTATAATATCATCAACATATATGAGCACAAAAATCACTGTGTTTACCTTATTGTAAATAAAGAGAGATGTATCTGCTTTGGATGGAACAAACCCAAGATGCTTCAACTGTGAACTTAAGTTGAGAACCATGCTCTAGGTGACTGTTTGCACCATAGAGAGCCTTGTCAAGTTTGCAAATATAATGAGGTGTTTGTTTATTTTCATACCCTAATGGTTGCCTCATATAGACCTCCTCTTCCGTAACACCATGCGTAAACGTGTTACGAACATCTAGCTGTCTAAGGCTCCATCCCCTGGAAAGAACATTGGCTAGCACAAGTCTGATGGTAGCAGCTTTTACAACGGGACTAACACTACTAGGGAAAAGCCTATACACAGAATATTACCAGCAGCGCTCCTCAAAATCCGATGCTACTGCTATCGGGATTAGTGTCAAAGCTGGACCAAAGCTTGGAACTGAGTGCTTCTACTGCAAAGGAAATGGTCACTTTGGAAGCGTAAATGCCCTGAATATTTGGTGGATAAGAAGAATGGCAAAGTGAACAAGGGTATATTTTATGTACAGGTTATTGATGTGTACCTTACTAGTGTTTATAGTAGCCCTGGGTATTTGATACTTGTTCGATTGCTAATATTAGTAACTTGAAACAGGAGTTCTGAGAATAAACAAAGACTAGTTGAGGGTGTAGTGATGATGTGTGTTGGAAGTGGTTCCAAGATTGATATGATCATGATCGCACTCCCTACACTTCGGGACTAGTGTTGAACCTAAGTAAATGTTATTTGGCATTTGCGTTGAGCATGAATATGATTTGATCATGTGAACTAGATTATTGATCACACCTTAGTACTCTTTGGATATTAATCACATAGCGATGTGAAGTAGATTATTGACTCTAGTAAACCCTCTCGGGGTTGATGACATGATGATGTGAACTATGGGTGTTAATCACGTATAGATGTGAATTATTGGTGTTAAATCACATGGCGATGTGAACTAAATTATTGACTCTAGTGCAAGTGGGAGACTGAAGGAACTATGCCCTAGAGGCAATAATAAAGTTATTATTTATTTCCTTATATCATGATAAATGTTTATTATTCATGCTAAAATTGTATTAATTGGAAACTTAGTACATGTGTGAATACATAGACAAAACCTATAGTCCCTAGTATGCCTCTACTTGACTAGCTCGTTAATCAAAGATGGTTATGTTTCCTAACCATAGGCATGTGTTGTCATTTGATGAACGGGATCACATCATTAGGAGAATGATGTGATGGACATGACCCATCCGTTAGCTTAGCATTATGATCGCGTTAGTTTCATTGCTACTGCTTTCTTCATGACTTATACAAGTTCCTCAGACTATGAGATTATGTAACTCTCGAATACCGAAGGAACACTTTGTGTGCTACCAAACGTCACAACGTAACTGGGTAATTATAAAGGTGCTTTACAGGTGTCTCCGATGGTGTTTGTTGAGTTGGCATAGATCGAGATTAGGATTTGTCACTCCGATTGTCGGAGAGGTATCTCTGGGCCCTCTCGATAATGCACATCACTATAAGCCTTGCAAGCAATGTGACTAATGAGTTAGTTGCAGGATGATGCATTATGAAACGAGTAAAGAGACTTGCCGGTACCAAAATTGAAATAGGTATTGAGATACCGACGATCAAATCTCGGGCAAGTAACATACCGATGACAAAGGGAACAACGTATGTTGTTATGCGGTTTGACCGATAAAGATCTTCGTAGAATATGTAGGAGCTAATATGAGCATCCAAGTTCCGTTATTGGTTATTGACCGGAAATGAGTCTCGGTCATGTCTACATAGTTCTCGAACCCGTAGGGTCTGCACGCTTAACGTTCTGTGACGATTTGTATTATGAGTTATGTAATTTGATGACCGAAGTTTGTTCGGAGTCCCGGATAAGATCAGGGACATGACGAGGAGTCTCGAAATGGTCGAGCCGTAAAGATCGATATATTGGAAGGCTATATTCGAACATCGGAAAGGTTACGAGTGGTTCGGTATTTATCGAATCTTGGAGAGTTACCGAATTCGCCGAGAAGTATTGGACCTTATTGGGCCATACGGGAAAAAAAGAGGGGCTACCTAGGGCAGCCCCCCCCCCAAGGCCTAGTCCGAATTGGACTAGGGGGAGGGGCGGCGCCCCCTCCTTCCTTCTCTTCTCTCTTCCCTTTCCTTCTCTCCTACTCCTACTACTTGGAAAGGGGGGAATCCTACTCCCGATGGGAGTAGGACTCCCCAGGGCGCGCCATAGAGAAGGCCGGCCCCTCCCCTCCTCCACTCCTTTATATACGGGGAGGGGGGCACCCCATGGACACACAAGTTGATCATTGATCTTTAGCCGTGTGCGGTGCGCCCCTCCACCATAATCCACCTCGGTCATATCGTAGCGGTGCTTAGGCGAAGCCCTGCGTCGGTAGCTTCATCAACATCGTCATCACGTCGTCGTGCTGACGAAACTCTCCCTCAAAGCTCTACTGGATCGTGAGTTCGTGGGACATCACCGAGCTGAACGTGTGCAGATCGCGGAGGTGCCGTACGTTCGTTACTAGGATGGGTCGATCGTGAAGACGTATGACTACATCAACCGCGTTGTCATAACGCTTCCGCTTACGGTCTACGAGGGTACGTGGACGACACTCTTCCCTCTCATTGCTATGCATCACCATGATCTTGCGTGTGCGTAGGAATTTTTTTTGAAATTACTATCTTCCGCAACAACTGCATCCTACCCAGTCAGCATCACCATGATCTTGCGTGTGCGTAGGAATTGGACTAGGGGGAGGGGCGGCGCCCCCTCCTTCCTTCTCTTCTCTCTTCCCTTTCCTTTTCTCCTACTCCTACTACTTGGAAAGGGGGGAATTCTACTCCCGGTGGGAGTAGGACTCCCCAGGGCACGCCATTGAGAGGGCCGGCCCCTCCCCTCCTCCACTCCTTTATATACGGGGAGGGGGGCACCCCATGGACACACAAGTTGATCATTGATCTTTATCCGTGTGCGGTGCCCCCCTCCACCATAATCCACCTCGGTCATATCGTAGCGGTGCTTAGGCGAAGCCCTGCGTCGGTAGCTTCATCAACACCGTCATCACGTCGTCGTGCTGACGGAACTCTCCCTCGAAGCTCTACTGGATTGTGAGTTCGTGGGACAGCACCGAGCTGAACGTGTGCAGATCACGGAGGTGCCGTACGTTCGTTACTAGGATCGGTCGATCGTGAAGACGTATGACTACATCAACCGCGTTGTCATAACGCTTCCGCTTACGGTCTACGAGGGTACGTGGACGACACTCTTCCCTCTCGTTGCTATGCATCACCATGATCTTGCGTGTGCGTAGGAATTTTTTTGAAATTACTATGTTCCCCAACAACTGCATCCTACCCAGTCAGCATCAGAAAAGGCGCTGACAAGTGTAGAACTAGAGCGTCTGAACTGAAGTCCCAAACTCACGGTGTATATAACGTACTGCATAATCCTTTTGACAGATGTCCAAAGGAGTGGAGGTAGGAGCATGTAAATATTGACAAACCGTGTTTACAAAGCAAATGATATGTCCGGTCGTGTTAAAGTCAAGTATTGTAGAGCTCAAATGGCACTTCTATATTTTGTGCTTTCCTCCTCATTAAGTGGTTCACGTTGATATGCTGAAAGTCATTCTGAAGAAGACAATGGTGTAGGTGAAGGTTTACAATCCTTCATTCCTATACGAGTTAAAAGCTTCGATGGCATACTTCTCCGATTCAAAACTATGCCATCTTGAGTCTTCTTAACTTCAATACCTAGGAAAAATGTAAATCACCAAGATCCTTCAAAGCAAACTCTGAACTCAAATCACTCAGAAGAGCATTAGTGGCACTTTGTGAGGAGCTTGCAACTATAATATCATCAACATATATGAGCACAAAAATCACTGTGTTTACCTTATTGTAAATAAAGAGAGATGTATCTGCTTTGGATGGAACAAACCCAAGATGCTTCAACTGTGAACTTAAGTTGAGAACCATGCTCTAGGTGACTGTTTCAGACCATAGAGAGCCTTGTCAAGTTTGCAAATATAATGAGGTGTTTGTTTATTTTCATACCCTAATGGTTGCCTCATATAGACCTCCTCTTCCAGAACACCATGCAGAAACGTGTTCTGAACATCTAGCTGTCTAAGGCTCCATCCCCTGGAAAGAACAATGGCTAGCACAAGTCTTATGGTAGCAGCTTTTACAACGGGACTAACACTACTAGGGAAAAGCCTATACACAGAATATTACCAGCAGCGCTCCTCAAAATCTGACGCCATCTGCTATCGGGATTAGTGTCAAAGCTGGACCAAAGCTTGGAACCGAGTGCTTCTCTTTGCAAAGGAAATGGTCACGGAAGCGAAATGCCCTGAATATTTGGTGGATAAGAAGAATGGCAAAGTGAACAAGGGTATATTTTATGTACAGGTTATTGATGTGTACCTTACTAGTGTTTATAGTAGCCCTCAGGTATTTGATACTTGTTCAGTTGCTAATATTAGTAACTTGAAACAGGAGTTACAGAATAAACAAAGACTAGTTGAGGGTGTAGTGATGATGTGTGTTGGAAGTGGTTCCAAGATTGATATGATCATGATCGCACACTCCCTACACTTTCGGGATTAGTGTTGAACCTAAGTAAATGTTATTTGGCATTTGCGTTGAGCATGAATATGATTTGATCATGTGAACTAGATTATTGATCACACCTTAGTACTCTTTGGATATTAATCACATAGCGATGTGAAGTAGATTATTGACTCTAGTAAACCCTCTCGGGGTTGATGACATGATGATGTGAACTATGGGTGTTAATCACGTATAGATGTGAATTATTGGTGTTAAATCACATGGCGATGTGAACTAAATTATTGACTCTAGTGCAAGTGGGAGACTGAAGGAACTATGCCCTAGAGGCAATAATAAAGTTATTATTTATTTCCTTATATCATGATAAATGTTTATTATTCATGCTAAAATTGTATTAATTGGAAACTTAGTACATGTGTGAATACATAGACAAAACCTATAGTCCCTAGTATGCCTCTACTTGACTAGCTCGTTAATCAAAGATGGTTATGTTTCCTAACCATAGGCATGTGTTGTCATTTGATGAACGGGATCACATCATTAGGAGAATGATGTGATGGACATGACCCATCCGTTAGCTTAGCATTATGATCGCGTTAGTTTCATTGCTACTGCTTTCTTCATGACTTATACAAGTTCCTCAGACTACGAGATTATGTAACTCTCGAATACCGAAGGAACACTTTGTGTGCTACCAAACGTCACAACGTAACTGGGTAATTATAAAGGTTCTTTACAGGTGTCTCCGATGGTGTTTGTTGAGTTGGCATAGATCGAGATTAGGATTTGTCACTCCGATTGTCGGAGAGGTATCTCTGGGCCCTCTCGATAATGCACATCACTATAAGCCTTGCAAGCAATGTGACTAATGAGTTAGTTGCAGGATGATGCATTATGAAACGAGTAAAGAGACTTGCCGGTACCAAAATTGAAATAGGTATTGAGATACCGACGATCAAATCTCAGGCAAGTAACATACCGATGACAAAGGGAACAACGTATGTTGTTATGCGGTTTGACCGATAAAGATCTTCGTAGAATATGTAGGAGCTAATATGAGCATCCAAGTTCCGTTATTGGTTATTGACCGGAAATGAGTCTCGGTCATGTCTACATAGTTCTCGAACCCGTAGGGTCTGCACGCTTAACGTTCTGTGACGATTTGTATTATGAGTTATGTAATTTGATGACCGAAGTTTGTTCGGAGTCCCGGATAAGATCAGGGACATGACGAGGAGTCTCGAAATGGTCGAGCCGTAAAGATCGATATATTGGAAGGCTATATTCGAACATCGGAAAGGTTCTGAGTGGTTCGGGTATTTATCGAATCTTGGAGAGTTACCGAATTCGCCGAGAAGTATTGGACCTTATTGGGCCATACGGGAAATAAAGAGGGCTACCTAGGGCAGCCCCCAAACCTAGTCCGAATTGGACTAGGGGAGGCGGCGCCCTCCTTCCTTCTCTTCTCTCTTCCTTTCCTTCTCTCCTACTCCTACTACTTGGAAAGGGAATCCTACTCCCGATGGGAGTAGGACTCCCAGCGCCATAGAGAAGGCCGCCCTCCCTCCTCCACTCCTTTATATACGGGGGAGGGGGGCACCCCATGGACACACAAGTTGATCATTGATCTTTAGCCGTGTGCGGTGCCCCCCTCCACCATAATCCACCTCGGTCATATCGTAGCGGTGCTTAGGGGAAGCCCTGCGTCGGTAGCTTCATCAACATCGTCATCACGTCGTCGTGCTGACGAAACTCTCCCTCAAAGCTCTACTGGATCGTGAGTTCGTGGGACATCACCGAGCTGAACGTGTGCAGATCGCGGAGGTGCCGTACGTTCGTTACTAGGATCGGTCGATCGTGAAGACGTATGACTACATCAACCGCGTTGTCATAACGCTTCGCCACGGTCTCACGAGGGTGCGTGGGCGACACTCTTCCCTCTCATTGCTATGCATCACCATGATCTTGCGTGTGCGTAGGAATTTTTTTTGAAATTACTATCTTCCGCAACAACTGCATCCTACCCAGTCAGCATCAGAAAAGGCGCTGACAAGGATAGAACTAGAGCGTCTGAACTGAAGTCCCAAACTCACGGTGTATATAACGTACCGTACAATCCTTTTGACAGATGTCCAGTGAGTGGAGGTAGGAGCATGTAAATATTGACAAACCGTGTTTACAGCAAATGATATGTCTGGTCGTGTTAAAGTCAAGTATTGTAGAGCTCAAATGGCACTTCTATATTTTGTGCTTTCCTCCTCATTAAGTGGTTCACGTTGATATGCTGAAAGTCGTTCTGAAGAAGACAATGGTGTAGGTGAAGGTTTACAATCCTTCATTCCTATACGAGTTAAAAGCTCAGTGGCATACTTCTCCTGATTCAAAACTATGCCATCTTGAGTCTTCTTAACTTCAATACCTAGGAAAAATGTAAATCACCAAGATCCTTCAAAGCAAACTCTGAACTCAAATCACTCAGAAGAGCATTAATGGCACTTTGTGAGGAGCTTGCAACTATAATGTCATCAACATATATGAGCACAAAAATCACTGTGTTTACCTTATTGTAAATAAAGAGAGATGTATCTACTTTGGATGGAACAAACCCAAGATGCTTCAACTGTGAACTTAACCTTGAGAACCATGCTCTAGGTGACTGTTTCAGACCATAGAGAGCCTTGTCAAGTTTGCAAATATAATGAGGTGTTTGTTTATTTTCATACCCTGATGGTTGCCTCATATAGACATCCTCTTCCAGAACACCATGCGTAAACGCGTTACGAACATCTAGCTGTCTAAGGCTCCATCCCTGGAAACAACAATGGCTAGCACAAGTCTTATGGTAGCAGCTTTTACAACGGGACTAACACTACTAGGGAAAAGCCTATACAGAATCTTACCAGCAGCTCCTCAAAATCTGACGCTATCGCTATTTAGCAGCAGCGGTGAAACAAAAGCATTCTTGAAAGGAAATTAGCGATGTAGCCGCTTGAAAGGAAAATAGCAAAACGCGCTGCTGAAAGGAAAATAGCAGTCTCTAAACCGCGCTACTGCTTTAATTGCCATGACCTCGCCGTCGAGCTAGTTATAGCAGTAGCGCCCTATATTGGACCATGCTACTGCTATAGATGTTAGCAGCAGCGCACTTCTGCAAAAATCGCTACTGCTAAGTTCAGCCCACAAGTTTAGTCCCACCTCGCTTTGCGAACAGGGTGTTTACCACCTTAAATATGTTATTTGTGAAACTATCACAACCAGTTGGTCTTCACTGAACTCTATGTGTAGAATTTATGGCCGCAATATGAGTCCTCATCGGTTCCTACCGGAGAGGACTCATATTGACAATTCAGATTGTACACAAAAAGATAATTGATGGCCAATGTATTTTTGCATTGATGTATTTTTTGCATACTTACACTAAGCAGTAGCGATTTTAGTTGCAAAGCGCTACTACTAGTCCAACTTAGCGATGGCGCGCAGCCTAAGCGCTCTTGCTATTACGATTAGTCACTGCTGGCGTTTTGGCACATGTGCTACTACTAACCCTACCTTATCCCCACGCGCGCGGCCGACCCTCTCTCTCTCACTCGCTCTCCCCCTCTCTGTCACTCTCGCCCGCGCCGATAACCGCCATCATGCGTCGTCGCCGCCGCCTTCGTCCGTCCGCCACCGCGCCCTCCTCCCTCCGCCTGCGGCCGCCCCTCCTTCCTCCTCCGCCGGCAGCCCTCCTCCCACCGCCCTCGACCTCACCGCCGCTGCCCGAGCCCGCCCATCACCGCCGCCTCCCAATCCCGAGCCGCCCTCGTCGCCCCTAGCTCTCCGTCGCCGAGCACCTCCCTGCCACCGTCTCTCCCCTCTCTGTAAGCCCCCCACCCCCTTTCTCTCAGCTTAGTTAGTACAAGATGTTTTGTAGTAGTAGATGTTAATTTAGGGTTCATAGATAATGATTTTTAGTAGTAGTAGATGTTAATTAGTAGTAGTGATGGTACTAGTTAACTAGGGCAGTATGGTTAATAGTACATGTTTTTTACTATTGTATAATGTATTTTTTCTTACTGTTTTTAGTAAGTGTTTAAAATAATTAGTAAGTAAATTAATAAACTAGTTGAACTAGTTTAGCTTTATTTGAACTAGTTTAGTAAGTAAATTAATAAACTAGTTGAACTAGTTGAATTAATAGAACTAATGTATTTTTAGTAAGATAATTAATATAACTAGTGGAACTACTTTATTTTTAGAAAGAACTAGTTTTTTATCTATTTATAGTAAGTTTATATTTAGTAAGAACTAGTTGAATTAATAGAACTAGTTGAACGTGTCATATTTGTTGTTATTTTTTTAGTTTAAGCAATTATTCGGGATGTATTAGTGATAACTTATAGGGGTTTTGCTTTTGCAAAAATCAAGGAGCCCCTCCATCATCCCCGCTATCGTCCCCGTCACCGACCCCCTCCGACCTCGAGGTGAGACCAGCCAAATCTCCATGTATATCTTGTGTTGCTCAAATAGGATATGTGGTTGCCCAAGTGGCCAGTCATGTTCAGGTTACACCTCCGAGTGGCCTATGTTTTGCCGAAGTGTTGATTAATTTCCGTTCCGGCAAAATTTCAAGCGCTCGATATGTCATTTTTTAGCAAAGGTCATGCCGGATTTTTCCATGAATTCTGGCATGACTTGTGCGAGAATATGTAGGAAATATCGAGTGGGCTGGATTTTCTTGAAAAATAATGATCTAATTTAGGTTTTTTAGTACATATATTTAATTGTACAAGTTTAATCCTTGAATTATGAACGTAGGAAATGTCGTACTCGGACGACGAAAGTCTCCCGGGGGAGTGCAGCTGGTGCCACGACGATCGAGGTTTGTGCGACAGGTTCCTTCAGCTTGACGAATATCGGCGCTTCAGCATTAAGCTCGAGGAGACCTTTGATGTTAAAACGGTACGCAACGACGACAAGTGTTTTTCCCATAATTAAGCATGACTTCAACTATTTCAACGTCTAATTTTCATCTTTTACAATTCGACTAGCTTATCCCATGCCATGCAAGACGCTATGTCTTGGAGAGGATGGGTTTTGAAGACCATGAAAATTTTGAAACAAAGAAAATACACCTAAGGACCCATTATGATATGGATTTTGAAGTAAATCTGTACAATTCTCAGAGAGTAACCCATTTTGGTTGCCAAAATTGGGAAGCACTTCGCAAAATGTATGGTTTTTATGAGGGTATGATTGTCACCATGGATCTTGGTGATCCTGACATCGAGCAAGACAATATGAACATTTGGGTCCTTGTTGATACGCTTCCGATTCCACTGCTACGTGAGTTTCTCAAACATAGTTATTAACTAATTTATATTATTTATTTCAAAATAGTTGACAGTTTATTCCCATTGACAGCTTATTTTGATTCTTCAAAGAATGTGCGGAAGATGGTAGACAAAACCCACTACACCGGTGGCTCCGAATTAACTTATAAGGAGAAAAATCATCTGATCGCATTTTGTAGTTTTCTTGAGAATTACAATACCTATCATCGAACTCCTCCAAATTATGGTGAATATGTGCCATTAGTGCACGTGTTGAACCACGGTAACTTCTATGGAGATACCCTGGTGTCGGTGTACTAGAGTAGGGGTACCCCTAGCACCCCGAACTCGTGCACGGGCAGTTGCAGCACCCCGCGGCAGGGCTGGCCTGGTGACCATCAAGATCTTCCGCGGCTCCTTTGGAGCCATTCAAGAACAAGGTAATCAAGGCCCCGGCAAGAGGAGCTTGCCGGGAAGACCACTCAAGGCACGAAGGAAACAAGGCCCCGGCAAGAGGACCTTGCCGGGAAGGCTTGGTGAGCGCCGAGCTCCCAAGCGCGACAAGGGTTCTGCCGCGGCAAGGCGCTTGCCGCGGCAGGCAACCTCTCTTCATCTCCGCTCCAGCTCATCCGCCAACGTGTCACCGCGGGGCTTTCCCAGGAACGCGTGTCGATGGGCTGTGCAGCCAGCGGGGAGCAGCGATAAGCGGCGCTGACAAGCTACCATCGTGGCAAACGGAGGCGCGCTTGACGGTCCTCGTTACATCGTTTCAGCGATCGAGACGGGCATTAATGACTCTTGTCCCTTGCCGTCGAGTTAGGTATAGATCACTTTGTACCTTTGTACAAGTTGGTATACCAACCACTGTTTTACATTTGTACCACGATACATGTTGCCACCTGTGGTGACCCCTTGTGCCTATAAAAGGAGGCCCAAGTGCAACGTAGAAGGGGTTCGGCTCCGGCTTAGTTCATTAGACTCATACGAGACCACGTTCACTCAGGCTAGGTTTTGTAGCTCCCATTGCCTCCTAGCAAGAACACAATATAATCCACAAAGCAGCAATAGGAGTATTATCTCTCCGGAGAGCTCCGAAGCTGGGTAAATCTGCTCGTGTGCATCGCTTCGATCCGCTCTTTGTGCATCCTCCGCTCCCCCACCGAACCACAAGGGACCAGGTCCCATAGGTGTTCGCGGGACACGATCAGCCTCCCCGACATCTTTGGCGTGCCAGGTAGGGGGGGCGTCGAGGCTGTGTGAACCCGATCCGGCGTTCACACGAGCAGTTTCTTCATCAACACCTTCGTCAACATGCCACCGAAGAAGAAGGCTTCGGCGGCAGCAGAGCCGTCCGCGTCAAACCCACCACCACCGGAGCTGACGAGTGGTGGGGAAGACGCCGGCGGAGGAACGGGCGTCGTCGAAAGAGCCCACGGCGCTGCCAGGTCCAAGGACAAGACGGCGCAAGCTTCGGTGTCCGAGTCCGCACCGCGTCCTTCTCAAGAGGCGCGGGAAAGATAGCGTCATGGTGCTCGCAGCACCATACGTCCGATAGATCAAGGCCAAGCTGGAGGATCCGGGGGCCCTCGAGACCCGCATGCACACCAAAGATGCGGTACCGGAGTACGGTCATTGGGGACGCTGCTCCTCCTAACTTGGTTAGGAGTCCGAGCATGTCTCGTTCTTCGCTCCGTACGCCATTGCCACCCACCACACCGGCAGAAGCCTTGGCAAGAGCTCAGCTACTTCTAGACTACCCTCCAACGGCCGACAAGATTGACGAATGGAGGGCCACCATCCAGAGCCTCATCGGCTTTGCCAACGGCGACGTCCCGCGGCAACCAAGCGCCTCGCAGCCGCGGCAAGGCGACAAGGCACGAGCCGATGGCGACGAGACTTTGCGGGGGTGCAGCCACCGTACACTCCCCTTCCCGAAGGCCAAGATCACCGACTCGTCGGATCCACCTCGACAACGACTCCACAGCGTCGTCGGATCTGCGAGCTCGTCGCGACCAGCGCCACATTCTTCGAGAACGGCAAGAAGAAGACGCTCGAACCCGCATCGAGCGCCGAAGAGAAGCGTGGCGTCAATCTGACCAACGCGCAGGGCCCGCTGTTGACATGCGTGCGCCAGGGGAACCAGGTGACCTGCCGTACGCGGTAGGTTGCCCTGCGTTCACCCGTGAGCTGCGGCAAGTCCAGTGGCCCGATAAGAAAAACTTCAAGCCAGATGTGCCAGAAAAGTACGATGACAGGACGCACCCATCGGAGTTCCTCAGCATTTACACCATCGCGGTGCAGGCTGCGGGAGGACGAGACGACAAGATCCTCGCCAACTATTTCCCTCTGGTGCTCAAGCCAAACGTCAGGTCTTGGCTCATGCACTTGCCGGACAGCTCTATTTCTTCTTGGGCGGATTTGTGCCACCAGTTTGTCGGCGCCTTCACAGGAGGCCACAAGCCTCATGGCCAAGAGAGTGACCTTCACCTGCTCGCCCAGAAGGAAGGAGAGTCCCTGCGCAAATTCATTCAGAGATTCAGCCGTGTGCATTACAACATCCCAGATGTCCACCCTGCCGTGGTGATCAGTGCATTCCATTAGAATGTGCGAAACCGCAGGATGAGGGAGGAGATGGCGATGTGCAACGTGAAAGACGTCAAGAGCTCCCACGCCCGGCCGACAAGTGTGCACGCTACCGAAGAAGGAAGAAGACTCCGGGAGAGAATGTGGGAGCAGAGTCGGCAAGGAGGAGACCGCCCGGCAAGGAAGAGCCGACAATGAAACAATGTAAAGAAGAAAATCCAAGAAGTACTGGTTGTCGAGCAGTCCGGCAAGGAGGGTGCCGCCAACAAAGCCAAGGCTGGTGGCTCCGGCAAGGAGGTTGCCGCTGACAACGACCGCCAAGCTGTGGCGGCCGCCGATAAGCCTGACAGCTCCAACAAGCAGTACTGTAAGATCCACCGCACCAAGGGCCACGACCTCCAGAGCTGCAAGAAAGTCGAGCAGCTTGTTGAGCTACAGAGGGCTGAATACGAGCGGCGAGACAAGGAGAAGGCCCAGGAAGGTGCTGGTGCGGCAAGTAAGAAGAGACCCGGTCGGGGAGGACACCGCGGCAAGGCCAAGCAGCGGCAAGGAGACAAACCTCCCCGCGGCCGCGACAAGGAAGAAGACGAAGATGAAGATGACGAAGACATGGAAGACGATGAAGCTGACGAGCAAGAGTTTCAGAAGGCAACGGAGGTCCTTTGCGTTGACGGTGGTGCTTCTCTGCATACCTCGCACCGCCAACTCAAGCAATGGATGCGTGAGGTTAATGCAGCAGAACCATCCATAGAGTCGCGTAAACCTCTGAAATGGTCCAGACGCCCATCATCTTTGACATTGAGGATCACCCCGATCGCATCAAGCGGTCGGGTGCTTGCCGATGTTGGTATCCCCAACTATCCGCACCCTCAAGGTCACAAAGATGTTGGTTGACGGCGGGGCCGGCCTGAACCTGATCTCCTCTGCAGTGCTTCAGAAACTTCAAATCCCTGACAGCGAGCTCGAAGAGACTGGCACATTCCAAGGAATCAACCCAGGAAGGAGCAAGCCGAAAGGGAAGATCACATTGCCGGTAACATTTGGCGTTGAGCTAAACATCGAATCGAGAAGGTCACATTCGGCGTTGCCGATTTCCCATTGCCCTACAATGGCATACTTGGCCGTCCAACGCTTGCCAAGTTCATGGCAGCCTCTCATTACGCCTACAATTTACTCAAGATGCCCGGCCCGATAAGCGTCATTTCTGTCCATGGCGACAAGAAGGATGCACTTATCTGCGCCGACAAGATTTACCGGGATGCAGCAGCCGCGACAGATAGCAAACCACTTGCCGCTGAAGCTCCCGGGGGGGGAGAAGAAGACCACCCAGTCCGGCAAGAGTTCTGATGCCCACTCCGGCAAGCGCACCTCTTCGGAGTGCTGCGCTACCGTCGAGGACGCACCATCGAGCTCCACCGGCAAGTGCAAGAAGATGATGGCAGCTCCGCCAAGACCAAGAAGGTGCCCGCCAAGGAGGACGGCACTGGTGGTACCTTCACCATCGATTGCCACGCTTGACCCTAAATAGGAAGGCGAGCTCGTTGCTTTCTGCGGGCGAATGTCGATGTGTTTGCATGGCAACCATCGACATCCCGGTGTTCCTGTGAAAGTAATTGAGCACCACCTAGCTGTCTGTCCTCACCGCGGCCCGTCAAGAAAAAAGTTAGGAAACAGGCGTTGGGCGCCAAGAATTCATAGCAGAAGAAATCAAGAAGTTGGAAGCAGCAGGCCTTGTCAGAGGGGTGCTCCATCCCATGTGGTTGGCCAATCCGGTAGTTGTACGCAAGGCCAATGGGAAATGGAGACTTTGTATTGACTTCACAGATGTTAATAAAGCTTGTCCCAAAGACCCATTTCCCTTGCCACGTATTGACCAGATTGTTGACTCCACGGCTGGATGTGATTTGCTTTCATTTCTTGATGCGTATTCAGGGTATCATCAAATTTTCATGGCACAAGAGGATGAAGAGAAAACCGCATTCATTACACCATGTGGCACATACTGTTTCATACGGATGCCTTTCGGTTTGAAGAATGCTGGTTCAACCTTTGCAAGAGTAGTCCATGATGCTTTTGAGCCGCAAATACACAGAAATGTAGAAGCCTACATGGATGACATAGTGGTCAAGAGCAAGGACAAAGCAACTTTGGTTCAGGATTTGGATGAGACATTTGCAAATCTGCGCAAGATCAACCTCAAGCTCAACCCCGAGAAGTGCGTGTTTGGAGTCCCTTCCGGCAAGCTTCTCGGGTTCTTTGTGTCTCGGGGGAATTGAAGCCAATCCCGACAAGATCAAGGCCATTGAGCAGATTGAAGCACCAAAGCGCGTCAAGGATGTCGGAAGGCTTTGCTGGTTGCGTGGCCGCTCTTAGCAGGTTTATCTCTAAGTCAGTGAACGCTACTGCCATTTTTCAAAATTTTGAAAAAGGCAGGTCCAATGAAATGGACTCCCGAGGCGGAGGCTGCGCTGCAAGACTTGAAGAGGTACCTGTCCTCCGCTCCAATACTTGTCGCACCTAAGCCACAAGAGAAGTTGCTGCTGTACATAGCAGCAACCAATCAAGTGGTTAGTGCTGCGTTAGTAGCGAAGAGGAGGCGGATGATGAGCCGGCAACCGAGGCGAGCGCATCCAGCGACAAAGCGAGGGCTTCGCCCGTCAAGCTCTGGTCCCGACAAGGACAGATCAGCGAGGTTGCGACAAGATACAAAAAAGGATGGTGCAGCGCCCAGTCTACTTTGTCAGTTCCCTTTTACAGGGGGCTAGGTCAAGGTATTCCGGTGTGCAGAAGTTGCTTTTTGGCCTCCTCGTGGCCTCGAGAAAGCTGCGCCATTACTTCCAAGCACATGAGATAACAGTTGTCACTCGCTTTCCGCTGAAGAGGATATTGCAAAATCCAGAAGCAACAGGCAGAATTGTCGAGTGGGCATTGGAACTGTCAAGCTTTGGTCTCAAGTTTGAAAGCACTTCAACTATCCAAAGCAGAGCATTGGCAGAATTCATAGCAGAGTGGACGCCAACGCAAGATGAAGAAATTCCAGAGACGAGCATCCCCGTCAAGGAGGCAAATAAAGAGTGGCTGATGTACTTTGATGGTGTCTTCTACTGCAAAGGCGCCCGGTGCGGCGTCTTGCTTATCGCACTCCACCGGAGAGCACCTCAAGTACATAGTCCAGATGCACTTTCCCAAGGAACGAGCAACAAACAATACTGCAGAGTATGAAGGTTTGCTTGCCGGTCTCAGGATTGCAGTAGACCTTGGGATCAAGAAGCTCATTGTCAGGGGGGACTCGCAACTTGTCGTCCGCCAAGTAAATAAAGATTATCAGAGTCCGTTGATGGAAGCCTACGTCGATGAAGTGAGGAAGCTAGAAGAGCACTTTGAAGGCCTGCAAATGGAACATATTCCAAGAGCTCAGAATGACATTGCTGATGGCCTGTCAAAGTGCGCCGCACTCAAGTTACCTGTGGAACCAGGAATTTTTGTGCTCAAGCTAACTCAACCAACCGTAACACCATCAACAGGACAGAGCAAGAAGAGAAAATTAGTTTCCGGCGACTACTTTCCGGCAGAGCTCCCTGGAGCCGCCGCCAAGAAGGTCCCTAAAATCAATGCAAATATCACTGAGGAGCAGTCTGCTCCGACAAACCCTGTGGTTTGTTTCATTGAAGCAGACGCTCCCGACAAGCTTTGCTCCGGCAAGCTTGCTGGGATCATCAACTCGGCAGAACCACGAGTTCTTGCCGTAGAAGCTAATGTTCCCGCAGTGGTAGATGAGCCTTTAGTCCTTGTTGTCGAGCCACAGGCTCCAGCATGGACGCAGCAAATCGTCCATTTCCTTGAACAGAGAACTTCCGAAGAGCAAGAAGAAGCGGAAAAAGTAGCCCGGCGGTCAAGTATGTATCGGTTTGTTGACAACATCCTATACTGTAAGAAGATTCAACGGAGTGAAATTGAAGTGTATTTGCCGGGAAGATGGGATGAAGTTGTTGGCGAGAGATACATGGAGGCATATGTGGTCACCACATTGGCAAGAAGAGCACTTGCCGGCAAAGCTTTCCGGCAAGGTTTCTTCTGGCGAAGCCCTCCAGATGCAACTGCACAAGTAACGGCGTAAAGCGTGCGATTCCATTCCAAACAGATACACCAACCAGCTCAAGCTCTCCAGACGATCCCTTTATCCTGGCCCTTTTCGGTCAGGGGCTCGACATCCTCGGCCCCTTCCCCGAAGTTGTCGGGGCTTTGAGTACTTATGCGTCGCAATCGACAAGTTCACAAAGTGGCCGGAAGTGGAACCAGTGAGGAAGGTGACAGACACGGCGATCAAGTTCTTCAGGTCAATTGTTTGCCGTTTTGGGATTCCTAACAGGATCATCACCGACAATGGCACACAATTCACGAGTCGCACCTTCATGCAGCACGTCCAAGATCTTGGCGCCAAAGTCTGCTTTGCTTCTGTTGCTCACCCGAGAAGCAACGGTCAAGCAGAGAGGGCAAATGCTGAAGTGCTGCGGGGACTCAAGACCAGAACTTTCGACAGGCTGCGCAAGTGCGGAAGAAACTGGATCGAGGAGCTGCCGGTGGTTCTTTGGTCGATCAGGACGACACCAAATCGAGCCACTGGCCAGACACCTTTTGCTCTAGTCTATGGAGCAGAAGCAGTTCTCCCCACGGAACTCGTATACGGGTCGCCTCGAGTACTCGCTTATGATGAGCTTGAGCAAGAGCAGCTGCGGCAAGATGACGCGATGCTCCTCGAGGAAGATCGTCTTCGTGCTTTGTCAGACGAGCTGCTCGTTACCAGCAAGCTTTGCGCCGCTACCATAGCCGCAGAGTTAATGCCAGAAGCTTCGAGGAAGGCGACCTTGTTCTTCGGCGCGTTCAATCCGCCAAGAATTCCAACAAGTTGACGCCAAAGTGGGAAGGCCCTTATTGGGTAAAACGAGTCACTAGGCCCGGCGCTATCCGCCTTGAGACCGAAGATGGACTTCCGGTGAGCAACTCCTGGAATATAGAGCATCTTCGTAAGTTTTACCCATAGGGCGCGGTTGCCGGGACCCGTTCCGGCAACCACCCTTTTGTACAAGTCTTGCCGTTGTTGCATGTAATCCTTTGTACAAAGCCGGGCGCAGACCCCGTGCATCAGTAAAGCCTATGTGTTGCGCACAACTTGTCAATACATGCTTTCATAATATTATATGCATGTGTTCTCTAACATTTTGTGCAGCATCCACACCCGGTAAGCGATAACGAGCCACTAGGCTCCATAACTTTATTTTCTCTTCTTTCTTCTCAAACAAGAAGAAGGTTCATCCACCCACAAGTTAACCGGGGGGGAAGGAGAAGATAATGGTGTGGGCCACCAAGCGTCGCTCGAGGAACTGTCGCCTTGCCGGGAAGTGAACAACAGAGAAGCTAAGTTGCTAAGTTTAAACAATCAGTTTTTAAATTTTTAAGTTATCTTCCTCGAACGATAGTACTTTGTATGGAAAACCTGTGCGCGGAGGAACCAATTCGCGACTAGCTTGCTCCCTTACTTTGTTTCGAGCCCGCTCAACAACTTAAGTGTGCTGCAACTGGTTGCGACAAGGTTGCTTGTCGGAGGCAGCATCGCCAGCAGGCTGCTGAAGTTCCGCACTCAGCGCTCGCGGCAAAGGTTTTCGCACCGACAAGTTCCCCTAAAAGCGTAGGGCACAAACATACAAGGGAAAAAATCAAGTAAAGGAAATAACGTTGCATTCGATTGCCTAAGATAGAGTATAATACAGAAATAACTTGTCGCAGATCTAATAAATTTTTCACCTAAACCTGATCTACAGCGACAAGAGAAAGATAAGCTTGGCGGCCTAGTCCACGCGGTCGCCATCGAGCCTCTTGACTCCGCTCACCCTGTCCACAATGGGTGCGACAAGGGCCTTGAGCGCTTCAACGTCGGCCAGATGGAGGCAGGGACTTGAGAACTTTGGTGAAGTCGACGCCTGGGTTGCGGAAGGCCACTTTCATCAGCACCTTCTGGAGAGCCCCGGCGCAAACTTGGCGCGACTCCTCTGCCAGTTGCTTTGGGATCTCCTCCCGGAGCCGCTGGAGACCCACAAGACGCCCTTGAAGAATAGGCTGAGCTTGACGCTGGGTTGGAGGTTCTCGTCGGTGGAGTACCCAAGATCCACCATCCCCAGCTCCATCAGCTCATTATGGATGCCGGCGGCGGTGTCCACAAGACCTTCTGTCCAGTGCATTATGCTATCTCTGAGATCATTCTGGGCAGTCGCGGCATTCGCCAACAGCTCCTCATTGGCTTTAATCTTCTCCAGCAGGCCCGTTTCCCGCTCCTTGGCGCCGTTCAGCGTCTCTGTCAGGGTGGTCAGTTTTAGCTCCAGATCCGCCTTGGAGTCCTTGGCGGCATCGAGCTCTTTGATCTTTTCAAATGACGACCTTGCAACTTCGCCGAGGGTGTAGGCGTCCTTCTCGCTCGCGCTTCAACCCGCAACCTCCTCGGCGCTCTTTTGGAGGTTGGACTCCAACTGAGCCACCCTCGTCTCCAATTCCTTCTTGGCGGCCTCGGCAGCCGCAGCAGCATCCTTTGCCTCCTGAAGTGGCCCGCCAATCGTTTGCTCGCGCACGGCGAGATCTTCCTCATAGCTGTCGAGGTTGATCTTCGCTGCGCCACTCACCTTCTTGCGTGGAAAGCTTCGCCCGGCAAGCCTCTGCTGCTCCTCGACCTCGGCCTTCTCCAAGATGAAGGCCGTGCGCTCTCGACAAGCTGCTCCCGCGCCTCTGCTATATCCCGGAGAGTTTCTTTGTTGGCGCCAGAGCTCTTCCGCGCGTTTCTCCAAGTCAGCTCCCGCCCTCGCGACAAGCGCCTCCCTGGACTCCAGCTTGGCTTGTCGGGCGCGGTAGAGCGACAACAACCTCTTTAGCAGCTGCTCCTCCTCAGGCTCACCGCTGCTGCTGCTCGGAGCGTCGACCAGCGACAGCCCGGCGGAGGCAAGCAGTTCCGCATCGAAGGTCTCCCCTTCGGCCGGTGCCCTGGAGCTTGATGCCCATGGGAGCTTGATAAAGACACCCTCGCCGGCCTTCAGATAAGCGTCGGGCTGGGGCTCTTCGGAGTCTGGTGCGGCATCGGTGGCGGGAGGATCGGCGGTCGGTGCAGCGCCTGGCGCTCCTGCGGCCTCAGGACCGTCAGTGCGATCGCTGGATCCCTCCCCAGCCTCTGCGCCAGCAGCCTTGGCGTCCTCCTCGCCGGCGGACCCATCGGCGCCGGCCTCCTCCTCCATGTTGGCGGCGTCGACATTGTTGCCGCGAGCGTCCTCCTCGCCGGTAGCCTCAGTCTCCATCGTTTCTCCGGCAGATGGATCTGACGATCAGAGAGAGCAAGAACCAGTCAAGCAAGTGTTCGAAGAGAAGAACAGAAGAAAAGAGAATCCAAGGGAGGTTTTCAAACAAGAAAATTACCTGCAATGGAATCTGTTGCCGCGGTCTCCACAACCAGAGGGTCGTCGGCGCTGCCCCTTGTCGGGGAGGCTCCCCTTGTAGGAGAAGCTCCCCTTGTCGGAGAAGCTCCCCTTGTCGGAGAGGCCTCCCTTGCCGGAGAGCGCTCCCTTGGCGGAGATTTCTCCCTTGGCGACGTAGTTGAAGCAAGCAGAACTTCGGGAGTGACCTCCGGTGCTTCCTGATGAGGCTGCTCTGCTCCTACATAATTCAACAAACCAGATATCAGTGACGGAGAAGCACCCAAGCACACCTAACCATGAGAAGTAAACCAAACACTTACGCTGGGGGCTGTGGTGGGGGCTGCTCTGTTGAAGGGTTGCCGGATCCGGCAAGGGAGTCCCAGACGTGCCTCCTGTCGCCACAGGGGAATCATCTGAGACGACAACCACCGGGGTCTTGGCCCTCTTCGACGCCCTCTGAGCTAGCGTCCTGAAGAAGGAGAAGGTTCAGAGTGAAGCCAGTCAGATATAAAATAAAGCAATAAATTGGAGGATTACAAGTAGCAGCGACAAGATCTTACTCTTCCTCTTCTTCCTCGGAGCTGAGGGCGGAGAGATCAAATTCCGCTCTGGCGCGGCGAATTGGAGGAGAAGATTCCCTCGGACGCTTGGCGGGTGCAGGGGCCGCGACTCCAGAAGACCCCGCTCCCGTCGCCATGGCGGCATGAGGCGCTCCCACGGCAACAGTGCTTGCCGCGGTGGAGCGCGTCGGGCGGCGAGACGGCTGTTGGCCTGCGTGCCGCCCCGCCACCTCTCCGGTTTTGCGGAGGCGTCTCCTCGGCGGGGCCGCGGGCTCCTCCTGCGGCAAGCTGCTTGACGGTGGAGGGGAGGCGCCCCCGGCAGGCTCGCTCGGCTCATTGTCGGGCTCGGCCTGCTCCTCCTCATCGGCAAACTCTTCTCGGTCGGCAAGGCTTGCCGCCTCGGCTGTCTCCGCCTCCTCGACAGTGAACCCAAACACGCCGGCGGCAGCGGCCTCTGCCGCCTCCTCCAACCTTGTGGCGATGCGCGCCATCTCCTGCTCGGTGGTGTCGCGGGTGAGTCGTTTCTGCTCGTCGGCACGGATTGGCACTTCTTCCAAGTCATCGAAGAACTGCTGCACGACGTCGTCGGCGGGCTCCTGCCAGGTTGGAACCATTCCATGGGAATCGCTGGCAACGGCATCATCGCGGATGCGGTCAAGCGGCAGTTGTTGCACAAGGGCACGACTCCCTCGGCAACATAAACCACTCGGGGTGATTCGCATCGAGCTTGAACAGCTCCCGCAGCATGCCGTCAAGCTCCAAGACAAGAAAATTCCAGTTCGCACCGGGCGCAGCCTCATGATGTCCGCCGCGTTCTGGAACTCCCAAGCAGGCCTCCCCCTCTCCTGCAAGGGCGCAATGCAGCGGCGAAGGAAGTCCACGCCAACTGCTCCTACGGTCAGCCCGGCATGTCTGAGACGCAAGATCCTAGTCACGGCAATCTTCAACTTGGCGTCCTCCGGCGCCAAGTTACTCCAGTCATTGCCGCGCACTATGGGGGTTTTGCGTAGGGCAGTAAAAGGCTGTGGCTCCTCCTCTAAGATCCAACACCAGTCAGCTCTCCACTCCTCCCACTTGCTGCGCAACTCTCCGTCAAGATACGCTTCCTTCTTGCCGATCCTAGAGGTCCATGCAATTCCTCCCAAGCGGCTCTCCTCTCTACGCTGGGTGTGAAGTAATGGTGGAAGAGTGCGACATTTGGTGGACCCGACAAAGTTCTCGCAGAGGTGTGCAACGGCCATGGTGAGGACGGCGTTGGGGGTGAAGTCAAGGAGGCGGAGACCATATGTGTTCATGACATCACGAAGAATTGAGAAAAGGCGGGCAGAGCCCGCATGGAAGAAAAGCGAAAAGGTACCCGATGGAAACCTTATCGGACGTGGCGGCGGAGATCACCCTCGTGCTGGGTGCGCCCGCCGCCGTCTACCAAAAAGATAGTACAGCTCCGCAGCTCCTTCTGTCAGCGAGGATCGAAGAGGGCCCGCTCCTTCCGCAGCGCCCATGAGCAGCTGCGCCTCGGCCGATTTCACACCTTTTCCCTTGTCGGCCTTCGAAGCCATAGGGAGAGGTGGTGGAGGAGGTCGACGGCGTTAGTGGCACCGGTGGCAATGGAGGGGGCGGAGCGTTGCTCTCTTTGGGCTCGAGAAGGAAGGGGAAGCGGCGGTGGTTTCGATGTGACAGCAATGGCAAGTGGGCGCCTGCCTGTACCCTGCTTATAAAGAGGGAGAGGGGCGGCGTTCGATTTTTCCATTAAAGAAAGCCCCACGATCTCCCCACGACGCCCACGCCCGGTGCGTGGCGTTAAATGGGAGGCGTGGTGGGTCCAGGCGGTAATGGCGTAATCCGGACCGCGTGCGTCTGCACTGTTTTGGGCCCGCCCAACAGAGCTTGGCGCCGTGTGTGGCCCAGGCCCGGGGGCTCCTGTCGGTGTACTAGAGTAGGGGTACCCCTAGCACCCCGAACTCGTGCACGGGCAGTTGCAGCACCCCGCGGCAGGGCTGGCCTGGTGACCATCAAGATCTTCCGCGGCTCCTTTGGAGCCATTCAAGAACAAGGTAATCAAGGCCCCGGCAAGAGGAGCTTGCCGGGAAGACCACTCAAGGCACGAAGGAAACAAGGCCCCGGCAAGAGGACCTTGCCGAGAAGGCTTGATGAGCGCCGAGCTCCCAAGCGCGACAAGGGTTCTGCCGCGGCAAGGCGCTTGCCGGGATAGGCAACCTCTCTTCATCTCCGCTCCAGCTCATCTGCCAACGTGTCGCCGCGGGGCTTTCCCAGGAACGCGTGTCGATGGGCTGTGCAGCCAGCGGGGAGCAGCGATAAGCGGCGCTGACAAGCTACCATCATGGCAAACGGAGGCGCGCTTGACGGTCCCTGTTAATCGTTCAGCGACCGAGACGGGCATTAATGACTCTTGTCCCTTGCCGTCGAGTTAGGTATAGATCATCATACCTTTGTACAAGTTGGTATACCAACCACTGTTTTTACATTTGTACCCTGATACATGTTGCCACCTGTGGTGACCCCTTGTGCCTATAAAAGGAGGCCCAAGTGCAATGTAGAAGGGGTTCGGCTCCGGCTTAGTTCATTAGACTCATACGAGACCACGTTCACTCAGGCTAGGTTTTGTAGCTCCCATTGCCTCCTAGCAAGAACACAATATAATCCACAAAGCAGCAGTAGGAGTATTATCTCTCCGGAGAGCTCCGAAGCTGGGTAAATCTGCTCGTGTGCATCGCTTCGATCCGCTCTTTGTGCATCCTCTGCTCCCCCACCGAACCACAAGGGACCAAGTCCCATAGGTGTTCGCGGGACACGATCAGCCTCCCCGACACCTGGTAAGATTTTTTTACTATTACGACATCCTTGCATCTTTTGCATACTTCTAAAACTAGTACATCATTGCTAATACGAAGTTATTACTATGTTTTTCAACAGAAAATCCCGATGGATTGTGTGCCTCATCTGATGTATCAGAATGGTCGCCTTGCAGTTCTGAACCTACAGCCAGGTCGACCTACGGATCACACCTGTGCATATCGGATTTCTAAAACCGGTGAACACATGCTATCAAAGAATGGAAAAAATGTTTGAACATTCATAAGGAGGTTCCTGAAAGTAACATTAAGCAAAAGGCAATAATTGGAGATAGGATAATCTCCATTCTCCATAATGGAGAGTCAGGGGCTATCTTGTTTTTTGCTATTTTACCTTAGAGAATGTAGTAGGTCCTAAGAGAATGTAGTAGGTCCTGTGAGGTACAATATGTTTATTATGTGGTACAATGTGTTAGAGTTGATGATGAGGAGTAGTTGTGATTACGACTAGTGACCAATTTGCATATTGTGATTACGCTCGTGATCCAAGACGGATCGGCGCGCAGGCGTGGCAGGCGCCGCCGAATCCTCCTCGGGTTCCGGGACTGCTGCTTCTTCTTCATACACATCAAATATAGCCCCGTTTTGCACCGGATTTGGATCATTCTGGCCATTTTGAACTCCGTTTTCTTCAGGGACCTGCATAGTCATAACACTAGGAGTAGAACTAGATGGAGTATTAGCACATTGGTCAGTACAATTGTTATCGCCCCCTTGATCAAAATCCGGAAGAAGAATAATTTCTTTATGAAGGAGAGTGCCGACATTTGGGTGAAGTGACTCAAAAGGGAAAACTGTTTCATCGAAAACAACATCTCAAGATATGAAAACCTGCCAGTGGAGACATCAAGGCATTTAACCCCTTTGTGCATAGGGCTATAACCTAAGAAAACACATCGTTGGGAACGAAACGCAAGTTTACGTGTGTTATATGGTCGAAGATTTGGCCAACATGCACATCCAATGATGCAAAGAGATGTATAATCTGGGATGATGCCAAAAAGGCGAGTAATTGGACTCTCAAATTTTATGACCTTACTAGGACGAATATTGATAAGATATTTAGCAGTGAGGAAAGCTTCATCCCAAAATTTGAGAGGCATAGATGCATGAGCTAGCAATTCTAGTCCTACTTCAACAACATGACGATGCTTCTGTTCAGCAGAACCGTTCTGTTGGTGAGCATGTGGACATGATACATGATGTGAAATTCCAATTTCTTGAAAAAAGGAATTGAGTTTTTCATATTAACCACCCCAGTCTGTTTGCATGGTTAGGATTTTGGAGTTCAGTTGGCGTTCAACAAGACTTTGAAAATTGCTAAATACTTGAAAAACATCGGATCGTTTCGTTAGCAAATAAATCCAAGTAAACTTGCTATAGTCATCGATAAAGCTTACATAGTAAGAGAATCTACCAACTGAAGTGGGAGCTGGCCCCCAAACTTCTGAAAAGATAAGTTGCAAGGGAGCACTAGATACACTGGTAGAGATGGGATATGGTAATTCATGACTTTTAGGTTGTTGACACGCATCATAAACTGACTCAATACTAGACACATAAGGAAGTTTATTTCTACTAAGGACATGCTGAACAATAACTGAAGATGGATGACCCAAACGTCTATGCCACTTTTCCGAAGATGGTTTGGTGACACTCCAGGCTTGTTTATTTGACCATGATGAAGAAGATGATGATATGATTGGGTAGAGACCTCCCTCGCATCTCCCTCTAAGGATGACTCTCCTCATTGCCAAGTCATTAATCACAAAAGAATAAGGATAGAAAATTATAAGAACGTTGTTTTCAAGTGTAAAACGATGGACAGAGACAAGATTTTTTTATGCATGAGGAACATGTAGAACATTATTTAGATGTAAATTTTTCTTGGGGGTTTTAACAATTGAATTACCGTTGTGAGCAATATCCATACCACTTCCACTTGCCGTGTGCACTTGATCACCGATGTGGTACCTTTCTCGCATTGTCAACTTGTCAAGCTCCCCCGTGATGTGCTCGGTGGTGCCCGAGTCTGCGTACCAATTTGTGTCAATTCCATAGGAGTTCGTGATGAGATTGGCTTTCTTCTTCTCTTCACGATCCTCCTCGTATCGATGCCAGCAGGCCCTAGCACCTCCAGCGTGGTACTTGTAGCATATCTAGCACTCGGGGTAATCTCCTTCATGTTGTTGATGTGGTTGCTTGATGTCGTTGACGCTGCTGATATCCGCTGCTTCCACCCTCTCGAACAGGAGAAGGGGACGGAGGCCCGATCAGAACGACCACGGCCCCTATTTCCTCGCCCGCGACGTCCTCTGTGAGACTGGTCGCGCCCCCTGTACATGGCATTGGCCGATGATCTGAAACCCGTGGGTCCGTCGCCTAGCATCTCCATCCTCTGGTCAAAAGCAGAAATCTGCGAGAAAAGATCATCAACGGTGATGGAGTTCTTGATGGCGCCGACAGCTGCAACGGTAGGATCGTAATCCCGATCGAGTCCAACGAGGATATAATCGACCATCTCTGGATCAGAAACTGGACGACCAGCAGCAGCTAATTCATCTCCTAGGCTCTTCATCTTGGCAATGAAGGAGTTGCTGGACATGTTGCCCTTCTTGGTGTTGGAGATGGCTATCCTCAGATTGGTTATGCGAGATTGTGACTGCGCAGCGAACAACGTGGTAAGAGCAGTCCATAGATCAAAGGTACTATCCTTACCGATCACTTGCGCAAGGATTTCTTAGGTGAGGGAGTTCAGCAGGTAGCTCAGAACCTGCTGATCCTTCCATAACCACGGTCCGTATAGAGGATTAGGCTCTATGGCCGTGGTTTTGTCCGCCTTGGCGACTTCTACTGTATTCGGCGGTGCGGCATCGCTGCCGTCGAGGAGACAGGTCACTTGCGCACCTCGCAGTGCCGGCATGACCTGCGCCTTCCATAGGAGGTAGTTCCCCCTTGCGAGCTTCTCTGTTGGTGGAGCACCGAGGTTGAGGCCGACGGTGCCTGAGCTCGTAGCCATGGCGATGGAAGGGTGTTAGGGTCTTGTTTTTTTGCTAGATGATAGGGAAGAGGCTTGGCTGGAAGCGTTCCTACTCCTAGTAAGGAGCCGCGTGATGTATATTTATGTGCGACAGAAGAGCCCTGTTCGTGGCGTACAAGAAAGAGTCGATCGCTAGGATACAACTCGGTAAAGAGAGAAGGGACCAGGATAGCTACGAGAGGGAATAGAGATAAATAGTTGAGATTACATGTAGTGCCTGATTCAAACTCTAACAACATGTACGACAGGATTACAAGTTTCTAACAGATCCTCCTCGCCTAGCCCATGTTATGTCTAGTACTCCGAGTTATTGATCCTATCCGATGAAGAATTTGGACTCCGAGGGATTAACCCGGCCGCCCCTAGCGCTTTGAACCTCTCTTCCACGTGAACAGGGTCCTCTATTGGTAAAATTGGAAATGTCTGATCAAACCTGTAAGCGGTGGCCTCGCCGACATCCCCTAGTCCTTTGTGGGCCATGAGCAACCAAGCAAAGGTGAGGAGTTCACCTCCTCTGCTCAGCTGCGCAGCATGCATGTCCGCTCGAGACTTGCCAGCAGCGAAGAGAAGTAGCCTGGTCCACAGATCTCTAATCTCGCCTAATGTTTCTTTGCATTGTGCAGGCTGATCTAACCCCAGACGATCTTCCAGGAGAGAGCTGGCGGTATTAAGAATTCTAGCAGCAGTGTAACTGGAACTGACTTTACTAGTAATTTTGTCGAGGAAGAATATCATGGTAGGTTCCGTAGTGCCACTGACCGGCAACATTTCTGGATGTGTGACTAAAAGGTAGAGCATGTAGTTTGACAGCTTTCGGCAAACACCGACTAACAGAAAATCCTCGGGGTGATAATATTCTCTTAGGTGTATCTCTGTGAATATATGGAAGCAGACAATGCCATAACCAAAGCTCGCACCAAAGTCCGGAACTAATTTCTCTAGTAATGAACCAAGATTTGGCCAGTCTTTGGGGTTCAAGGCTCTTGATCCATCTGAACAATCCACCATAACTACAATAGAATCCATTATCTCCTTATCAACCTCGATGTGCTTGCTATCAAGTAACTTGCTCAACCACAGGGATGACTTCCCATCTCCAACACAAGCTATGCTCACCATCTTCCTTGCAACTTTCTTCACCAACTTGGATACCATTGGTACATCATCACAATCCACATAGCTCAGGAAGTTGTACTGCCCCATGCAATTTGACCATAGTGGCCTTCCCTCAGGGCGTCCAATCTTGCTAGATAGGAGAAAAGAGGAGATGCGACTGAGTCTATGGTAGCCCCGAGCCTCCAACCAAGCCCAAGTCCTTGGCGACATCAATAAGATAAATATTGCACAGGCTTCAAGGCAAAGGCCTCCTGTAAATAACAGATATGTGATTGCAACATCTGCGGTACTATATCTATGTTTCTTGTTCACAGTGAAGAGCACAAAAGCAACCACCATTGATACTTGAGATACACACCGGAGTATTATGCCACTCCTTGACCGAAGCACCATAGCCTTAGTGTAGATGTCATCATACATCAAGTTAAGTTCAATCTCTAGTAACTTGGGCAAATGTTTCTGATCAATCTTGGATCTCAGTGCTACTCGGTGTCTTTCTTCCATCTGGGACAAGGTGCGCCCCTCAAAGAGCACTCGGATGCCTGGTGTCGATTTCAATGCTGAAGAAATGATTCCTAGATATCCTTCATGCAAATTCAAATCAATTTCACTGGAGCTGTTGATGCCTTTTAGGTTCCCATACATAAGAGCCAGTGTCCTCTCTCCATACTTGATAATTCCAGAAATAAAAACAAAGATGCCTGGAACTAGAATTAGCACATTGCTGCGACCTACAGACTCCCAAAAGACATATAAAGCAAGGCCAACTTGAACTACCAAATTCAAGAAATGCCTTAACCACAAGTTGTTGTCCTCGATGGCAAATGCAGTTATAGTGTCTTGCCCACCAAGATGCATCAGTAGGAAAGGGGCCCAAAGAAAAGCAAGTGGATGGGCTGCCCAGAATATTTCCTTTCCAATGTGGGCATCTTTGTGCCGAGAGAGGAAGCCAAGGGCATAAACTGCTACTAAATCTGCTCCCAAGTATGCTATCCACATGCAAAACCTAAGCGGCGTATTTCTGCTACGCAGCCGAAGGCCACCAGTAAAGAAGAGTAACATCTGTAGTATGAAGCTGAGGAGCACTAGCAAGCGGATCTCCCATTCATTAAGCTGTTGTAGTAGGTTATCCATTGGTAATTGGATTTCCAATATTTAGTGTCCTGTTGGTGGAAATAATGTAATAACATCAATATGGATATTCTTTCAAAATAGTGAAATTTAAGTTTGCTTAACTATACAGTGTTCATCATAGAAGGTCCTACATGTTTTCACCAAGCTATCAATTGTGCCCATGCAACTGCTTGCACATTAAACAAGCAATTAATCCCGTGGAAAAAACTGATACATATAAAATTTGTTGCACTTGATATTAAGCATACATCCTCGACATTCCACAATGTAAATCCAATTCTACATGCATGCACATGCGCGCGTTGCGCGCGCGCACACACACACACACAAATTGATCGCATGAATGTTCAAGTACCATGCATCTCTAAAGATCAGAATTAGTGAAATAAACAATAACTGTGATATTTAATTATGCTAGACTTCATAATTTTATTTAAAACAAAGGTTCGCAACATATAGTTAGTTGCAAATCACTTCAAAACGAACCATTTATATTGGACATACACTTTTTAATTCATGAACACAAATGGAACATTTTCCAAAAATATATTATAAGGCAGGCCTGCAACATGTAGCACGTTTGGTGGTTAAATTAGAGTCGAACTGAAAAACATAGCACTTTTATTATAACTTAAAAAAATACTACCATGAACATTTTATTTTATTCATGCTTGGTGCTTAGATACTCGATAAATAATTTTAGAAAGTCTCACAACCTCTTGTAAATAAATTATTCTATTTAAATCTATTTTGGTGTCAAATAGTAGAAATGAAAGCTCTGTTGAATTTCAGTTCGAAAACTTTAACTAAATTTATCAAAATCATGAGGGTTTGTAGTTTTTATTTGAATATAGTAAACTCGTGTTGGATGATATATGATTTGTTTTTTATGTTACTGTAGCAAAAGTACATTTACTTGTTGTGTAGTCCATGCTAGACATAATGTTCAAAAATGTTGAATTTTGAAAGCATATGACTGGATATTGTAGCATGGACCCTGACTCTTCATCTAGGGAATGAAGAATTAAGAGCACATGGGAACTACACTTAGAACTCCATCAAACCAAAGAATCGAGCTATTGGCGCTACAAGAATATTGTGCAATAAACTCTTATGTCATTCTATATCTTTTGATCTTTTCCAAATTGACTCATCAGCATACAAAAAGACTTTTGAGAATATTAAATGATAACAGATATCTAATATCAAAAGGCAAATGCATAACTAATTTATTTCTATTTTTCTTTGCATACCGTCGCACATAATTTTAGACGAATTGTATTTCATCTCTTGAAGTCGTCATTTTTTTAGCAGGGTCTCTCGGATATTGCTTCCAGATGGCTATCAACAGTTCCTTCCCTGGAAGCATATTGCTATGGTTCATATTACGATTATAGAAGGAAGCTATGGAAAAAGGTTGGAAACTTACCTTTGAACCAATTAGATGGATCATTTGGTCAGTTAATCAAATATGTGGCGAAGTGTTGTCTAATTTGTGGGGAGCTATAGCTGCATTGCTTCTGCACATGCTTACAATAGCCCTGCCTCTGTTCCTTTCTTATATATATAGCAGATGGAGGTGTAAAGTACACCAGATCTCCCAGCTGGTCCCTTGATACATTTCTTGCAATAAGAGCGAAATAAAAGAGACTCCTTTTTTGTAGGGCCTGAAGCACCAGTGAATCCTGTCCTTCTACACATTTCTTGAATGAAGAGCAAGGGTAAAGACATGCTGGTAGCTTTTCTGCATGTTCAATCAACGTAACACTCTAACACCTGGAGGCAGGTTGGGCATGATATACATTTCCTGTAAAAAAAAACACAACGATAACCATATGACAAAGTTCATATCAAAATCTTATCCACGATTTGAGAAACATGGTGATGAAATTAACATGACCTTTCGTTTCTCTTTTTTATTTTTTTATTTATCTTTTCCGTTTCATGAAGTAGACTGCAACTATTCTTGAGTCTCAGATCAATGACATTTGCATGTATTTGCTTTTTTGCAATTTCTGCCGTTTTCTCCTTTTCCAAAGGAGGAATGTGATGCGAGTATGTTCTGTGATTGAAATACACTAGTACCGAACATGTATGCCAGACAGGTAACTGGGTACAAGGATTTGCTATACAGTACAGAGCGTGCGTAACATGAAGGGGCCTAGCCAGCCAGGACACACACGTACTATGGTACCGGTGATTCCATCCATGAAATGAGGAAATATTAGAGAGCAATATGTGCCATCCGTACGTACAGTACGTCATGACAAGTTAACTGAGCTATTTTATTTATCCAGAGAAATTAGGAAGCAAACTGAAAATGCAGGGTTCATACAATCATGTCATGAAACGTGCGGCACTCCAAGAATTAATGTTCTATCACCACTTCTCATCCTCTGTCGATCGATCCTTGGCTTGCCTCTCGCCGAAACGTACGTAGCTCGTCAAGCACAAATACCATACCAATTACCAGACGTGCACCTCAGGCGAAAAAGAAGAATGAAAACTGATCGCGCGACAACCTTTTCTTCTTCCTCCTCTCGCCGGCCTGTTTCCTCTGCGCGGCGTGCGTGCGTGCGCCGCCCCTGCCTCCCGGCCGAGCTTCCCCTGCCAGCCCAGCGCAGCCATGGCCACGCACGCGGCGACGGCGCTGCGGCACCACCTTGACCTCCTCCTCGCCGCGCTGCTCTGCTGCGGCCTCCTCTCCGGCGCGCTCCTCGCCGCCGCCGCCCTCGCCCTGCTGCTCCTCCTCGCCGTCGCGCTGCTCGCGGTGGCCGCGCTCGCCGCGTCCGACGTGTGCAGGCTCTCGGCTCCTGCCGCGCGCTCCCTCGACGCGGCCGCGGCGGAGCTCAGGCTGGCTCGCGCGGTCGCCTTGTACGCCGTGCTCGGCGCCGGCGTGCGCGCGTCCGTGGCTCTCCGGGCCTGGGCCGGTGCGCTGGCGTCGCGCGCGGGCTACGCGAAGAATCGGATGCTGCGGACTGCTCAGCGTTTCACCGTGGTGGTAGCGTAGCGATTAGCATGAGACGTAACGTAAGTCAGCTGGCCAAAAAGAACGTCGAATGTAAAATAATGTTTTATTTCTTGCACATCAAGGAGTATAACCGATTATTTCTAAGAGGTAATGGGAAAAATCGTGACTAGAGATTATTTTTTAAATGTATTTATGATACGGTTGAAGAAAATTGTACTCCATCCCATAAAATATAAAAGAGCATTTTTTACACTACACTGATGTCAAAAACGCTCTTATCGATATTAGGGCGTGTTGATGTTCCGAATGTGAATTGAATCAGGAGGGCCCATTCGTTGATATTATTTATTTGCTGAGACGATGACACACACTTGTGGACGCCAAATATGGTAATACACTTGTGTTCTGTGAACGAAAACTTTGCATGCAAATCATCAACGAATGTAGAGCTGTGGAGCTATTCAGTCTAGTGTACAACACACTATCCTACCGAGACCGACAACAAAGATCCACTCTTCACGATGTACACAAAATCAATAAAATATATCTCCCTCGTATGACTATCAACTTCCCACACTCGCCGCGTTTTTTTTTTTCAACTCTGACGGGACATGTTCGGCCTTCAAAACTGTTTATCTTGTTGGGTCAACTGCACTATACACGGGCGCCCAATGAATGGAGCTGGTAAAAAGAAGGGGAAAAAAATGATGTTTCAGGTAACCAGGGTTAATTAGGTCTGCATGAAGGGAATGAGAGTTCAAACTGACTGATATGATTCAAACCTGGCTAACAAGAAGATCCACTTGTTCTCTGTACATGTCCTTTAGGTCAACAATATCATTTCGCAACTCTTCCAACTGCAAAACAGCGGGGTATTTTTTTATTATTATTTAATCGGCGCGCATGAAATAGAAGGTGAGGGTTTACAAAACAATACACTAGTGACTTACTAAAAATAGGGCAGCTTATGCTTCAAGAGTCAAACACTACTTCATTGTCAATTTCTAAGAAGAAAGTAGTACCGATAATATGTCTACGTGTACTTATTAACTAAGTCAAACACTGCTTTATTGCCAGCCTTAATCATGGGTCAATTTCTAAGTGATCATAGGTACGTTTCTAAGTAATCGTAGGTCAACTTCTACAAGGACTTATTTTTCCCGTGTGACCACAGACTAAATATAATGACAGATTTTGGAAACAGGCAATGATTTTCATATCTTGTGACTGATGAAGTATATGTGGAATGCCCAGCCTTCTCCATCAGTTAGGACTTTTGGGTGAACTGGTTGGTGCGTGAAACTTTACAGTGATAAGGTCATAAAGAGAGAAAGTAGAGATAAGTGGCAAATCATGATATGCTGCATGAGAGCCATACATACCTCTTCATCACGTTCTCCCATAAGTTCTAGAGCGTGAAAGTGTCTTTGTTTCAGTGCTTCCAGTTCAGCCTTTAGGCCAGGCAGAGCAGCAGCTTCATTCCGCAACTTTTCACACTGCATAAAAACATCAGTTCAATTAGCATCCACATGGATAATGGAATAATAACGTAGTTGATTCACAGGGATTTACTTGTTCCGTCAGTTTTACCAACTCCTCTGCCAGGGAATTCCGAATAGATTCCAGTGAGGCCTGTAATATAGTAGTATCATTAGTGCAGTGACAATAGCATGAGTGACTGCCATGCAATTATGCAAACGCCTGTAGGCCAAACTATTGGCCAAAACAAACAAACACACACACACATAGAGACAAGAGTTCATGCTCTCACATCTGTACCGCGAGTTGTAGAACATACAAGACCATGGTTAATGGTTATAAATGAAACATGAAATTATAGACCATGAATGTTTGAGGTGACCTGGTGTCATGATAGAAACATGTACGTGCAAAACATCTTTTTATCAAAACTAAGTTATGAAACTATTCCAAGCTATTGCTTCAGCTTCCTCAGGCTTTTAAGATACACATGAATTTGTAGAACATGTAGGCCTTTCAAACTAGTATGTGACTGGAGATCTCTTGATGCCATTTACAGGCAGTAAATGGTAAAATACATTTTTTGTGATGCTGAACATAAGTTAGGTAACCAGGCACCTCTCTGAAATAGCCAAAAATAAACCAGCTTTAAGGCAAATACAGTGGAGCTCAGAGTGGCCAGTAACTTGGTAGCTCCACCATTTTTCACTTGGCAGTGTGAAACAATGTGTCGCACAGGACAAGTGCTAAAATCAATTAAATATATGTAAACATCCATAATGCTTGGAATAAATCAGCTAAAACAGCTTTCGGCTTGAACTGGTATACTTTCAGACGACCCAGCTTGAATAATCAGTTACTGTCAGTTTCTAGAACGCCTATATTGTAGTGGAACAACTTCATGCGGTGTTAATTAAACAATTTAAGGAGAAATATTAAAAGGATGCGTATACACACCAAGCGTGACATGTAAGAAGCCAATTCTCCATCCTTTTGGCGGAGTGCTGATTCAAAAGCACTTGGAGTCATGCTCCTCAGATAGTATGACATATTACTGTCTGCAGACATTCTCCTCTCCAACGAAGCACTATCTGACAAGTCCAATGATGCTTGAAGGAAGTGGCTTTCTTCCATACTACTGACACTAGAGAGCTTTCTTTGGGGAGCATTTTCTTCAAAAGAAGTAAAGAGGAGACCAAAAGAGTGACAGTTATGGCGACAAACAAAGATTGAAGTATACAAATAGGATTAAACTCACAGATATTAATCGAAGGCAAATAAAGTACATACTTGTTTGATCTGGAAGTGGAATTTTAGGTAAGTCGCGGGAAGATGTTTTCTCAAGTTCTGCCCTGGCAGCCTTTTCCCTTTCAAGGTCCTGGAAGTGCCATTCACGCAAGAAACAGTTTAGACACATATCTTGCCAAGTAGGAAGTGCATGAACCACAACATCAGTAATAGCGGTGACTGGTGGCACGTGACTAATTTTGTTCATGTAGGAGAAGCAACAAGTAAAAGATGACTGTTGACCCTACAAAATCCTGCTATAAGATAACCCAAAGTTTAAATTGTGTGTCACATGAGTAATATTTGATTAATTTTAAAGAAAGTGTCTCTGGGGCACATTAACGATCTTGGCAGGAGAAATGCTGCTGCCGTACACAGTCCTCATAGCAATTGGATTAATTAACATGTATATCTAGTTATTTTTAGAAAACGATTCATAATAAGTTGACTACCGTCTCAAGCAGCGCCCTGTGTTCTGCTGCTTCTTGCAGCTCCTTTTTGTGCCTAGCTCTAAGCTCCTTTATTTCTTCTTCAAGCTGTTTGGCGAGTCCTTATTGTAATGCCGCCTCCTCCTTATTTGCTAGGTACTCCTGTCTACTTTCAGATGCTCTTTGTCTCTCCTTTTCCAGAGATCGGCTCAGCTGTGTCTGTTCTGTCCTAAGAATTGTAATCTGCATAAGAACCAACATTCATGTCAATAGAACTACTTTTCGTACTAAAAGTTTCAAACTGATCCCCCAAGATCATGGTTAGATTTATAGGAATGACACGTGTTTTTAGTCTCGGAAGAAATTGACGCACAAACCTGGGTCTCCAGGACAGTTATGCGGGATAAATTTTGTGACAGTCTCTCATTTATAGATCGCTCCTTTTCTTCTGAGGCAGCAGCTTTTGCCTCCGCTTCCTGAATATTTGAGTAGAACAGATTAAACTATGTCACTAAAATATTTCTGATGTGTTTCTGGCTTTCTCCCTGATTGCATTAAAATAAGATAGCGCCCATCTTTATATGTACTACTAATTGCTGAAAAGCATAAACAACTACACAAAAATAGCTACTAATGACATAGTTTATGGCCATCCTTCTGAACTCTGAAGTCCCTAATCAAGTACGTTTATAACAATTAAATCTCATGTTGTAGTTCTAGTTATCTTCGTTATTTTTCCATGATCCACTGTTAACCAAAAAATCAGAACAGGGTAGACCTGAAGGCGAGAGTTCAAGGTTCTCTCCACACCAGCCCAAGCTTCTTCCCTTCGAGCAGCTGACTCCTGTTAAATTAGCACACAATTGATTAGCTTACTTCTGACAGCTGAAAAAACTCAATTCACAGACTCTGTAAGTGGTATACTTGCACCCAATAAGGACAGAAAGGTGAACTAACTACACCACAAGGAAAAAATATGTGGAAGTACCAATACCTGCATGGCTTCAATTTGCCTAAGGAGTGGCCTTGTCGACTCGGGAACTTGTGTGACCAGTTCATTATAACGAAGTTCACTGGCCTGAAGTATTAAACAATGAAAAAAACTGACAATTGGTCCATGACTAATTTTACTCTGTAGTACCAGCTAAACCAGAAAAGCTCTGATTACCTGATAGCGCTTCTGAAGATCGTCATGATCTCTTTTTAACCGTTCTTCCCTGAAAGCAGCCTGAAATGCCCACAAAGAAACATGCAATCAGTGGAATCCAAAGTGGAATAGTATGAAAAATAACACTTCGGATAAACTTTTTATAAACAATATGATCTGGGTGTGACTGGGTTACAGTTAGATAAGCACAACCAATTGTACCAAGGATATTGAACTAAAATACACATGTGTAGAACTATAGATACTTATTTTCATGACTTACCTCCTGTTCTTGTCTGGTGAGAGCATTCCTCAACTCCTCAATTGTGTTAATCAGCATATTTTCTTTTTCACAAGCTTCTCTTAAACGGCTCTCGAGCTCAGCTTTGGCTTCTGTGTTGACTCTTGATTCAGCCAATGCCTCAGCCTCTTTCGCTGTATTAAGAGCATTTGTGTAGAACTCCTTCTGAGCTGCAAGCTCAGTTTGATTTCTTTCTATTGTTTCTTGTAGCAACTTCTCAGTTGCTGCCTTGTCTCTTTTAATACTCTCAACCTTTGTCTCCTCAACCTGTGAAATCATAAATTAAGTGCATGAGTTCACATGCAAGCAAGCTGTAGAGGCTATGCAAAGGACTGCTTAAATGAAACCACGCAGCACCATGTGTCTGCACATGATCAAAACAGAGAAGAAAAGACCACCTAAAAAATGGGTCCAGAATCGATTTTGTATCATGCAAACAACAAAGGCAAATACTTACTATGTGCCATTAAAGCAGGTAAGAAGATAATTCAGTTCGGATAAATTGATTAATTATAAAAAGTATATACTCCTTTACCTGGATCTTTGAGTTCAACCTTTGTTTCTCTTCTTCAAACTCACGAATCTAGCTTCAACCAAAAAAGTACAGCAGACTTGATTAACTTGAAGAAGAAAAATATTTCAAAACAGTGTGGTGATGAGTTATATTCCATGCCTGTGCTCTGAGTTTTCGTATTGTAGCTTCTTGAGCAGCCTGCTTTCTTGATAGCTCTTCTCCTGTTTCATCATCATTGGTAAAAGATGTTAGTGCCAATCAATGCCAAAACATACCGAAAAGGCCAAAACAATTACATGTGGTCCATAGCATGTATGTGGACTAAAGTAGTGAACGAATGAATATTAGCAAGTTACAATACACACATTAGGCCCATGTGTATGCCTACTTTCTAGCAGCCTAGCACTGCAGCGGGGAGCACAGGGCTACAGCTCCAACTTACAAATACCACAATTAACTGCAGATGAGAGACCCATATCGAAGCGGTAGATGTGAATCACATTTACAAGATATGTTTGAAAAGTTTATGATGTCATTATTATTTATGATACGTAGCGACTGTAGGCAATTACATCTTTTCTAACGTCAGTACATGATCATTGGAGTCACAATTGCAATGACCATCACTGACAAAGGATACTCAACATGGTGGGCCATACTGTATGGTCACATTAATACATAAAATGGTTACAAGAAAATATTTCAAATGATAAAACTGCCTCAACAGAATAACAGAATAACTTAACTAATGCAAAGCCAACAATTGTCCACACGTAAGCATAAAAGAACAAGCACAAAAACGAAATTCTGCATACCTTCAGCCATGACCTGAGTGATAATCTCGTCCTTTTCTTTCAAAAGAGCAGCCGCATCACTTTTCTTATTTTGCTCTCTCCTTAATGTATCTCGTTCTTTGGTTAGTGCATACACCTACACATTGAGGCATTCGCTAATAAGCCCAAGATAGTCTTGATGAACAAGAACACTGACAAAAATTTATGTCCCAGAAACAGTGAACAAAAACTCCCTCCGTCCCGAAAATAAGTGTCTCAACTTTAGTACAAGTACAAACTTGTACACTTGTACTAAAGTTGAGACAGTCATTTTGGGATAGAGGGAGTAACATACAGACTTATGAGATTCTGGCTGTAGCATTTAATGATCCTCACTAATACAGCTCACTCTGACCTCTACTTTTACTATTCAACATTGTCTCAACTCTCAGTAAATGAATATTTTACAGTAAAAGTTACACACAGAAGTAACAAAACTATACAAAACATAAGAATACATACGCAGAATGTGCAGTGCATCCAACTAGTGAAAGATTCAGAACTAGAAACATTGCAGGAAAAAAGCTCAAAGTGTAGCTAAATAACTAATTGTTAAAGCACAAAAGACAATCTTCAATTACTCCGATTATTATCAATTTATCATAAAGAAGCAACAAAAAAGAGCCATTGCACAAAAAACATGCGGTTTTCATTACAACATTGCACGTGGGCAGTATTATACACTACTTATAAACTCCTAATGTTTCCAAAATTTTACACTTCGTAGTGATTATTAATCTTAACTCTGACTGAGGTGTGCCCTATGTAATGATCAATTGACCATGGAAGCATTGAGTAAAAAGAGTAATGTCCCACCTTCCTTTCAAGAGTTGCTACACGTTGGTGATATTCATCCTTAAGCGCATCCATTTCTTCCTCAACCGACTTATTGCCCTGTACAATATATAAAACAGTAAAACAAAAATTGAAATCCATGAAAGGCTAAAGTAACTCAGGGAATGGGTGTATAAGCATAGTAGTCATCGTGTTCGTTTTCATGTAACTTAACTTAGTTACAGTCTGCAGATTGCTAAACTGAAGACTGAAGACAGTTTAAATATCTGCTTCCAGAAGGCAAAGGATCAGAGATCTGCTTAGCAAACATACCTTCAGCTCATTAATTGTTGATTTCAGTTGCTCGTTCTCATTCATCAGTCGAGCAATTTCATCAGCTTTGGACTGCAGAAAGAATTAGGGGTTTTTAGACACTAAATTAGTAGTGGACATCCATGTATCTTGAGAAGAAATGACTAGCATGGGGCATTCAAATTATTCAATGATTTAATGATGTACTGATGATGTACATGTAATAATTATTAAAGGGAATGTGTAGTACACAATGCCTCCTGATAAGCCCCAAGCTAACATAAAGCTGAATAGTTAAGCAACTCCCCCTGTTTTGATACATTCACAAGATACAGTGTTAAGAAAAAAAAATCCATGCTAGTCCTATTTGACACTACAAAGCCATTTGTCGTATTAAATAACTGTAGTTGGCTTCCCTAAAAAGGAAATACAAGATGGAACCCTTCAAAGGTAAAACAGATTCAGACTGAACAGAAGTTTATACTAACAAATTAGCAAGCACTCAATGGTTAATGCCTGAAAATAGATGCGGTAAAGTAGTGATCTAAAAGATCTTATATTACTTTACAGAGGGAGTACTTTGTGACTGGAACTTCCAAAATTGCTAGTGTTTATCTTTTTTCCCAGCATATAAATATGAATACATGAAACTAAAAAAAGTTAACTTCCAACTGGAAAATCATCTAGTAACTTTCATAATGTACGACGTATCATCTCATCCTAAATGGTTGCTTCATCATCCATAAAATTTAGTGGGATGACTCAATTCCTCATTCTGTGGAAGGGCAAAGTGGTGATGGACCAAACCATGCTTTTCCTCAACCCAAACAAGCAGGCTAGAATTGGATGGTCAACTAGATGTCTACTTCCTCAAACCAAACACGCTATGACTGACTTGCTACAGTGTATGCTAGAGCATGTGGAAATGATACCTGGGACTGTCTTGCAGCACCTTGCAATGCAGCTTCCATCATCTTCATGTCACGTTTTAGTTTCTCGAGTTCAATGACAGAACCAACAGATTCCAGAGAATTTGTGATTGTAACAGAGTCCTGAACTTTTTCCTCTTTTCTCAAATCATTTGCATGAGAATCAACTTCTACTGGACCAACAGGCGTGTAAGCAGCAGCTGGTACCAACTCATTTTGCAAGTCTGGATCATTGTCCACAATTATTGACTTTGAGCTAAGGTTTTCAAGCTTCGCCGTTGCATTATTCTCATTTTCAACAGCAGATACAGCATGTGCTTCTGTTTGATCGTTCCCTTCCCCATTCTTGGTTGTATTAGTTTGGCCATCATGTACTTTGACTTCCCCATGACTGGCTTTGTCAGCGATATCACTGCTCTCCGGTGGGCTGATTATTTCCTTTTGGACATCAACTTCTTGAATAATGTTCACCTCAGTTTCATTTACATCATCTGAACTGGCGACCATGGAATCTGCTGATTGTGACCGCGTGTTCCCATCATCAGTGACTTCATTTCCAGCATCCGCAGATTCTTCCATTCCCATAACACTTGATTGATCCAATTTGTTAGGTGAAGACGTTCTATCATCATGTATGTCGCTAACAGACTCATCAGGCTGACTCGGTAAAGCTTCATCATTAGGATCAGAATATTCAGTGTCTTGATGACCCTGGGTTTCCTTCTCAACTAAGTTACTGGTCTCAGCAGATCCGCCATAAGTTTCTTCTGCTACAGATGGATATGTTGAGGACTGTGCTGTTTCTGACACTTCAGAAGTGTCCCCCTCAGATGCAGGTGCCTCAGTGGAGCCATCATGCTTATCTTCTGCTGCTGAAGAACGTGTTGGAGATTGTGGTGTTACAGACTGCTCAGAACCATCCGCCTTAGATACAGGTGACTCAGCGGAGCTGCTAACGTTTTCTTGTAATTCTGAAGGGTGCTTTGGAGATTGTGTTGTTACTGGTACTTCAGAGGCATCTGCTTCAGATGTAGGTGGCTCGGTGGCGACCCTATGATTTTCCTCTAGTGCTGGTGCATGCTTTGGTGATGGTTGCTTTTCTGATACTTCCGTAGAACTCTCCTCGCCATTATGTCCCATGAATGCCATGACAGGATTAAAGAATCCAATTCCATCAGAGTTAGATGTACGGGATCCTGATCCTGCATCACCAAAGCAGCATAAATTCAGTGTTTCCAAGTCCGAATACTTCTCAAAAGGAAAGAATAATATAAAAACTGTTATAACACAAACAAGTAGAGGTAGGTAACTAGGTATAACTTTTTATGATCTGTATAAGTATTTGAGTCCTCTTGGCTGGCGAACATTCGCTGGGAGGGGGTGACATTTTGAACTATTTCGCTGGCAGCTTTAGTTATGAGGGGATGGCGACTTCTTCAGAACAACATGGCAGTTTCTTCAGAAGAAGGTATTTTTCGTTTAAAACTGCCACCGTTTGATCTCGCGAAGCAACTAAAACTGCCAGGTAAAAGCGTTCGCTTGCCATCCCCCTTCCAGCTGACGTTCGCCGGATAACATGACCGAAGTTTTTATGATCTGCCCAAACCAATCAATGATCGATAATTCAGTAACTGGTACATGGAGAATATAGGGACTGTGTTTTGCTTGTCCATAAGTTAGGATCTACGACATCAGATGCAAAGCAGTGATAGCCTGAATTCAAACTTTCACTTCCATTCAACATCAGTCACTCAGATCAGTCCCTACTCACCGCTCTACCAAACTAGCATATGAGCAAAGCTACGAAATACGAACAGCAGTGCCGCCACTGACAATCACATCCCAATGTGCACCCAAAAACAATCCATCCGCGGCTTCAAACTAAGACTCGTGTGCACAGGCAAGCACGCAGCAATGCAGCCCGGCTACATGGGGGGTGCCCAGGGTGGAAGGGGGAGAGAGTTTGAGCGACAGTAGAGGCGTAAACGTATGCGTTACCTTCCTCCGCGTCGTCGCGCTTCTCCTCGAGGCCGAGCGCGCTGTCGAAGTTCTTCTCGATGTTCTTGACGCTCTCGCTGATCTTGTTGACGGCCCCGGCGATGTCCTGCAGCCCGCCCAGCGACAGCTTGTCCGACCACCACGCCATCGCGCCTCCTCCTGCCCGGGCCCGGGTCCGATCACCGGCAGCTCACCACCACCGCCCGCCTAGATCTCGCGCATATATAGATCTGATCCGCGCGCCCGCCCGCCCGCCCGCCCGATCAACCCGCACGGGCCAGCCGCGCGGGATCTGATCCGACCCGCGGCACCGGCGCCCCCCGACCCGAATCGGGCGGCCGAGGAGCCGGAGGCTGTGGAGGCGGAGTAGAAGCGAGTGCGGCTTTGGAGCACGGGGGAGCTGCGTGGAGCTCGCTCCCGCCGCGGAGGGGCGGAGATGTAGGGGGGGAGAGGAGGAAGTGGGGGTGGGGGGTTCGGCCGGGGCGCACGTCGGCGGCGGGTTGCTGTGCTTCTACCGGGGAGTGGGTTTGGCGAATTGGCCGTTGGTGGCGGGCGCGGCGTCGGTGGTGGGTCGCCTCACCTCACCGGACGAGCGATCCCGCGCGCGGGTGGATCTCGGCCTGAACCTGAACCTGAACCTGAGCCTCAACCGAGCAGCAAGGTGCCCGTCGCGTGTACATACCTGTTGTGCACTGCGCAAGTCCGCGGAGCCCCCTGAGGTTTACAGGAATTGGTTCCATGGCCTCCATTTGAGTCCTTGAAGTTTGGAAAGCCCGGCAAATCGCCCCCTTGGGGCCCTTGGAGGAGGGTTTGGGGGGCTGTTCTAACTATTTGCCATGTGATGTGGCAATTGTAGATGGGTCCAGAAAGTGAATCAAAAATAATAATTCTCTCAACAACTCTGCAGTGACCGCTGCTAATCCGGCACTATCCACCACCGAGTCCTCACGGTATCTGTCGCGCCCTTTCGAGTTGTCGCCTAGTTCGCGCTCGCAAAAACGACGCACGCATGTCTACTTTGTGTTCACGTCACCTCCACCGCCTTTATTGGCCTTGTCTGACGTCGAGGGGAAACCGACAATACGTGTGTGTGTGTGGGGGGGGGGGGGGGGATGTAGGTCGATACAAACCATATACTACTTTTAATTTTAGAGAGATGGGCGTGGTAGAGACAATTGTAAAGGGGCCAGAACTACATCGGTGCAACCAGTACTTGGACCGAATTACCAGTAATTATATCTTAGAAGAGAAAGTGAATAACTCAAAAGTAGTCTTACCTGGACCAGAATAATGATCGTGGCGAGTTCATTAAGGGACGCCAAATAGTCATGCTTTATAATTCTCTACAAAGTCAACTTAGATGTGTGTGGTGGCAGGGATGCAAATTTGGAACCTCGAGAGTACACTCCGACCCAACCAAATGAACAAAAATTTCAGAATTCACCTCACTTTTGAAAAATTAGTTCATTTGATTGAAGCGAAGGGTGAAAGAGTACCCTTTAGGTTCCAAATTTGCATCCCTATGTGCTGGTGACATTTCAAACATGTATTTATTACTCTAGTCTAAAATATTGGGTGTGTGTTGTTGCTAAACTCCACGCTTATATGCTCGATACAAATGGAGTGCTTAAATTGATTTCAGGTTGCTGTTGATTTTCCTTGTCGATTCGGCCGGTCTACCTAGGTCAATGCACCTCAGTTATAGGCGCAGCAAGGCCCAAGCTGGCAGAGATGTGCTCTTTTCATCCCCAACTCGCAAACATGCATCGTCACTATATATTGCAGCTCCTGCATCGTGCCTCATTGGTGCTCACCTTCGATTGACTTTCGCTGCTACTACACAAGGGCATGGTGTCATCCAAGAGCATTGGGATGCCAGCAAAGTTGGATTTCACAAGTGAAGATAAGAAGAAAAAAGATAACATTTATGGTGGAAAATGGTTTCAAGGTAGGCAAGGAGAAAGTGAAGGAGACGGTTCTGAGCAGCGTCGACGGTTGGATGGGGATGACCAACGCTTAAAATAAATTGTATTGAACTATTTGTAATAATAGTTGTTATTTGTTATATAAATTTTCTCATATTACACTAAGCAAAATTAATCACATTGTATTAATGTTACAGTTTAAAATATAATGTTAATTGATTCTATAACATTTTTCATCACAACACAAAATTTGAAAGGTGTTTCACAACAATAGTTACGTGGTTGTACCAATTGAGACAGTGCATCATACCAAAATAATCAAAATTAGTCTATATATATATGAGAGAGGAAAAACAGGGGAACAAAATCATATGCATCCACAAATTATTTTTTGGCACTTGGGTAACTTATAGTTTGTATGCATGTGTTTGTCTTCATGATTGTACTCTTAAAAATCTTGATATATTGTGCTCCAAAGAGTCATCTAACCCATCTCGGTGGAGGTTTTCTAGAGTCTGTGATAAAGAATTAGAAAGTTCTAGGACAAGGTGTCTACAAAGTTTCACCTTAAAATCTTCTTTATTGCCCATTCAACGAGGTTTTCATGATAGAAACATGGCTATTTTGTTAATAATCATTCAATAATGAGTGTGTAGCAAAATGTGTGCGTGCTTAGCACCTGGTAGCAAAACACAACACCACTTGTAACATACATTTTAAAAAATTCATCACAGGGTATAAAGTGCAATATTGTGCAAATGTTGTTTTCTTGATTTCATATTGCACAAAGTTATAGAAACATGCAACCTAGATAGGATAGAGAATTATCCAAGTGACATAAGTAGTGAGTACAATGTGGGTAGTGGGTAGGTGGTGGAGTTTTGCTGTACTTATCTCTAACCTACATGCGCCTTTGTTCTTCAACATATGTTTGGATTTTTCTACAATAACAAACTTACAAGGGTACCAAATCTTGTAGAGCGTACACTTGTATGTTTCATTTGAATTTAAATTTTTGGCGATTAGAATATGGACCACTCCTTGGGAATTCCGGCCAAATAATGTTATGTAGTCATTAACAAAACACACAAGCTTTTTACACTGGTCATGTTTTAGCAACAATTGCCCATGTTGATTCTATAATCATCCTTTCGAAATATAGAATGCATATTATGATTCGAAATAGAATGCATATTATGATTCGTTAAGAATACGACAGGGACAATGAAAAGGATGCCATGTGCATGCATGTGCAAGCCGTCGATGCCAGACGTGGATGTGCCATGCTTCATCTCGACCTAGAACTTCATCCAACCGTCCAGAGTGGCATGACCATTGCAGCCCACTGCCGTCATCTCAAAGGTCGACGCCCCTCACAGACATCAACGAGCCCATGTCTCACAAGTCCCTCACTCTACAAGTGAACAATACTACGACATGCCTATAGGAGTACAATGTGCGCTCCTAGAGTAGGTTGTGCCCTTCCCACCTGACCACCTTCATGCATGCACAATCCTGGCTTGCAGCTTGCCTCAACAAAAGGCGAGCTCTAAGACTCTAGTGAAAGATATCTTCAATAGCCTGGTTCATACCGAGATTGGAAATGGGCAGAGGGTGCTCTTTTGGAGAGGCTGATGGATTAACGAGCAATCGGTAGCGGATATTTCCCCTGATTGTGCAAAGGGTATATGTCAATGCTAAAAATGAAAGAACAATGGCTTAGGCCCTGCATAATACCGTTAAATGTTGGATTTTTCTACATGGATACCGGAGCAGGAGTAAGACCAGTATAACATCTTGCGATAAGCCGGATTACATTGGCAAGTGAAATCTCTGGTACTTTCTCTTGGTCCTAGACCAACTCTAGAATTTATTCCGCTAAGCAGGCCAACAAAATGTATGCCACGGTACACAGATGTTCTTTGGAGATTTTTGGCATCAAAACAAGGTGTCTCTAAAATGCAAAATCTTTGCTTGGTTGGCATTCCAGTACAGATTGTGGACCTCGAACAGACGTACAAGACATGGTTTACAAGATCAAACTGCCACATTTTTTACTTGCTTATCGAGGAGGATACCATTGATCACATATTAAAGCATTGTGTGTCAGCTAGGGACACCTGGTTGCGATGTCTTGATAGGCTGCAGCTCATGGTAAACATTCCTACCCCTCAAGATGAGGATAGGTGGATCCGTACCTGTAGGCCCTTTCAGAACAAAGCCCTCAAGGATTTTGACTCAATTGTGATTCTCGTTGCATGGAGAATGTGAAAGCAGCGCAATGCTCGAGCTTTCAGCAACATAGCTAAGCAATGATCGGTCCAGACTCTTGTTGATCAAATTATGGACGAGCTTGATGAATGGAAGAAAGTTGGAGCATTTTGTACTTTTGTGTAAAGAGTGGAGTCCTTCCGCAACATTGCATGTAGTGCTTGCTAGAACTCTTGTAAATCTACTATGCCTTCTATAAAATTAAGGTACGCTATTGGCATACTCTAAAAAGAAGACGTGTTGATGAGCACACAGTTTTTGGAAAAAAATATAATTGAAATGTTATTTTATTCAACTATGCCTTCTTTATTTCTAGAAACGATCACATTTTTTTAAGAATGCAAAAAACATTCTATGTTGTATAACAAGTGGATCATACACAATTTTTTTATGTGGCTCGAAAGTGGGTTGAGTTCGAGTCGAGATCGTTACAAGTCTTTCCGGCGATATCCGTTCATGGGAAGAGACGTTTTCGTCGACTATGATGTGCCTGTGGTGACTTCATCAATCTCAAAATGTTATGTCGGCTCAGTATCTCGAAGGTGCTCATAGAGATAATGTATGTGAGCGTGCGATGTGTGTGTATGTGAGCACCTGGGATTGTACCATGTTAAATAAAAAAACGAGCTAGCTGTACATCTCAACTTCTTTGAGTCAAATTAACATAGCTCGACATATTTGTGATTGGCATTTCGGTCCATATCACTTAAACTTAACATGTTTACATCCTACTGCTTGACGACAAGCAACACATATTTCTTCTGAGACAAGCACAACTGGGATTGCACCTATACAAAGATGACCATCTGGGCCGGGCTAGGCAGGTCGACACGTTGGCCCGCGTGCCCGACCCATGGTGTAGCTTTTCCGACACGTATATAATTGCACTGTGCCGGCACATGGCCCGCCTAGGGTGTGCCTGGGCATGCGTGCCGGCATGTCACAGTCCGTTTACATTTCTTTTCTTCAAATCATATATATTAGCCTAAGAAATAACCCAAATAGGCTCAAAACAACCCAAAATCAGATGGGCTTGTGGGCTAAACATGCCGATGGACCGACCCATTTCCTTGTTGTGTCGTGCCTGGGCCAGGAACAGCGACACGGGTGTCAGCCCAACACAACCCGTGTAGTTAGCGTGCCTGGCCTGTACAGGTTGGGCCGTGCCGAGCCGGGTTAGCCCATCTGGTCAGGTTTGCACCTAGATATGGCAATAAACACAAGATGAATTAACTTCCTTTTTTTGCCTAAAAAAGATGAATTATTCCTATAAAATGCAAGTCATGGACGTGGTTACTCTGCACCCGGGCTCTAATGAGCTCGAGTATGAACAGTAAAATTGTTTTAAATAGCAAAAAATCCAAAAACAATTGTGGTGCAAGATATTCATGTGTGTGCTGCTCGTGCAAAATTTGGTGAAGTTTGACATTCAAGGACGTTGTGGCAAAAAAGATAGAATTCGGTCGAATGTCCAAACTTTCCAAAAATTTGCATGAGCATGAACAGCACGCATTTGCGCATCTTGCACCATTTTTTAAATTTTCCTGATATTTTATTTATTTATTTTACTTTTTAAGAGCACCCAGGCCCGTTGGGTTCATGTGTCTCTCAGCCAGCTACATACCAGTGGACCGGGCCGGTAAAGAGCACCCAGGGCTGCTAAACAGCTACACTGTCGTCGTTGTCTAAAAAAATAGCCGCACTCTTTAAAAAAAAACACACTCGCCGTCGACCTGTCCATCTTCGATCCCCTCCGACGAGCCTCCCGGAACAACCGCAAACACAACGGCGGCCGGCCGCATCCCTCCCCTCCGCCTCCTCATCTCTCCCGAGGAAACACTTATAAGCAAATAGTTCTCGCCGGATTCCTGCGCCGATGCCTTCTCTTGGCGCGGAGGCGGCGAGGGTGCAGATCAATCGCCGGCGACCGGAGACGGAGGATGAGGATATGGAGCTAGCGCGCGCATGCGGCGAGCGGGACACTCTCCCGTCTTTCCGTAGCCGTGGGGAGACGCGCTCGCTTCGCTGTGAGGCGCCGGCGTCCACACGGGTAAGAGGAACTGTGCGGTCTGCAGTACATTGCATCTCTTTAGTCCCACATCGGTAGTTGAGTGCGATTTTCACGGATTTATAACTATAGGCTTCAGCAGGAGTGTCATCAAGTAGGAATACAGGCAGATAGTGGTATGGGTGTAGGAATACAGTTTTTTTGTTTTTTGTTTTGCTCCTGTATTCAGCCTGGTTTTTGCCACCAACGATTGATTGAAAAGTGCTATTTTTCCAATGGAAATGTGCATATGAGCAATGTACTTGAAATAACTATAGAATCGACCTAAATCAACTATGTGGCGCGGCTGCTATTTTCAGGAGCAGTAGCTCCCATTTTCAATACGGTGCTGTTGCCGCTGGCCTTCTGAGTTCTGACCTGTAGTTCCAATATGTTATTTCTAGCTGCTACATGTCATGGTGACATAGTTCCATATGCTATTTTCAGGAGCACTAGTTCATTTCTAGTTCCTTATACAAGATACAGAAAAACCACAATCCTGAATTGTTCTCCAGATATAACTCATAAGATGTAAAGACCTTGAAATCACCTTTTTTTTTCCATCTTTTGCATTGCCCAGTAATGAGGATGTTAGAGTAGAGAAAAAGCTGAACTCTCTCAACTTTAAAGTATATTTTCATGTTTGAAGCATAGTGATAAGGCATCTCTGATAAAAAATCTGGGCTGCTATTTTCATGCTTGGTGTGTAACATACTGAAACTTAATGCTTTTTTGTCAATATGGAGCACCATAGGTAGTTTAGCACTTGTGTTTTGCCCATGCTCATGGTAAATCCTTTTGTGTCAGGATTCAGGAAGCTCCTGCGTTCAGTTATGCTCACTGGTAATTTTCATTTGTTGTATCTGCAATCTTTCGGAGCCACTGGTTTTTGCTCGTTTATGTTTTTGTGCTCTTAAATAGTGTATGCCTCCCTGGCTGTCTTGCTTAGTTTGTGATGTACTGTGCGTAGTTAAGGTTTCTTTTTCCAGTGTGTTGCTTTCAAAAAGTATTTGGCCATATATTTCCATGCTGTAAAAAATATTTATTTCCTGTGATGATTGTTCCATAGCACCAGTTTCTGTCAAATCTCCTCCCAGTCCTGAAGTAGATTACGCAACTTCATGAGAGCTACCAGTACGTAGCATCCTCTCAACTACTGAAAGTGTGAAGAGACAACATCGACTGAAGTATGGACGGCGTGGCGTAGCGCGAGTCTTGCTAGTTGTCCTAACAGCAGACTGTTTTGTCAAAGCCCGCATTTAACTCATGGCTAATTTATATTTAACATCTTAATTCATTCATACCAACACAATCTATAGAGGCTGCGCGTGAACTCTCATGATTGTATCGCCTCGATGCGGATTAATAGTCAATACAAATTCTCTTTATTGGAAAATACCGACTCGGTTTATACAAACTCGATGGGACATTGCAAATCGCATGAGTTAATCGTGACAAGTGCAATGCCACTTGCCAAATTACTCTAGTGTGGCATAGCTTGCTCTGGCTTGTTTGCTCCAACATATATATGATGTTCTGGCTGTCTGCAACTTCATGGCTACTTCTCTCATGTTCATTCGCTCTCTTGGGAACAGACATGTGCATGACAGAGCTACTTGCACAAGGGACACCAAGCACTGATATGCCACGTTTCCTGCTTCCGTTGTTGCACAAATGAATCCCTTGCATTCTTCTTGGAGATTTTTTTTTTCGAAAAGGGGGGATTCCCCGGCCTTCTTGGAGATGATCATCAATTATATGCAGTATCTGATCTGGAGAGTTCCTCTCCACGAAATTGACAATGTTGAGTTCATTGTCAAACATAGGGTCTGTTGGTCTTTTACCTATCAGCATCTCTAGAAGAACTATTCCAAAACTGTAAACGTCCCCATAAGTTGATGCTCGGCCAGTTTGAGCATACTCTGAAAACATATGAAATAAAACTGATTACTGCCATATAAATCTAAAAAGCCAATTTTCAGACAATAAGCCTCACACAAATATATGATGTGGAGATGAATACCTGGAGCAATATATCCTATAGTTCCTTTCAATCCAATTGAGCCATCTGAAGTTGAGGCTGAACTTGAATGCCCAACTGATGTTGACTTTGAATTACGGACAAGGTTCGCAATGCCAAAGTCACCCAAATATGCATTCATATCAGTGTCTAGGAGGATATTGCTGGGTTTCAAATCGCAATGGACAATGGATGTTGTGATATCATGGTGCAAGTAGGCCAATGCATCAGCGATATTAACAGCGATGCTTATTCTTTGCCCTAAGCTCAAAATCTTTGGACCTTCACCAGCAGATTTTGTGTGTAACCATGTGTCCAAGTTCCCGTTTGGCACGAACTCATAAATTAGAGCTTTGAAAGCATTACCATCATTATCTATTGTTGAACATGCTGTTAGGATAGAAACAAGATTTCGATGTCGAATACTTCTCAAAACCTCACATTCTGATATGAAACTTTTGTCTGCGTATCTCACATTGAGGTCAAAAACTTTAATAGCCACTTGTATTTTTGCTTGAGTTAACTTTCCTCTATATACTGAACCGTAGCTTCCTCTGCCAACCAGGTTTGACTCAGAAAAACTCTGTGTAGCTTGAGCTAGATCCCTGTAGGAAACTCTCGGAAAATGCTTTCCAAAAGAAAGCAACAATAAGTAAGTTCTTCTTGGCGTCTTGCCCCCCAGGAGTGCAAAGTAAATTAACAATACGATTGATATGAGGCCAACCAAAGGGACAAGTATTCTGACCAAGTAGTACAGTATTTCTTTTCTCTGAGAAATAGCAGGACAAGTGGGCATACGAAGATCCACTGCTCCACCACAAAGCCCCCAATTCCCGCTGAGAGAAACAGCCGTGACATTTTCAAATACCCCATTTCTTGGTATTTCCCCATGAATATGGTTGTAAGACAGGTCTAGCTGGTTCAGATATTTCAGGTCACTCAGTGATGTCGGAATGGATCCGGATAAATTGTTATGTGAAAAGTTGAGCACCACCAAGCTCTTCAGATTGCTCAAAGACTTTGGAATATCCCCTGTGAGAATATTCTGGTCCATCTGGATGATCTGCAGCTCTTGACACTCACCTAAAGCACTAGGAATTTCCCCAGAAATTTTGTTGGATGAAAGATGCAGCTCAACTAGCTGCCTAAGATTACTAAACTCTCTAGGTATCGTTCCTTGTAAGTTATTGTAGGATAGTGCACATTCGGTTAGTGTGGAGCTATTGTTGAAGATCTCTAGGAATGTCACCCCATAAATTGTTATAACTGAGGTTCAACCTTGTGAGCATGGTAAAGTTTCCCATACTAGGGGGTATTGGACCTTCAAACTCATTGTTTGCTACATAGATGACCGTCAATTTATCAAGATTACCGATAGAGGTTGGTATTGGGCCAGTGAAGTTATTCCTGTCGAGAGCTAAAACCTCTAGATTTTTTAGCTTTTCAACCCATCCTTCAGTGGAACCACTGAGCTTGTTTCTACGTAAGTCTAGTAGTGTTAAGCCACTAAGATTCCCCATGTTAGTGGGTATTGTCCCTGACAAGTCGTTTGCATCTAATCCTAGTATTTGAAGTTGGCTTGACAGGTTACCGATAGAATTTGGTATGGTTCCTTGTAACTGATTTTGACCCAGTGCAAGAACTTGCAAAAATGCGCAATTGCTCAACGCATCCACGAATTCCCAGCTTTGAATATCCTTTGCTACAAGCTGGTTTGTCTGAAGGTTTAGATAGTTCAACAATTGAAGCGTACCAAGAGAACCTGGAACTTGACCTTTCAATTTGTTGGATGATAGGTCCAATATTGATAGCCCTGAAATATTACCTAGCGAAGCTGGGATATGACCTTCAAACTTGTTGTAGCCCAATCCGAGCCATGCGAGACTCGGGAGGGTATCACCAAAATTAGATGGCAATGTGCTCCCTATCATATTGATACGCATGTCTAAAATTTCTAGAGAAGAGTGATTAAGCAAGGTTGTTGGGATACTACCTGATAGCATATTACCACCAAGGAACAAAACCACCAGATTCGGAAATTGTCCTATCTCATCGGGAATGCTACCCATGAGTTGATTATCTGCAAGAATGATTGCTTCTAACTGGCTGATGTTTTTCAGGCTTGGTGGGATCGTTCCGGTGATATTATTTTCAGAAAGTTATACTGAGTGGAATTTCACCTGTCAGGAAGTTACCGTATAGGTCTAAGTAATTTAGGTTGGAACAATTTGTAAGTGTAGCTGGAATGATCCCTTGCAAAGAGTTTTTACTCAGCAAAAGTTGTTGCAGTCTGTGGAGACGTCCGAGAGGAGGTATCTTGCCGGTGAAGCTATTTGTGGACAGGTCCAATGTCTCAAGGAACGTCAGGTTCCCAAGGGATGGGGAAATCGAACCTGACAACCCTTGCTCGGTGAGGTTTAGCACGCTGACGCGACCTGGGTGCGTGAGACTGCAGTTGACGCCCTCCCACTTGCAATGGTCGATGCTGGCGTTCCAAGAGCCCAAGACTTGCCTTGGATCGTTGGTGATGGCCCGCTTGAAATCTAGCAACCAGAGCATGTCCGTGCTGTTACCAGGGACTGTCGAGCAGGTGGCAGTGCCAACTCCATCAGAAATGAGCAGCAAGGCCAGTAGCAGGATCATTGGGCTTCTCGCCGGTTGATTGGCGTACATGAGCCCCACGTTACCTGCAAAGCATGAAGAAATGAGCACTGTGGGTAGTATGTTCACCTATGGAGTTGGACTGTGTGACCCTTCTCTGATTAACAATCACAAAATTACTATCGAATAGTGGAAAAAAAGGTTGAGAACTCATGTGGGCAGAGGTTGAACTCATGCTGATAACCATTCCAATTTTTAGTGCACAGCGGTTAAACTGTCCGAAATGTTTAACGCCTGACGGCCTCACCCACAACAATTGATACAAAATCGACAGCAAGACAGACGCCCAAATTCTGATCTTAAACAGTATAGTATTACCTCCGTCGCAAAAAGCTAGTCTATTGTCTAGATACGGATGTATATCTAACAAGTTTTAGTAGAGTAAGCAGGAGGAGGGAGTGGGGAACCTTTGCTCGGCCGGATCGCACAGAACGGCAGCTTTTCTTGTTGCTGTTGCATGGTTTGTGAGCTGGGAATAAAGTGCGTGTTGGAATGTTGGATGCTCAGCTCGGCTGGCTGAGGTCCCAGTGGTTTAAGAGCACTTTCACAGCGACATCACGCCCACACACTTGCATATGGCCTGAAACCCTCATGCCTTATCTTAACCTTGACCGCAGATGGAGCGAAGACCTGTATCGAGTCCGTCAACCTTGTCAGCTAGTTACCGTACGTTCCAGTTTTTATCTTCGTAGCACACCGCTGCCGTCGCTGTGTGAGCTGGACAGGATCGTTACGGCATGCCCAGCCCCGAATCCCAGAGTTCTACTCCATACTTTTCAGCAGGAACTGGATAGAGAGTGATCTTCGCGTCGGTCAGTGCACGACCTGACATGGAGCGTTCACTGGTCTAAGATTCTCTTCTTCGATATTGTGATTTTTTTTCCCAGTATGAGTTCCAGTGTTGTCCGGATGGAGACCTCATGAATTAATTTGCTTGGAACCATCATTGTGTGTATAACGGCAATGTGCTTTCTTTCAGCTGCAAGGAATGGCCTGACTGTATATCGATCGTAGGAGCTGTTAAATCACAAGTTCAACAACGATGCCCGGACAATTGAGTCGTCCTCATTTCCCATGGTTGAGTTTGGTTTGGCGAAAATATTTTTGCTGACATGATGCACTAGAGTCATGTCTACTGCTCTGGCCAAATGTTCTTCTTTTCTTAAGCAGCTCTGCAACAAGCACACAAAGCTCCCAATGTTTCCCACAAACATGAAGCCTCTTAACATATGATGTATGTTTCCAATTCTGATTCCAGGTATATTTGTTGCATTTGCCCTGTGTTTTTAAGTCTCGACTCTCGAGAGGGAATAAGGCCCGTTACGTCTACTTTGCATTTGGGATATACTATGGGCTCAAGTGTTTAACAGTAACAATGGTGGTGATGAACTGGTTTCAAGCCGCACAGTTTTCTGTTACATTTTTCCTGTCATCTTGATGTCTGTCATGTGAAATATTAACGCTCTTTCCTCCTGTTTATCATATGCAGCCTGCTCTGTTGCACATGGTTATTGGCGTGGCTGGTTTGTCGATGTTCTTCACTCTGCGGAATGGAGAAGCGAGGCTCTCTGCCCAGCCTCCAGCACCTCTACCGGATAGTGTGAACAATGAATGCACACATAGTGATTGCATACCTGTCGTTGCCGTCATTGCTCGTTGCTTGCGTGTTTTCCATGGGCCATTGTAAATCTAAGTCACCGTGATGTACTTTTTAATTATTTGCTGGATTATGTAAAAATCCAAGTGTGGTAAGTGGCATACTTTTTTTTTTCATTTGCAACGGAAATGGAGCTGGGGCAGGAGGAGCCCTTTTCCTCTAAGGCATACTTCACGAGATGAGGCACCGCCTGCTCATATGTGTTTTATAGCGGCCAGAATGATTTGATGCTAGCTGTGAGATCAATGCTTGTTTTCAGAGAGACGCTGAGAAAGATGCGAAGGGCCTACTTTTTATGATTGTGTCAATTCCAGTTCCTACCTTCTCAAATTTAGGACATGATAAACATTCAAAATGTCTTGAGTTTTAAGGTGTAATGCATGGCCCATGATAGGCTCCGTAGTGGACATGATGGGCTTACTCGTGGCGGGCCTTCTCCCCTTAATTGTGTCGGCCACATTAACGCAACGTTCTAAAACTTACCATATTGCGAATCCGCTAGGGTTCAAATCATGGTGCTCGCATTATTTCTGGATTTATTTCAGGATTTCCGGCGATGTGATTTCAGTGGGAACGTTGACGACGAGGCGCCTACGGTGGTTTCGTAAATCTCAAGATGATATGCCGGCTCAGTCTCTCGAAGGTGCTCATAGAGATAGGGTGTGCCTGTGTGCGTTCATAGGGGTGAGTGTATGCGAGTATATATGAGCACTTGCATGTGTACCGTGTTCAAAGAAAACTTACCATATGTGCTCAAGAATTCCCCTAAAAAAATGTGCTCAAGAATTTGCCCAGAAAAATGTGCCCAAGAATCCAAGAGGTACTCAGCGATGGAATACATGATTTTCTTAGTTTTTCTTTTTTTTTTTTGAGGGAAGGCCTTCATGGCTAGCTTTATTGATTATTTAGCAAAGGATACATCGATCACAAGAGAAGCAAATAACCAGCTAAGGGATCATCGTCCCAGTTACAAGAAACTTTGTTTAAGAAACTATACTTAGCTAGCTCGTGAGCCACACAATTAGCTTCTCATGATCTATTAATCTGGATGTAATTTTTATTTCTGGTATTTATTGTACTGTCATGATTGAAGATGAATAGATTGGAAGTTTTTCTGCAAAAAAAAAATGACTATCTAGTTAGACTTGGTCGCGGAAGAGTGAAAACAAATTAAAATTTGGAGAACGACCGATTCTGGGCATGATACATACGTAGTCCCTGGTTTCTCGGCCACATTAAGATGTTTAAACTAGCTTGCTGCGACTGCACACTTATGAAAAGTCGAGCCAGGGAGGACGAAGCAGAAGGTTCTGTACACACCAACCGGTTTGCTTGCAGTTTCTCTTTAAATAAAACCGGGTTGCTTCCGAGATGGATCGAGCTGGATGCAGCGCACGGTTTCTTGTGCACACCAGAAACGGTTTGCTTGTAGTCTCTCTTAAAGTAAAACCGGCTTGCTTCAAAGATCGATCAAGCTGCACACTTTGATAGAGGGCTCGTTCGTCTTAGGTCTTCTTACTTTGATTTTTTTCCCCTTTAGCCGCTTCTCTTTTTGACTCATTAACCATGGCTAGTTGAATATGATATTACTGACTTGACTTAATTTTCTCAAACTTTTACGTAGAGAACACGTAGGGCTCTCCGATGGCACATATATTTCCACAACAATTAGAACTCAGTTGCCTGCCCCCATCCCAGCAAAGGATTGGATTCCACTATCTAGAGATAACATAATGGAACATATACTAGCTTCCATGTGCTTACATCATAAAATAAGAGTAAAAAAATAAAAAAAAGGTTCACGCTGTCGCCTAGCTCTAACAGCAAAAACCGTGGAAAGATGGGCAATAAAAATGGCATATAATTACATTAATGCAACAATAACTCGATTACATAGTCATACGATGCCTATGCTTGTTGAACAGGAGGATTTTTTTAGACTAACAAGGAGGAGCTCCCCGGCTCCAAAAATCATACAATGGCTTTTAAATGCTGTTCAGAGTCAAAACACAGGAACTTAAAGCTAAGGAAACAAACTAAAAGCAGGCGATAGTTGTAACAAACAACAAATAAAGGCACGTCCAGAGAGAACACACGCAAGCGTTGAGATCTAGAAACTTGCACTTTGCTTCATATTGCTCGCATCTTCAGGCTTGAACTTCAAAGGAGGCTCACCTAGCCTTCAGAGGCAGGGCATCAGATGACTATGGAGACCAGCAGATCTATAGTTGGGACACATGGCTCATGATCAGGGTTATACCCTTGGAAGGCTTCACCTACAACCAAAACGCTTCATCACCCCTTGGGAAGGGCCGATCGGATGCTGGAGAAGTGGAGGCGAAATAAGGTGAAAGAATGTTCAGCCTGCACAGATCAATAGGGGTTTTCTCAAGGATTCTTCTGACGGGAGGTGGAGAAGTTCTCCAACCTCTGCCTGCATTGATCTGATGACAGTATCATCCAATATCTAACTGTTCTCGGAATATTTCATCAAACCTATTTGATGGAAAGCCACCGTACATTGTTAAATATCATGGAATTCCTAATTTTTAGATATTCAACATAATGATAGAACAAACAATGTTTAGAGCATAATTACTACCCCTCCGTCCCATAGTATAAGAGCGTTTTTCAGGATAATTCATCCTGGAGCCCGGGCTCATCCGCTCCCTCTCAGCAAAAAATTCAAAAAAAATATATTAGAAAAATTCAAAAAATTCCATTTTTTTTGTGGTGGTAGATAATTTGACGCGTGAGGTGCGCCCCAACAGTGCGTGAACAGTAAACATTTTTACAGACCCTGATTTTGTCTTTTTTGCCGAAAGCTGCTCAGATGCTCAAATGAGCTGAATTTTGGGGTGCACCTCACGCGTCAAATTATCTGCCACCACAAAAAATTTGGAATTTTTTGAGTTTTTTTAATATTTTTTTTGAATTTTTTTCTAAGCGTGGGTGCAGCTGAGCCCGGGTGCAGATTAGCCGCACTTCATTTTTCACACTAAGACACTACACTAGTGTAAAAAACGCTCTTATATTATGAGACGGAGGGAGTATTACTATAAATTTTTTTGGGAGGAAAACCTTCGATCTATTCATCAAGTGTCAAGGTAGTACAAAGAAGTAAGATAATGCATCCAGGTCCGTAGACCACCTAGCGACCACTACAAACACTGGAAGAGCTACTCCATATTAATTTTTATCGTTGATATAGTAAGACTTTGTGCTAACTCAATGGCAGTCAATATGGAACTGGAGGGAGTATGAAAATAAAATAAGATCCAACCCGAACTCCAAAAAAAAAAGCCAAATATTTCTGTCCACCGCACACAGTCAAGCAGGAGATGGTGGATGGATACATGTTCAATGCAAAAGACACATTCTCAAGGTCTAATAATATGCCTATTTTCTTAAGTTGTCTCTAGTCACGAGTTAAAGAAAACTAGTGAGCTTAAGAGTCCAAGAGATACTCATGAGCGCTGGCATAAGTGCTTTTGCCCAGGTGAAAAGCGACTTTAGTTGTGGCTAGATTTGGTCAAAAACTTCACACAAAAGCAGAAACAAAAATTGAGAAGGACCGATCCAAGGCATGCATGGTAATATCATACACAATCCCTACGTTCTTATAATAAGTTTCTTTTTTACAAACTTTATTTAAACTAGGTTGCTTCTACTGCGCACGTTTGAAAGTCGAGCAAGAGAGGAAGCAGAGGACGTTCCCATACACACCAGAACCGGTTTGCATCCAGTTTCCTTTTACTAAACAAAAACCTTTTTTTTTTCTATTGGATCGAGCTGGATGCACTGCATTGCATTGCACATTTTGGTACTAGAGCGGGTGCGCGCGAATCAGAGTATCAGATTTAATTAATCCAGTTTTCTATAAACTTTAAACTAGGTTGCTTTCGCTCGCAACGCAACTAGGGAAAACCTTCCTCCCCTTGATCTTCAGCGGCGAGCCCGTGGATTCATCTCCCCTCCGCACGCCGCTCCGGCCGCCGGTGGCGAGGAGGAGATTTCTGGTGCCTCGGATCCGCCTAGTAGATAGGTAGGGTTTTAATCCTCGCAGGGGTGGCGTTTGGACGGATGGCGGTGCTTTTTCTTCTAGTCAGTCTTTAGGGTTTCGATCCTCCTCAAGTTCATCCGTTGGGGTGGATTAGGCAGAGCTCCGACATAGATTCCTGCTAGCTCCTCGGGGCGGCGAGGTTAGGGTTTCCCACTCTGCTTACGCGACATCGATATTAGGTGTCAGGTTCTTCGACTGATTCAAGGATTCAACGGCGACGATTGCATCTTCAGGGCGCTGGTCCTTAGGAGCACGTGCACGAAAACTTCCGGCAGCCATCGACAAGGTGAGGCTGGCTCCGGTATGCGAGTGATGACAACTATGCGTCGACGGCTCGTTCCAGCGGGAGCGGTCGTTCGACGGTCCATAGACCTCGGTGTAGTTTTTATTATGTTTAAGGTGTTTTGTACTTTTGATGAATAGATATGTGATCCTTCTCGGAAAAACAAACTAGGTTGCTTCGACTGCGCACGCACGTATGAAAAGTGGAGCCTGACATCGAGGAAGAAGCAGTGGACGTTCCTGTACACACCGGAACCGGCTCGCTTCCAGCTTCTTTTTTAAACAAAACCGGTTTGATTACGAGATCGATCGAGCTGGTCAGCTGGGTGCATTGCATCGCACAGCTTGGTAGAGTGAGGGGGCGCGAATCAGACCAACCGGACGGATCAAGACAAGGGAGCGGTTCACACTAGGAGCAGCAGGTGTGTGTGTGTGTGTCACTATAGCCGCGATCGATAGCCGATAGGGCAGGAAGTGCGTGCACACACACTGACACACACGTCCCGGGCACGCAACCCTCCCTCCTCCTGACACTGCGCTCCGGGGCCCACGGGTAAATAGATGCGCCCGGCGAGTGCGTGCATGGGGACAGGGTCTCGTCGTAACGGCCGTGACAGGCACAGCGTTCCCACTAGTACAGACGGGGCGCGGGGATGCGACAAGGCACGCGCCCGTGGGGGCCCACCCGCATGCCCAGAGCGTTCACACCCCCTTTTTTTTAACACAATATGCAATCGACTACATACGCAACAAGCATGCACCCGTCCCTGTAAACGCACGCGCGTGCACCCTATAGCATTTTGAGATTCACGAAATCATCATAGACGTCTCTTAGACGACGGAAATGTCATTTCCTATCGAACAAGCATCGTCCAAAAGTCTGAATTAAATCTAGAAAATTGCGAGCATTACTAGTATTAAGTCTATGACTTGAACTCTGGTGGGCTGGGTAGACCACTTTTACGCTAACCATCTTATCACGGGTTGGTTCGATGAAGCGTTCACACCTGGCCGTGCCTGTGCGTGCGTGATTGGTAGGGACGACTCCCGAACGGAGGGAGGGAGGGAGTAGTGCGTGCCCTGCTTCGTACGTACATGCAACGCAACCGAACGCAGCAGCAGCGACAGCGGCGGCGTTCCCACTTGACGCCTTCCTTCGAACGTGCGTGCGTGCGTGGGCGCTCCACTTGTTGAATTTTAAGCGGCGCCGGCGCGCCCGCGGCCGCGGGTATATATAGACGCCGGCGTGGGAGCACAGACTCGCTCACAGCAAAACATATAGCTCAGCTAGCCAAGGTGTACAAAGCTCCGGCCGTTTCTTACGTGTACATAGACACGCAGCCAGCCATGTCTGCCGCCGCCTGCGTCCCCTTCAGTTGCCCCTCCCCCGCGTCCTCTCGCCACGGCGCCGGGCCGATCGTCGACGTCGCCGGGCTGCCGCCGGCCACGGAGGCGGAGGAGCGCGGCGCCCAGAGGGACCTCCTGGAGATCGGGGTCAACGGGGTGATCGGCGCCAACAGGTAAACACACACACCTAGTACATGCATAGCAAGCATGTATTGACTTGTTTTCATTTGCCGCATACACGCTCAAATGTTAACAGAGAATCATCCGTTTTGTGATCGATGTATACGTACTATGCCACTGCTTGTGAACCGGCCAGCTATGTCCTTCTTAACCGAGGCAAAGGCTTTTGTCTCGTCTAGTTAATTAACAAGAGATAAGATTATGGTTACAAAACAGTCGTTAAGAACCAACCAGCCTACTCTAGCAGTGTAGCAGCATCAAGGACCTCAAGTGCCCCTTGAGCGCGAGCCTCGGTTTTTATCCTAGTAGCCAGTGATTAATTTTTTTCTGCGGGTAGCTAGTGATTATATTAACCATGGCAAAAACATTCCTAATTAAGAGCTCTCGCATTATATTACTAAAAACAGTTTAAGTATTTGTAGATTATTTTCAAAAGGGAACCGCTATAAAGTTTCACGAACTTTATACTCTTTTCCAAAGTCAACCTCTGTAGAGTTTGGTCCACTTTATATTGAAAAGTACCTGCATCTATAAATACATGATCAATATAATTAGGACATGGTGAACATGTTTTTTATCGTATCTCTTTTGTGTCAATGATAATATTTTCCTCTGCAAACGTGGTCAAACTTAATGTGATAATACATGATCAATATAATTAGCAACCGATTAATCTATGACATACTGGGTTGGTCTTTTGCGATAATTAAGGAGGATATCGGCGCATGTGATGCATGCAGATTATATTCTCCATGTGATGCATATTCCACTTTCTAACCTCTCCTTGCATGCGTGGCAGTGACAGTGACGAAGATGCTGCTGCTGCTGAGATCGATGACGAGGAGGAGCACTCGGTGAGGAGGCCACGGGCGGTGGTTCAGAAGTTCATGTGCGAACGCAAGGCTGTCGGCGACGGCTTCGCTCTCAGGAGGAGCATTGGCAGGTGATCAATCACATCGTGCACCTGATCGCCATCAAAATCTATATTGCCCAACACAAAGCTCAATTCAAACTTTGTTACTTCTTGCAGGCCCGAGTTGCAGAGCTTGGATCCTTTCATCTCCTTGGATGAGTTTGAATGTACGTATGCGTGACGATCGTCCAAATTGGAATCTTCAGTTGTTCATTTCTGCGATCAGCTCTAGCATCTTAATTTAGCTTTTTGTCCAGTTGATTAAGATACTCAAGGTCCCATTTCACTCGCAAAAAAAAGAGACTCCCCATCACTTAAAACGGGATACTTCCCGCAAAAATAAATACTAAAAGGGGACACATTTTGAAAGTGATTGCGTACAGGTTGTAAATACAAGATGGTCTAGTCTAGACCATACGAGAATAACCAATCACATCACCAACACCAAAATGTATTAATGGATTTTCGTAAACTCCACTACTCCTAGTGGAATGACTATGGGCGCTCCTCCGAATATTCTAAATGAACTTGATACACAACGGCATAGCCCGGAGAAACTGTCAGGTCACATCCCTAATCACCCGCCATGGTCGGCAGGTCTGGTCACCCCTGCCACGGGTATCCGGACCGTCACTCTCATGATTCATATCTAGCCTACCAGTTTCATCTAGTGTACTTTGACTATCCCGAGATGCTTATATTATAAGGCTTTGAGTTAATGGTATCCAACTTAAACACCTGATCCATTGCTAAATAAAATGTTCAACTATAGGCTAACTAAATAAAATCATACGTATTTGATTGTTCTTTTACTAAATTGGTCAACTTACAATTAGTTTACACTTACCTTCTTTTTCAGTTTCTCGTCCAGCTGGCTTTTCTGATCATCCACACCGAGGTTTGTAATTTATTTATCATTCTTATACATACTCTTGGAGTATGGAATTTCTATGACACCGATTGCATGGATAAAGCTAGTTTCATGTATTAAAGAATTATGGTCTGACTATATTTCTTTGTTCTATGGTGTCCCTTCAGGATTCGAGAATGTTACCTACATGCTTGAGGTAAAAATAAGTCCGTATAACTCTCATTATTCTTGCCATATGAATAGAACAACTTCCGTTGAATTAGGACTTATGCGATAAAATTTCGTCATTTTCAGGGAGGCTTGAGTTACCATGACTTTTCAGGCCACAAGGGCACGATCAACACCGGAGATGTTCAGGTTAGTTCTCTCTTCAAACTCGCGATTATCCCAAGTGGCATTGTCAAGATAGCACTGTTGTGCATGTTCTTAGTTTGAAAGCTAAAAATCAAGCATACATGGGTGTTGAACGGATGCAGATGAGCCCGGCCGGGCACATAATTGAATTTTGTTTTTGTTTTTTTAGTATTTGTTTTGAATTTATTGTTCACCGGGTGCAGATGAGCCCGGCCTTAGAATTGGATATTCGTGTTAAACACAATCACCTTCCATGGCATGGTCTTATATGCTGATATTAACAAGGAAGGAAACACTTGTAACAGTGGATGACGGCCGGGCGTGGTGTGGTGCACGCAGAGATGCCGGGCGGTGAAGGGGTGCAGAGGGGCCTCAACCTCTGGCTCAACCTCTCCTCAAAAGACAAGATGTATGCATGGATCCACCTCAAATTTTGCAAATATTTGCTGAACACAATAATAACAAATGCTGTTGCTACGTGTACAGGGTGGCGCCGAGGTACCAGGAGCTGAGGAGCCACGACGTCCCCACGGCGGAGAAGGACGGCGTGTCCGTCAAGGTCATCGCCGGCGCGGCCCTGGGCGCGCGCTCGCCGATCCAGACGCGCACCCCGGCCATGTGGCTCGACGTGACCATGCGGCCCGGCGCGCGCCTGCGCCAGCCCGTCCCGGCCGGCTGGAGCGCGTGTGCCTACGTCCTCGACGGCGAGGCCAGCTTCGGCCAGCCAGGGGACGAGGCGGCCGGCGCGCATCACTGCGTCGTGTTCGGCGGCGACGGCGATGGCGTGGACGTGCGGAGCGAAGGCGCGGGGGCCCGGTTCTTGCTGCTGGCGGCGCGGCCGCACGGCGAGGCGGTGGCGCTGGACGGGCCCTTCGTGATGAACACGAGCGAGGAGGTGCAGCAGGCCAGGGAGGACTACCTGAACCGCCGCAACGGCTTCGAGATGGCCGCCGGCTGGACCTCTGGCCAGTGACCACAGTCGTGCATTCACCAACATTGGCGGGCAAACGACAGAAGAAAAATATAAGTATTGCATGATGGTCACATTTTCTTAAAATGATGTTCACAAGACTAAAAAATTACTCCAAATTTCTAAAAACACCCCTATACTTTCAAATATGTTGAAGCATCTTTGAAAAGATTGCTCATGTAATTTGGAACTATTCATACACTTTTTTTTTCTAAACAAGGTTCATAGTTAAAAACAAAAGAAGCCACAAAAAACAGGAGTAAACCGAGATAATAGAAAAAAAATAAGGAAAGTTAGCTATCTCAAAAAGAAAAGGAAAGTTAGCAGTACAACGCTCGGCACATAACACTGACAAATAAAATTGCTAACTGAACCGCTGGCTCATAGACGCTCCCTGTACACAGGTGTCTCGACCGTTTGGGGTGGGTGCATTTATGTCTCACTTTTCTCTCTATTTTTGCGAATACATTTCCCCCTTTTTCTACTTTAAGAACTGTTAAAAAAATATTTAGAAAAAAAATGTTTCACAAAAAGTCCAATACCTATTTCAAAAAGTGTTCACGCTACTTAAAAGAATGTTCACGCATTTTTAATAAAATGTCCGTTCGGTAAAATGTTCATATGTTTATAAAAAAAATCGTACCATTCAACAAAAGAGTTCACACGTTTGAAAAAGTATTAATGGCATTTAAATATACCATGAACCGTAGAAATCTGTCCGTGGGAAAAATGTGTGTGACCTATAAAAACATGTGTAAAATTTAAAACTAAGTTTATAACACTTGAAAAATGTTCAAACACTGATAATGCTTTCCATTAAATATAAATATTTTTTGCACCATTTTTAAAAATGTTCACGGCATATACAAAATAATGTTTGTAAGTAAAACCAGTCGGACTAAAAAAGTTCATGCATTTGAAAAGGAAAAAAGGAGAAAGAAAGTACGAAGAAGGAAAACAAAAAATGTTCAGAAAAAACAAAGAATAAAGATGGAAAAGAAAAAAAAATGACCAAAACGTTTGGATAGAAGCTTTCCAAAATTTAAGCTAAATTTCGCCGTCCCTTTATCAGGCCAGGGCGAGTGCTCCATCCGCCTCGCAAAGCGCCAGGTAGGGTTTGCTCAAAAAAAAAAAGAAGAAGAAACAGATAGGGGTGCATCGAGCTTAAAACAGGTGGTGCCGAGACAGCAGTGCGTGTGTATTCCCCCGTTGCAAGGCATATTAGGGCCTCACCTCAAGGGGAGAATGTATTAGGCCGGCCCATTAGTATTACATACGCTATGTTGTGTTCATTAGTTTGAAGCATTATAAGTATATACATTTCGTAAATTTCTTTGCAGAAATATTTTAAAATGTTAACCATGCATTTACAAAATGTTCATGAAACGGTAAAAAAATGTTCGTGTAATTTTAAAATTTTGCGTACCATTCTATAAAATGTGCACAACATTTCAAAAAAAGGTACACACGTTTAAAAATATGTTCATGACATTTTTAAAAAATGTATATGAAAAGGTAAACATTTGTTAGCATAATATGTGAAAAATGTCCGTACCATTCAGGACATTTTTATGACATTGAACAAATATTCGCTGTTTATAAATTTGTCGAATGGCATTTTAAAATGTGATCATAAAATTCAAAATTTTGATCTTGCAATTTTAGGAATTTTTCATAACATATAATTGTGCCATTTAGATAAATGTTATAACACTTCACTAACGCTTGCAGTTTCTTTGAAAATATTCATGATTGTTTAGAAAAACATGTATTTCAAAATGTCACTATGTATTGAATAAATGTTGAATATGCATTTTACAAGGATCAGCATGTATTTAGATAAATGTTCAACGTGTATTTGAAACATGTTTAACGCGTATCTAGAAAATGTTCAACCTGTATATAGAAAATGTTAAACGTGTATTTGCAAAAAGTCTACATGTATTTGAGAAATGAAGAAAAAATCAAACCAATAAAAAATAAGAATAAACAAACATTAAAAAGTGAAATTAAAAAGACAAAATAAAACAGATGAAAACTTCTAGAAAACACACACAAGAACCTTAGAAGGAAAAACAATTGCATGGAAGCTTCTAAAATTGGTCCATACCGGTGAAGTTTCACAAAACTGCTCTCAGGAAGCTTCCGAAAACCAGAGGAACATGTTATTGGGACAACCCAGCAGTGGGTCAGCCAGAGGCGAGAGGAGCATACGTCTCGCAGTAAGCGAGACATAGCCTTACATGGGCATACATATTCACCTTTGTCTCGGGAACGAGGTATGTGTCGTTGGGTTGTTGGCCCAGGGGCGACACATGAGAGGTAAAAGAAATAAGGGGAAAGAGTGTGGGCTGGTCGGCTTCGCCACGAAAAATTTACCCACAACCTAAGAGAGAAAAGACATGTTTTCCTTTTAGATGATGGGAGCAACTGATCGGACGTGGCCCAAGCAGGCAAGGCAGTGAGGAAGTGAGGTCATACAGGAGAACATGACACTTGGAGAAGGATGTAGTTGATTTTTTTCTTTGGTTTATTGTTGACTCATTTTTTCTAGGTTTTCCCAAGTACTGCATATTTGTGTACGAGTGCCTCGCGTGGAGTACATGTTGCACCCCGCGTGAAGTACAGGTTGTGTCAAGGATCACAAATTGCTTCACGTGAAGTACATGCTGAGTCTGGGAGTACATGTTGCACTGTACGTGAAGCACAGGTTGCACCGGGCATGAAGAACCACTTGCGTTAAATGAGAGCGCACTACTCATGAGAAAGTACATGTTGCACTATGTCAAGAAACCGTCAGTGGAGGAACCTGGAAAGCAAAGAAGGGATATGACAAGAAATAGTGAGGACAAAATATAGGATTATGAATGGAGAATTTAGCAAATTAAATTCACTGCTAAAGATTCCTAAGATTCCTCATGTTGGTCTGATTTGCTTCGAATCGAAGATATCTATATTAAAGGAAGAATGATGTATGCGAGAAATGGAAACCATACTGATTTTTGGGGAGATGGGTGGATTGGTAATGGGGCGGCTTTGAAAGACCAATTTTCTGATATTTACATGATCTGCTATGAGCAAGTAATATCAGAAAAAGCAATGGCTGATGAGAATTGAAATCTCACTATTAGGAGATGGCTGACCTCTATCGAATGATAGATTGAGGATTATCTTGCAGTGAGTTACTCTAAAGTCTAGTGTGCGAGATGTTCCTAGGTGGAACTGGAATAGGAATGGTAGGTTTTCAGTGAAATAAATATATAATCATCTAACTGATATGGGGCCTGACAGATCTTTTAAACACCCATGAAAAGCCAAAATCACTGTAAAATTCAAAGTATATCTTTGGCTGAGTTGGCATGGTGCAATAATCACTAAAGATAATATGTTAAAAAGAAACTGGAATGGTGACCCTTTGTGTCGCTTTTATTCAAAAAGGTTTATTCATCTATTCTTTGGGTGTTCTGCAACATGTGGTGCATTGTTTTAAAACGTTTGGGTGTTGTATCTAGGCCCATTTGTTTCACTCAGTTTTTTCGGTGGATTTCAATTTTTGTCCCTCAAAGCAGAAACCTACGAATTGATGGGGTGGTTGCTTTGTGTTGGGCAATTTAGGCACTCCGTAACAGAGCATGTTTTGATAATAAAATGATTTGATCACAAAATGAGTTTATTTGTTATGTGTGCTCTTTTATGCAATATTGGGCAGGCCTACAAATTGATGAAGATCGCCTGATGCTACAGATTGTGGCGCTAGAAGTTCATGATGGTGGCAGTGTTGGGCGAAGGGGTGACATACTAATGCTTTTAAGCGGGAGAAGCAGCTAAGAATGATGTTACTGAAGCTAGGAATGATGTCGACAATGAAGACACGGAGGAAGATGCTTGATCTGTCCTTGATGGGTTTCTAAAAGATCTTGGTCGTTTTGGTATGCACCTGTGCATGTGGGCTGATGCCGGGGTTTTGATCTACCCCATGTAAAGTGGAATCTGTTGCTAGATGATACTAAGTTCTTTCTGGTTTTCTCTTTCCTACTAGCGGTGCATGCAACAGTAGGCTGGCTCTCTTAGGGTATATACAATGGTGCTATCTTAGGAGTGTCACATAGGATAAATGCTGAAGTGAAGGACAGAGAATTCATAAGAAAAGGCTAGTCTCATCTTATTTAAGAGATGTTCTCTTAGCACAATAAGTCTCACCATGTTTTTAGGAATAGCTAGTTAGTGCAGATAAAGCTAACAAATAACCCATTGTAGACATGTTTTTATTGTCATCTCTAAATTATATGCAAGGCTTAAGATAGAACTGTTTTATCAATCAATGTACATGCATTTATAGGTGTTTGAACCCCCCTGATTCTGTTATTTACACTTTTGCGCCAAAACGCTTTTTTTTGTTCTTTTGTTCGATGTTTCGTTATCTAGTGGAACCCGGTTCAATATGGATCGAATGGGGGAAAAAAGACCATCAGCCCGTTTACTTGCACATTTTTTTTTTGGTTGTTCACTTGCACATGCTAGCATGGAAAGTACCAATGCAAAATACATTTGTGTTCAATGTTTTGTTATACTACTTCATTTTGTGAGCGAGCACGCGTGAGTCCAGCTGGCTAGGATATCAGATCTGGATCTTGCCCGGCCGTATGGGTGGGCATCGTGTTGTGTTGGTGTACATATCCTCGCCATTTAACCATTTAACGAACGAAATCAGTGGGTGGATGGTGTCAAAAAGATCACTAGGAGGGTGCTATATAGTCCTCGCGTACTGCTCTACGTATCGGTGCATGGTCTGTACGTACGTGCATGCAACATGCCGACCTCCATATCCGACCTTTTTTTTTTTGCGGGGTATATCCGACATCTCCTTAATTTCCTTCAGCAAAGATGATCCGTGCCCGGGAACGTGCTGTCCTAGCAAGCCTCGTGGGCCCACAGTATCTCTATGAGCGATCCTGTCGGCGGCACGACCGAACGGACGGCGAGATCTCCTCCCACTCCGCCAGGAGCAAGCGGGGCGCCATGTCACCCCGCCACCGGATAGGCCTATCCGGAAGTGGCCGCGTGGCGCCTTCCCTATGGGCCTCGGCCGCGCGCAGCCTCTCCCCACACAAACCTCATCGACGGCCAGCCGTTTCAAATCCTTAACAGGATCGATCCACGGAGCCAAGTCTGTGCACGTACTACGTACCGGCAGCAGAAGAAGGGAAAAGACAGGCCAGCACACATCCTCTGTACTGTACAGCCTCCCAATGGCGTCGCTCGTCGCCGTCCAGCCGGTCGCCGTGAGGGGCCTGGCCGGCAGCTCCATCTCCGGCCGCAAGCTCGCCGTCCGGCCCGCCTCCGCCGCCGTCTCCCGCTCCACCCGCAGGTATTTTACACACGAGTCAATCAACACACCGTCGAGCGAGGCAACAGAGCGCACGTATAATAACTGACCAATTAACGCGGCGGCAGGGCTCGCGGGGCGGCGGTGGTGGTGGCCAAGTACGGGGAGAAGAGCGTCTACTTCGACCTGGACGACATCGCCAACACGACGGGGCAGTGGGACCTGTACGGCAGCGACGCGGCGTCGCCCTACAACGGCCTGCAGAGCAAGTTCTTCAACACCTTCGCCGCGCCCTTCACCAAGCGGGGGCTGCTGCTCAAGGTCCTGCTGCTCGGCGGCGGCTCGCTGCTCGCCTACGTCAGCGCCACCGCCTCCCCCGACCTGCTCCCCATCAAGAAGGGGCCCCAGCTGCCCCCCACCCCGGGGCCACGCGGCAAGATCTAAATCCCATCCTTCTTCTTCCCTCGTCTCTCCTCGTGCTTGTGTACGTACCATGGATCTCATCTGATCTGATGGATCTCCCTTATCTATGTCGTCCTCTGTTGATACTTGATCGTTGTACTTCGTATCAGTAATTGGAAAGATGCTGCGTGCGTGGTGCATGCAGTTACTAGATCATTTGCTCTTCGATGATTGCTACGTACGTACTGGATTTTGTACCATGTTTTAGCTGTACTGGCGGTTTAAATTACTTGTCTAAGGGTACAGTGCCGATCCATAGTTCTTCCCCTTTGGTTTATGTCACTCTAGCCAATACGTATTGTCCGGCCGGCCTACTCATGGCTCTACGCGCACAGCTGCACAGGTACACACACCATCCCTCCGTCCGGAACCACTATCCATTTCTGCGACAAATAATTCGGGACCGAGGGAGTACTTCGTAACAGTTGCTGCTGCCGCCGGCGGGAAATTAGATCTTAACCCACTTGTTTCGTTAATGTCTCATAAATAACATCAATCATACATTGCATCGTCGATTTATGCAAAAAATCCAACTGACATTATAACACTCCTACAAGACACTTGGAAAGGCTACGCTTAACAAAACATCGCATGGAAGAGGTCAAGGTTCACTAGTATTAGTATACAAGTGGGCTAGAAAACTACATGTCCATTTCTCAGGCTCGGTGTGAAAAATCTCATGATTATTTAGTTCATGTAGAACAGGGGGGTCACACTTCAGCAGCACATCATATTGGCCTCTGCACCAAATTTCCATTGGGGGTCCAACACAATGGAGATACAGACAGGTGTCCAAAAGCTTACATAAACCTCACAAGTCACAGTGGTACACCCACACAGCTCTGCACCTTGATCACAATGCTCTGAAAACACATATTTACATCCATTTCACTCCGAATGATCTGGCACATATGTCTTCCCCCACCCCACCTCCCCGCCACCCCCGCAACCCCCTCCGGCAGCGCGCCACGAGTGTCTAGATATGGGGCTCCGTGCTCCGCCCAGGTTCTCAAGCTTGTCCAGGTAGGAGTACCTCTTGGTGCCGATCTTCGAGATCTTGCTCAGCTTCTTACCTTGGGGATCCTGCGACCCTAGTATCATGGTCTCGATGGTGCCGTCCCGGGGCCCCACGTAGTCGAACAATGTCGAGTTCACCGGCTCCATTCTTCCCAGCCTCCCCATCTCGTCCTTGGCGTCTTGGACCACGGTGTCCGTGTCGTCGGTTGTTAAGCTCGGCATCCTCAGTGAGTCCCCATTCTTGGGGTCTTGGGCGAGGGCGTCGGCGTGGAGAACGTCTTCGATGCGGGACATTACGGTGTAGGCTAGGCTCTCGAGCGTCCTTGAGTAGCTCTCCAGAATGGCACTCCCAACATCCTGCAAAAACAACACGGAAACACAAATGTATGTTGTTGGCATTATAGTAATGAAAAGGCACTGTAGCAATTCCGAAACCAAAGTGAAAATTGTAGGTACCCTGTTGTACTGGATTTTGCTGATGTCCAGAGCTGACTGGGAAATCCCTGGAAACCTGTGCTTGAGGAGGAGGAGAACGTTCTCCGCCCTCCCCTCGAATCGGCCCCGCTTCTCGTGGCTCACGCCATGGCCCCACTTGCCATCTCTCTGCATTTTCTTTTGCCAAATGACGACCGACGCTTCGATCCGGTTCTTCAGATCAACAATGTTGTACTCGTTCGACAGGTCTACCGTTGCTATGAGTTCTTCGGGGTTGAAATAATCGTCGGTTATAAGCTTGTACATCGAGTCCCCAAGGGTAGATTTCCCATTCTACCAAGCATAAGAATAAGAGGATTTTGTCATGTGAGACCACAGTATTGTAGTCAAACAAGGTAAATGTAATTGTTGTATAGTAACGTCCTTGTGTTCTTTTGGATCACCTTAGGCAGAGTCTCCATGTAAGCTTCTGGAACATCCATCTCCATGAGAACATTAGCATTGATGGCCATTGTTGCCTTCAAGACTTGGTTGACAAGCTCCTTCTGGTGATGAAGCCATCTCCTCGTCGAGTCTGACAGACCCTCGGGAGGGACCTTGACCGTCGGGAGCCACCACTTGTCACTCTGCTCCGCTGCGTCGCCCTTCTCGGATTCATTGTCATTTTTCTTCACATACCAAAACTCCTGCTTGTCGCTGAAACTATCGAGATAGTCCTGTTCGACATCCGAAACGTGCAACGGTAACAAATTAGCGACTCAGGTATCTTCACATCAAATCCCGTAAAAAATTCAGAGAAGGGTGTGGAATTTTATATTACAAGGAGCATTCCGTCAAGCTTGCGCAATGCCGGGACGTTCATCAGCAGATCTCTGCGTTGCTGAGTTATCATAACCTGTTTGTCAAAAAAGAATTAAAATGTACTATTGTAATTGGTTGTAATTCGATTTGCATAATGAGGTTGCATGGTACGGGCCCTAAGCAAGGCAAAAAAAGTGTGACCGCCTAAGGTTCCAATATGCATATCCCACATTGTAATTCTTCACTAATTGTGCAACTGAAATACTTATCACCTTCATTGTAATGACAAGTTGTTTTTTCTTTGTAGGGCCTCCAAAGCAACATAACCAACCATGTTTGATGAAAATAGGGCTAGGGGATTCGTTCTGACCTCCATGGCGCTGCCATCCTCGGCCACCTGGCGTGAAGGAACGAACTCGACGATGAAATCGGTGACAAAGAGAAGCCAGTCGATCTCCTTTGTCCACCGAGCCTTCTGCTCGGGGGCCATCGGTTGGAGACGCCGCTGCTCACCGAACACAGAAGCTGCAACAGCGAGAAAGAATACATAACTGGTAAGATATTCCACAAGAAACAAACCACGAATTGAAATGATTTGAAGTCAAGTAATCATGCATCAAGCACTTGATAGATCCCGATTTAGTCGTGCATGTACTCATTGCGAGGTCTAAGATTGTCTGGTGTACAAAACGGATTTTTCCCTCTCTTATTCCACTAATTTATTTTGAGGATTAAAATCATTTAAGCAATTATTTTTGTTTGGAATTTGTAGCGACAAGTACTCCCTCCGTTCCTAAATATAAGTCTTTGTAGAGATTCCACTAGATGGACTATATACGGAGCAAAACGAATAAATCTACAATTAAAATGCTTCTATATACATCCGTATGTGGTTCCTAGTGGAATCTCTACAAAGACTTATATTTAGGAACGGAACGGAGTACTAGGCCAGGTTATGCACATTGAGTGATGTAATCTCATTTCTCAGACCGATATTTTCACACACCAAAAATTCCTTTTAATTTATGGCATCGGGGCCTTTGAAACATCCGGGCCAAACGTGGAAACCATTGAGACGAAATGGAAAGGGAAAGATTTGATATGAAATTGAGTGATTAGCTGCTAGATTGGTGATGGCGCGCACAAAATGGAAACATTTTTTGGAAAGGAAAGGGAGTGATTACCTGCAAGATTGGTGATGGCATTGGACAGAGCAAGAGCCGAGGAGACTCCTTTGCCGCTGCCGGACATGTCCTCCCCCAGCAGCAGCTTGGAGAACTTCTCCTTCACCATGTCCATGTCTGCAATCGATCGACCACCACCGGAGCAATTCATTCGTCGAGCAAGGCCGCATTGATCGATCACGGTAGCTAGAAATCAACCGTGGTCACCCACCCACGCACGCACGCACCTGAAGGCGGGCCCTCGGGCCGGGACGCGGGCTTGGGGGGCGGCGCGGCCGACGTGGAGGGCCTGGGCGCGTCGGACGGGCCGCCGGCGAGCGGCGCCGGGATGAGGTCGACCGACAGCTTGCCCCTGGACCCGCAGCTGCTCCGGGAGAGCATCCGCCTGGCGCACGGCAGCGTCTGGGTCTTGGTCGACGGCTCCATCGTCGGGCTCCCAGGGTCGAGCACCACGTCCTCCGACGACGCCGAGGACGAGACCGACGAGAGCGGCGACGAGGGCGTCGACGACGCCTTCCCGGACTTGCGCCGCCTGAACGAGAACCTGGAGTCGCGGCCGTGCCCGGTCTTGAGGAACGGCGGCGCCATCACGCGCTCATCGCAGGCATGCACCGGTCACCACCGCATCCCGCACGTACCCGTACGCCGACGCACGCACGCGGGCCAGCCGATCGAGGTCAGGCAGAGAGAGGGGGAGGGAAAGAAACACCGGCCGGCCGTCCGTCCGTCCGTCCGACCTCGCGCCCCCCCGCGCGCGAGAGAGAGATGGGAGGAGGGATGTCCGGTGGCGCGCGTGGCTGGCTGGCTGGCTAGATTCGGGGGAGGCGGTTTTGCGAGGGAGGCGAGGAGAGGAAAGGGGGGAGGCGAAGTCGCGCGCGGCGTGCCCGTGGATGATGGATGGCGCGAGCTGCAGGCGCCGCGGGAAATGGGTCCGTTTTGTGTGTGTCGTCCAGCCCAGGTCGGCCCCGCTCCCTCCCTCCAAACATGGGTAATGGGAGTGGCTTATCGTTGGAGATGGTGTACCACGCTGCTATTTTTAATCTCACTCGGCCGTGGCTACTTTTCTCCATCTCGCTTGGTGGTTAATTAGCACGTGCTGCTCTTAGGAGTACAGCTTAACAGTACACTTGGGATCGTCATCATCACGGTGAATTATAATAACTCTGCCTCACCGTACATGGGATCGCATCGCCTGCCATACCCTTTTTCGTGCCCCTCACTGAGCATCGGAAGATAACTTAAAGCAACTTGAGCCGCGCCCCCAATAAACCCCCTTCAGACGTTTTTGTCGCGCCGGTGTCCAAAAGTCGGCCCAGTCGCACCTTCAAGAACTTTTTTTGCGGTTTGCCGAAAGCAGCGCCGACGGACCAGCCGAACCAGGCGCCCGGGCGCCGGCGAGCTGCTTTACGCGAAAAGAGCCGCTGGCCACCAGACGACACGGCGCCTCGCCTTCCTCGAGCGCTTTGGTTTCATGGAATCAATGGCAATGCCGCCACGGTCGCCTTGCTATTGATTCCTCACGGGCGGCGCGGCGGCGCCTCCCCTCCTGCCACGCCTACACACGGCGCGGGCTATAAAACCAGCGGCTCCACCTCGCCGCTGGCCACACCAGCCCGAGCCCAAAACCCGCCGCCGATCGCTACCTCGCTCCCGTCCGCCGCCGAGCTCTGCCAACTCCTTTTCCTCCCCTTCCCTTCCCTTAGATGGTCGAACGCTTCCCCGGCGACGCCGCGACGGCCAACGGCTTCGGCCGCCGCTCGCTCCATGAATGGAAGGTGTGGCTCCTGTTCGAGGCCAACATCCCGGCGCCGCTGGACATGCGTGCCGGGCCGACGGGGTGGAGGCTCAGCAACGGCGGCGTCCTCATCCCCCGGGTGCCCGACGTCGACGCTACTTCGACATCTTCGCCACGAGGTCGATCAAGGCGGACGCCTCGACGGAGGAGCAGCGCGCCCCCAAAGATCGCAGCCGACAACCACGCAGCTGCGTGGCGGACTACTTCAGCGGGCGGCAGCGGTCAAGCGCCCATGAACGGGGCGCCGGTGATGGGCGGCGTCAAGAACAGCGACGGCCGCAGCGTCTGGTGGGCGTCCCCGTCCGCACACTGCACGAGATGCTGGAGTACCTCGAGGGCGGCAATAACCCGCCGCTGGCAAAACCTTGCCGCGGCGGCCGTCTCGACCCCCCGCCGGAGCTCCGGTCCGTGGGTGCCGAGGAGGTTCGGCTCCTCCTCCTCTTCCTCCTCCTCCTCCCATTCCTCCGGCTCGTCGGCGCTCTTCGGCGTCAAGGCCGAGCCCGGCGCGGAGACGCCGCTCGGTCGGTGCACCCGCAGCGCCGGCAACGTCATCAATGAGGGCGGCCAGCGCGCCTCCTCCTCGGCTCCTCCGCGCTTCGTCAAGCCAAAGACGGAGCCGGGGCTTGCCGCCGTCAAGCCGGAGTCGGGGCTCCCTGTCGTCAAGACGGAGCTCGGGCTCGCTGGCGGCGTCAAGGAGGAGGAGCTCGACGACGAAGCGGCCCTCAAATGGGCACGCGAATACTTGGCGCGCATGGAGCTGGAGCGCCAGTGCGCCGCCTACGCGCGGTTTGAAGCTCGGCGCCGTGGCCGGGACGAGGAAGGCGTCGTCGTCCTCGACGACGACGACGCGTCGCCGCCACCGGTCCGCCATGGAGACGCCGGGCAGGGGTCCAGCAGGGGAAGCCGCGCCATCAAGAAGGAGAAGGCCGCTGCCGCCGCCGACGAGGACGGCGGCGAAGTTAGCGACTTCTTCGCCCCGTAGAAGTTGTGTTTTATAAATAATTTATGTAACACCGAACATGTCGAATATTATGTCAAGTTTGCCGAACGTTTGGTCCAATTTGCCGAAGTTTGCCGAATTCAGTTTTTTTTTAAATTAAAAAACCGTGCCTGGGGGTGACCCTGGGGCGAGCGGGCAGCCGCTCGCCCCCACGCTGATTTTAGCGCCGGCTCGCCCCCAGGGGGCGCGTAAAATCACCACCTAGGGGCCAACGGCTGGAGATGCTCTTAGATCTGATTCATCAGATCAGATGGCAACGGTGTCACGACATCATTCCTCTTCGTGAAGGTGATGTCTTAGGTTGCTCGTGTCGTCCCCAATTTAAATTTGGACATGTTGAACGTCGTGTTGGTTTGGGTTGCTTCTCAATGCGTGGGCATAGGAGGCGCAATGGACGGCATTGCAGATGCTTCCTTTATGGCTTCTTCCTCCGGCCCGGCCTGTCCTGCAATGCACTTGCCCCGTGAAAGAGGGAAAAAAGTTATATGAGACCAAGTCTCATAGTTAGCAGGTCAAACCCACACTGATGGATGACACGTCGCATTCATAAATCACAAAACATCTAATCTCTTCCCCCCTGATTTTAGGTGGGGGTGGGGTAGATGCTTTATGATTTATGATGGCACGTGTCATCCATCAGGATGGGTCTCACCTGGCTCTCTTTAAATCTTGAAAATTAGTGTCTTAATCAAGTGAAGCACTTCAAATCTTGAGAATGAGGGTGTTAATCAAGTGAAGCAGTTGGCGGGCACTTGGTGCGGCGACTTGGAACCCTTCTTACGATAGCCCTCACAGTTGATGGTGAAGTATTGCAAGCATCTGCTGCGTGTCTCCATGGGGTGATGCCCCAACTGTTGTTTCTTCAGCGGTTCTTAGATCTCGTGTCTAATGACGAGTGCCTAGCGCGAGAGCTTTTACAATTGTCTCTTTTATTTACTTTTTTGATTGTTACTAGTTAAGTGCAATTTTTGGCGTGCGCATATCAGGGATAATCCTACATCCACTTAAAGCTACGAACCCCTCCTACGTAAAATTCCGGGTGGGGCCCCTTCCTCTCCCTACTCCAATCATAGTTAGTACACACGTCGCTGATTACGTAAACCACGTAGCATCCTGTAAGTAGGAGTAGCATTACTCGCGTATCAGTAAGACATGAGACTCAACCAGTAGTAGCCCACGTGAAATCCTAACACGAGACTCAATCAATAGCCCACGTTATAGATCGGACGGTCCATGATATGAGTTCTAAGTTTTCATTGAATTGTCCGCTTTCACGTTATACCTTTCTTAGTCCAAAAAAGCATGCAGCGTGTGTCTCTGCATTTTATTACTTGTCCCTCGGTCAACAGCACGCCCTGACACGGCCCAGCTACGACGAAACACTCACCGCGCGACAGCCGTCGATCTACCGATCTGGCGGACAATCGTCGCGGCAACAAGATTACAAGAGTGGAAAGCCTCCCTGTCCCAGTCAAACCAACTACACCTGGAAAAACCGGGCTGGACCTGCCGAGCGCCGATGGTGACCGACCTAGCTGGCTGGACGTTACGAGCCGCCGGCGCCGACGCCGTCGTACTTGAGCCCGAACTCACGGAACCCGAGCTCCATGTCCGCCGCCGCGACGAGCAGCTCGGCCGCCTGCGCCGGCTCGAGGATCTCCACGGCGCGCTTCATGGTGCGCAGCCGCAGCGCGTCCGCCCCGGCCAGCACGGCGCCGACGCGGCCGACGAGCCCGCCCACGTCCACCAGCTCCCCGCCGGCTCCCACCGCGCCGTGGCCCTCCTGCACCCGCGCCATCTCCCGCGACAGCTCGTCCTCCTGCGCCACGGTGCGGCGCTGCAGCTCGTCGATCTGCGCCAGCTGGGCCGGGCTGAGGTCGCCGAGGTTGCCCGACCGCACGCCGAGCAGGAGGTCCGGGAGCTGCGCCTCGAAGCGGCGGCCGGACTCGGTGTAGAGCAGGTGGACCAGCGTGGTCGGCCGCCACCCGGCCAGCCAGTGCGCCGCGCCGCGCTCCACGGGGCTCGCCCACGGCGCCGCCAGCGTCCACACCGGGTCCAGCTCCGCCCGCGCCGCGCAGTAGTCGGCGAAGTGGGACACGTAGCCGGCCACCAGCTTGGCGAGCTGCGCCGGGTCGTCGGCCCAGCGCGCCGTCCGGAGGTCCCGGCGCAGCGACCGCAGCCCGCGGAGCCAGAGCTGGAAGCGCCGCGTCGCCGCCTCCAGCTCCATCGTCCGCTCCTCTCCCTTTTTCTGGCCAGGCGGGGGTAGTACAGTACAGTGATCTTGCCCGCGCGCGTGCCGGCGGTACTTATAAATGGCGGCGAGATGATCCGGGCCGTTGAGCCAGAGGAAGCGACGGCTGCGGGCGCGGGCCGCCGGGGCGTATGAGGCCGCGACAGGTGACCCGCATGCAGGAGGCCATGTGTGGTGGCCGGGTGGCGAGGTGGCGATGGACGGCGACGTACGGCGTCATGCTCACGCCTAGATGAGCCGCGGGACAAAGCGGCCGGATGAGGCTGACATGGGGCCCGGCGTGCCAGTGGACGCATTGATCTGGGCATTACTTTGTCCTACTATATGTCGTTCGTACCTAACGATGCATCATGTGCGGTTGCCTCCTTCGACAAAATGTAAAACGAACGATGTGTGGAGGGGAGAAGTTAGGAAAACGGTGCCTAATTTTTTCAAGATGAGATAGTGTTTAGTTTTCTAAAATGCGGTTTATGGAGGCGAAGATGAGTCTACAAGGAAAGGAAATGAAAAAAAAAGAATCGTGTGTTTTCGTAATTATGCACTTGTCTGCAATTTTTGGGTATGTCGGTCAAATCATGCGTAGCCCTGAGTTCAAGACGGGGACGTCACAGCATAACATCATCGATGAGGTGAGCTTGCACCATGCCAGAACCGGGGACGAAGTGGCTGGTCTCATCGTCACCAGTAGGTCTTGCAAGGTCACTTGTTTGGATGGTGGGTAGGGATGCTCGCCGATTTTGGAGAAGAGGCGTGCGCGACGACATCTCCGTCGGTGGGTGGTGGGAGCAGACGTTTTGGCCAATGTCAAGGGGGGTTCATTGCGGTCGTAGTGGGAGGAAGAAGGGCTCTCAGGTCTCAGATCCGGATCGAAAGGTGAAGATTGATTTGACTAAACTAATTTTTTTTAGGGGCAGGTCAACTACTTGTTGGTTTAGCGTGTTAACCTTCATCTATGATTAATTGGCTATTATAGTTGAACAACACGATATAGGGAGCGTTTGATTCCTCTCCGCTCTCTTAACTCTGCTCCCGGAGCGGACCTCACTTTAATGGAGCTGCGAAGACCGAGCTCCACCAACTCCACGGAGTGGAGGAGCAGAGAGATTACGAACGGGGCCATAAGACCTTGTATAATGTAAGGTGCTTAGGAGAGATGCTTAGAGAAATAAACCATGCTTTTCTTAAGCATCGATGCTTATTTGCACAGGATAGATGCTTGACTAAGTATCTATCCTGTATAAATAGGCACCGATGCTTAAAAAAAACTAAGTTTATTTTTGTAAGCACCTCCCTAAGCATCTCCCATTGTACAACGTCTAATACGACTATGAGAGAGACTAGTTATCCGAACGCAAAAATAGCTTCCATGGACTAAGAGCATCTCCAACATCCACAAGAAAGCGCCACACAAGAAAAACCTGCTTGTCACAAGCTTAAGATGTTTAGCGCAGTCACAAGATCGGCTCCAAAGAACAAGGCTTATAATGCATACAAGGCTTCCAAAGAGCTGCCAAGAAAATACAACGCGACTCACGGGCATTAAACATATATGATATTTTGGACACAAAATGAGTTTGAAATATTCATCAAAATGCAATGAATATGTGAATTTGACACAAACAAGTTCATGCCCACAAGTTCAAAATCATGCCCACAAGTTGATCCAACCAAGTTCAAATGCAAACTAAAGTTCAAGACATGAAAGACACATCAATCATCTTCCTCGTCTTCATCCTCATCTTCCGAAGACGATTCTTCCGCCTCCGAAGATGAATCTTCCTCCCTCTCCTCATCACGCACCGCATCACGTGAAGCTCCGACGGTGTTGGCAAGATCTTCAACGGCATCTTAATGGGAATGTGTGTGAGAAGGCACATCGAAAGGCATTCCATCCATGCTGGCCGGAGGTGCACCCATGCCTCCCATGAGAGAACCAAAACTCATGCCTCCCATGGCGGCCATAGCGTCGGAGGGTGCTCCAAAGCCACCCATGCCTCCCATGACGGCCGGAGATGCACCCATGCCTCCCATGAGAGAACCAAAACTCATGCCTCCCATGGCGGCCATAGCGTCGGAGGGTGCTCCAAAGCCACCCATGCCTCCCATGGCGGCCATAGCGTCGGAGGGTGCTCCAAAGCCACCCATGCCTCCCATGGCGGCCGGAGATGCACCCATGCCTCCCATGGCGGCCGGAGGTGCACCCATGCCTCCCATGGCGGCCGGAGGTGCACCCATGCCTCCCATGGCTGCGAAGCCACCCATGCCTCCCATGGCGCCAAGGCTACCGCCACCCATGCCGACGAGGCCACCGCCACCCATGCCGCCAAGGCCAACGCCACTCATGCAGATCATGGCTCTTTTTTGGATCAACACTTCTTCATGGGCAAGATTGACATATTCCTTTTGCCCTTCATTGAGGTTGGATGTGTCCAAGAAGAACAAGTGCTTCTCCCATTCCAACAATCTAGTTCGCTCCTCATTGCTCATTTTCCTCTCCTCCAAAGCCACCTTCCTCTCCTCGGCCACCACCCTTTCGGCGCCTCGACAATGCCCTCACCCTCCTCGTCCACCTCAAACTCATGGTCTTTGAAATGGATGTCATTGGTTTGAGACCAATGCGAATTGTTGGACCCAACACCCATAGTTGACATGTATGCATCATCGTGCTGCCGGAGCCGTCCGCCGCCTTGTTCTTCTTCGCGGATGTTTTGCCCTTCTTCGGCCGCGCCGCATTGGGGACCTTCGACGGTGCGCCGGCGGCACGGGATTTACCTCGCGCGACGCCACCCGGGCGCCATGGTCATCCGCGGCGGCAAGAAGAGGGTCACATGCGAGGCCGACGCCGCCGGCGGAGCTCCGGCGTGGCGACGCTAACGCCCCGCTTAGGGTTTTCCGGCGGCGGCGGGCGGGGGGTCGCGGTCAGACAACGGGTGAGCGGGTGCCGTGCGCCCATGGGTGGGTGGTAGACGCCACGCGCGCCGGGCGAAGGAGGAGACGAGAGGCGGCGCGAAGCGCCGAGTGTGTGCCACAGAAGCGGGCGCTCAAATACACCGCACGGGACAGTATTTTCGACCGCGCGTCTAACTCGTTATAGCGCGCGTGCCGTTTTTGTGCGCCCGCTGGAGCGATTCACCGCATTGCGCGCGCGCTAAAACAAACTAATTTACGGTGCGGCGCTAGTTTAGCGAGGCTGTTGAAGATGCTCTGAATCACCCATTTCCAACCAAAGGTACTAGCCCGGCGATGGAAAGAATTGATCACCTGAGGCTGGAGCAAACCCGTCATCGAAGATGATCCCTTTTGCTGGAAGCGGGAGAGTTTTAAAATTAAGGATGTCAGTTATAGTTTAGTGCCATTTCGGGTGTCAAGACTATGTGAATAGGTTTTATTTTGAGAATTAACAATGTGAATAGGTAGTCTGGTAATTTTGAGGAGAGTTTGAGATGCCTAGCTGGGCCGGGTTCTTATGACCGGGCCGTCCGCCCAGTCACTTGAGACGGTTTACAATACCCGGTTGTAAATTCTCTAAGGCCCGAACAACCCGTCATCAAGAACATCTATATTCAGACGCCTCAAACCATCTCTTATATACCCACGGACGCGTCCGATCAGTGACCTAATAGAAGAGAAAAGGAAAAATGTGACCCAACTAGACCCCTCATATCTTCCATATACGTTCGGGTAGTCCGCGAACCCTCATATCCATCTCAAATATGGGGCGGATATAAGGGCTCGCGGACATATCCGAATGCGTCCGGTCAGTGACCGGACAAGAGAGAGAAGGAAAAATGACCTAACTGGACCCCTCATATCTTTTTTATATGTCTGGGCAGTTCGCGAACCCTCATATCCATCTCAAATATGGAAAGGATATGAAGGCTCGCGGACACGTCCGGGCGCGCCCGGTCAATCCGTCACATTGGACGCCGCCCCACCCCGGAGCACCTTTTCTTTTTTTATTCATTTTTTTAATTCTTTCTCTTCGTCTCTACCAATCACGTGCAAGTAACCAGACATATGAAGAAAAAAATAAAAATTATAGCTGCGTAGATGGATAAATAAGAGCTTAAAATGAACACGTCCGATCACTAACTCGGTGCGTACGCAACGTTTAAGGAGTCGAATTAGAGATGGCTGAAGATGCTCTAAGATGACCGGTATGGCCGGACCCCTTTTGCTGGATGCGGAAGAGTTTTAAATTAAGGCTGGCAACAATAGTTTAGTGCCATTTGGGGTGTCAAGACAATGAGGATAGCGTCGTCTGATAGTGTCCCCCGGAGCCGGAGGTTAGATTTCGGCTTTCCGCCATCAATAATGGAGCGTGCGGCCTGACTTCATCGACGACCTTTTCATCGCCGCGAAGCACAAGAGCATTGCTCTGACTTTGCCACTTCCCTGTACTGCATAATGCATATACAGTATATAGCAATGCTTGCATCTCATGATTTCAGATTTCAAATTAAAATTACTTAGAACCTATTAGTTGAATCTGTCAGGAGCAAGATTCAGTGGGCAGCTGCAGCCGGTCAATTTAGCGAGGTCTGAAGAATCTTTATATAGGCCCTGTTTGGATATTCTAACTCAGTTAGAGGTTAGAGTTAGATTCTAACCCTGAACTAACCCTGAACTAACTCTAAGTAAAGAGGTGCTTGGATGACAGGGTTAGATGGAGCGCGGATACGGTGAGGCACCTTCACGGGCGGTGCGAGAGGGAGGGAGGGAGAGGACGAGAAGCTTCGAGGAAGTGGGGAGGGATCTGCTGCGGGGAGAGCGAGAGAAAAAGTGTTTATTAGTGGCCCTGAAGAACTAACCCAAATAAGCACCTCTTGGATGGGTTATTTTTTTTGGATGGGTTAGATGCATCTAACCCAAAGTAACCCTCCTGTTTGGATCTTTTTGGGTTAGTTGACTCCAAACTAACCCAAACTAACTCTAACCCATGGATCCAAACATAGTCATAGTGACGCGGCCGTTGTACACGGAGCGCCGCGCCAGGGTGTTGTCTGGTTTCGAGCGATTGGGTTTCAGTTAAAAAAATGTACACCTCTGTCACGTCAGGGTCAAACCCGGCGACGTGGACATGTGTCCTCGCCGACGTTTACGAGGAGGACCTGGGCGAAAATAACCTTGTGACAGTGAGTTCGCTGTCATGTTACTCTCGCAGCTTCTGCCATTCGTGGATCATTTGCGTTGCTACTCGTCAGTTCGTCGGACCGAATCGCACGCTGCTCACGCCTCTTGAGCCTTGACTCACACCTGACGCCCGCGCATTTCGGCGCTTCAACAACAGAGGAGAGGGAAAGCTTCGTAAACAGGACGGTGTACTCAATAGGAGTAGCTGTTGATCAGGTGCGTTGGCACACGGAATCACTCCGTCTCCGTGACAGAATCCACGTCAGTTTCTAGAGGCAGAGCCGGTAGTCAGTTTTTCGCAGAGAAACATTGCCAGTTTGCCATGCCCACTTCCCCGGTCAGACTTCGGCGCTATGTTGAGGACCCCGTACGTATTGCTCTCTGAAAATGGAAAAGGCTTCAATGCCGGCCGGTTAACCACCCGGTTGCAAACGTTGCGGCTCTGCTGCCGGATCGACGGAGACGGGACGTACATCGCGTGAAGCTCAAATTATTGCACAGTTCGTAGGTTCACTTTAAGCATGTCGGAGTAAATGACCACGGGCAGCCTCATCAGTCCCCCATGGTATTTCAAGACATCGGGGCTAGCTGCGCCCCTCACATCTCCCGGACGAACGGCTGGCTTCTTGGGCCGGCTGGTCTAAGATGCCGGCTGCTGGAAGACGGCAAGACATTAGAAGGCGGCCATGAGGGAGCCGACTCCTAACAGGCGGCCCCTCGTCCCCTCAAAGTTTGCACCCACTTAACCTCGAGAAGACGGGGCGTGGCTATAGTGCGACCTGCCACCCCCGAATCCAGAGCGGAACGTGGCCATAGTGCGGGTGTATCAAGCGGACGCCCCTCGCCTGACGCGGCACTGTCGCCACGCGACCCACGACATCACCTACGTCAGAGGGAGCCCCGCTCCCATGATGGGCGGTCGGTACGACCCGCAGGCAGCGGGCCCTGCCTGTCTACAGTGGCGGAGACAGGGGAACCAGCAGGGGCCCTGGCCCCCCTAACATCAAGGATTTACTGCTAATTTACCTATAAACAATGTAGAATTAGTGTGCATTTGCAGGTAAGAGCCTATTTTTTCAATGGTTTGGCCCTCCCAACCAATTTTAACATCCCTGCCCCCCCCCCCTAATCCAATTTTCCTGGCTCCGCCACTGCCTGTCAGTGAGCCACCAGAAGGCGGCGAACCCCAAGCAGGCGGCAACAAGGGCGGGCCGACTCTCAGCAGGCAGACCTTCCTCCCCTCAAAGTCCGTGCGCCATTAACTGTATGAGACGGGGTGTGGCTACAGTGAACGCCCGCCAGGCGGCGGGACAATAGCCACGCTCCCCCCGAAGAAACCTCCGTCATCAAGGGAAAGGCTACAGTATAAAGCGGTCAACGGGACCCGCAGACGGCGGGCCCTACCTGTCGGCCGACATGACGGCAGTCGGCGGGACACACCAAGCGGCGGGCCCCAGCAGCCGGCAGAGAAGCCGGCGCCCAAAGACACTACACCCGGCCGGATTACCATTGTACCTCTGGGGGTAGGCCTATATAAACCCCCAGGCTTCCCCATGCAAGGGGTTCAGAACCTTTGCTACCCTGCACACACCCATAGAAGGAGAAGTTAGAGCTAGCCTTGCTCTTCTTCCTCCTCTAGCCGAAACAACTCAAGGAGCAACCTTGTAGCTACTCTATTGACGATAGTCATCATGCGGAGACCCCGCAGAGCAGGACTAGGGGTGTTATCTACACGAAGAGCCCCGAACCAGGGTAAGATTCGCAGGCGTATGCGGTCTCACTCACTCCCGCTTCTAGAGCCCGGCGACGTACTCTTGTCCCCATCCATGATAAGCCACCCCTGGCATCATGTCGCTAGATATCCCCGACATAGCATCTACCGCCGGGCGCCCCAAACCGGTCTTAAACACCCGGGAGGCCCATCTGTTCACTGACCGGTAACGGTTTTTTATCCAGACGAACGCCTTAAATGAGTCTCAAACGTCCGGACTGACCGGCACCTCAACCCGGCAATCCGACCCATGGGTAGCGTCGCCCGTCACCCGACCCTAAAGGTACTGACGACGACAATTTGCGTGGTGCTACTATTGGTTCAATAACCTTGATTCTCATTGAGGGAAATACTTATCTGTACTATATTGCTTCACTATTCCTCTTCGGAGAAAATCCCAACGCAGCTCACAAGTAGCATTGAGTAAGGGAAATTTCAGTTTGTTAGAAGGTCTTGATGTCCTGACGATGTATTGATGTGTGTTTTGTAAGCAATATGGGTTCACACAATATTAGGTGATTTCATCTTGGTGGTGCTCAACAATAATTAATGTAGCCACATTTAATCGAGCTAAGCATGTTGTCAGCTTAATTTGCAGAAATGGGTTTCACATTTTTCCTGTTTTATATTGACGTGTTATATAGCAAAATAAATAGAACTTCATTTTTTCCAATAGTCATGATGTCTCCCCCACATTGTAGATTTTGGACTTTGTTATGTTTAATTTATTAGAACTCGGAAGTTGAGAGACTTACTTTGATAGTGTTGGTCCTATTACACGGTGACATTCATAAATAAGATTTTGTGCCTATTATGTTATTGTATCCACAAATACGATCTATCCCAGGCTATGTTTGTTAATTTTATCATGTTTGGTGTCTTGTTGAGATATGATTTGGCGTTTGTTGTCTTTTCATTTTAGTTTAAGGAATTGATGCTAGATTTTTACCGTATCGACACGATTTTAGTCTTTACTTCTAGTTCTGATGGTCGGTTTCCCTAGGTTTCATGTCGGCTCAAATCTACTAAACTACTATTATGTGACTATTTCCCTATAGGTCTTACTAGTGTTTTTATATCTTTAGCTTTGTTGTGTTTTCTTTCAAATGACTAATGAGAAACACTAATGTATCCTTATCTTATGTTTTAGTTGTGGAATGTATTCTTTTGTCAATAGTTTTTCCTCCATACACTTAAAAGATAGTGTTTCTTCCATTTTTGTGCATTATGAGGAGTTCATGAGATTTCTGTTTGGGCTCTTGGGATTAGAACCAATATTCTTAGTGGACCCATGATTTACAAGAAAAACACTTGTTAGAGATCTGAGTGGATATGGAGCTGAGAGAGATGGTTGCGGTTTTGGCAGAGAGTGGGGGGTTAGGGGAGGTGGCAAGCTGTCTCCTCCCAACGACAACCTGCCTTACCGCGAGGACTAGTGTGGCAAGGGTGAGACAAAGATGCTCATGGGTTCCTGAATAATACGTCTCCAACGTATTTATAATTTTTGATTGTTCCATGCTGTTATATTATCAATCTTGGATGTTTTACAATCATTTATAGTAATTTCATATCATTTTTTGGCACTAACCGATTGACGTAGTGCAAAGTGCCGGTTGCTGTTTTTCCCATCACAGAAAATCAATATCAGATGGAGTCCAAATGCCACGAAATTTGACGGAGAATTTTTATGGGCCAGAATTAACACAACGGACCCTGGCTGCACCTAAGGAAGTGCCTCCTTATTACGCGCAAAATAATTATTCCTCCACCTGACAGCGGGGACCCATCGGACGGGCCACCGTATTTCGTGAAAAAAACATTTCCTCCTGACTGCTGGGACCCACCAGCTACATCTTCGCATGCAAGGAAGTGCGTCCGGGCAAAAAAACGATTCGCCCCCCTGACTGCTGGGACCCACCAGCTACATCTTCGCAGGCAAGGAAGTGCCTGACAGTCGGGACCCACCTGGTCGAAGCGCATGAGCGTTGTCATTCTGGTCGCGAACGTGTACGTACATACTGGTCGATGTAGAGGCACGCACGTAGCATGTACATGTATGTACAGCGGCCAGGGGGCAAGAAAGCAAATACAACCACGTGCATACCGGGCGGGTCTCGAACGCCACTACTACAGACGTACGTCTGGCCAGGGCTCGTGTACATGGCTGGGTCGGAACAGAGAAACATCTTCGTCGTCGTGTTCTTGGGGAGCCAACCGGCTGGGTCGGAACGGAATGCGTCGTCGTGTTCATCGGGAGGGCTTGGACGGAACAGCCGATGGAAACGAGGCTTGGCGTACCGTAGAACGGAGGAAGCGACCTTGTGTTCGACCGGCCACATTCAAAACGGGATCCTGTTCATCGGGAGGGGTCTGGCGTACCGCAAAACAGAGGAAGCAGACCTCCTATGGTCAAAACGGGGGTCTTATTGATCGGGAGGGGTGTGGCGTACCGCAAAACGGAGGAAACGAACTTGTGTTGGAGCGCTACGGTCGAAACGGGGGTCCTGTTCATCGGGAGGGGTGTGGCGTACCGCAAAACGGGACTCCACAGGATACTGTTCATCTCCACCGTCGACCCCCTCCAGCCTCCACGAGCTACTGTTCATCCACCGTCGACCTCCTCCAGCCTCCACCTGCGACTGTTCATCCACGGGCTCCTGTTCATCCAGCCTCCACCCCGCGTGATGTCTACTACGCAACCTTCTCCTTGTAGACGTTGTTGGGTCTGCAAGTGCACATGTTTGTAGGACAGTAGCAAATTTTCCTCAAGTGGATGACCTAAGGTTTATCAATCCGTAGGAGGCGTAGGATGAAGATGGTCTCTCTCAAGCAACCCTGCAACCAAATAACAAAGAGTCTCTTGTGTCCCCAACACACCCAATACAATGGTAAATTGTATAGGTGCACTAGTTCGGCGAAGAGATGGTGATACAAGTGCAATATGGATGGTAGATAAAGGTATTTGTAATATGAAATTATAAAAACAGCAAGGTAACTAATGATAAAAGTGAGCGTAAACGGTATTGCAATGATAGGAAACAAGGCCTAGGGTTCATACTTTCACTAGTGCAAGTTCTCTCAACAATAATAACATAGATAGATCATATAACAATCCCTCAACATGCAACAAAGAGTCACTCCAAAGCCACTAATAGCGGAGAACAAACATAGAGATTATGGTAGGGTACGAAACCACCTCAAAGTTATTCTTTCGGATCGATCTATTAAAGAGTTCGTACTAGAATAACACCTTAAGACACAAATCAACCAAAACCCTAATGTCACCTAGATACTCCATTGTCACCTCAAGTATCCGTGGGCATGATTATACGATATGCATCACACAATCTCAGATTCATCCAACCAACACAAAAGTACTTCAAAGAGTGCCCCAAAGTTTCTACCGGAGAGTCAAGAAAACGTGTGCCAACCCCTATGCATAGGTTCATGGGCGGAACCCGCAACTTGGTCACCAAAACATACATCAAGAGGCACGTGATATCCCATTGTCACCACAGATAAGCACGGCAAGACATACATCAAGTGTTCTCAAATAAAGACTCAATCCGATAAGATAACTTCAAGAGGGAAACTCAATTCATCACAAGAGAGTAGAGGGGGGGGGGAAACATCATAAGATCCAACTACAATAGCAAAGCTCGGGATACATAAAGATCGTGCCATAGAGGGAACACAAGAGAGAACACGAGAGAGAGAGATCAAACACATAGCTACTGGTACATACCCTCATCCCCGAGGGTAAACTACTCCCTCCTCGTCATGGAGAGCGCCGGGATGATGAAGATGGCCACCGGTGATGGGTTCCCCCCTCCGGCGAAGTCTTTGGAACGGGCTCCCGAGAGGTTTTTGGTGGCTACAGAGGCTTGCGGCGGCGGAACTCCCGATCTATCTTCATATTCGATGGTTTTAGGGTACGAGGGAATATATAGGCGAAAGAAGTCGGTCGGGAGGTGCTCGAGGGGCCCATGAGACAGGGGGCGCGCCCAGTAGGGAGGGGGGCTTCCCCCTATCTCCTGGCCTCCTCGAGTATCTTCTGACTTGATCTCCAAGTCTCCAGGATCATATTCTTCCCAAAAATAACGATGCCGAAGGTTTCATTCCGTTTGGACTCCGTTTGATATTCTTTTTCCTCGATATACTGAAACAGGCAATAAAACAGCAATATGGGCTGGGCCTCGGGTTAATAGGCTAGTCCCAAAAGTAATATAAAAGTGTATAATAAAGCCCGTAATCATTCAAAACACATAGTAATATAGCATGCATGCTTCATAAATTATAGATACGTTGGAGACGACAAGATCCCTAAGCTTAATTCCTACTGCCCCTCGAGTAGGTAAATGATAAAGAAAGAATTTATGAAGTGTGAATGCTAGAAGGTGCACAAGTTTGATCAATGATAATTTCAATCACCTTTTTTAGCATGATAATATGTCATAACAGTAGTTCATCTCATAAAACTTCTCACGATAAAGTAACAAGCAATTCACATGTCAAAGCATAGACCATAAACTTTCTTGAAAACTAGCAAACTTCATTCTCAGTCATTCAAACAATTGCAATTCATCTTATTTTCAGGAATATCAAACTCCAGATACTCAACTATCATATAGTCTTCTACAATTGCTAATACTCACGCAATATTTGTGGTTATGAAGTTTTAATCAGACACAGAGAAAGATTGGGGCTTATAATGTTGCCTCCAAACGTATTCACCTTTGGGTGATGTCAACAATAATAGTTCATGCTAACTTACATCCAATTGGATATATATATATACCAGGATCACCCCAACACAAAGTGCATGCCAAAGGATAAAAAAAAGGGAAAGGTGAAGATCACCTTGACTCTTGCATAAAGTAAAAGACATAAAGTAAAAGATATGACCTTCGCAGAGGGAAGCAGAGGTTGTCATGCGCTTTTAGGGTTGGACACACAAAATCTTAATGCGAAAGAACGTCACTTTATATTGCCCCTTGTATATGGGCCTTTATTATGCAGGCCGTCGCTTTTATTGCTTCCATAACAAGTTCGTACAAAGCTTATTTTCTCCGCACTAATAAGTCATGCATATTTAGAGAGCAATTTTTATTGCTTGCACCGATGACAACTTACTTGAAGGATCTTAATCAATCCATAGGTAGGTATGGTGGACTCTCATGGCAAAACTGGGTTTCAGGATATTTGGAAGCACAAGTAGTATCTCTACTTGGTGCAAGGAATTTTTGGCTAGCATGAGGGGGAAAGGCAAGCTCAACATGTTTGAATGATCCATGACAATATACTTTAATTGAGATGTCAGAAAACATAACCCATTACGTTGTCTTCCTTGTCCAACATTAAATCTTTAGCATGTCATACTTAATGAGTGCTCCCAATTATAAAAGATGTTTACGATAGTATATTTATATGTGAAATCTCTCTTCCTTCAATATTCTTCCATGAATTGTTCAAATGACCAATACAATGCTTGCTAACCTTCAATAAATTTACAACCTCTACTTCTTAGACGTGAAGTCATTACTCCCCATGGGATAAGTAAATGATACATATATAATTTAAAATTTATGACAATCAACTCATTCAACAATTTACTCATAGGATATAAGTGAAGCACACGAGTAAATAACAAACTACTCCAAAAAGATATAAGTGAAGATCAATGAGTAGCTAAATAATTATGCAACTATATGAAGACTCTCTCTCATTTAAGAATTTCAGATCTTGGTATTTTATTCAAACAGCAAGCAAAACAAAAGAAAATTACAATGCAAGGATAGCACAACTCATGTGAAGAAGCAAAAACTTAGGCTCAACCGATACTAACCGATAGTTGTTGAAGAAGAAAGGTGGGATGCCTACCGGGGCATCCCCAAGCTTAGATGCTTGAGACTTCTTGAAATATTATCTTGGGGTGCCTTGGGAATCCCCAAGCTTGAACTTTTGTGTCTCCTTAATTCCTCTCATATCATGGTTTCTCTTTTTATCAAAAGCTTCATTCACAACAAACTCAACAAGAACTCGTTAGATAGGTTAGTATAAACCAATGCAAAACCTTATCATTTTCTACTGCAACAAATCACTAAGGTTATTATTCAACATTTCATACTAAATTCCTATGCATATTTAATACTCCTATCCTCAAATAGAACCATTAAACAAGCAAACATATGCAAACAATGCAAACATAACAGCAATCTGCCAAAGCAGTACAGTCTGTAAAGAATGCAAGAGTATCAATACTTCCCTGACTCCAAAAATTATGAACTAAAATTCCCACTGTAATAAATTTATCAGAGCTCAATATGCAAAAAGATTCAACATTATACCACTCTCTGACTTTTCTAGGGAATTTTTGCAACAGTGGTAAACTTTCTGTTTTCAAACAGCAACACGTATACTAGCAAAATAAGCATGGCAAAGGCTATCCTTGACTTTTTTATTGAAACTAAAGATGAAAAACATTATTATAAATAACAGAAAGCAAATACTAAAAGAGAAAATGACGCTCCAAACAGAACACATATCATGTGGTGAATAAAAATATAGCTCCAAGTAAAGTTACCGATGGATGAAGACGAAAGATGGGATGCCTTCCGGGGCATACCCAAGCTTAGGCTCTTGGTTGTCCTTGAATATTACCTTGGGGTGCCTTGGGCATCCCCAAGCTTAGGCTCTTGCCACTCATTATTCCATAGTCCATCGAATCTTTACCCAAAACTTGAAAACTTCACAAAAACAAAACTTAACAGAAAACTCGTGAGCTCCGTTAGCGAAAGAAAACAAAACACCACTTCAAGGTACTGTAATGAACTCATACTTTATTTATATTGGTGTAATATCTACTGTATTCCAACTTATCTATGGTTTATAAACTATTTTACTAGCCATAGATTCATCAAAATAAGCAAACAACACAATGAAAACAGAATCTGTCAAAAACAGAACAGTCTGTAGTAATCTGTAACTAACGCAAACTTCTGGAACTCAAAAAATTCTAAAATAAATTTATGGACCTGAGGAATTTGTCTAGTAATCATCTGCAAAAATAATCAACTAAATAGAACTCTCCAGTAAAAAGTTGAAGCTAATCTCGTGAGCGCTAAAGTTTCTGTTTTTTACAGCATGATCATAAAGACTTCACCCAAGTCTTCCCAAAGGTTCTACTTGGCACAAACACTAATTAAAACATGAAAACACATATAACCAGAATATAGATGAATTATTTATTCCTAAACATAACCAAAAATTAAGAAACTAAAATAAAATTGGGTTGCCTGCCAACAAGCGCTATCGTTTAACGCCCCTAGCTAGGCATGATGATTTTAATGATGCTCACATAAAAGATAAGAATTGAAACATAAAGAGAGCATCATGAAGAATATGACTAGCACATTTAAGTCTAACCCACTTCTTATGCATAGGGATTTTGTGAGCAAACAACTTATGGGAACAATAATCAACAAGCATAGGAAGGTGAAACAAGCATAGCTTCAAGATTTCAAGCACATAGGGAGGAAACTTGACATTATTGCAATTCCTACAAGCATATGTTCCTCCCTCATAATAATTTTCAGTAGCATCATGAATGAATGCAACAATATAACCAGCACCTAAAGCATTCTTTTCATGATCTACTTGCATAGAAAATTAACTACTCTCCACATAAGCAAAATTCTTCTCATTCGGAATAGTGGGAGTATCATAAGAGACTTGAACACTAGAAATTATTTCCACATTAAAAGAGTAATGTTCAGAAAAAGGGTAATCATAATCATGACAAGTTTTATAAATATAATCATCACTACTTTTTATAGCATAAGTTTCATCAGAATAATCATCATAAGTAGCAACTTCGTTCTCATCATAATCGATTGAAACCTCTCTCAAGATAGTGGAATCACTAAATAAAGTTGACACTCTTCCAAATCCACTTTCATATTCATCACAATAGAATTCAACATCCTCCAAAATAGTGGGATCACTACTTCCTAAAGTTGACACTCTTCCGACCCACTTTCATCAATATAATCATCATAGGTAGGAGGCATGCTATCATCATAACAACTTTGCATATCAAAACTTGGGGTGCTAAAAATATCATCTTCATTAAACATAGCATCCCCAAGCTTGGGACAAACATTAATTTCAGCAAATATATTCTCAAATATTTCATCCTCATCAAACATAGCTTCCCCAAGCTTGGGCCCTTCCATATCATAAGCGTAATCACTCTCATCATTAAAAATATGGATAGCACCAATAGTAAAGCAATTATCATCATCACAATGAGTAGTAGGAGCAACATCATTTGGGGGGGATACCTCTTTACCTTTGTTGCTCCTCCTTTTCTTTTTCTTCTTCATATTATGTGTGGGTTCAACCTTCCTCTTTGAGCTCCTTATTGATGATATTGGTTGAATAGAAAGCTCCTCCTCGTTACCTGATTCATCATAAGAAATAATAGGAGGAGATTGGGAAGTCTCTTCCCTTTCATTAGTATTCTCATCATCTTCTATTTGCTTTCTTTCTTTATGTAATTGGCAATATAAGGATTTTCAATGCAATTCTCCACACAAAACATATAAATATCCTCTAGATCAAAATCAAGAAATCCATCAAGATTAAATTTTGGAATACCCTCAGTTATACGTTTCATTTCTTCATACCCCAAAACAAGACTAAGCTCTTTATGATGCCCAAGGGTAATCAAGCTATCACAATTTTTGGACACGATTCGATCATAAAACAATTTGCTTTGGAGATTTAAATGACCACGTTCATTGCAAAGTTCACAAGGAGCGCGAAAAAATTGAATCTTCTAGCACACTCATCAAGACTTTCTTGCAAACCTTTAGTTTTTAAATACTTATGGCTCTTGCAATATCTATTTTCTCTATTTGGTGTGTCCATGCAAATCCAATCTACTCCACAAAAATCAACATGCTTATAGGAGACATTTTCATCATAACTAGTGCAATCATCATTAGTACTATGGATATTCAAGGAGTTTATACTAACAACATTGCAATCATGCTCATCATTCAAAGATTTAGTACCAAGCATTTTAAAGCATTCTTCTTCTAGCACTTGAGCACAATTTTCCTTTCCATCAAACTCACGAAAGATATTAGAAAGACGAAGCGTATGAGATAAACTCAATTCCATTTTTTTGTAGTTTTCTTTTATAGACTAAACTAGTGATAAAACAAGAAACAAAAAGATTCGATTGCAAGATCTAAAGATATATCTTCAAGCACTCACCTCCCCGGCAACGGCGCCAGAAACTGCTTAGTTGACGGGGTGTGAGTGAGTGCCCTTTACCTAGCCTCCCCGGCAACGGCGCCAAAAAATGCTTGATGTCTACTACGCAACCTTCTCCTTGTAGACGTTGTTGGGCCTGCAAGTGCACATGTTTGTAGGATAGTAGCAAATTTCCCTCAAGTGGATGACCTAAGGTTTATCAATCCATAGGAGGCGTAGGATGAAGATGGTCTCTCTCAAGCAACCCTATAATCAAATAACAAAGAGTCTCTTGTGTCCCCAACACACCCAATACAATGGTAAATTGTATAGGTGCACTAGTTCGGCGAAGAGATGGTGATACAAGTGCAATATGGATGGTAGATAAAGGTATTTGTAATCTGAAAATATAAAAATAGTAAGGTAACTAATGATAAAAGTGAGCGTAAACGGTATTGCAATGATAGGAAACAAGGCCTAGGGTTCATACTTCCACTAGTGCAAGTTCTCTCAACAATAATAACATAGATAGATCATATAAAAATCCCTCAACATGCAACAAAGAGTCACTCCAAAGCCACTAATAGTGGAGAACAAACGTAGAGATTATGGTAGGTTACGAAACCACCTCAAAGTTATTCTTTCGGATCGATCTATTAAAGAGTTCGTACTAGAATAACACCTTAAGAGACAAATCAACCAAAACCCTAATGTCACCTAGATACTCCATTGTCACCTCAAGTATCCGTGGGCATGATTATACGATATGCATCACACAATCTCAGATTCATCCAACCAACACAAAAGTACTTCAAAGAGTGCCCCAAAGTTTCTACCGGAGAGTCAAGAAAATGTGTGCCAACCCCTATGCATAGGTTCATGGGCGGAACCCGCAACTTGGTCACCAAAACATACATCAAGAGGCACGTGATATCCCATTGTCACCACAGATAAACACGGCAAGACATACATCAAGTGTTCTCAAATAAAGACTCAATCCGATAAGATAACTTCAAGAGGGAAACTCAATTAATCGCAAGAGAGTAGAGGGGGAGAAACATCATAAGATCCAACTACAATAGCAAAGCTCGGGATACATCAAGATCGTGCCATAGAGGGAACACGAGAGAGAACACGAGAGAGAGAGAGAGATCAAACACATAGCTACTGGTACATACCCTCAGCCCCGAGGGTAAACTACTCCCTCCTCGTCATGGAGAGCGCAGAGATGATGAAGATGGCCACCGGTGATGGGTTCCCCCTCCGGCGGGGTGCCGGAACGGGTTCCCGAGAGGTTTTTGGTGGCTACAGAGGCTTGCGGCGGCGGAACTCCCGATCTATCTTCATATTCGATGGTTTTAGGGTACGAGGGAATATATAGGTGAAAGAAGTCGGTCGGGAGGTGCTCGAGGGTCCCACGAGACAGGGGGCGCGCGCCCAGTAGGGGGGGGGCGCCCCCTATCTCCTGGCCTCCTCGAGTATCTTCTGACTTGATCTCCAAGTCTCCAGGATTATATTCTTCCCAAAAATAACGATGCCAAAGGTTTCATTCCGTTTGGACTCCGTTTGATATTCCTTTTCCTCAAAATACTGAAACATCCAATAAAATAGCAATATGGGTTGGGCCTCCGGTTAATAGGTTAGTCCCAAAAGTAATATAAAAGTGTATAATAAAGCCCGTAATCATTCAAAACACATAGTAATATAGCATGCATGCTTCATAAATTATAGATACGTTGGAGACGTATCAGCGCGCTACTCCATCGGCTACTGTTCAACCAGCCCTCCACCGTCTACTATTCATCCTGCCCTCCACGGGGTGGTCCTGTTCATCCTGCCCTCCACGGGGTCCTGTTCATCCAGCCCCAACCGGCTCGAACGATCGGGGTCCTGTTCATCTAGAGGCAACGCCACGGGGTCCTTTTCATCCACCCCCACCGGGAACCGTTCATCCAACCCCCAAAGAACGCCACTGTTCATCCAGAGGCAGCATCGATCGGCTTCGATTAGCAGCGATGGCGAAGGAATCGCTCAATCGGGTTCGATTAACAGCCATCGATAGATCGCTCGGGTTCGATAACGCGTAGCCTGCAAAGGTAATCGCCGGGTTCGCTAGAGCCCAACTCCTCGCTCGAGTTCGATTAGAGCCCAACGCCTCGGCCCCGACCACCCACCGTAACCTGGAAAACCCCGATATTTTCTTCGCCCTCGCTTCTACCATGGTTTTTTCCGACAACGACAGCCCAAAGAATGTCATGCAGTCAAGGCCTCCGCCCGCCTGTGACGAAAAGCCAATTTTCTGTCATGATTTTTTGTCATAGAAGTAGGACCCCACCACATCTATGATGATACCGTGTTTTGTCACAATTATCGTCATAGAAGTGTCATAAGTATGATAGAAAAGATTTTCGTTCGGCCCAAAATGTCACGGATGTGTCTTTTTTTGTAGTGTCAATTGATTATGAGAACAAAGTTGCTATCTATGATGATTATTGTGATGACATGTATGCTATAAAGAATAATGATAACCAAGAAACTTGTCATGATTTTAATTTTCAATCCCATGATAGTTATTTTGTTGAGTTTGCTCCCACTATTATGAATGAGAAGGAATTTGTTTATGTGGAGAGTAACAAATTTTTTGTGCATGTGAATCATGAAAAGAATGCTTTATGTGATGGTTATATTTTTGAATTCATTCATGATGCTACTGAAAATTATTGAGAGGAACATATGCTTCTACATATTGCAATAATATCAAGTGTCCTCTCTATGTGTTGCAAATCTTGATGTCATGCTTGTTATGTCTTCCTATGCTAGTTGATTCTTGTTCCCATAAGTTGTTTGCTCACAAAATCCCTATGCATAGGAAGTGGGTTAGACTTAAATGTTCTTGCCACAAATGTTTCATTATGCTCTCTTTGCATCTCAATTCTTATCTTTTATGTGAGCATCATTGATATCTTCATGCCTAGCTAAAAAGGCATTAAAGAAAAGCGCTTGTTGGGAGACAACCCAATATTTACCCCTCATGTTCTTGTGTGTTAACATGATTAAGCTACTGTAGTAATCATGTTTTATGGCTTTCTTTTCAATAAAGTACCAAGTAAAGCTTTGGGATAGTGTGGTTGATAGTTGACTTGATTCTGTGCAAAAACAGAAACTTTTGCGCCCAGTCACATAATTGTTTAAATTCACTGGAGCATGGAAAAACTCTGAATTTTTTACACAAGATTGATATACAACTTTTCTACGTTCTCCTAATGTTTCAGAATGTTTGGAGTTACAGAAGTATGATTTCAATTCAGATCTTCATAGAATGTTCTGTTTTTGACAGATTCTGTTTTCGATGCATAGTTTGCTTGTTTTCTAGTTTCTATGGCTTATATTGCTTAATATAAATTGTAGAAATTATAGGGTACAGTAGGCATCATGTGAGAAATATTATGAATCTTGTCTTGACAATACCAAAGTGAATGATTTGTTTTATTATACTAACGGATCTCAGAAGGTTTTGTTAAGTTTTGTGTGATTGAAGTTTTCAAGTTTTGAGTGAGATATCGATATGAGGAGAATAAGGAGTGACAAGACCCTAACCTTGGGGATGCCCAAGGCACCCCAAGGTAATATTCAAAAAATATCCAAGCAACTAAGCTTGGGGATGCCCCGGAAGGCATCCCCTCTTTCGTCTCCAACACTATTGGTAACCTCACTTGGAGCTATATTTTTATTCTTCACATGATATGAGTTTTTCTTGGAGTGTCATTTTATTTTATTAGTAGTTACTTGATGTTATTTAGATTAATATTTTGTACCTTCTATTTCAATAAAAGTGTCAAATATAGCCTTTACCATGCTTATTTTGCAAGTCTATATGTTGCGGTTTTGAAAACAGAAAGTTTTCTATCGTTGTCTGAATTCTTATGGAAAGTCAGAACATGATAAAATCTTGAAATTCTTACACAATGTGTAAAAACAAATTTGAGTAATTTTTTTTTACCGAATTTTTGGAATTAGGGAAGTATGAGTACAATTGCACTCTTTACAGACTGTCCTGTTTAGACAGATTGTTGTTATGTTTGCATATGTTTGCTTGTTTAATGATTCTATTTGAGGATAGGAGTATTTATAATGAAATGTCAAATTATAATTTTAGTTATTTCCTATAGTATAGAATGATAAGGTTTTGCATTTGATTTATACAAACTTTTCTCACGAGTTCTTATTGAGTTTTGTGTGGATGAAGTTTTTAAGGTTTAGGGAAACCGCGATATGAGAGGAATTAAGGAGACACAACAGCTCAAGGTTAGGGATTCCCAAGGCATCCCTAGTTAATATTTCAAGAAATATTAAGCATCTAAGATTGGGGATGCCCCGGTAGGCATCCCACCTTTCTTCATCAACAATGATCGGGTAGTATCGGTTGAGCCTAAGTTTTTACTTCTTCACATGATATGTGCTATCCTTGCAATGTAATTTTATTTTGGTTTTGCTTGATGTTTGAATAAAGTACTTAAGATCTGACATTCCTTTATGAGAGAGAGTCTTCACATAGTTACATAATTATTAGACTACTCATTGATCTTCACTTATATCTTTTTGGAGTAGTTTGTCATTTACTCTCGTTCTTCACTTATATCCTATGAGTAAATGGTTGAATGTATTGATTATCATAAATCTGAATTTATATATGTTTCATATGCTTATCCCATGGGGAGTAATGACTTTACATATAAGAAGTAGAGGTGGTAAATTTATTGAAAGTTAGCAAACATAGTATTGGTCAGTTGAACATTTCATGGAAGAATATTGAAGGAAGAGAGATTTCACATATAAATATACTATGTTGGATATATTCTATGATTGCGAGCCCCATTAATTATTTTCAAACTTGAGCAAATTAGTTGAAGTTGGACAAGGAAGACAACTTAATGAGTTACGTTTGGGTATATTTGTATAGAAGTTATATTTTATGTACCCTCCAACATGTGGTGCTTTCTATTTAGAATCTTTTGCTAGCCTAAATTTATTACTAAGCGGGAATACTGCTTGTGCATCCAAATTCCTTGAACCAAGTTTCTTCCATGAGTGTCCACCATATCTACCTTTATGCGGTATTTACCTACCGTTCCAAGTAAATTTGCATGTGCCAAACTCTAAACTTTCAAATAATAATCTATTTTGTATGCCCGAATCGCTCATGTAGCGACTAGGGACTATCAGTATCTTCCATGCTAGGTGGGTTATTCTCACGATGTGTATTTATTCACTTACCATTCACGAGAGAGTGGCTGGTAATTGGGATGCCCAGTCCTATGATCAAAAGATCAAAATCAAAATTGCAAATAAATTAAACAAAACTCCCCCAGGATTGTTGATAATTGGACGGTACCCGTTGACCAGCTGTGGGATGTGATTGTTGGTGGAGGGGGAGTAAAATCTTTACCTTTCTGTTTGGGAACCGCCTATAATGTATCTAGTATGGAAGATATTGGGAACTCTTGGTTGTTATGTTGACAATCAAAGCATACCTCTCAAAATTATTTTCATCTCTGTTTTAAAAGCTTCGAGCTCTGGCACCTCTGCAAATCCCTTCTTCCCTTTGCGAAGGGCCTATAATTTACTTTTATGAAAGAGCCAGTAGTATTCCTTCTCATTCCAACCTACTCTTTAGTTGGCAAGCATCATGTGATGGGGAAAGATCTAAGAATATATGGCCATTCAAATATATTCAATCATGAATTATTATTGTTGATAATTGTCTATATGATAAATAAGTTGGGAGGCGAAACACTAAGCCCCTATCTTTCTCTGTGTTCGATGGATGCTATTTGTTCTAAAAATATGCTTTGAGTGGTAGCAATCATGGAATACTATATGATAGTTGAGATGTGGGATTTGCTAAATCAAAGCTCTTACATAGACCCTTCCTGAAAATAAGATGAATTGAAATTTTTTGATGACTGAGAACATAGTTTGTTAGTTTTCAAGAAAGTTTATGATCTGTGCTTTAACATGTGAATAGCTTGCTACTTGATCATGAGAAGCTTTATTATATGAGCTACTGTTATGATGATGCTAGAAAGAGTGATTGAAATTATCATTGATCAAAATTGTGCACTTGCTATCGTTCACACTTCATAAATTATTTCTTTTATCATTTACCTACTCGAGGACGAGTAGGAATTAAGCTTGGGGATGCTGATACGTCTCCAACGTATCTATAATTTATGAAGTATTCATGCCATGTTTACAATAATTTTATATCATTTTGGTATGATTTGATTAGAACTAACCTGGACTGACGCAGTTTTCAGCAGAACTACCGTGGTGTTGTTTTTTGTGCAGAAAGATTGAGTTTTCCCTTTGAAGTTATCTTATCGGATTGAGTCTTTAAGGATTTGAGAACACTTGATGTATGTCTTGCATGTGCTTATCTGTGGTGACAATGGGATATTCACATGATCTACTTGATGTATGTTTTGGTGATCAACTTGCGGGTTATGCGACCTTGTGAAATTATGCATAGGGTTTGGCACACGTTTTCGTCTTGATTCTCCTGTAGAAACTTTGGGGCACTCTTTGAATTTCTTTGTATTTGTTTGAATAGATGAATCTGAGATTGTGTGATGCATATCGTATAATCAAACCCGTGGATACTTGTGGTGACATTGGAGTATTTAGGTGACATTAGGGTTTTGGTTGATGTGTGTCTTAAGGTGATATTTTAGTACGAACTCTAGGGTTGTTTGCGACGCTTAGAGGAATAGCCCAATAGATCAATAAAAAAGAATAACTTTGAGGTGGTTTCGTACCCTACAATAATCTCTTCATTTATTCTCCGATATATGACTTTGGAGTGACTCTTTGTTGCACGTTGAGGGATTGTTATATGATCTAATTATGTTATCGTTGTTGAGAAAACTTGCACTAGTGAAAGTATGAACCCTAGGCCTTGTTTCTAAGCATTGCAATACCATTTTTGCTCACTTTTGTTACTAGTTACCTTGCTGTTTTTATATTTTCAGATTACAAAACCCTATATCTACCATCCATATTGCACTTGTATCACCATCTCTTCACCGAACTAGTGCACCTATACAATTTACCATTGTATTGGGTGTGTTGGGGACACAAGAGACTCTTTTTTATTTGGTTGCAGGGCTGTTTGAGAGAGACCATCTTCATCCTACGCCTCCCACGGATTGATAAACCTTAGGTCATCCACTTGAGGGAAATTTTCTACTGTCCTACAAAACTTTGCGCTTGGAGGCCCAACACGAGTCTTCAAGAAGAAGGTTGTGTATTAGACATCAATGGCGGTGCGTAGCAACCATGTTGCGTATAAGTTGAGCATTACCTTATGTGTGTGAGGCTTCCATGGAAGAGGAGGGCTCGCGCCCCTCGACAACAAGAATTACCAGATTAAGAAAAGATAACTTGCGAAACCTTTTTCCGGTTTCAAAGATTCTTTTTATGTATCCTTTGTGACGCATTTGGTAGTTGAGGCGGTGAAGAAGATAGCGGCGGGTAAGGCATTCATTGTGCAAAGTAGGCATGCGAAAGAAAATTTCCTTTTACTTACCCGAGTTCGGAGCTCTCCAGGAGCGTTCGCAGATCTGCCCTGCAGTGTGTCTGACACCGCGGAGTTCTATCGGGCCGAGGAGGGAAGCTCGACGGAGAAGTTGTTCTGGTCTCAGTATACTGGGACCCAACACCCGATGCCCGTGAGCGACCAGCTGAAGCAACTGGTTGAGCTCCACAAGGCGGCCGAACAGGCCATGAGGGGCCTTATAGTCCGGATGTGGCCTGGCGGCTCCCTTCCCAACAGCTACTTCGTCCTGGTGAGGCGGCTCATAGATGCCTGCCCGCGGCTGGAAGTCATCAAGTGGTCCGTCTGCATTGAAGGTGCACGCAGGGCTCTTGCCCGTGCAAAGGTGCACTGGGCGAAGATGGACGCCAAAAAGCTGGTGAAGGAGGGGCCGCCGCAGGGCAAGGAGCATCGCCACCCCGAAATGTATTATGAAAGTGTCCTGAAGGGTGCCCGTCTCGTGGAGGACGAATGTACCAAAGATGTAATCTTTTAATGAACTTGCTCACGTGATCCTTGTGTTCATGAAAACTAGTTCATGTTCGTTATGCAACGCTTTTGTATTTTAAATATTACCTTCTGTGCGGCCGTTTATAAATTCTGAGAGTTGCTAGTCGTCGGCTTCTGCCCCCATGCAACTAGTGTTGGGCTGTTCGGGATGAATCTGAGCACTCTTTTTCCCATTCTTGGGTCCTTCGAGGGAGGTGTTCAGCGCAACGAACCAGGCAATCGGACTATAATGCTTTATCGCTCTCACTTAGCCATAGAAGTCTACAATTTTAAATTTTGGCGAAGCCCCTAGTGTTCGGAAAGCCGAATTTGGGGCGCTATACACGCCTAAGCGGACAAGGCCGGCTCCTCGCCCGAAGCGGAAAAAGTCTTTAGGGACTTGAGACCTCTCGAACAGCGACCAACTCTCGCCTCATCATGACAGTCAGTTTTAGCTTTCTCTACTGAGGTGCTCGGCCGGAAAAACCGGGGCACAATCGCAGTAGTTCTCCCGGTGCTACCTTAGCTGATATAGAGGAACGTAAGGTACCAAAACATGGGAGCCGGGCAAACCCAACTATTGACCCAAGACATGATTCAGAGCTGATGCATATAATGCTATAAGTTTGAGGTGCCGCACTGTCGAAAGTGTTCGGACTTCTCACGCCGAATTATGGGGTATACGGAAGCCCCTGGCGTATTTGCCGTATCACAGTGTACAGATGCTGATTGTCATAGATAAGCATATATATGAAAGAATATGGAATGCAATAATAGACTAGTACTATGCATTGTTTATTTAAGAGATGCGTTAAAGCATAATGATACAAATGGTGCAGTAAGCAAACAATAGGACTATTTGACATGTCCCATCCAAGGGTAAGATGCGGACTGGTATCTTAAAACAGGTATTTAGCTCGTTATCAGAGACCACCTGGGGATTCCGTTTGTACAACGTAGCTTCCTGCCTCCTTGGGTGTTGTATCATGTGTCCAGCTACCGTACTGCCGGAAAAGGCTTCCAGAGAGTAGTGTCTTTGCCGTTGTACCGAGACTAGGGCGGGGGCCGAATTGCTAGGCGAGCTCTGAGCGTGCCAGGCGATCCTGTTGCAGGTTATTCTGGACGCGCTTGACGGTGTCCGGGGGCTTGATCGCCGAACTGGTGGATTGCCTCAAAAGGCTGCTTTGGGCTTCTGCTGCGAGGGCTGCAGTGTGCTCCTCCGTACGGAGCGAGCGTTCTGTGTTTCCATTGACTGTGATGACCCCTCTAAGTCCTGGCATCTTGAGCTTGAGGTATGCGTAATGCGGTACCACATTGAATCTTGCAAATGCGGTGCGCCCGAGCAGTGCGTGATAGCCGCTCCGGAACGGGACGATATCGAAGATTAACTCCTCGCTTCGGAAGTTGTCCGGAGATCCGAAGACCACTTCCAGTGTGATTGAGCCTGTATAATGGGCCTCTACACCTGGGATAACGCCTTTAAAGGTCGTTTTGGTGGGTTTGATCCTCGAGGGGTCTATACCCATTTTATGCATCAGATCCCGTAAAGCAGGTTCAGTTGCCGCCGCCGTCCATAAGGACTCGAGTGAGGTGATATCCGTCGATGATTGGGTCTAGGACCAATGCGGCGGATCCGCCATGACGGATACTCGTGGGGTGGTCCCTATGATCAAATGTGATCGGACAAGAGGGTTATGGGTGGAACTTTGGGGCGACGGGCTCCATCGCGTATACGTCCCTTAGTGCACGCCTGCTCTTTGGGGATGTGTGTTGCGTATATCATGTTTACTGTCCTCACTTGTGGGGGGAACCTCTTATGTCCTCCCGTGTTCGGCGGCCGGGGCTCCTCCTCGTCATCGCTGTGCAGCCCCTTGTCCTTGTATTCGGCATTTATCTTGCCGGCCTGCTTGAACACCCAACATTCTCTGTTGGTGTGATTGGCTGGCTTATCGGGGGTTCCGTGTATTTGACACGAGCGATCGAGTATGCGGTCCAAACTGGATGGGCCTGGAGTACTTCTTTTGAATGGCTTTTTCGCTGACCGGATTTAGAGCCTCTGAATCCGGCGTTGACTGCCGTGCCCTCGGCGTTATCACCGTTGCTGCGGCGCCTGTGTTTGCTGCGACGTGACCTGTTGTTGCTGTCCTTGGTATCCAAAGTGCGAAGGTTCCTTGATATGTTATTGCTACGAGCCAGCCAGCTATCCTCTCCCGCGCAAAAGCGGGTCATGAGTGTTGTGAGGGCTGCCATTGATTTTGGCTTTTCCTGATCGAGGTGCTGGGCGAGCCACTCGTCACGGATGTTGTGCTTGAATGTCGCTAGTGCTTCTGCATCCGGACAGTCGACAATTTGGTTTTTCTTTGTTAGGAACCGTGTCCAGAATTGCCTGGCCGATTCCCCTGGCTGCTGAATTACGTGGCTCAGGTCATCGGCGTCCGGTGGTCGCACATAAGTGCCCTGGAAATTCTCGAGAAATGCGTCTTCCAGATCCTCCCAACAGCCGACGGAGTCTGCTGGCAGGCTATTCAGCCAATGCCGGGCTGGTCCTTTGAGTTTTAACGAGAGGTATTTGATGGCATGTAGATCATCACCGCGGGCCATGTGGGTGTGGAGGAGGAAGTCCTCGATCCATACCGCTAGATCTGTTGTACCATCATATGATTCGATGTTTACAGGTTTGAAACCTTCTGGGAATTCATGCTCCATTACTTCATTGGTGAAGCATAGGGGGTGTGCCGCGCCTCTGTGCTGGGCTATGTCGCGATGCAGCTCGTATGAGTCCTGCTGCTGTATTCGCCCGTCCGAATTGCTTTTATCAGATCCGGCGAGGCGGTCACCGTCCCTTGTAGGGCACGGCCCGTGATCCATAGATCGATCTACCATGTCTTGCCCTGTCTTCCAATACGCCTCGCAGGTCTCGCGTGTTTCCGTTGCCTTGGTATGTTTGTTTGGATGGCGGCGTGGTGCAGGCTGATTTCCGTGTCAGATCGCCTCTCTATCTCGCCACGGGTGGCCGATCAGCCGTGATCGAACGCGGGGTGACCTCTGGAAGGGCGTTCGAGTTCGTACTCCTCACCGCAAGGACCTCGGTCCATCTATCCGCTAGCAGATCCCGATCAGCTTCGTTGTTGTTGCTTTTTCTTCAGGCTGTTTGCTGTGGCAATAAGCCGGCGCTTGAAGCGCTCCTGCTCGACGGGATCCTCAGGCACGATGAATTCTTCGTTGTCGACGCTCACTTCGTCTTTGGAGGGAGGCATATAATTGTCGTCCGCCGTTTCTCCCTCTGCCGCTCTCTTAGGAGGGCTGGCTTGTTCATCCTCCGGCTCTTCATCGTTCTGGAGGGGATTGTCATCATCTTCGGCACTGTCCGGAGTGTTGTTATCTCCTGTGCCGGTATCACCGCTTTTGCTGTGGTGAGACTTAGAGCGGCGCCGTTGACGTCGACGCTGAGTTTGCTTCTTGGAGGGGTCATCCTCCGTTGTCTTGTCGCTATTGCCTTCTTTGGGTGTGTCCACCATGTATATATCATATGATGAGTTGGCGGTCCAGTGCCCTGTGGGCAGCGGCTCCTGTTCGCCTCCGGCATCGGTGTCCATACCATCGATGTCTTTGGAGTCGAAGTCGAGCATGTCAGTTAAATCATCGACAGTGGCTACTAAGTGGGTGGTGGGTGGGGATTGAATTTCTTCGTCGTCCGCATCCCACTCTAGCCGGACATAGTTCGGCCAAGGTTCTCCGGACAGGGAGAGAGATTTCAATGAGTTCAGTATGTCGCCGAAGGGCGAGTGCTGAAAGATATCTGCGGAGGTGAACTCCATGATCGGCGCCCAATCGGATTCGATAGGTATGGCGCGGGTGGTACGCAGTCTGTGGCCATGGGCAAGTCCGTCAGTTCGGTGACACGACTCTCGTGAGGGGTAAGGTCAATATTCGGCTCTATCGCCACTGAGGGCGCGACCTTCGTGGTGGAGTCTATCCTCCCGTCCTCGGATGGCGCGATCTGCTCCGGACTAGAGGCCAGAGTAGTTGCTGGCGTGATCTCCCGAACACCGTCCGACGGCAGAGCTATATCGTGCTCGTTGTGATCATGCGACACACCTGGCATGGGCCCGAACCCGTCGAAGATCAAGTCTCCACGGATATCGGCAGTGTAATTCAAGTTTCCAAACCTGACCTGATGGCCAGGGGGGTAGCTTTCGATCTGCTCTAGATGGCCAAACGAGTTGGCCCACAGTGCAAAGCCGCCGAACACGAAGATCTGTCCGGGGAGGAAAACCTCACCCTGGACCGCATCGTTGTCGATGATCTAAGGGGCCATTGAACCTTGCAGCGACGACTCCGTGGAACTCTCAATGAAAGCACCAATGTCGGTGTCAAAACCGGCGGATCTCGGGTAGGGGGTCCCGAAATGTGCATCTAAGGCGGATGGTAACAGGAGGCAAGGGACACAATATTTACCTAGGTTCGGGCCCTCTCTATGGAGGTAATACCCTACTTCCTGCTTGATTGATCTTGATGAATATGCGTATTACAAGAGTTGATCTACCACGAGCTCATAGAGGCTAAACCCTAGAAGCTAGCCTATGGTATGATTGTTGTTGTCCTACGGACTAAACCCTCCGGTTTATATAGACACCGGAGGGGGCTAGGGTTACACAGAGTCGGTTACAACATAAGGAGATCTACATATCCGTATAGCCAAGTTTGCCTTCCAGGCCAAGAGAGTCCCATCCGGACACGAGACGAAGTCTTCAATCTTGTATCTTCATAGTCCAACAATCCGGCCAAAGGATATAATCCGGCTGTCCGGATACCCCTAACACTACTGGAAACTGGGAATTTGCCATCAGCCAGCTCTTTGCCATCTGCCAGCTGATGGCAAAGAACGTCTTTGCCATCTGCTTATAAAAAACAGATGGCAAAGAACTGGCAGACGGCAAAGAACATGGTTGCCATCACCAATTCTTTGCCATCTGCTAGTGGATGGCAAATAATCTTGCCATCTGCCGCCAGATGGCAAAGAGGTTGGCATCTTTGTGGCCGTCAAGAGTGTAACGGCGTACCAGCCCCACCTCTTTGCCATCTCGCCAAATGAGGGCAAGATTCTTTGCCATCTGGCCGCGAATGGCAAAGAGATGGGGTTACTTTTTTCCGTGTAAAAACTGTGGGGTTATCCCTCCTCTCTCCTCACCCATCCAGGTAAAAACAAATGACGTCAGATCTCCTCATCCACGCACCGAACAACCCCGTCAATGGCGCTCGGCCCGTCGCTCCCCGCCCGTCGCTGGCCTCCCCGCCCGTCGCTGCCCTCCCCGCCACCTTGTCGCCGCCCCCGTTGCTCCCTGTCGCCGCCGCCGCGTCGCTCCCCGCCCGTTGCCGCCCTCCCCTCGTCCACGACCCGCCCGTCGAGGTCCAGTCCGCGACGGATCCGCCTCGCCGGCGTCTTCCACACCGCCGCCGGACGCCGATATCAGGCGCGCCTCTCCTCCCTTTCTACCGTAGATTTCTTTTGGTCTGGTTCGGGGTTGGCGTCGGGCCCTGGGATCACGCGAATGGCGCTCGGGCCGTGATCCGGCTGCTGGGTGGAGATGTGGATGCCGCGTGCCTAGTGCCTAGTGACACGACCTGGTTCGTCTCTGTTTTTTTTCTGGGAGAATGGGTTGTGATCTGCTTGTTCGTCGACAGGCCCCGGTTGCCGGGATGCCGCGTTTTGTTAGTATTTCTTGCTGGGGCTGCAGCCGAGGGAGATGCATAGTGGACGGTGGCAGAGCGGGTCGGCAGAAGCGTGGTCGGAGGCGGGGTGGTGGTGTGATGGCTGGGCGGCGCGTGCATGTGTTGCCGTGTTGGGGCTGTGGTGGCTTGTGTGTGGTCTCTGCTAGGCAATGAGAGATCTAAAGTGAGATGATTAAGAGGTCCGCGCCTTGAGCTCGCTCCCGGCCGTCCAGCGCTGCTAGATCCTCCTCGGGTAGCGGCTTCCAGCTGTTCGGCACCGCCCGCTCCTCGACCTCGCGCCTGTTCAGGGGCGCCTCGTGTCGTTGGGTGTTGAGAGCTGCAAGTACCTTAAATTTGTCACCACAACCCTTCTCTGTTTCATCCTCATACTACATCGTCATACGCCGTCGTTGACTTCCTGCCGAACCCCCGGTTGGCAGGAAATGACTGAACTCGTGATGCTCTTTCTTCCAGCGATTTCGCTTTGCTGGTCCGCTCTTCGCTCTTACTATTTCCAGATTTTTTTTGTATAGCAGTTAGATATTGGAGGTAGCTGTGTGCTATCTATGGACCATATGGTACTGCTCGGAACAACCTGATTGCGTTGCTCCAAGTGCAATTGAAATTCGAACACACCACATTGCTCGGCTGCATTTTGTAAGAAAGAAGTTAGGAGAACCATTGACTGATTTCATTGGAGGAATGAGGTACAGTGGTTATATGCATGGTGACTAAATCAAGTTTTTTTACCTATGCTTACAACCTGTAGGTGAATTTGTGTCTATGCTCCGTGGCGTCGATCTGTAAATCTTCCGATGCTATTTTGTGCCATATGGGCAAACACTAAGTTCTGAGGAAGAGATGTCATATGTGTACCATATGGACAAACACTCTACATTCTAAAGGACGGGCAGAACGTGCATCCCCTGGGTATGTTTATTTATTTACCATTCATTTTGTTAAACATATTTAAGTGCACTTGAAATGTTGTTGTCTTGAATAGTACAAGTTCTGGAATGAAAGGAAATTTCAGTACTCCATAGGTTTGGTGATCAATTGTCGTTCTTTTTAATGACGGTAGACATTGTTGGACAGGAAATTCCCCCTTTGTCATGTTTTCATGTCGTGACTATTAAAATAAATTATACTACCATGTTCTGTTTTTTATATCTATTACACTGTACTGTCCTTGTGATTATAATCACAAATGATAATCTACATAATCCACCATTTGAAACGATTAATAGCTCTTGCCAAAAAAGAGGATGAACATAAAAATATCTTTCTGCAGTTTAGACCTGTTTGCAAGGCCCCTTATGTATACATTACCAATGCAGTACTGTTTATTATCCGTGATTTTTTATTACTATTATTATTCTCTTTTAGTGAGGAGCTTGATAGGAAGAGATCTCAAGCGCGATCTCAAGCGCACGCACTATACGAGGCTTCGTGGAGGAAGGATTCTATGCTGTTCTATTATCTCCCTTCTAGAACAGTTTTAACATGGTCCCTCTGTAGTTCTTTTCTCAGATATGTACCTTGCATAGGGTATAGTTCATGGTGATAATTCCATTATATTTTTATCAATACACCACATCAATCTTATAACTAGCTAGAAGAAACGGCCTACCTCATGCTCCCATTTGAGTCTTGTGTGCAAGCTCATATTATGAAATGATATAAGCATGCTTGATTCAAGGAAGTTGCTGGTCTGATGTCACGTTATACAACTTGTCCTGCTACATTCCTGAAGTACTAAAAAATGGAAAATAATGCATTTCCTTCTAATTCATATTTTTATTTTTGATTGTACTACGAATGTATATGAGATTATCATATATTTCGTCGAACGATCGCCTCGTCGCTGTTTTATTCCTCTGCTTTTGTATCGGACCATCGTTGGTCGATCAATTGGGGCGCACAATCATCATTTTCACCTATCGCTTTTTGTAACTGCAGATTGTCTTACTTAACCCGGCAACAAAGAGAGGAGGTTGCAAAGAAGCACCTAAGGGGAATACATGTCTGCATTTTTCCCGACCGAGGTAATCCGTTCATCTTATCATGTTAGTTTTCTTATATGTTACCACTCCCTTGTGTAGATAAGTATTCTGCTTCAGGTATCAAGGAAATTAAATTTTCTGGAGGAAGTGCTTTCTTCAATATCAGATTGCTATAAAGGATGAGATGCTCCACACATTTTGAGAGCTTAGAGGTTAGTTTCTAGCAGAGCTAGTGACGGAACTGAAAACTGTTTCAGTCGAGGTTGAGGATAAATCTTATGCTACCACATGTTTAGAGTTTGTGATAAGAACCAAAATATCAAGGTTTAAAAAGTGGATGCTTCGAGTATGATAGATCCTATGTTTCTGTGTTAATCTATTTCAAATATCTTTAATCAGAGTCAAAGCATGACATAATAGTTGGGTGTTTACCTGTGTTTTTTCTGCATCTCCATCCAGATTTGTGTCCCAGATCATGGAGGAATTACCCTCTCTGCTGGTGCGTTTACAAAGGCATTATTTGTAGTTCTATTGGGAAGACAGTTAGCGACCCGAGAGGCTGCTGAAGCTGCTATTCCCCTCCTCGAGCTGGCGGACTGATGATGGAGGACCCGCCCTCTTCGCTGCACCGGTGCCGCCGCTGCCACTTCTGCTTCTGTTGCCCGTTGGCCTAGGGCGGCGCATGTCCTCTGCTTCTAAGGCTTCTTTTGCTGATGGTCTTCAAGGTGCTGCTGCTGCTCCCAAGCTGTGTCTGGCTTCGCTGCTGCAGCACCATGCCGTCTTCAGCGACTCACCAACGACGGCAGCTCCTCCGCTTCAGGGCTACTGCGGCATGCGCGTCTCCCTCCTCCAGTGCACTCATCGGCCTCATTCTTCCGCCCAAGTGCTCTCCAAGTCTATTATGAGTAGTTCAAGTCTGAATGAGTAGTTCTTCCTTGTTTCTTGGGGGTAATGTGCAGTAATGAGCAGTTCTTCGTTGTTTCTCCAAATCTTGTGAGCTGAAAATCTAGGTTTAGTCATTTTCAATTGTCTAAGTGGATAACATGCTTTTTTAGTTAAGCCGGACAGTTGATCGGTTAGAAATCTATGCTTTCATATTCAGTTAACAAGCCGTGAGGTGAGCTAGTGCTGAACATTCTTGCTATAGATGCATCATGCTGTACTAGATGAACTTGTGACTATCCTGTTGTTGATGAAGTTGTGAGTATCTTGCTTTAGATGCATTAGTTGTTGATTCATCCTGCTGTAAGCTGAAACTTGTGAGTATAGACAACATTTGTAGATGAACATTTTTTGGTCATCTACCACAAAAATTGAAACTTCCAAATATTTGTAAAAGTTTGGAGCAGCAGAGGGAATATGTTTGCAACTCAATTCTGCAGACATTTTACACTGAAATTTGAGGGAGTTTTGCACAGTTCTACAGCATGATGACATTCTGCAAACATTTTTTTTTACTGAAAACCACTAATATATCAAGTGGTGTCACACTACACTGCTCCACCCTGCTACTGACTGAACTGGTTTTGAGCTCACTAATTGATGCCATTCGCTCACTCACTGCTCTCAGGGAGGCTGTGCGGCACCGAGCGGGTGTACGGCGAGGTCTTCGTAATGGCGTCAAGTCACCCTTGCCATATGGATCATATGTAAGCTCTTCCTGCTCCTACAGGAGTACATTTTCATGCTTCAAATATGAACCATAAGCAGACCATAAGCAGCATGTCCATCTTTTTAATTTATGCAGATTTAGTAAATTAATTTCTTGATCTTTTTGGAACCATTTTTCTCAGAAGCAAAATAATGTGCAGTAAGATTATGCCATTATGTTAACATTATGTGTAGTAAGATTCTGCCATTTTGTGTCTCTGCATTTCAATTGTCAACACATATTGGTCTGTGTATTGAACAAAACATATAGGCTGTTCTTCGAAAGTTTGAGTATTGATTTCGTAAAGAAAAAAAGTGTAAATGCGTTAATGTATTGATAGTACTGATGCTGATGTTAATTTGGACGCCTCAAGCATTTATTTATCCTTTTTGTTGAAATGGAGTCTGCATACAAATGGAGTATGGAAATGCATAAATCTGAACTGACCAAATTGTACGATGCTCAAGGTGTAAGATTGATCAATTGATCAAGATTACAAAAGAATGCACACAAGGAGCATTAAAAGGCATAAAAGGAGATTTAATTTCAGGTTGATTGTTTAGTCCATCACCATAGCACTTTTTTCCTAACACTTTCGACAACCATAGCACTTTCTTATCGAACTCCTGCATGCACTCCTACTAGAGTACTCCTTCAAAGACATGTTCAATTGTAGTCTTCTTCTTCTAGTCTTCTTCTAACTTTCTTCTTTCCCATTTTGTAGATTTGCTTCAGATCACAGAAGCTTGGGTTGATGGAGTGCTTGTCTTTAGTTTTTGTTTTGAGTTTGTGAAACTTGCTACCTATGATGAAACTGTGTAATATTGATGAAACTATGTATATGTATGGATGAAACTTGCTACTATTGGTAACATGTGTTGGACATGTGTTCGATATATATGTGTTGAATATGCTATATTGGTCATATAAATATATTTGTGTTTGATTTTCTGTGAAAATGAATTGATATAAGAAAATAATAATTAAATGGGGCAATATAGGCACTTTGCCATCTGGCGGCGGATGGCAAAGAGCTTTTGCCATCGTGTGGCAGATGGCAAAGAGGCCACGTGTCATCTACACGTAAAATTTGGGCTGGCCTATTTGGGCCCTTTGCCATCTCATGAAGCAGATGGCAAAGCTCTTGTTATCTGCCGCCAGACGGCAAAGCATGCAGCCTTTGCCATCTGCTGGCAGATGGCAAAGAGCCTACAGCCTTTGCCATCTGCTAACCCCGTTAAGAGGCTTTGCCATTCGCCGAAGATGGCAAAGCCACGTTTTTTGCCATCTCGCCACAGATGGCAAAGCCACGTTTCTTGCCATCAGCCGCCAGATGGCAAAGAAGCCTTTACCGCGAGGTTTCGCATAAACTGTTTGCCATCTGCTGGTAGATGGCAAAGCCTTTGCCATCCGCCGACCATGCCTTTGCCATCTGCCATGGCAGATGGCAAAGTGCCAGATTCCAGTAGTGTAATCTAGGACGCCCTCAGTAGCCCCCGAACCAGGCTTCAATGACGATGAGTCTGACGTGCAGATTGTCTTCGACATTGCAAGGCGGGTTCTTCTCCAAATTCTGAATACTTGTTTGAATAGTGTCCGGCTTCTCATGAATGTTGCACTCCTTGGCTTCTGCGCCCAATAATGGAGATCCTCCACGCGTCGAGCGAATGCGAGAAGCCGGGGCATTTTTATAATTGCCGCCCTAGCCATGTTGGCAAATCGCCTATTAAAGAGACGGGGATTCACAGATCCATATCATACCATACTCCCACAACGAGTATCCATCGGAGCACGCCTGGAGAAAATCCATTCCAACATGGCCAGTCGCCGCAGCTCCTCCTCTCGCCCCCGTAGCCCTAAGCCCGGTGAATGGAAGAAGTGTTCCGTCCCGCATAGACAACTAGTGAGACTACAGACCCAGGGATTTCTCCCCCCAGCGTATATGGTCCCCGTTCGAGCCGGGCTTGCCACCTATAATGGCGGAGAACAAGCAGAGAGCTTCCCCAATCCCTCCAAAGTGGAATGGGTATGCCTTGTCCCTTATTTATTAAGGGACTGGGATTTCAATCCACCTGCTCCTCATGGGCTCCTGGAGTTCTACGGCCTCCAGCTGCATAATTTCACTCCTGCCTCCATATTGCACATTGCTGGCTATGTCGCTCTTTGTGAACTGTTTCTGGGCTGCGAAGCTCACTTCGAGCTATGGAAGAGGCTATTCTTCCTCGTACCCCGTACACAGGGGGGTCACTGTTTCAAGTGGGCGGAGCCGAAATATGGCGCATCGCCGGGACCGGATACCTGTCTGGCACCCCAAAGAAGGCGTCCGAAGACTGGCCTTCAGAGTGGTTCTATATAGAGGACGTCCCTCTTCCGGATCCTATTCGGATCGGCCTTCCTGAGTTTAATAATGCTCCTCTGAAGAAACGCCTAAGCTGGCGACCAAGGAGCCCTCAGGAGGAAGACGATAGAGACGTTTCTTACCTGATGAGCCGGATAAAGGTCCTGGTTTCTATCAGTACTGAATACAACCGAAGTTTTGTCAATATGCATTATGCGAGGGGTGCAGCCGCTTCAATACCGAGGCCGCCCAATGTGGGACTTTAACGGGGAAGACGATGCCACCCGCTGCGGCCGTAAGGGGCCGGACTCCGTTGCCGCTCTGGCAAAAACTCTGTCCGGTCTATACAAGGCAGAGGAAGAGGAGTTCCTCCGCATCAAACCGCGGGACGGATTCTCCATGTACAATCCTTCGAGCTGGGTAAGCTGCCACTTTTCATGCCCTTCCCTTCCGCATTTCCACAATAAATGTCTTATATTGCCCGTTCACCGCAGGAGCTGCGTAAGGCAGTGAGGGAGATAACTAACCCACCTCCACAACCAGAGGAACCTGAACGGTCCCTCGACCCCGGTCTTCAAGAGGATCTGGACATATTCGTGGAGCTAATCGATAGGATATTTTATCAATCCAGCCGTGATGGGACCATGGTGGCTATTATAGCCGATTGTCCGGGGCTACTGCCTGCCTCGCAGGTAGGTGAGACCAGGGGCCCAACCTTTGAGAAGTATCCCTTTCCACGCACCTTACCTTCCGTATCTGCACGGTGTCTTACAGGGAAGGTCCTCCGGACGCCATGCCGAGCCCGTGGCGAGTTATCTGCAAGGGGTACCGAGGCCAGGCGGGCTGAAAAGAAAAGCGGTTTGAATTGAGACGCCGACGCAGAGGTATGATATAAAACCTCGCTCTGTGGATTTGTCTTTGAAAACATAATAACACCCATGCTTCCCAGAAGGAAAAATACTCGTCGGACTATATCCGGAGAAGTTGCCGATCACGCCTCCACTAGCTGGGCTCCAGGGCCGGACACAGAGGCGGGGCATGCGTCAGACGTTCCCCCTATAGAGGATGCGGATAAAATCTCTGCTACAAATTCCGAAGTGGAGAGCGCCATGAATCACAGGTGCCGCCGGGCCGTACTCTGTGACGCTTGTTTCTCCCAAGAGGCATTTGATGCCTTCAATTCGGGAGACGCGTACATCCATGCTGCTCAAAATGGTGTTGCCAGAGCCACGGACCAGTATGTAAAGGATATACGGGTAAGAGAATTTGATGATTATATATATCAGTAGCCCCCAAAACTTGAAACAGTTGGCACAACTGATTTAAGGATCATTATATGTGCCGGTTCTTACAGAGAAGAATACCCAATTGTCTCAAGAGCTGGAAGAGTGCAAGGCCCAGCTACGGGCCGCAGTGGCCGCATTGAAGGAGTCGAGAAGGCCCCCTCTGGTAACACCTGCTTTAAAGAGTGACAGGTACCATATAGGATGCAGCATGCATGATATTCTGACAATAAATATTGCAGATGACGCTGGAGTGAATCCGGATGAGCAACATGTCATACGGCGGCTAAAGGCTGGCGAGCGCGTGGTTACAAAGGTTAGGCAGGAGAAAAACGATCTCCAAGATGCCAATACCCACCGAGCGTGGAACTAAAGGATGTTCGCGCCCAGCTGTCAGACTCCGTGAAGGAGAACAAGCGGCTTCGACGTGGCATTTTCAGTAAGTGCTTGAACGAACTTCAAAAAGAGTTCGGCGAGGAAGCCCGATAACATAGTCATGTCTGCATGTATGCTGACAGGTCGTCCCGCGAACGAGATGCCCGGGTCTGCGGGTGATCTTCTACCAGAGCTCTCCCAACTGCACGAACAAGTTTGGCAGGTGATGCAAGGTATTGCCCAGGCCTTGTGGCCATCCGTCTCCCTGCCCGAAGGCCTTGGAGGACTTGCAGAGAAGCTCAAGGGAGCGCGGCGGTGCTTCCGATTATGGAAGGTATCGGCCTGCCGTCAAGGTTCCAGGGAAGCCTGGGCCATGGTGAAGACGCGGTATACCAAGGGTGACCCAAACCACATGGCCGAGGTCGGACCTGTGGGGCCCGATGGGAAAGAAATCCCTGTCAGTTTGTTGTATCACCAAGTAGAGTTAGCCACCAAGTATTCCCAACAGGATTGTAGGCTAGACAGCCTGTTGGATGGCATAGAAGAAGAATTTAATCAGTCTAAGTGACTATGTAATTTGAATGACATGTAGAATGTCTCTAGCCGGATTGTAAATCATTTGTCATGGCAGACCTTTTCGCTTCAACCTCTGGACCCGATAGTCCGGAGTGTATCCGAATACCAGCGCAGTTATGTAAAAACCGGGGTATGCATAGAAACCAGGCGTTGGGGTCATAAGTGCTTGAAATGCATAAGTACCCAACTAGTTATGTTATATTACATGGGTAGTCGTAAACATCTTCCAGGAGAATAGTTCCGTTAAGGGTTCTTTCCTCGGGTACGCATGCCCTAATGTGCATGTCCGAATCATGAAGAGACGCAGCGAAAACATCTAGGGCAAGTGGAAAAAACAAAAGTCATCTTTTATTCACCGACAAAATATTCCCTTAAGAACGCTTAGCTTTCGGCTTCACCCGGTCTGAGGTACACATCCGCTGACCGGCAGTAACAATCGCAGAGGTGCTCCCCTTATGCCCTAGCCGAATTAACGGGAACGTAGGGCATAAATACAAGAGCCAGGCAACCCAGCTTGGCCAAAACTTAAGTCATATCGATGCATATAGTGGAAAAAAAGGTACATGTGGAAGAATACCCATGTGCGGGGCATGAAGCCCATAAAATATTTAAGCTTCTGTATAGGAAGCCCCCAGGTATAATGAGCGCGGCTGGCGCATCAAGATTGTGTAGTCAAAACACATTTTAGCCCTTCAAGGCCTCGAAAGAAAAGGGGAAGAAAGAAAGAAAGAAAAGACAGATAACGAATGTATAAAAATTTGACAGAGGTAAGGAGACGAACACGGAGTCCGGCACTAGGCATAGAATCTTCGGAGTCTCGCTGCGTTCCATGGATTTGGCTTGAGGTGGTTGTCCGATGCATCCCGCAGACGGTACGCTCCGCTGGTTAAGACCTGGTCAATAATGAAGGGACCCTCCCATTTGGGCTTGAGCTTGTCCTTTTTCATTTCCGGTAGGCGTAGAACGAGTTCGCCAACGTTATAAGTTTTGGCCCGTACTTCTCTGCTTTGGTATCTTCTAGCCTGTTACACGTAGAATGCGGAACAAGCTTTTGCCACGTCAAGCTCTCCTCGAGGGCATCCAAACCGTCCTGCCGATCAAGCTCGGCCTCTCTCTCTTCATACATGCGCACTTGAGGTGAGTCATGAATTATGTCGTAGGGCAGAACCGTCTCTGCGCCGTACACCATAAAGAACGGTGTGTATCCGGTAATGCGATTCGGCGTGGTCCGCAGCCCCCAGAGTACCGAGTCGAGCTCCTCTACCCAGTGCGTGATAGATTCCTTGAAGGACCGCACTAATCTGGGTTTGATGTCGCTCATGATAAGACCATTTGCTCGTTCGACTTGACCGTTAGTTTGTGGATGATAGACAGAAGCATAATCGAGCTTGATGCCCATGTTGCTGCACCATATTTTCACCTCATCGGCAGTGAAGTTCGTGTCGTTGTCAGTGATGATGCTATTGGGGACACCATAACTGTGTACAAGCCCGTATATAAAGTCTATCACTGGTCCGGATTCGGCCGTTTTAACAGGTTTGGCTTCTATCCATTTGGTGAATTTATCCACCATTACCAGTAAGTATTTTTTCTTATGGGTTCCCCCTTTAAGGGGTCCAACCATGTCCATCCCCCAGACCGCAAAAGGCCAGGTAATGGGGATTGTTTGTAGGGCGACGAGTGGCATATGGCTTTGGTTTGCAAAGAGCTGGCTACCGACGCAGCGTTGGACCAAGTCCTGTGTGTCTGCTTGGGCTGTCGGCCAATAAAATCCTGTACGGAAGGCCTTACTTACGAGGGCCCGGGCTGCGGCGTGGTGGCCACCGAGTCCGGCGTGAATTTCTTCCAGAATCTTCCGCCCTTCCTCTTCGGAGATGCACCTTTGAAGGACTCCGGTAGTGCTTTTCTTATAGAGCTCTCCCTTGTGGACCTTGTAGGCTTTATATCGTCGCACAATGCAGCGTGCCTCATTTTGGTCCTTGGGAAGTTCCTGCCTGGTTAGGTAGGCCAGGAATGGTTCAGTCCATGGGGCGATGACGGCCATTATTACGTGGGCTGAAGGTGTTATTTCGGTGGCGGAGCCGCCGATTATGTCAGAGTGTTCGGCATCTGGCGTTGTAGCCTGGTCCGGACTGTTGTTGCATGTTTCCCCTTCCCATGCCACATATGGCTTAAACAACCTTTCCAAGAATATGTTGGGTGGGACCGGATCGCGCTTAGCACCGATACGAGCAAGGACGTCCGCCGCTTGATTGTTTTCCCAAGCTACATGGTGGAATTCGAGTCCCTCGAACCGAGCTGACATCTTGAGTACGGCATTGTGATAAGCCGCCATTTTCGGATCTTTAGCATCGAAGTCTCCGTTTATTTGGGATATTGCGAGGTTCGAATCCCCGCGCACCTCCAGTCGTTGAATGCCCATGGAGACTGTCATCCGGAGACCATATAATAGGGCCTCATATTCGGCGGCATTGTTGGAGTCTGTATACAGTATTTGGAGTACATATTGGACTGTATCTTCGGTAGTGGGCGTCAAGACGACGCCAGCCCCCAGACCGGCCAACATTTTAGAGTCGTCAAAGTGCAAAATCAAATTGGAGTATGCGCCGTATTCCTTAGGGAGTTCGGCTTCTGTCCATTCGGTGACAAAATTGGCCAATACCTGCGACTTAATAGCTCGCTGAGGTTTATATGTTATGTCGAACGGGAGGAGCTCTATGGCCCATTTGGCAATCCGGCCTGTGGCGTCGCGGTTGTTTATTATCTCGTTCAGTGGCACTTCGTGAGGCCATCGTGATTGAACACTCTTGAAAGTAGTGTCGTAGTTTTCGGGATGCCATGAATACCGCATAGGCTATCTTTTGATAATGCGGGTACCGTGATTTGCATGGGGTGAGGACAGTGGATACATAATTTACCGGCCTTTGAAGGGGGAATTTATGTCCGTCCGTTTCTCGTTCGACGACGAATGCTGCGCTTACGACTTGATGAGTCGCTGCTATATATAGCAGCATCGGTTCGCTGATGTTTGGCGCGGCCAGGATTGGGTTGGTGGCCAGTATGGCTTTTATTTCTTCCAGTCCGGCCGTGGCAGCATCCATCCACTCGAAGTGTTTGGTGCACCGAAGAAGGCGATAAAGGGGTAGTGCCTTTTCTCCTAATCGGGAGATGAAGCGACTTAAGGCCGCAACGCATCCAGTTAACTTCTGGATTTGCTTGAGGTCTGTTGGGATGGCCAATTGTGACAGGGCTCGGATTTTAGCCGGGTTCGCTTCAATCCCTCTACTGGAGACGATGAAGCCCAGGAGCTTTCCGGCGGGCACGCCAAAAACGCATTTTTCCGGATTGAGCTTGATGTCGTATGTTCGGAGGTTGTTGAACGTAAGCCTCAAGTCGTCTATTAAAGAGTCAACGTGTCTGGTTTTGACGACCACATCGTCTACGTATGCTTCCACTGTTTTGCCGATTTGTTTTCCCAGGCATGTCTGAATCATGCGTTGATACGTTGCACCGGCGTTCTTAAGCCCGAAAGGCATTGTGTTGAAACAGAAGGGATCGTACGGCGTGATAAACGCCGTTGCGGCTTGGTCGGACTCGGCCATCTTGATTTGGCGGTAGCCGAAGTATGCATCGAGGAAGCACAATGAGTCGTGTCCCGCAGTGGTGTCGATAATTTGATCGATGCGGGGGAGGGGGAAGGGATCCTTTGGGCAAGCTTTATTGAGGTCTTTGAAGTCGACACATAAGCGCCAGGATTTGTCCTTCTTTGGTACCATCACCAGGTTTGCTAGCCAGTCCGGGTGTTTTATTTCTCCGATGAATCCGGCCTCCAATAACTTGGCTAGCTCCTCACCCATAGCTTGTCGCTTAGGTTCGGAGAAGCGCCGAAGAGTCTGCTTGACCGGCTTGAACCCTTTTAGAATGTTAAGGCTATGCTCGGCCAACTTGCGTGGGATTCCTGGCATATCTGATGGGTGCCAGGCAAATATATCCCAGTGCGGCGTCCACATCGGGGTTTAACTGTGCCCCAATTGAGGCTGTTTTTGTAGGGTCCGTTGGGTGGACTTGGAATTTGACTATTTCGTCCGCTGGTTTAAAAGGGGTGGACTTGGATCTCTTGTCGAGTATCACGTTGTCCCTGTCCACGGTCGAGCGTAGCGCGGTTAACTCCTCGGCCGCTAGGGCTTCGGATAGTGCCTCGAGGGCTAGTGCGGCTGTTTTGTTTTCTGCGCGGAGCGCTATGTCCGGATCACTAGCTAGAGTGATGATTCCATTGGCCCCGAGCATTTTGAGCTTCATGTACCCATAATGGGGTATAGCTTGGAAGATCGTAAATGCCTCCCGCCCTAGAAGGGCGTGATATCCGCTACTGAACGGGGCCACTTGGAATGTTATTTATTCGGACCTGTAATTTTCCGGTGTGCCGAATACCACATCTAGTGTGATTTTCCCAGCACAACGTGCCTCCCGACTAGGGATGATTCCTCTAAAGGTTGTGCTGCTTTGCTCAATGGGGTTTTAGTCTATTTCCATTTTGTGAAGGGTTTCCTCGTAAATGAGGTTTAATCCGCTGCCGTCGTCCATGAGCACTTTAGTGAGCCGAAAGCCGTCCACAATTGGACTAAGGACTAGTGCAGCTGGTGCTCGGGCTGTTCGGCATTTGGGTTCGTCACTAGAATTGAAGGTGATAGCCGTGTCGCTCCATAGATTTATTGCTGCCACCTGGCAGATCTCGGCAAGGCTGTGGAGTGCTCGCTTGCGCCTATTATTTGAGGCGAATGTCTCAAAGACTGTTAAGACCGTATTGTAATTCACGGGATGTTGCTCTGCGGTGTTTTGAATGAGGAGATCCTCACCGCTCTTAGCAACCTGCCGGTGTACCCAACATGCTCTAAGGCTGTGTGTTGGTGTGGTATCCACTGTACTGTGAATTTTGCAGGGTCCGTTAAGCCATCCCTCTAATACGGTTCCGTGCCCTCTAGTGGGCTTTTGCTTTTTTGTGATTGAATCGGGTGACTTACGGGGGTGCACCCTTTTGGTTCGGACTGGGTATTTAGCCAAAGCCGGATTGTCCCAAAATTCTGTTCCAGTTTTCCAGGCGCTCTCCATCGCACAGTACTTCCGTACTATGGCCGCCAAGTCTGCGAAGTGTGCTATGTTGCGGCGGCTTATGGCGTTAAGGATTCCCTTGTCCGTGCAATTATTGCAGAATAATGAAATTGCGTCTTCCTCTCGACAGTCCTTGACCTTGTTAATTACAAGGAGGAATCTGGCCCAATAGTGATGTACTGTTTCCTGCGGCTCTTGTCTAATGTGGGAGAGATCGCTTCTATCTGGATGGGTGGGCGGATTTAAGTCGGAACCCTGACCCGGTCTGTGACCCGGGGGCGTGGGAGTTTTCGATCTTGGAGGTTCGGGCTCCGGGATGTCGCCCGATAGGTCTGGCCCACTGCCTGATTCTACATTCAAGGCTTGGGGGATGTCCTTTCGTGTATAGGTATCCGGGTCGGAGAGCTCTGGAATCCGGGCATAGCTTGTCCTCAAGATTGCGGGAAAATTACCGCATTGTTCCTCCACCACCGCTATCTGATGGGTGACCGGCGGAGAGTTAATCTCCCTTTGGTCGGGTTTAAGCCCGATCCGATCATAGTCCGTAGCGACTCCCAAAGCGGCGATGCGGTCCAAGAGCTCATTTAGGGAAGAGAGCTCCATCGGATCCATCTGCTCGGCAAGTTCCGAGCCGACGTGGAGGCTGTTTTCAATGACCCGAGAAGTCATCGTTGGCGCAGTAGCCGAACGGGCGGTCATGACGAACTCGCCTAGCCGGAGAGTCTAGCCAACAGCCAGGGCTCCTCCACAGGTGACGCTGTCCTTGACAACGAGACGAGACATCCTTCCTTATGGCGACGACATAGTGGAACTCTCAATGAAAGCACCAATGTCGGTGTCAAAACCGGCGGATCTCGGATAGGGGGTCCCGAACTATGCGTCTAAGGCGGATGGTAACAGGAGGCAAGGGACACAATGTTTACCCAGGTTCGGCCCCTCTCTATGGAGGTAATACCCTACTTCCTGCTTGATTGATCTTGATGAATATGTGTATTACAAGAGTTGATCTACCACGAGATCGTAGAGGCTAAACCCTAGAAGCTAGCCTATGGTATGATTGTTGTTGTCCTACGGACTAAACCCTCCGGTTTATATAGACACCGGAGGGCTAGGGTTACACAGTAGTCGGTTACAACAGAAGGAGATCTACATATCCAGACGCCAAGCTTGCCTTCCACGCCAAGAGAGTCCCATCCGGACATGAGACGAAGTCTTCAATCTTGTATCTTCATAGTCCAACAGTCCGGCCAAAGGATATAGTCCGGCTGTCTGGATACCCCCTAATCCAGGACTCCCTCAGCGGCTAGTGCATGTTGAGTCCCGGTGTACAGCTGCTCAACAAGTGTATAGACAGCTTTAAGCTTCACCATCATGTCTTGATTGAGATTGCTGGTCCTGGGACCTGAATATATTGCAGAATGATTAAAATGCAGGTTATATGATCAAAATAATGATTCACTTCTGATGCTTGATAAGGCGACTCACCAAAGATAGCTGAAACCATCTGAGTGTCACATCCCTAGCTTCTAGCATTGCACTAGGATAGTGTCATGTGTGCATCATGTCTAAATTTTTCTTAAACTTGAAATGGGTACTAACAAACCCCAACACCCCCTTTTGAAATACTAGGTTCCAACAATTGGAATTTCAATGAACCCAAAATGCCCTTCAAAAATATTCACCATCTTTGGTCCTGGCTAAACCCTCTGCCAAAAATGGTTTCATATTTTTGGAGGCTATTCTGGATTTTTGCACCAAGCCATAAGTATTTGCATTTGGGCAATTTAAATCCTATAAATATTTTAAAATGCCCAAATAATCCGGAAGGTATTTTTAGGCTGTTGGGAATATTTTCAAATGTGCCTTTGAATATTTTTAGGTTTTTCCTAAATGGAATAGTATTTCTACTATTTCAAAACACAGAACGGAAACAACTAAAAAGTAAAATGTAAAGCGAGAGAGAGGTTTTACTGGCGCTCACTGCCCTGCCCAAAGACGGCCCAGCCCACTGGCCTGTGCCAGTCGTCACCCACCTCTGCCAGTAGGCAGAGGAGGGACAGCGCACGGCACGCGCGCGGGCGCCACGCCACCAGGCTGCCTGCCTGCGTCACCTGGCCACCGCGACGCCTCGCGTCTTCTCCTCGGCGCTGCCTCGGCCCCCTGGACACCACTCTCCCCTCCTCTGCTCTCCCCCTCGTCCTCTCCCCCTCATGCCCGAACGGGTCCGTCGCCGCCGTTCACCGTAGCCACAGCCTTCATGCTCCCCTCGCCTCCCCGACGTGTCCACAAGCGTCGCCGCGCCTTCCTCGTCGTCTCCGTCCAGCCACGCCCCGCTGGAGGCCCTGTATCATCGCCATCTTCGTCATCTTTGTCGCCGGCCGCCAGAGATCCCCCTCGCCGCCCCGCTCGCTCTGGTTCCGCCCCGACCTCGTAAATGCGCTTCTTGCCGTGGCTCTTTGTGAGCTTCTGCCTCTCCTCCCCCTCTCCGTTCTCGCTGCCGCGCGCCATAGCAACCACACCAAGCACACCCGCCTGCGCCACCGCCTGAGCTCGCCGCCGACGTGGCTCCGGTCACGCAACGACCTCGTCGTCCTGTCCTTTGACCTCCCCGCACCTCGTAGGGCTTGTAGGAGTTAACCCCGAGCCTCCACGCGCACCGTAGCAACGAGTTCGAGTTCGCCTGAACTCCGGCCGCCACCCAACTTGCCGCCGCCGCCACAGACCACCCCAGGTCCAGCCACCACCACCATCGGATCCGCCCTGCTGCAGGCATTGCAACGCGCCCGGCCGCGCGACCTCTCGTCGCCGGAGTTGGCCGGACGGGCAACCCCGCCGTGTCCCGATTAGCACTGGCGGCTAACTGCCGTTCTGGATGACGTGGACACATCATTAGCGGCTAATTGACCCACCAACTAACCCCCCTAGCTCGCTGACATGCGGGCCCCATTGCCTAACTAACCAGCTAACAAAAATAGTTTAAGTTTAATCTAAACACAGTGGCCCCACGCGTCAGCATTGACTTTGCTGACGTGGCGTTTGACTGGTCCCACCTGTCTGTGAGTCGGACTAGCCCTAAGTCACTGACTAGTGGGACCCGCACGTCAGGTTTGACCCTGGCCAGCGCTGTTGACTTGCTGACGCAGTGCTGACGCAATTAATCTTTTACTGGATTTATTCTTATACAGGAAATTCCAGAAAATAGCCAAAACTTCTAAAAATCATAGAAATTAATCTGTAGCTCAGAATGAAATAAATTATATATGAAAAATGATCAGAAAAATCCAATCTATCCATCTGTACTGGTTTCATGCATGTTTAAACAAGTTAACCTCCTGTTTAGTGCAAAACATGGTAAAGCACTATTTAAATTCACAAATGAGTTTGAACTTTGAATCTTTGGTTCAAAATAGCTCAAACCCATCTGGTTGTAGTTGCATTAGCCCAACATACTCATATTACCATATCATGATCATGCATCATATTGTGCATTGGATTGATTGTGTTTCTTTCTCTGTTGCCGGTGTTGTTCCCCCTCGGTAGACGTTGTTCCGACGTTGTGATCATTGACACTGATGAAGACTCAATGCTATCTTCAGAAGTGCCAGGCAAGAAAAACCCCCTTGTTCATTCCGATACAATACCACCTCTCTCGCTCCTGCTCTCTTTTACTGCATTAGGAAAACAACGATTCAACTGTTACATGCTGCGGTAGATGAACCCCTTTTCCTCTGCATGACCTGTCATTGCCACAGTAAATAGATGAAACCCAGTAGCATGAGTAGAAGTTGTTTGAGCCCTGATGTGCCTACTCATTCATGCTTGTTTTTCACGCCTGCTACTGCTTAGAGTTGAGTCGGGTCTGATTCATCAGGGATGAATTGGAGGTGTGTGAACATGTCCTACTGTTGAGAGCTAAGTGTGTGAACACGATTTGGTAAAGGTAGCGGTGAGAGGCCATGTAGGAGTACATGGTGGGTTGTCTCATTGCAGCCGTCCTCGAGGAACCCGAGTTACGTGTTTGTGATCCATGAAACAGCTACTACCACACATTGGGATCCTTAATTGACTCTCTCGGCTTCTTAATAACCCTTGTCCTCTGTCCAGGAGTTGCAAGTAGTTTCTGGTGTTTGTAGTATGCTGGAGGCCGTGGGCAGCGCTGACCCAAGGGGTGCGCTGTGATGCGGTAGGCACGTGGCCGAGTATACCGGGCGCCCGTTTGGTGTCGCCGAACCCTGTACACATCATTCGGGGTCGTATGTGGAAACCTCGGCCGGACTCCCTGCGGATGGAACCTGAATAGGCGATAAACCTAGACTAGAGACTTGAGTGTTTAGGTAGGCCGTGGCCGACACCCTCGTTGGGCTTCCGCTTGAAGGTTGCTGAGTACATGTCATGTAAACGGCGATAAGTGGTGAGAGCGTGTGTGAAGAAGTACATCCCTGCAGGGTTAACATCATCTATTCGAATAACCGTGTCCGCGGTAAAGGACTTCTGGGTTGCCTATAACAGTTCATAGACAAGTGGAAGTGGATACCCTAAAATGCGCAAGATAAGCGTGGGTGCTATGGATGGCGTTCTCGTAGGTAGACGGGAGCGGATTCATAGTGGTGTATTGATTGGTGAATACGTGGACTCGTGTGCGCCACCTCAAAAGAGTTACTTACAGTCGTAGTTCAGGTTAGCCACTGAGTCAAAGCTGGCTTGCTGCAGTTAAACTCCACCACCCCCTTTGTTGATACTGATGCATATGTAGTTAGTTCTGATGTAAGTCTTGCTGGGTACATTTGTACTCACGTTTGCTTAATTTATGTTTTGCAGAGAGACTTCAGTCTCGCTAGTAGTTCCAAGTGGACTTCGACGTTTAGCTTGTTACCTCAGCTACGATCTTGTGCCCTCGGCGGGATCTGGTAGATAGTCAGGCTTAGCAGCCTTTTTCATTTGTAGATGTCTGTACTCAGACATGTTAAGCTTCCGCTTGTGCTTTGACTTGTATGCTCTGAATGTTGGGTCGTGAGACCCATGTTTGTAATATCTCGCTCCTCGGAGCCTAATGAATAAATACTTGAGTCGTAGAGTTATGTTGTGATGCCATGTTGTATTTACACATATCGAGCATATTGTGTGTATGATTGAAATGCTTGGTATGGGTGGGATCCAACAACCTAGTTGTTTATCCTTGGTAGCCTCTCTTATGGGGAAATGTAGTCTTGTGCTTCCATGAGCCATAGTAGTTCGCTACAGCCCGGTTCACCGGAGTCCTGCTAGCCCAGCACTACTGCTACGAAACACTTGACTGGCCGGCATGTGATTCACTTCGTTCCGGTGTCTGTCCCTTCGGGGAAATGTCACGCGGTGACATCCGGAGTCCTGCCTAGACTACTACAGCCGGGGTTCCCGAGTCCTGTTAGCCAGTGCTACAGCCCGGATTCACACTGGCAATCGACATGCTCGATGTTGATTCATGTATGCCTGTCCCTATAAGTTAGTGCCACTTTGGGTTCATGACTAGTCATGTCGGCCCGGGTTCTCTGTCTTATGGATGCTAGCGACACTATCATATACGTGAGCCAAAAGGCGCAAACGGTCCCGGGCCATGGTAAGGCGACACCCGTGGGAATACCGTGCGTGAGGCCGCAAAGTGATATGAGGTGTTACCGGCTGGATCGATGTGACTTGGAATCGGGGTCCTGACACTGATTCACATGACTTTTTAAACCAGAAAGCTCAGTGGTCGCTTCCTGAAGCGCTGCCTCTGCCTTCTCAGCACGTTGGGTCAAAGCCGTCGTTTCATCCGCCCAGGTCTTTTTCTCTGCTTCAAAGCTGGTCTTCAATTTTTCCGACTCAGCCACACTGAACTGGAATTTTGACTCCGCCTTCCGGGTCTCAGTTTCCTGAGTCACCAGCCGGGTCTTCGCATCATTCAATTGGCACTCCAGTTCAGCAGTGGCAGCCTGTATAATTTATAAAGTTATCAACGTCAAGATTACAAGATTACAAGTCTCAAGTATTTTGCCAGCAACAACACTTGACACTTGGGGCCTGATGTCTATCAACGAATTTTTTTTCAAGACAACGGCTTTCATGAATTAAGTCCCAAGTACTTTGCAAGGAAAACTACTTGGCACTTGGGGGCTAGTGCATACCGTTTGTTCTTTCTTCATCATGAGCCGGAGTGATGTAACAGTCCCAACCGACTCATGGGGGCTATGCAATCATGATCTTTCTTCTTATACAAAGACAAAACAGGACCAGCTCATTCCTGTGGATTAAACTGGCCCTTGGGGGCTACGTACGGAAAACTAAGATTGTACAAACATCCGGTGAACATTTAAACCGGCCAAAGAGGGATTCTAGGACAGAAGTTATGGATTTTTTCTAAAGTCTACAACCTATCTTATCATAGCTAGTAGACTTGGGGGCTGGCAGGATATGTATACAAATTACTTAAAGCTGGAAATCATACCTCATATTTTTGGTGCATCTGCTTCACCATATCAATTTTGGGGTCGCGGCTGGAGTGGACCTGGCTGAGATAGCCGGACAGGATCTCATTGCTGCTCAGTTGTGCCTAATGAGAAATGTCAAACTTCTGTTTCCGCCTCTCAATGACTTCTTGTTTGGCAGTATGCTTGGCCAGAGCTATTGGATTTCCCGGCTCTACAAAGCCGGTGCCAATAATCAACACATCATCATTTTGAGGCTGTGATGGCTTAGGTGAACCCGAGGGGCAGAAGTTGAACGATTAATAGCAGTACCGCCAACGCTAAGATCTGGAATCTCAGGCGGAGTGACAGTAACAGATTCTTCCGGTTGTTTATCAGAGGTCTCAAGGACAGGGACTTGTTGTTCCTGCTCAGGAATTTCAGGTGCTTCTGTTGGCTTGATCACTTTAGCCTTCTTGTTTGGCTTTGCTTGGTCGCTACAGAGGTTATGACAAGTCAGTATTAATGTAAGAGTATACGAGGTTATAAAGTAAAGCTAATTACCCAGGGGCAGTCTTAAAAGCCGGCATCACAGTTTGCGATGAGCCGTCAGAAGAAGAACGAGCAAGTTCCTGGTCAAATGATCATTAAAAGATTTAAGTGAAAGACAAGTAAAACCCGTCAGCAGATGAGAAGAATTTTAAGGTTTAAGAAAATACCTCGTTTCGACGTTTCCGAGGATCAGGGGTGTTTGGTAAGCCGGAGGACAACTCATCACCTCCACTAGTCCGAGTCTGACGACGGTTTTCGTGTTGCTGTTGTTTCAAAAGAAAGTGAGGATCTAAATAAGCCAAGGGGTGTGAAAACCTTACTTTCCGTGTTACTTGTCGAAGTTTCTGTCTTGGCAAAGATTCTGAGTCGGAGGAAATAATAGTTATCTCTTCTTCAGCTGCTTGGCTGGCTCCCATGTCAGCCTAATAATAATCAGTGTCAATAAGATGGTTGAAAAATAAGCCAAGAGAGTCAAGGGCTACCTTCAACTCAAAGGTATCATCTAGCTTGAGCATGTCAGAGGCGCTTGGTTTCTTGTTCTTCTTGGTAGTCTTCTTGGCGGCTTTCCTAGCAGCCTTCTTGGCAGCCCTGGCCTTCTTAGCAGCCTCGTGGTCATATTCCACTTTCCAGAATTCCGACTTAGCCTGCAAAGGTTGTAAAAGGTCGAGTTAATCAAATATTCAAATGATGAGGTGAAGATAAAGAAAGTACAAAGGCTTACATTTGGTGGCGGGTTAAGCTTGCTGAAGGGGGCCAGACCCACTTTGACACAATCCTCCGGGTCTTCATTCAGAAGAGACTTTACCATTTCATTTATAGCTTCCTCGGTTAATGGTGCGGAGCTGTGGTGCAGTGAATCTTTCTCATCACCAGTGTAGGTACACATTAAGCCAGCGCGGTGGCTCAACGAGATGATCCGCCAAGAAACCCAACACCTGACTAAATCAACACCGGTCAGCCCGTTTCCTTGCAGAGCTTTGACCTTCACGATAGTAGGTGCAATCTTCTTTCGTTCAGTGGCAGTAAGCTTTTCAGGAAGATTATGTTTGGGATTCAGGCACTCAACACGGTAACCTGACAGTGGATTCTCTTCAACCGGAGAAGTGTCCTTGCAATAAAACCACTTCTGGTTCCAGTCTTTGGGGTGACTCGGCAAGCAGGCGTAAGGAAAGATGGTGTCTCTTCGACGTTGACTTGAAATTCCGCCTAGTTCCAAGCTAGGACCATTGGTGAATTCAGTCTGGCCGTTTAAGTAAAAATACTCTCTAAAGAGTTCAACACTGGGATCCTCTTGAAGGTACACCTCACAGAAGACTTGAAAGTTGCAAATATTTGACACGAAATTAGGTCCGATGTCTTGAGGGTGGAGCTGGAAAAAGTGGAGAACGTCTCAGAAGAAATTAGAGCCGGGCGTTGAGAAGCCCCGGTTCATGTGGTCAGTAAAAACGATGACTTCGCCGTCTTTCGGCTAAGGTCTCTCTTCGCCCAGGTTAGGAGCACGGTAATGCATCACAGTCTTGGCGGGTAAATACCCGGTTTTGAAATAGTCCTTGAAAGTGCTCTCGGTGACGATGGAAGGGACCCAATTGCATGTGTACACTATTTTGGGCGGCATTGTGAAAGAAAGCCTAAAGGAAACAAAAATTGCCGGTTTAAGTTAATTGGTGAAGTCACAGTTTAAGTGCTGACAGTATATATTCAGGATGGCGGCTTAAGTGAGAACTAGTGGTATATGAATAAATTATAAGCCAGAAGCGTAAGCCGCCATGAAGGGTACAGGTACTCAAAATCTGACAGAGGGTAAAATTCTACTAAGTGTTGGAGAAACAGATTTCACAGATTACAGTTAGGAATTCAGATCTGAAACTGTGCAGAAAAAGGGAATAAATTTGGAACCTGCAGAGGCGACAGTGGAAAAGCATAGGTGCTCTAAAAGGGATCTGCAGCTGTAAGGGTATATTTTGGTATTCAAAATGGATGCTAAACTGCTACCGCGCGAGATTTGTGTGGTTTGTGGATATAATCCATGGATCTAGAAAAAGAATAAAGACGAGCGGCGATGAACACTGACGAGCACTGACAAACACTAAAGAATACCGAAACCCTAATGCCAGATCTAAGGCGGTGGAAAGAAGGGCTTACTGACGCAGATGAGGTGGCGGGGAGGTGCCGCGGTTTTCTGGTCCGTTCAGGGTGATGCAGCGGCCGGAGTTGAAGACGGAAGCGGAGGTCGACGATGGCGGGGCTTGTGCAGGTCGGCGCATCGCAAGGAGGAAGAAGAAAACTAGAAGGAAAGAATGGGGAAATGAGAGGAGAGCCCGAGGTCTTATTTATAAGCCTAGAAGGACAAACGACAGGCGCGAAAATCGAGGAGACAAAAAATTGATAAGTGACGACGCGGGCGCCTCGATTTCCGGAAAGACAGTAAAGTAAGAGATTTATTAAGATTTGGGTTCTGTGAAGCATTAATGACAGATGACGTCATGGCGGGTTACTGAAAATTCAGAAGATGACGTCATGGCGGGTTACAATATTTCACAGTCAAGATGAGGAAGGATTTTTCTATATATTTAACATTGACATGAACAAGTTCAAATCAAACCTGGGGCCTAATGTTGGGGATATGACTATCAGGCATGACCCGCCAGGAGGGGCCGGGTCATCCTTATGACGATTCATCCTTAAGGCGTCAACCCGTGTATATAAGGGGACGACTCGGCAGCGACTTAGGGCAAGAAACAACAGATCGAGAGCCGGGTTAAGCGTATTCGCTCCCTGGTCATCGAAACCCTAGCAATACCACCTCAAACTGGACTAGGCCTTTACCTTCACAGCAAGGGGCCGAACCAGTATAAACTCCTCGTGTCCTTTGTCCTGATTAACCCCTTTAAGAAAATCTCGTTGCGATGGCTCCACGACTAAGTCCTCACACTAGGACATCTGACGTGACTATTCCACGACAGCACACATGGCAACAGTTATGATGTAAACACTGAAAACAACATAAATTTGAAACTAGGTGCACACATGCATTCAGATAATTGCCTCTAGAGTTTCTTCTCCTATCTCCTCTAAAGAAAGACACAAACATGTCTTATAATAAAGGCAATCGATCACCGCTAGTGTAGAACCCATTCAAGTTAAATAACTGAGTGGATGTGTTCACTCTAATGTCCTACAAAAATGTTAGCCAATATAAATATTTGGGTCACACCAAAATATATGTTTGGAATCTAGAAAGGGGAAAACATGAATTCCTACTAGCTCTATTACTACTTACTTATATTAAAGAGTCAATTTACTAAGTTTGGGTAAGACAACTTGAAATCAAGGTAATGCATTGAGTTCTCCAAAAATCATGCAGCAAAGCAAGAACTTGACTTGTTTTAGCAATAACAGAGCCTCCCAGTTTTATTAAAAGTACAAAATGTCGCAGTCAAGAATAAAAGTGTCCTCATACTACAATGGTAAGTATATTTCTTCACCAAAAAATGTCGAATGGCAGCTATCATGGGTTGCTAAATTTGTTTTAATGTATTGCCTAGCAACAATGTAGTTCATGTATATGACCCATTCTTGATCTACAATGGGAGGCACTGGTTGAAAAGAAGGGCGAGCATGTGCGTGTTATTAAATTGTATCCCATCTTTGCAAGGAACAACATGGTGATGTACTTCTAATTTTGTAACACATAAGTTAATAATATGACTCAATCCACACAACCAAATCATAGTACACTGCCTCTCCGCGTCATGCGCCATGCCGACCTTCTAGGTGTTTAACCTTCTACCAAGTACACCAACTACATCCACCTATCACAATGTATCCATATCAGGAATTGTAGATATGAATAGCACTGACCCATCATATCTGACTGGTGCTTGCCAAGGTGTCATTGATGAGGTTAAATACTAACAAAGTTGAGTTTAAGGTTAGTAAATTTCCCATCCCATAGAGTTTACTTGCATTTGATTTCAACTAAGTTAACCAAGTTCTCCATCTGCAGATCTGCTTTAGTTGTACTGCACAAAATCAGTGGGAAGTCAGCGATATATTTTTGTTTTCACTTCATTTATTGTGTTTGGTCCCTTTAGGTTTGCTGTGGATAGTTTCTACAAAACCACTATGACGTGACTATTGTGTTACTGGTGTTAGTAGTGTTATGTATCTTATGCATTAATGTGTTTGTTTTCTCATGATTAATGAGACACAACAATGTATCGTTATCTTATTTTTTGCGGGGAGTGTATCCTTATCTTAAAAGTGTTTCCTCCATTACATTAAAAAGATAGTGTTTCTTAAATTCTATCTACATGAAGATGAGTTCAACAGATTCTTGGTTGGGCTCTTGGAATGGAAACCAGTATTGTTAGTGTAACCCTGATTTACAAGGAACCTTGGACTGATTTTGAGTGGAGGGCATGGGAGCTGAGAGAGAAAAAGATGAATACGGGTGCGGGAGGAGGAAGGGGTGGTTCCCGCGACCTAGCCCAACCACTCTACTGCGAGGACCACTGGGGCAAGGGCAAGATGGCGATACTCATCGGTGGTTGGGGTAGCTGCTACATTGTGCTCAGTAGTGATAACCTACAATAAAAGCAGTGGCAAGAGGTCTCGTAAACTTGGGTCGCAGGTCTGCCGTGAGCCACCCCTCACACTAACATCATGTGAAACATGCGCATCGACACCCTCAAGAAGAAGGTCAAGGCCTAGCATGCCCATGACGGGCCCTCTGCGTGAAGCTCCAGTGACAAGCTGAACTGCCTCATAAGTCCCACCCTCTCCGCCTCAAAGAAGCCACGCTCCTCATCATTGGTCGTTGGCCCATCACTTCACCCTGTACCTCCACCCTTCTGCCACCTACAAGAACTTGTTACCCTCATATTTGCCTTCCCTGTCTCTTCGCATGACCCTACCAATGCCCAATTATGGCCATGGAACACTGTTCTCAGCCGCCTCATTTGTCTAGTAGTCCACGACTGCCTTTCCTGCAGTTTCCTATTTGGACGACTCCAGTGCTCCTGGTAACAACAACAATAGCTATACTCGCACCAGTTATGACATTGCTTCATTTAATCACTCTCGGGTGGCAACAATAAATGTCATCGTTGCGGCCAAACTGGCATAGGTGATAATGGTGGTGTCAGTGAACTGGCTAGATTGATTGACACTTTTTATTAGATGTACGAGCACATGGAGTGCCAAATATGAGCATTCCCTCGAGATGGAATGCGAGAAAATTGAGTTCTTGAAGTAGCCCAGGGTGAAGCCCATGGAGGACTTCATCGATGCACAAGTCAAGCTGGCAAGAGTGAAACACAAGAAAAAAAATAAAGGTCTACAACCAATGGTACCAGCGGAATGGAGTTGGATTCCTTTGTCACTATGATGCAGTTTCTTTCCAACCATGCATGCCTCTGATGTTTAGGAAAGGCTCTAGGTAAAGTTGATTTGTCCATTTTAGTTCAGATGAACAGTGTTGTAGGTTATTGTTAGTTAAAACTAATTTTGGCTACTATGAAGGTTGTGATATCATTGTTTATGTTATAACCTTAACTGTTATGTAGCATTTAGTATGCTTTGTTTAATGTTTAGCAACTTGTATGCTTGAAGTATGTAGAGGTGTAATTTTAAATTTCAACCTCATATATGATGACATTATGATTTGCTCTTATGGCTGTCCTTAATAGTGAGATCGCGGTTGTCCCTAATAGTGATATTGTGGTTGTCCTTAATAGTGAGAAGGTCCCCATTTTATTTCTTATTATGAATCTGTTACTTTTCTTATGTTCTTGTAGAATAAGGGAACTTTCAGTTCTTTGGTAAGTGCTGATGTCATGTTGATGCATTGATGTATGTGTGTGTGTTATTACTAATATGGGTTTACGCAAGATGAGGTGAGTTCATCTTGGTTGTGCTCAACAACAATTTAGGTGTAGCAACATTTAATCAAGCTAAGCATATTGTGAACTTAATTTGTAGAAGTGTGTTTCACATTATTTTTAAGATACCGACACATTAGATAGCTAGTTAATATAACTCTAGTTTTTGCCAATAGTCATCATGTCGCGCCCCTAATTGTACATTTCAGACTATATTATGTTAAATAAATTAGAATTCTGATGTTGTAAGAATAATTCTAGCATTTCTTTCCTTTGCGTCAAGAACTCCTTCATGTTTAGGATCTTGGTAAAAAATTAATGAAAAGCTCCACAAACATAGTAAAATTCCAATGAATCCTAAACTACAACTACGACACAAAACAAGACAAAAAGATATTTAAATTTTGGACTACTAAACTACATAGGTTTAGGATGAATATACCACTTTAGAAAAAGGCAGATGGTGGTAGCGGTGAAGGCGATGGATGTTGGGGAACGTAGTAATTTCAAAAAAAATTCCTACGCACACGCAAGATCATGGTGTTGCATAGCAACGAGAGGGGAGAGTGTGTCCACGTACCCTCGTATACCGAAAGCGGAAGCGTTAGCACAACATGGTTGATGTAGTCGTACGTCTTCACGATCCGACCGATCAAGTACCGAATGCACGACACCTCCGAGTTCAGCACACGTTCAGCCCGATGACGCCCCTCGAACTCCGATCCAACCGAGTGTTGAGGGAGAGTTTCATCAGCATGATGGCGTGGTGACGATGATGATGTTCTACCGACGAAGGGCTTCGCCTAAGCACCGCTACAGTATTATCGAGGTGGACTATGGTGGAGGGGGGCACCACACACGGCTAAAAGATCAAACGATCAATTGTTGTGTCTTTGGGGTGCCCCCTTCCCCCGTATATAAAGGACCAAGGGGGGAGGTGCGGCCGGCCTAGAGGGGGCGCGCCAGGACGAGTCCTACTCCCACCGGGAGTAGGACTCCCTCCCTTTCCTAGTTGGATTAGGATTGGCGGGAAAGAGGTGGAGGAGAAAAGGAAGGGCGGCGCCATACCTCTCCTTGTCCTATTCGGACTAGGAGGGGCGCGGCCCTTGCCCCGGCCGCCTCCTCTTCTCCACTAAGGCCCACTATGGCCCATTAACCCCGGGGTTCCAAGAACCTCCGGTACTCGGTAAAATCCCGATTTCACCCGGAACACTTCCGATATCCAAACATAGGCTTCCAATATATCGATCTTCATGTCTCGACCATTTCAAGACTCCTCGTCATGTCCGTGATCACATCCGGGACTCCGAACAACCTTTGGTACATCAAAACTCATAAACTCATAATATAACCGTCATCGAAACTTTAAGCGTGCGGACCCTACGGGTTCGAGAACAATGTAGACATGCCCGAGACACGTCTCCGGTCAATAACCAATAGCGGAACCTGGATGCTCATATTGGCTCCCACATATTCTACAAAGATCTTTATCGGTCAAACCGCATAACAACATACATTGTTCCCTTTGTCATCGATATGTTACTTACCCGAGATTCGATCGCGGTATCTCAATACCTAGTTCAATCTCGTTACCGGCAAGTCTCTTTACTCATTCTGTAATACATCATCCTGCAACTAACTCATTAGTTGCAATGCTTGCAAGGCTTAAGTGATGTGCATTACCGAGTGGGCCCAGAGATACCTCTCCGACAATCGGAGTGAAAAATTCTAATCTCGAAATACGCCAACCCAACAAGTACCTTCGGAGACACCTGTAGAGCACCTTTATAATCACCCGATTCGTTGTGAAGTTTGGTAGCACACAAAGTGTTCCTCCGTAAACGGAGTTGCATAATCTCATAGTCATAGGAACATGTATAAGTCATGAAGAAAGCAATAGCGAGAATACTAAACGATCGTGTGCTAAGCTAACGGAATGGGTCAAGTCAATCACATCATTCTCCTAATGATGTGATCCCGTTATTCAAATGACAACTCATGTCAATGGCTAGGAAACATAACCATCTTTGATCAACGAGCTATTCAAGTAGAGGCATACTAGTGACACTCTATTTGTCTATGTATTCACACAAGTATTATGTTTCCGGTTAATACAATTCTAGCATGAAAAATAAACATTTATCATGAAATAAGGAAATAAATAATAACTTTATTATTGCCTCTAGGGCATATTTCCTTCAGTCTCCCACTTGCACTAGAGTCAATAATCTAGATCACATCGCCATGTGATTTAACATCAATAATTCACATCACCATGTGATTAACACCCATAGTTCACATCGTCATGTGACCAACAGCCAAAGGGTTTACTAGAGTCAATAATCTAGTTCACATCGCTATGTGATTAACACCCAAAGAGTACTAAGGTGTGATCTTGTTTTGCATGTGAGAGAAGTGTAGTCAACGGGTCTGCCATATTCAGATCCGTATGTATTTTGCAAATTTCTATGTCTACAATGCTCTGCACAGAGCTACTTTAGCTAATTGCTCCCACTTTCAATATGTATCCAGATGGAAGACTTAGATTCACCTAGATCAGTGCCAAAACTTGTATCGATGTAACCCTTTTACGACGAACCTTTTGCCACCTCCATAATCGAGAAACATATCCTTATTCCACTAAGGATAATTTTGACCGTTGTCCAGTGATCTACTCCTTGTAAGTGCATCTAGTGCCCCTTAGTGATTTTGGTGTATTGAAGACTTATAGGTTAAGGGACTAATGCGTTTGTGAGTGTGCACAGGTCTATAAGTCTATGAGGAGTTTGATATTTACAGAGAAAGTCGACCCCTAAAAATGAAGTTCTTCGACTGAAGACTTTGATATTCTGAAGACTTTCTGAAGACTTTGAAAGTGAAGAAATTGGTGTGACCTTGAACTTCATTAATGTTATTTTGCATGCGTTATTTTGATGCACTGAGCTCTGATTCTTTTGATGCGTTATTTTGCATGCCTGTTCCTCATTAATTTTATTGCACGCATGCTGAATTTCATCAAGCACCATATTTCAACATGCATTTCAAATTCTTCATATTATATGTTAAATGCGTGTATGAATTACAAGATATAGGGGGAGATCTCCATGATTCAACTCTTCAAATGTGCATTTCCTCAAAAGCAAATTCCTCACTATGCACATCTTCAGGGGGAGGTCTTCTATATCTTGCAATCAAATTCCTCAATATCAGTATTTACACTTCATATATTTATCCCCGTTGAAAACTTAACCTATATTGTCATCAATCACCAAAAAGGGCGAGATTGTAAGTGCATCTAGTGCCCCTTAGTGATTTTGGTGTATTGAAGACTTATAGGTTCAGGGACTAATGCGTTTGTGAGTGTACACAGGTCTATAAGTCTATGAGGAGTTTGATATTTACAGAGAAAGTCGACCCCTAAAAATGAAGTTCTTGAACTGAAGACTTTGGAATCCTGAAGACTTTCTGAAGACTTTGAAAGTGAAGAAATTGGTGTGACCTTGAAGACATGGTATTCATTCTAGGAACATGAAGCGTGAAGACTTTTGTTTTTGTAGTTTCGTTTTTCTCTTTCTTGAGTCATAAGAAACACCGTCTTTGTTAAAGGGGTCGAGGAAATACTAAGGAAAAATTTCCATGTGATGCTCAACTCAAAATCCTACACCTACCAATCCCTTCGAGTGAAGCCTTTGGAAATCTCATACAGCTCGATCAAATTTCTTGATGATAGAGACGAAGTTCTTACGGTCATTGAGAATTTGTTCTCGACCGAGGAGTTAGGAATTCGCTAGTGCGGATTACCTACACGATGAGGAACATGATAGCCCCGAGGAATTTGAGAGTCAAATTTCCGACCGTTCTTTGTGATGCTTGGCATGACTGTCCCAAAATATCTTATCCACCTAACGGTCATATCATTGAAGGGCATTTATGTCTTATCATGTCGGGCTGCTTCCTAGGCTATAAATGGCCGCCCCCTACAACCACTAGCTGGTTGGCTGCTCCGAAGAACTTGACACTTGTCATTTGAGAGCAACCCATCCTCCGAGGACTTTGAGCGAAAATCATCGAGTGAGGAAAAACCCAAAAATCAAACCCCTACAAACCCAAAGTGATTGAGCATCACTGAAGAGATTGATCCTGCGTGGATCCGACGCTTGTTACATTTGAAGATTGTGCTTCTTCCAGACGGTTAGGCGTCATGGTCTAGAGCATCCAAGAGGAATTGTGGATCGCCGAGTGACCAAGTCTGTGAAGGTTTGGAAGTCGCGTGAAGACTTACCACGAGTGATTGGACGAGGTCTGTGTGACCTTAGTTCAAGGAGAATACGGTGAGGACTTGGTGTCCTGAGCTGCGTGCTCGGCCGATCGGGTGTCCGGGGCTGTGTGTCCTCGAGTTTAAATACTCAGCCGCTCAACCAGACGTACAACCGAGGACAGCAGTTGGAACTGGTCTACCAAATCATTGTTCTTCACCAACCTAATCTGGTTCTATTTCCTCAACCCTTTCATTTCCTCATTACTGTGTTGAGGGTTCATTCATATCTGTGTTTGAAGACTTTGACTGAAGACTTTCTCAATTTCCTCAGTTCAATTTCTTCAGTCTGTTTGTCTTCATCTTGTGCCATCATGTGTTTACGCTTTCTGTACTCTTTGATTGTCTTCATTTCATCATGATGACCATGTCCGCATTCTCTTATGCTTACTTCTGAGTACTTATTCCGCTGCAAGTAGTTCTTCACTTAGGAATTTCCTCACCGGAAATTCCTCATTGAAGAATTCATAAAAATCGCCTATTCACCCCCCTCTAGTCGATATAACGCACTTTCAATTGGTATCAGAGCAAGGCACTCCCTTGTTCTGTGTGATTTTGGTTTAACCACGTTTAGTTTTAGTTATGTCGACGGCAGGTATGAAGAAAGTGACATGCCCTATCTTTGACGGTCATGATTATCCCAAGTGGAAGGCCATGACGAGGAAGCGCCTCATGGCAATGGACAGCGAGCTGTGGACCGTCACTGAAATTGGTCTTATTGATCTATGCAAGACGGCGAACGGAGATGATATTCGCAAATACACTCGTCTTGATATCATGGCGAAGGATATCATCTGTTCCTGCCTATCTAGAGATGAATTCAAGCGCATTATGCATCTTTGCAATGCGAAGCTTATCTGGACCGAATCTCCTCGTCTATGAAGGTCATCGAACCCGTCATGATCCTTGGTTTGAGGACTTCAAGGAATCTCTCAAAACGATGACTTTCGAACCAGATTCATCATCTTCTGCATCATGTCTCATGGCAAAGGGTGACGAGGTAACCGAATGTTCCTCATCTGAGTTTAGTGACTATGAATCTGATGATGATGGATCTGAAGATGATATTGAACCTAGTTATACCAAACTTGTTTGCATTGCCACTAAACAACAAAGCGGCCTTGGAAAAGGTTCAAAACATGCTAGACAAAAGTGATGATATGTTGGTGAAGAAATGGATCGCACTAAAGCCACGATCGAAAATCTTGAGACTTGGTCTAGGTTTGACAGCCTTCAAAGTCATCATAACACACTTTTGTCTCGATCATGAGAAACTTTCTTATGAATTTCTTCAAAGAAAGCAAGATCTTGAGAAGCTAAGAGTGAGTTATGAAGATCTTCGAAGGGCGTGATTCATTACTTGCTCAACAAATCAGCGCTTCTCGTGAAGAATTTGTTCCTCCATGCTTAAAGTGCATTGAGCGTGAATCGCTAATTCCTCACATGAATGTTCAAATGCTTCAACTGTTACAAATTCTTCACCTACCTCTGCTATCACTAATTCCTCATCTCGAGGACATTGCTAGTATCACTTGACGATGCAGGGTGAAGGAATTGTACATGACAGGCATGTATAAAAGCCTCGAAGGGCATCGGACTCTTTGTGATGTGCTTAAAAGCAGATCCTCAACAGAACCCTAGGAAAGAGGGTATTGCCTTTGAGAGGAAACTCAATGTTGATGGAACATATTGGAAGCTGAAGCGGTATCCCAAAACCTCATGGGTTGCTGCAAAGGGACCTTCAGTTGATCCATCTAACTTCTCTGGCTTTACATGCGAATCTCCTCATTCTTCTGATGAGTCATTGGACTCCAACTATAAACTGTTCAAAAATTAGAATGGTGAAGTATTTGCTAGATATGTTGGCACTAATCATAGGAACGGTTCCCCTATGAAGAAAATCTGGGTTCCCAAGAAGTGCCTTGAAAGTCTTCAGGTGAATGTCCTCATGACACCACCTATGAAGAATAGGAACTCCAGATCAAACTCTTCATATGGACCAAATTCTTCATATGGATCCAAGTCCTCATACGGACCAAATTCCTCACGTGGATCAAATTCCTCAAAAGGATCAAAGTCCTCATATGATTATCATCGTGCTAACAATTACATTTCGCAGGTAGAGCTAAGGGCTATGAATATGTGCATTATTCTTCAAACCAATATGTTCATAAGTCCTCGAAGAATTTCTCTGCTTATTCATATGCTTACCCTAAACCCTATTATGTGAAATGAAATGGATTGGCCTCTATGCCACCATTCTCATATGGAGCTCGCAGAGTGATGAACTCTTTGCCAACCCTTCAGATGTGGGTGGTGAAGAAAAAGTACTAACCTCTTCTGCAGGGTCAGGTCTCCAGACGTGCTTTAAACGTCTGAAGAATTTGCTGGGGGCCTGACAAAAATGTGTGAAAGGACGCAGGCTAATCATGAAGAAATGAACTTTCATTTCACACGTCCTCATACTTCTTATCTATTATACTGCCTGATGAAATTCATCGATGAACTTGATATCATATTCTTCACCGATGAAGTATATGAGATCGTAAGTTGCACTAATTCATCTGCAGGATGATCAACCCAAAGCCAATGAGTGGGTCCTCGATAGTGGATGTACAAATCACATGACTGGTGACAAGAATCTATTGATGGATGCTCCCTTATCACCGTCACATCTGAAGCATATCATCTTTGCTGACAAAGGCAAAAGTCGTATTGGGTCTTGGTAAGGTTGCGATCTCTAAGGACATACACATGGACAAAGTCATGCTTGTTGAGTCCTTAGGATACAACCTCATGTCGATCTCAATGCTTTGTGATCTTGATATGGTTGTGGTCTTTGGCAAGTATCGTTGTGTTGTGATCATGGAAGTCGACAATTCCAAAGTCTTGAAGGCTTCGTGGAGAGGAGACTTGTATATTGTTGTTTTCTCTATAGGACCACTACCTGACGTGTGCCTAATTTCAAAAGCTTCGTATAGGCTGGCTATGGCATCGTGACTTGGTCACGCATGCATGAGGAATTTGCACACGCTTGCGAAGAAGAAGCATGTCATTGGCATTGAAAATGTCAAATTCCTCAAGGATCACTTGTGGGAGCCTGTGAAGCTGGAAAAATGACCAAGGCCAAGCATCCAGCGAAGACTATCATGACCACTACTTGTCCATTCGAATTGCTTCACATGGACCTCTTTGGTCCAAATCATTACTCAGCAGTCACTAATGATGCATCTCTATATGGCTTTGTTATTGTTGATGATTACTCTCGTTACACATGGGTACACATTGTTACTTACAAAAATGAAGTGCGGGAAGTCTTCAAACGATTTTCCTCGAGGGCTTCAACTAACTTTGGTGTGAAGATCGGACACATCAGAGTGACAATGGAACTGAGTTCAAGAATTCGGTCTTGATGCCTATCTTGATGAACTTGGTATTACTCATGAGTAATCTGCTCCCTATACTCTGAGCAAAATGTAAATGCGTGGGCGCAAGAACAGAACTCTTGTTGAGATGGCTCGCACTATGCTTGATGAATACAAAACGCCTAGTCGTTTTTGGATTGATGCAATTGATACCACGTGCCACATCATCAACAGAGTATATCTTCACAAATTCTTCAAGAAGACTGCCTATGAACTCCTCACTGACAAGAAACCCAATGTGAGTTATTTCAAAGTCTTCGGTGCTAAATGCTGGATTAGAGATCCTCATCACAATTCTAAATTTGCACGAAAGCACATGAAGGTTTTATGCTTGGTTACGGAAAGGACTCGCACACCTCTGAGTCTTCAACATCGCACTTCACAAGATTGTTGATCTTGTAGATGTGTGGTTCGACGAAACTAATGGCTCGCAAAGAGAGCACCTACCTTCTGTGTTAGATGAACCAGCACCTGAGGAATCTATCAAGTTCAAGGCAACTAAGGATGTCATTCCTACTGAAGAATCTGCTGAAGAATTCATTCCTGTACGCGAAGAACGTCGAGCTGATGCACCTGAAGATAATGCTGAAGAAAATGGTGCTGATCAAATTCCTCGACGACAACCAGCTCATCCTCGCGTTGCAAAAGAAGTGCAAGTTGACAAGATCATCGATGACATTGATGCGCCAGGTCCTCTCACACGCTCAAAAGCTTCATATTTATCTAACTTTTGTGGGCACTATGCTTTTGTCTCTATCTCGAGCCCACTAAGGTAGATGAAGCATTTACGAGCCCGAGTGGATTCAGGCCATGCAAGAAGAATTACATCGATTCGAGCTCAATAATGTCCTGGGACTGGTCAAACGTCCGGATCCTCGCAAGCATAATATCATTGGCACAAAGTGGATCTACCGCAACAAGCAAGATGAAAATGGCCTTGTGGTAAGGAATAAGGCACGACTAGTAGCTCAAGGCTACACACAGGTTGAAGCAATTGATTTCGATGAAACTTTTGCACCTGTTGCTAGACTTGAGGCTATTCGCATATTACTTGCTTATGCTAACCATCATAATATCACTTTATATCAAATGGATGTGAAAAGTGCATTCCTCGATGGTAAGCTTGAGGAAGAAGTATATGTTGCTCAACCCCCAGGTTTTGATGATCCAAAGAATCCCGACAAAGTCTTCAGACTCAACAAGGCCCTCTATGGTCTCAAAACAGGCCCCACGGGCGTGGTATGATACATTGAAGGAATTCTTCGTGAAGAATGGCTTCACACCCGGTTCACTCAACCCTACTCTCTTTACTAAATCATATGATGGTGAACTGTTTGTGTGTCAAATATATGTTGATGATATTATCTTTGGCTGTACTGACCAACGTTATAGTGATGAATTTGCCTATATGATGAGTGAAGAATATCAAATGTCCATGATGGGAGAATTGAAATTCTTCTTAGGTCTTCAAATTCGTCAACAACACAATGGCATATCCATATCTCAGGAGAAATACCTCAAAGATGTCCTGAAGAAATTCGGCATGCAAGATTGCAAAGGCGTCAAAATTCCTATGCCCACAAATGGCCATCTATGCCCGATGAAAATGGTATTGACTTGATCACAAGGTATACCGCTCCATGATTGGTTCTTTATTGTACTTATGTGCATCTAGGCCAGATATAATGCTTAGTGTTTGCATGTGTGCCCGATTTCAACCTACAATCAAGGAATCACACCATAAGGCTGTGAAGCATATTCTTCGATATCTAGCTCACACACCAACACTAGGATTATGGTACCCCAAGGGCTCTACTTTTGATCTCATTGGATATTCTGACTCGACTATGCTTTGGTGATCGTGTGGACCGCAAGTCAACATCTGGTACTTGTCATTTCCTCGGACGATCTTTGGTCCGTTGGTCCTCGAAGAAAGCGAACTACGTATCACCGCTTCATCTGCGGAAGTTGAATACATTGCTGCTGGCTCTTGTTGTGCTCAATTGTTGTGGATGAAGCAAACTCTCAAGGACTACGGCATCAACGTGAAGAATGTGCCTCTCTTCTGTGACAATGAGAGTGCCATTAAGATTGCTCACAACCCTGTTCAGCACTCGAAGACAAAGCACATTCAGATTCGTCATCATTTTCTTCGTGATCATGTGTTGAAGGGTGACATCTCCATCGAGCATGTGAAGACTGAAGAACAACCAGCTGATATCTTCACAAAGCCCTTAGATGAGAAGAGATTTAGCAAGTTGCGGTGTGAGCTAAATATCTTAGAATCTTTGAATGTTCTTTGAAAAGGACACACATCCTGACACTTATGCAAAATTGATGACTTAGATGTGCAACACATGAAAAAACGTTTTTCTTCAATCAATGAAGAATAACACTCTAAGTGTGAAGAAATTAATGAAGAATTTGATTCTCAGCACCCTACGACAATTGTACGCGGTGTCTGAAATCATCATTCTTATACGAAGGGTCACGCCACCACCAAAGTTGAAAATCTTCAATTTGAGTTTTTCCTCAGTTTTTGAAATTCTTCAGTTTTTTTTAATTCTTCAACTTTGCAAAATCTTCACTGTTTCCATCGTTTTTCTTCATTGGCTATATATATATATGGGTTTATGTCCTCTACAGCATTCACTTATGGCTATTTCTTCAAATCGCTTTTTCTGCTAAGTGAATGTGATCGGACCCTTTCCTCTCTATGCTATACTCAACCCAATCTATTCACAAATTCTTCATGTGCGTTCTATTTGAAACTTGTTCAAAATCTTCACCGTGTCCTTGTCAGCTGAAGAAATTGCGAACGGAACTTTAAAACTGATCTTATCCAAACTTTCGTTTTTGCCGCTCAAACCGTTCGGCATCCCACGATAGATTTATCTATTCACCCACGATCTAACACAATCTCCACTTTTCAGTCCGTGGATGACACATGTCAAGCGAATGAGAAGGGTCAGGGGCACGTTCGTCCCAAATCTTGAGCGAATAGTTTTTCACCGTGGCTATATATACCCCTCTCCCTTCCTCACTTCCTTTACTCCGCCGATTGCTCTCTCTCACTCGAGCATCTCAAACACTAAGCGCCGCCGCTTCTCCATCGTCGCGGTGAGGAAGAGCTTCATCGCCTCAACCTCGTCAGCCGACGTACTCGCTACCGACATGGAAATCTTCACTCCGCCGCCAGTAGCTGTCTTCCTCCGCCGAGTTAGAGGCGTGGAAGATCTAACCTGACGAACTTCCCATCTGTTCTTCTCGGTTAAATACGTGTTCTTGATTCGGGTAATTAAAAGTTACTTTTATTACTCGCTTTGATTCTCAAACCTTCCTGAAAATCTTCAAAGGTGTTTATTCTTCAAATCTTCACACATATGAACACCTCAAACAAAATATGCTCTTGATTCGTTTCTCTAAGCAATGATTTTCTTCAAGTTTCCTCAATTGTGTGGATCCTCGATCTATACAACTCTGGAACCTAAGACAAAGATCGCTTAGTGAAATTCTTCAAGTCTCATCTGGTCAAATTCCTCAAACTAGTTCTTTTTGAAAAACCTTCTAAGAACGCATATGACCTCTCCAAATTCTTCGCAACTATACCCTATTCACATGTACTCATGTCAGCTGCTGAATCACTAGGTTCTCATCAACTTAACTCATTTGCAGCGTTCCTCGAAGAAAAGTTGCATACTTCTTGGAGAATTCGATTGTTCAAATTCCTCATTTGAAGAATATGGCGAAGGAAAGAAGCCACAGAAAGGAGGAAAGAGGCCTGAGGTCATGACTGCGTTTGAGATTCTGAGAAAATCTATGCTTGACTATTGCACACTGATGAAGCGAATTGCAAAGAGAACAAAAATCAGCGCAAGGTGCGCATTCAAAGGATTGAACGGAGATGGGCAAGGGAATGGAGGGAGTACAGATATGTTACTCCAAAGTACATGAAGAAATTCGCTCACAATCCTCCATGCCCAAGAGCTCCATTGGCACCTGGTCAAGAAGCTGACCCCACTAGCATCAAGCGTGGTGAGGACTTTCCTGAAGAATGGGCCAAGCGCCAAGCCAAATTGGCAAGACAAGCCAACGAGGCAGTGAGGAAATTTAATGAGGACTCACATCTGCTGCTGCCATCGAGGCATCTGTCAAGCCAAGAAAATCTATGGCAAAGAAGCCCGCACACAAGCCAAGTGCTTCACCAACAGTGCCCTCACGGCCAAGTTCCTCAGCTGTGCCCTCACGGCCAATTCCTCATGCTTCTCCAGCTCCTCCCAAATCCTCAGCTCCTACAAAGTCCTCAGCAGTTCCTCCCAAGTCCTCGTGATTCCGACAAAGTCCTCGGCACTGTGCATCCGCCACGTGCCAAGGACTACAGGCATCTCCATTGCCTCTGGTGTTTCAAAGAAGTTCCTTAGCTGCACCAAATTCTTCATCGGCCCGACTCTGCTGAAGACTAAGGCCACGGTGGGCGAGGTCCTCGGCCAAGTCCCAAGAAGAAACAGGTCGCCTTCCAAGAGCCACACGAAGATGATGAGGCTGATGATGATGAACTTGCGGAAATCATCGAGACCGCCAAGAAAGGGTCGCTAGAGCCAAAGGCACACACAATGCGGCTTCTTTGTTGGATCCAGAGGCGATCCTAGACTACATTGATCTACGCACAAGGACCCAAACATTCCTATGCACGACTTCAAGTTGACACCTGGCCAAAGTCACATGTCGACTCATTTCATCCAAGAGGAGAAATGGAAATTTGATCTGACGGAGAGATCAAGAAATCGTAGTACAGAAAGGAGAAACTGCTGAAGAAAAACGTTGTCAAGATGACAACTGAAGAACTTATCAAGATGCAGGCTGACATCAAAGCCCTCAGCGACAAATTTGACTCCTATTAGGCTGAATGGCAAGGAGCCAAAGTCAGATTCGTCAACCTGACGAAGAAGTTCACCAATGTTGCAGCCCCAACGCAACAAGAAATTCCTCAGGCTGGAGCCTCAGCTCAGCCGACTGAAGAACATGCCAAGACCACCGATGAAGTTCAAAGGTCTTTGAAGACAATGCTAGTTCGAGGCTGATGATCCCAATCCAGCCATTGAAGAAATTGCGGGCATCCACTAGTGGTGCGCTGAAGAAAGCTGAAGAAGTCGAGCAAGCTGCATCGATTCTTTGAGGAAATTCAACTAGATTCCTCAGCTCCTCCTGCGCCTACACCAACACCAATCCTTCCATCTGCATCTGATGTGAAGAAGACAAAGGCTGCAGAACGAGCTGTAGTGAAGAAAAGGAAAGCATCTGCTGCTTCAAATTCTTCAGCCCCAAAGAAGATGAAGACGATGACCAGCTCATTTGAAAATCCCATTGATGTTGTTCCAATTTCCTCCGTGCCATCAAAGGACCTTGTTCCTTTTGGTGAAGATTATGAGATCCCAAGCGGATCTGATGAAGAAAATCATTCTGCGCTTCGTCGGAGCAGATTGATGAAGAAATTGAAGTGGAAGCTATCCTTCAACCCCAATCATTTCCTCGCCTATGCCTCGGTTCACAGCTGAAGAGGCCGGTGTTGAGGAAATTGAAGAAGATGTGGACATTGGAAGCACAACGCCCGGTGATGAGCGATGACTTTTGGGAAAGTCGACATACAAATTCTCCACTCTTCACCCCAATCCAACAGATTCCTCGGTCCCTGCTCCAACAGTTCAAATGGGCTCTGAAGAAACTCATCCCACTTCATCTGTACATGAAGAAATTCCAGCCACTAAGCCGATGAACTCTTCTTCTTGATCCTCGGGCGCACATGTAGAGGAACCAGAAATTCCTCACCTGAAGAACCTGAGATTGCGATTCGAGAGGTCGTGATGCAACTCATCGACACTCCTTTGCCAAAGCCAAAGAATCCCTTCTCAACAAAGCAAAAGTTCAAGGCTGAAGATTTCTTGGCGAAAGCACGTATTCTTCACCGATTACAATCCATATGATTACGCTCGCATAAGGAAGAGGCGTTTACGGACTGCGGTCAAGCCAATTTCTATTCCTCGGTCTTTGTTCAACAAAGACAAAGTCTTCGATCATGCACATATTCCTCATGTGGACATGGAATCTCTGCCGGGCTTGAGCCAGTCCTCGGTGTTCTTCACGATGCGGGACTTACGAATTTCTGCAGCGATATATGTGATTGGAATGAAGAACTCATTCTTCAATTCTATGCGACGCTGCACATCACCGGAGACGCCAAGATGTGAACTCATGGGTGTTAGACTGGATGTCCGAAAACACTCACTACAAGGCACCAAAGAACTGAATTGCCGTGCCCTACCACTCGATCCTCCACTTGATGGTGCTCGTTGTATCTACAACGGCCGAAGCTTTCAAATCACTATATCACGAAAGTCTTGATGAAGCCTTTGAAGCCGAGGCAGGCCCCAAGAACCAAATTCCTTGTCAAGGAATTATTGTATGTGCCTCGGACTGTCTATCAGTTCTCACGAAGACAATGAGTCCTATCAAAGGCCACGACTCAAATGATGAAGAAGTCGTTGGCATCATGAAGAATATGCTTTTCAATATCATTCATGGCGTTCCGTCAACTTCCATGATTTCTTCATGAGGACTCGCAAACATTGCTATGTCACCTTTTGAGCTGAAGCCTTATGCACCTTGGATTATGAGATTCATCAGACAAGGTCTTCACTCAATTACAAGGTCGATACTACGAACCACTGCAACTACTTGCCGCGTTTGTAGTCCTCAAAAGGAAATTTTCCTCAGCCGATGTCATGGGCTTGGCTACTGCTGTGATCGACGAAGGCTCTCGTCAATTGGATGGTCGGGCCGCAAAGCTGCATCCTACTCCACCAATGATGACTACGCCACACATGACTCTGCCGCAAATACCTCAGCCAAGCAAAGTCCTCAAGCCACAGCACCCAGGGTGATGACTGATCGTGAGTTACTCCTCAGTCTTCATCAGAAGGTTGATCGAAATCATAAATGGGTCAAGCGTCAGTTTGGTCCAATTCTTCACAACATGACCTCTACACACAATGCAGTGAAGGAAAACCACTACTACCTCCATGAAACCTTCAAACGCACCTGGGCTGTTCTTTCTAATGTCTACAGCGCAGAAGAACTGAAGACAATGGGTCTCAAGGAAGACTTTGACTGCTCTGCACCTCCACCGAAGAAATACAAGAAGGTCAAAGTTCCTTCCTTGGTGGCCAGCTCCTATTCTTCATCACGAGAGACTGATGAAAATTAAGACTTGGACGACACTGCAGCAGGCCCTACTACGACAACCGACCCCAACAACGCTGGCGCTCCTTCATCAACTTGAAATTCTTCAGGGGCGTTAGTCCTCAGTTTCGATCCTTTTGGTCATTTGATGACAAAGGGGGAGAAATGTGAGTTAGTCTTCAAGCGGGTCTATTATATGGGCAATTTCTGTTAAGTTACAACTCTCGTTCTTCTGAAACTTTTATTGGATCGAGTTGTAATCTTAAACCCGATGGTGCTCTGATACTTTTGATGCACTGAGCTCTGATTCTCTTGATGCGTTATTTTGCATGCCTGTTCCTCATTAATGTTATTGCACGCATGCTGAATTTCATCAAGCACCATATTTCAACATGCATTTCAAATTCTTTCATATTATATGTTAAATGCGTGTATGAATTACAAGATATAGGGGGAGATCTCCATGATTCAACTCTTCAAATGTGCATTGCCTCAAAAGCAAATTCCTCACTATGCACATCTTCAGGGGGAGGTCTTCTATATCTTGCAATCAAATTCCTCAATATCAGTATTTACACTTCATATATTTATCCCCGTTGAAAACTTAACCTATATTGTCATCAATCACCAAAAAGGGGGAGAATGTAAGTGCATCTAGTGCCCCTTAGTGATTTTGGTGTATTGAAGACTTATAGGTTCAGGGACTAATGCGTCTGTGAGTGTACACAGGTCTATAAGTCTATGAGGAGTTTGATATTTACAGAGAAAGTCGACCCCTAAAAATGAAGTTCTTCGACTGAAGACTTTGGTATTCTGAAGACTTTCTGAAGACTTTGAAAGTGAAGAAATTGGTGTGACCTTGAAGACTTGATATTCATTTGAGGAACATGAAGCGTGAAGACTTTTGTTTTTGTAGTTTCGTTTTTCTCTTTCTTGAGTCATAGGAAACACCGTCTTTATTAAAGGGGTCGAGGAAATACTAAGGAAAAATTTCCATGTGATGCTCAACTCAAAATCCTACACCTACCAATCCCTTGGTGAAGCCTTTGGAAATCTCATACAGCTCAAGAAATTTCTTGAAAGGATGAGGACGAAGTTCTTAGGTGGCTGAGAATTTGTTCTGACCGAGGAGTTAGGAATTCGCCAGTCTGGATTACCTACACGATGAGGAACATGATAGCCCCGAGGAATTTGAGAGTCAAATTTCCGACCGTTGTTGTGGTCTTGGCGCCACCTGTCCCAAAATATCTTATCCACCTAACGGTCATATCATTGAAGGGCATTTATGTCTTATCATGTCGGGCTGCTCCCTAGGCTATAAATAGCCGCCCCTACAACCACTAGCTGTTTGGCTGCTCGAGAGAACTTGACACTTGTCATTTGAGAGCAACCCATCCTCCGAGGACTTTGAGCGAAAATCATCGAGTGAGGAAAACCCAAAAACCAAACCCCTACAAACCCAAAGTGATTGAGCATCCTTTGAAGAGATTGATCCTGCGTGGATCCGACGCTTGTTACATTTGAAGATTGTGCTTCTTCCAGACGGTTAGGCGTCATGGTCTAGAGCATCCAAGAGGAATTGTGGATCGCCGAGTGACCAAGTCTGTGAAGGTTTGGAAGTCGCGTGAAGACTTACCACGAGTGATTGGACGAGGTCTGTGTGACCTTAGTTCAAGGAGAATACGGTGAGGACTTGGTGTCACGAGCTGCGTGCTTTCGGTATTTGGATGTCCGGGACTGTGTGTCCTCGAGTTTAAATACTCAGCCGCTCCAACCAGACGTACAACTGAGACAGCAGTTGGAACTGGTCTACCAAATCATTGTTCTTCACCAACCTAACTGGTTCTATTTCCTCAACCCTTTCATTTCCTCATTACTGTGTTGAGTGTTCATTCATATCTGTGTTTGAAGACTTTGGTGAAGACTTTCTCAATTTCCTCAGTTCAATTTCTTGATCATTTGTCTTCATCTTGTGCCATCATGTGTTTACGCTTTCGTACTCTTTGATTGTCTTCATTTCATCATGATGACCATGTCCGCATTCTCTTATGCTTACTTCTGAGTACTTATTCCGGCAAGTAGTTCTTCACTTAGGAATTTCCTCACCGGCAAATTCCTCATTGAAGAATTCATAAAAATCGCCTATTCACCCCCCTCTAGTCGATATAACGCACTTTCAATTGGTATCAGAGCAAGGCACTCCCTTGTTCTGTGTGATTTTGGTTTAACCACGTTTAGTTTTAGTTATGTCGACGGCAGGTATGAAGAAAGTGACATGCCCTATCTTTGACGGTCATGATTATCCCAAGTGGAAGGCCATGACGAGGAAGCGCCTCATGGCAATGGACAGCGAGCTGTGGACCGTCACTGAAATTGGTCTTATTGATCTATGCAAGACGGCGAACGGAGATGATATTCGCAAATACACTCGTCTTGATATCATGGCGAAGGATATCATCTGTTCCTGCCTATCTAGAGATGAATTCAAGCGCATTATGCATCTTTGCAATGCGAAGCTTATCTGGGACCGAATCTCCTACGTCTATGAAGGTCATCGAACCCGTCATGATCCTTGGTTTGAGGACTTCAAGGAATCTCTCAAAACGATGACTTTCGAACCAGATTCATCATCTTCTGCATCATGTCTCATGGCAAAGGGTGACGAGGTAACCGAATGTTCCTCATCTGAGTTTAGTGACTATGAATCTGATGATGATGGATCTGAAGATGATATTGAACCTAGTTATACCAAACTTGTTTGCATTGCCACTAAACAACAAACGGCCTTGGAAAAGGTTCAAAACATGCTAGACAAAAGTGATGATATGTTGGTGAAGAAATGGATCGCACTAAAGCCCTGACTGAAAATCTTCAGAGACTTCAGTCTAGGTTTGACAGCCTTCAAAGTCATCATAACACACTTTTGTCTGATCATGAGAAACTTTCTTATGAATTTCTTCAAAGAAAGCAAGATCTTGAGAAGCTAAGAGTGAGTTATGAAGATCTTCAGAAGGAGCGTGATTCATTACTTGCTCAACAAATCAGCGCTTCTCAGGAAGAATTTGTTCCTCCATGCTTAAAGTGCATTGAACGTGAATCTGCTAATTCCTCACATGAATGTTCAAATGCTTCAACTGTTACAAATTCTTCACCTACCTCTGCTATCACTAATTCCTCATCTGAGGACATTGCTAGTATCACTGACGATGCAGGGCTGAAGGAATTGTACATGACAGGCATGTATAAAAGCCTCGAAGGGCATCAGACTCTTTGTGATGTGCTTAAAAAGCAGATCCTCAACAGGAACCCTAGGAAAGAGGGTATTGCCTTTGAGAGGAAACTCAATGCTGATGGAACATATTGGAAGCCTGAGCAGTATCCCAAAACCTCATGGGTTGCTGCAAAGGGACCTTCAGTTGATCCATCTAACTTATCTGGCTTTACATGCGAATCTCCTCATTCTTCTGATGAGTCATTGGACTCCAACTATAAACTGTTCAAAAATTAGAATGGTGAAGTATTTGCTAGATATGTTGGCACTAACTGCAGGAACGGTTCCCCTATGAAGAAAATCTGGGTTCCCAAGAAGTGCCTTGAAAGTCTTCAGGTGAATGTCCTCATGACACCACCTATGAAGAATAGGAACTCCAGATCAAACTCTTCATATGGACCAAATTCTTCATATGGATCCAAGTCCTCATACGGACCAAATTCCTCACGTGGATCAAATTCCTCAAAAGGATCAAAGTCCTCATATGATTATCATCGTGCTAACAATTCTGTTTCGCAGGGTAGAGCTAAGGGCTATGAATATGTGCATTATTCTTCAAACCAATATGTTCATAAGTCCTCGAAGAATTTCTCTGCTTATTCATATGCTTACCCTAAACCCTATTATGTGAAATGAAATGGATTGGCCTCTATGCCACCATTCTCATATGGAGCTCGCAGAGTGATGAACTCTTTGCCAACCCTTGAGATGTGGGTGGTGAAGAAAAGTACTAACCTCTTCTGCGGGTCAGGTCTCCAGGCGATGCTTTAAACGTCTGAAGAATTTGCTGGGGGCCTGACAAAAATGTGTGAAAGGACGCAGGCTAATCATGAAGAAATGAACTTTCATTTCACACGTCCTCATACTTCTTATCTATTATACTGCCTGATGAAATTCATCTGATGAACTTGATATCATATTCTTCACTGATGAAGTATATGAGATCGTAAGTTGCACTAATTCATCTGCAGGATGATCAACCCAAAGCCAATGAGTGGGTCCTCGATAGTGGATGTACAAATCACATGACCGTGACAAGAATCTATTGATGGATGCTCCCTTATCACCGTCACATCTGAAGCATATCATCTTTTGACAAAGGCAAAAGTCAGGTATTGGGTCTTGGTAAGGTTGCGATCTCTAAGGACATACACATGGACAAAGTCATGCTTGTTGAGTCCTTAGGATACAACCTCATGTCAGTCTCAATGCTTTGTGATCTTGATATGGTTGTGGTCTTTGGCAAGTATCGTTGTGTTGTGATCATGGAAGCTGACAATTCCAAAGTCTTCGAAGGCTTCAGGAGAGGAGACTTGTATATTGTTGATTTCTCTATAGGACCACTACCAGCCGTGTGTCTACTTGCAAAAGCTTCAGAAGGCTGGCTATGGCATCAGCGACTTGGTCACGCATGCATGAGGAATTTGCACACGCTTGCGAAGAAGAAGCATGTCATTGGCATTGAAAATGTCAAATTCCTCAAGGATCACTTGTGGGGAGCCTGTGAAGCTGGAAAAATGACCAAGGCCAAGCATCCAGCGAAGACTATCATGACCACTACTTGTCCATTCGAATTGCTTCACATGGACCTCTTTGGTCCAAATCATTACTCAGCAGTCACTAATGATGCATCTCTATATGGCTTTGTTATTGTTGATGATTACTCTCGTTACACATGGGTACACATTGTTACTTACAAAAATGAAGTGCAGGAAGTCTTCAAACGATTTTCCTCGAGGGCTTCAACTAACTTTGGTGTGAAGATCAGACACATCAGGAGTGACAATGGAACTGAGTTCAAGAATTCCGGTCTTGATGCCTATCTTGATGAACTTGGTATTACTCATGAGTAATCTGCTCCCTATACTCCTGAGCAAAATGTCGTCGTGGAGCGCAAGAACAGAACTCTTGTTGAGATGGCTCGCACTATGCTTGATGAATACAAAACGCCTAGTCATTTTTGGATTGATGCAATAGATACCACGTGCCACATCATCAACAGAGTATATCTTCACAAATTCTTCAAGAAGACTGCCTATGAACTCCTCACTGACAAGAAACCCAATGTGAGTTATTTCAAAGTCTTCGGTGCTAAATGCTGGATTAGAGATCCTCATCACAATTCTAAATTTGCACCGAAAGCACATGAAGGTTTTATGCTTGGTTACGGAAAGGACTTGGACACCTACAGAGTCTTCAACATCGCACTTCACAAGATTGTTGATACTGTAGATGTGTGGTTCGATGAAACTAATGGCTCGCAAAGAGAGCACCTACCTTCTGTGTTAGATGAACCAGCTCTTGAGGAATCTATCAAGTTCAAGGCAACTGAGGATGTCATTCCTACTGAAGAATCTGCTGAAGAATTCATTCCTGTATGCGAAGAACGTCGAGCTGATGCACCTGAAGATAATGCTGAAGACAATGGTGCTGAAGAAAATGCTGATCAAATTCCTCGACGACAACCAGCTTATCCTCGCGTTGCAAAAGAAGTACAAGTTGACAAGATCATCGATGACATTGAAGCGCCAGGTCCTCTCACACGCTCAAAAGCTTCATATTTATCTAACTTTTGTGGGCACTATGCTTTTGTCTCTATCTCAGAGCCCACTAAGGTAGATGAAGCATTTCTGGAGCCTGAGTGGATTCAGGCCATGCAAGAAGAATTACATCAGTTCGAGCTAAATAATGTCTGGGAACTGGTCAAACGTCCAGATCCTCGCAAGCATAATATCATTGGCACAAAGTGGATCTACCGCAACAAGCAAGATGAAAATGGCCTTGTGGTAAGGAATAAGGCACGACTAGTAGCTCAAGGCTACACACAGGTTGAAGCAATTGATTTCGATGAAACTTTTGCACCTGTTGCTAGACTTGAGGCTATTCGCATATTACTTGCTTATGCTAACCATCATAATATCACTTTATATCAAATGGATGTGAAAAGTGCATTCCTCAATGGTAAGCTTGAGGAAGAAGTATATGTTGCTCAACCCCGAGTTTTGATGATCCAAAGAATCCCGACAAAGTCTTCAGACTCAACAAGGCCCTCTATGGTCTCAAAACAGTTCTACCAGGCGTGGTATGATACATTGAAGGAATTCTTCGTGAAGAATGGCTTCACACCAGTTCACTCAACCCTACTCTCTTTACTAAATCATATGATGGTGAACTGTTTGTGTGTCAAATATATGTTGATGATATTATCTTTGGTCATCTTGACCAACGTTATAGTGATGAATTTGCCTATATGATGAGTGAAGAATATCAAATGTCCATGATGGGAGAATTGAAATTCTTCTTAGGTCTTCAAATTAAATCAACAACACAATGGCATATCCATATCTCAGAGAAATACCTCAAAGATGTCCTGAAGAAATTCGGCATGCAAGATTGCAAAGGCGTCAAAATTCCTATGCCCACAAATGGCCATCTATGCACCGATGAAAATGGTATTGACTTGATCACAAGGTATACCGCTCCATGATTGGTTCTTTATTGTACTTATGTGCATCTAGGCCAGATATAATGCTTAGTGTTTGCATGTGTGCCCGATTTCAAGCTACAAAGGAATCACACCATAAGGCTGTGAAGCATATTCTTCGATATCTAGCTCACACACCAACACTAGGATTATGGTACCCCAAGGGCTCGACTTTTGATCTCATTGGATATTCTGACTCTGACTATGCTGGTGATCGTGTGGACCGCAAGTCAACATCTGGTACTTGTCATTTCCTCGGACGATCTTTGGTCTGTTGGTCCTCGAAGAAACAGAACTACGTATCACTGTCTACTGCGGAAGCTGAATACATTGCTGCTGGCTCTTGTTGTGCTCAATTGTTGTGGATGAAGCAAACTCTCAAGGACTACGGCATCAACGTGAAGAATGTGCCTCTCTATTGTGACAATGAGAGTGCCATCAAGATTGCTCACAACCCAGTTCAGCACTCGAAGACAAAGCACATTCAAATTCGTCATCATTTTCTTCGTGATCATGTGTTGAAGGACGACATCTCCATCGAGCATGTGAAGACTGAAGAACAACCAGCTAATATCTTCACAAAGCCCTTAGATGAGAAGAGATTTAGCAAGTTGCGGTGTGAGCTAAATATCTTAGAATCTTTGAATGTTCTTTGAAAAGGACACACATCCTGACACTTATGCAAAATTGATGACTTAGATGTGCAACACATGAAAAAACGTTTTCTTCAATCAATGAAGAATAACACTCTAAGTGTGAAGAAATTAATGAAGAATTTGATTCTCAGCACCCTCGACAATTGTAGCGGTGTCTGAAATCATCATTCTTATCTGAAGGGTCACGCCACCACCAAAGTTGAAAATCTTCAATTTGAGTTTTTCCTCAGTTTTTGAAATTCTTCAGTTTTTTTTAATTTTCAACTTTGCAAAATCTTCACTGTTTCCGTCGTTTTTCTTCATTGGCTATATATATATATGGGTTTATGTCCTCTACAGCATTCACTTATGGCTATTTCTTCAAATCGCTTTTTCTGCTAAGTGAATGTGATCGGACCCTTTCCTCTCTATGCTATACTCAACCCAATCTATTCACAAATTCTTCATGTGCGTTCTATTTAAAACTTGTTCAAAATCTTCACCGTGTCCTTGTCAGCTGAAGAAATTGCGAACGGAACATTAAAACTGATCTTATCCAAACTTTCGTTTTTGCCGCTCAAACCGTTCGGCATCCCACGATAGATTTATCTATTCACCCACGATCTAACACAATCTCCACTTTTCAGTCCGTGGATGACACATGTCAAGCGAATGAGAAGGGTCAGGGGCACGTTCGTCCCAAATCTTCGGGCGAATAGTTTTTCACCGTGGCTATATATACCCCCTCTCCCCTTCCTCACTTCCTTTACTCCGCTCGACTGCTCTCTCTCACTCGAGCATCTCAAACACTAGCGCCGCCGCTACTCCATCGTCGCCGGTGAGGAAGAGCTTCACTGCCTCAACCTCGTCGCCGACGTACTCGCGCCGACCGCGGAAATCTTCACTCCGCCGCCGCCGTAGCTGTCTTCCTCCGCCGAGTTAGGGCGTGGAAGATCTAACCTGACGAACTTCCCATCTGTTCTTCTCAGTTAAATCGTGTTCTTGATTCGGGTAATTAAAAGTTACTTTTATTACTCGCTTTGATTCTCAAACCTTCACGAAAATCTTCAAAGGTGTTTATTCTTCAAATCTTCACACATATGAACACCTCAAACAAAATATGCTCTTGATTCGTTTCTCTAAGCAATGATTTTCTTCAAGTTTCCTCAATTGTGTGGATCCTCGATCTATACAACTCGAACCTAAGACAAAGATCGCTTAGTGAAATTCTTCAAGTCTCATCTGGTCAAATTCCTCAAACTAGTTCTTTTTGAAAAACCTTCTAAGAACGCATATGACCTCTCCAAATTCTTCGCAACTATACCCTATTCACAGGTACTCATGTCAGCTGCTGAATCACTAGGTTCTCATCAACTTAACTCATTTGCAGCGTTCCTCGAAGAAAAGTTGCATACTTCTTCAGAGAATTCGATTGTTCAAATTCCTCAGCTGAAGAATATGGCAGAAGGAAAGAAGCCACAGAAAGGAGGAAAGAGGCCTGAGGTCATGACTGCGTTTGAGATTCCTGAGAAAATCTATGCTGACTATTGCACACCTGATGAAGCCGAATTCGGCAAAGAGAACAAAAATCAGCGCAAGGTGCGCATTCAAAGGATTGAACGGAGATGGGCAAGGGAATGGAGGGAGTACAGATATGTTACTCCAAAGTACATGAAGAAATTCGCTCACAATCCTCCATGCCCAAGAGCTCCATTGGCACTGGTCAAGAAGTCAACCCCACTAGCATCAAGCGTGGTGAGGACTTTCTGAAGAATGGGTCAAGCGCCAAGCCAAATTGGCAAGACAAGCCAACGAGGTGAGGAAATTTAATGAGGACTCACATCTGCTGCCATCGAGGCATCTGTCAAGCCAAGAAAATCTATGGCAAAGAAGCCCGCACACAAGCCAAGTGCTTCACCAACAGTGCCCTCACGGCCAAGTTCCTCAGCTGTGCCCTCACGGCCAATTCCTCATGCTTCTCCAGCTCCTCCCAAATCCTCAGCTCCTACAAAGTCCTCAGCAGTTCCTCCCAAGTCCTCAGCAGTTCCGACAAAGTCCTCGGCACCTGTGCATCTGGCCACGTGCCAAAGGACTACAGGCATCTCCATTGCCTCTGGTGTTTCAGCAAGTTCCTTAGCTGCACCAAATTCTTCATCTGGCCCGACTCTGCTGAAGACTAAGGCCACAGCTGGACGAGGTCCTCGGCCAAGTCCCAAGAAGAAACAGGTCACCTTCCAAGAGCCACCTGAAGATGATGAGGCTGATGATGATGAACTTGCGGAAATCATCAGAGACCGCCAAGAAAGGGCCGCTAGAGCCAAAGGCACACACTGCGGCTCTTTATTGGATCCAGGAGGCGATCCTAGACTACATTGATCTCTGGCACAAGGACCCAAACATTCCTATGCTCGACTTCAAGTTGACACCTGCCAAAGTCACATGTGACTCATTTCATCCAAGAGGAGAAATGGAAATTTGATCTGACGGAGAGATCAAGAAATCGTAAAGTACGTAAAGGAGAAATGAAGAAAACGTTGTCAAGATGACAATGAAGAACTTATCAAGATGCGGTGACATCAAAGCCCTCAAATGACAAATTTGACTCCTATTAGGCTGATTGGCAAGGTGCCAAAGTCAGATTAAATCAACTTTGACGAAGAAGTTCACCAATGTTGCAGCCCCAACGCAACAAGAAATTCCTCAGCCGGAGCCTCGGCTCAGCCGACCGAAGAACATGCCGGCCACCGATGAAGTTCAGCTGAAGACAATGCTAGTTCCAGGCTGATGATCCCAATCCAGCCGAAGAAATTGCCGGGGCATCCACTAGTGGTGCGCTGAAGAAATCGAAGAAGTCGTGGCAATTGCATCGATTGCGCTGAGGAAATTCAACCAGATTCCTCGGCTCCTCCTGCGCCTACACCAACACCAATCCTTCCATCTCGCATCGATGTGAAGAAGACCAAGGCTGCAGAACGAGCTGTAGTGAAGAAAAGGAAAGCATCTGCTGCTTCAAATTCTTCAGCCCCGAAGAAGATGAAGACGATGACCAGCTCATTTGAAAATCCCATTGATGTTGTTCCAATTTCCTCCGTGCCATCAAAGGACCTTGTTCCTTTTGGTGAAGATTATGAGATCCCAAGCGGATCTGATGAAGAAAATCATTCTGCCGCTTCGAAGCAGATTGATGAAGAAATTGAAGTGGAAGCTATCCCTTCAACCCCAATCATTTCCTCGCCTATGCCTCAGTTCACAGCTGAAGAGGCCGGTGTTGAGGAAATTGAAGAAGATGTGGACATTGGAAGCACAACGCCAGTGATGAACGATGACTTTTGGGAAACTCAGCATACAAATTCTCCACTCTTCACCCCAATCCAACAGATTCCTCAGTCCCCTGCTCCAATAGTTCAAATGGGCTCTGAAGAAACTCATCCCACTTCATCTGTACATGAAGAAATTCCAGCCACTAGCGCTGATGAACTCCTTCTTCTTGATCCTCGGGCGCACATGTAGAGGAACCAGAAATTCCTCAGCCTGAAGAACCTGAGATTGCGATTCCAGAGGTCGTGATGCAACTCACTGACACTCCACTGCCAAAGCCAAAGAATCCCTTCTCAACAAAGCAAAAGTTCAAGGCTGAAGATTTCTTCGGCGAGCACGTTTTCTTCACGGATTACAACCCATATGACTCTGCTCGCATAAGGAAGAGGCGTTTACGGACTGCCGGTCAAGCCAATTTCTATTCCTCGGTCTTTGTTCAACAAAGACAAAGTCTTGATCATGCACATATTCCTCATGTGGACATGGAATCTCTGCCAGCTTGAGCCAGTCCTCGGTGTTCTTCACGATGCGAGGACTTCTGAATTTCTGCAGCGATATATGTGATTGGAATGAAGAACTCATTCTTCAATTCTATGCGACGCTGCACATCACCGGAGACGTCAAGATGTGAACTCATGGGTGTTAGATCGATGTCCGAAAACACTCACTACAAGGCACCAAAGAATCGAATTGCTTCGTGCCCTACCACTCGATCCTCCACTTGATGGTGCTCGTTGTATCTACAACGAAACTGAGCTTTCAAATCACTATATGCGAGTGCTGATGAAGCCTTTGAAGCCAGGGCAGGCCCCAAGAACCAAATTCCTTGTCAAGGAATTATTGTATGTGCCTCGGACTGTCTATCGGATTCTCACGAAGACAATGAGTCCTATCAAAGGCCACGACTCAAATGATGAAGAAGTCGTTGGCATCATGAAGAATATGCTTTTCAATATCATTCATGGCGTTCCGTCAACTTCCATGATTTCTTCATGAGGACTCGCAAACATTGCTATGTCACCTTTTGAGCTGAAGCCTTATGCACCTTGGATTATGAGATTCATCGGGACAAGGTCTTCACTCAATTACAAGGCTGATACTACGAACCATCGCAACTACTTGCCCCGATTGAAGTCCTCAAACGGACATTTTCCTCGGTGATGACAAGGGCAAGGCTACTGCTGTGATCGATGAAGGCACTACGTCCATTGGATGGTCGGTTTAGCAAAGCTGCATCCTACTCCACCAATGATGACTCTGCCACACATGACTCTGCCATAAATACCTCAGCCAAGCAAAGTCCTCAAGCCACAAGACCTGTGGTGATGACCGATCGTGAGTTACTCCTCGCCTTCATCGGAAGGTTGATCGAAATCATAAATGGGTCAAGCGTCAGTTTGGTCCAATTCTTCACAACATGACCTCTACACACAATGCAGTGAAGGAAAACCACTACTACCTCCATGAAACCTTCAAACGCACCTGGGCTGTTCTTTCTAATGTCTACAGCGCAGAAGAACTGAAGACAATGGGTCTCAAGGAAGACTTTGACTGCTCTGCACCTCCACCGAAGAAATACAAGAAGGTCAAAGTTCCTTCCTTGGTGGCCAGCTCCTATTCTTCATCACGAGACACTGATGAAAATGAAGACTTGGACGACACTGCAGCAGGCCCTACTACGACAACCGACCCCAACAACGCCAAGCGCTCCTTCATCAACTTGAAATTCTTGAGGCGTTAGTCCTCGGTTTGATCCTTTTGGTCATTTGATGACAAAGGGGAGAAATGTGAGTTAGTCTTCAAGCGGGTCTATTATATGGGCAATTTACATTAAGTTACAACTCTCGTTCTTCTGAAACTTTTATTGGATCGAGTTGTAATCTTAAACCCGATGGTGCTCTGATACTTTTGATGCACTGAGCTCTGATTCCCTTGATGCGTTATTTTGCATGCCTATTCCTCATTAATGTTATTGCACGCATGCTGAATTTCATCAAGCACCATATTTCAACATGCATTTCAAATTCTTCATATTATATGTTAAATGCGTGTATGAATTACAAGATATAGGGGGAGATCTCCATGATTCAACTCTTCAAATGTGCATTTCCTCAAAAGCAAATTCCTCACTATGCACATCTTCAGGGGGAGGTCTTCTATAGCTTGCAATCAAATTCCTCAATATCAGTATTTACACTTCATATATTTATCCCCGTTGAAAACTTAACCTATATTGTCATCAATCACCAAAAAGGGCGAGATTGTAAGTGCATCTAGTGCCCCTTAGTGATTTTGGTGTATTGAAGACTTATAGGTTCAGGGACTAATGCGTTTGTGAGTGTACACAGGTCTATAAGTCTATGAGGAGTTTGATATTTACAGAGAAAGTCGACCCTAAAAATGAAGTTCTTCGATGAAGACTTTGATATTCTGAAGACTTTCTGAAGACTTTGAAAGTGAAGAAATTGGTGTGACCTTGAAGACTTGATATTCATTTGAGGAACATGAAGCGTGAAGACTTTTGTTTTTGTAGTTTCGTTTTTCTCTTTCTTGAGTCATAAGAAACACTGTACTGTTAAAGGGGGTCGAGGAAATACTAAGGAAAAATTTCCATGTGATGCTCAACTCAAAATCCTACACCTACCAATCCCTTCGAGTGAAGCCTTTGGAAATCTCATACAGCTCAGTAAATTTCTTCAGTGACAGAGACGAAGTTCTTCTGGTCGCTGAGGAATTTGTTCTGACTGAGGAGTTAGGAATTCGCCAGTGCGGATTACCTACACAGTGAGGAACATGATAGCCCTGAGGAATTTGAGAGTCAAATTTCCGACCGTTGATGTGCTGCGCGCCAGCTGTCCCAAAATATCTTATCCACCTAACGGTCATATCATTGAAGGGCATTTATGTCTTATCATGTCGGGCTGCTTCCTAGGCTATAAATAGCCGCCCCTACAACCACTAGCTGGTTGGCTGCTCCGAGAGAACTTGACACTTGTCATTTGAGAGCAACCCATCCTCCGAGGACTTTGAGCGAAAATCATCGAAAGTGAGGAAAACCCAAAACCAAACCCCTACAAACCCAAAGTGATTGAGCATCACTGAAGAGATTGATCCTGCGTGGATCCGACGCTTGTTACATTTGAAGACTGTGCTTCTTCCAGACGGTTAGGCGTCATGGTCTAGAGCATCCAAGAGGAATTGTGAATCGCCGAGTGACCAAGTCTGTGAAGGTTTTGAAGTCGCCTAAAGACTTACCACGAGTGATTGGACGAGGTATGTGTGACCTTAGTTCAAGGAGAATACGGTGAGGACTTGGTGTCCTGAGCTACGTGCTCAGCGACTGGGTGTCCGGGACTGTGTGTCCTCGAGTTTAAATACTCAGCCGCTCCAACCAGACGTACAACTGAGACAAAGATTGAACTGGTCTACCAAATCATTGTTCTTCACCAACCTAATCGGTTCTATTTCCTCAACCCTTTCATTTCCTCATTCTTTGTGTTGAGTGTTCATTCATATATGTGTTTGAAGACTTTGATGAAGACTTTCTCAATTTCCTCAGTTCAATTTCTTGATCTGTTTGTCTTCATCTTGTGCCAAGATGTGTTTACACTTTCATACTCATTGATTGTCTTCATTTCATCATGATGACCATGCCCGCATTCTCTTATGCTTACTTCTGAGTACTTATTCCTTTGCAAGTAGTTCTTCACTTAGGAATTTCCTCACCGGCAAATTCCTCATTGAAGAATTCATAAAAATCGCCTATTCACCCCCCCTCTAGTCGATATAACGCACTTTCACTCCTAGATCACTATTGTACTCCCTTGCCAAAATCAGTGTAGGGTATACAATAGATCTGGTACATAGCATGGCATACGTTATAGAACATATGGCTGAGGCATAGGGAATGACTTTCATTCTCTTTCTATCTTCTGCCGTGGTCGGGCTTTGAGTCTTACTCAATTTTACACCTTGTAACACAGGTAAGAACTCTTTCTTTGACTGTTCCATTTTTGAACTACTCCAAAATCTTGTCAAGGTATGAACTCATTGAAAAAACTTATCAAGCGTTTTGATCTATCTCTATAGATCTTGATGCTCAATATGTAAGCAGCTTCACCGAGGTCTTTCTTTGAAAAACTCCTTTCAAACACTCCTTTATGTCATTCACATATACTTATCAGAAATGTTGTAGTGCTCCCACTCACTTTCTTGTAAATACAGGCTTCACCGCAAGTCTGTATAAAACTATATGCTTTGATCAACTCATCAAAGCGTATATTCCAACTCCAAGATGCTTGCACCAGTCCACAGATGGATCACTGGAGCTTGCACATTTTGTTAACACCTTTAGGATCGACAAAACCTTCTGGTTGCATCATATACAACTATTCTTTAATAAATCCATTAAGGAATGCAGTTTTGTTTATCCATTTGCCAGATTTCATAAAATGCGGCAATTGCTAACATGATTCGGACAGACTTAAGCATAGATACGAGTAAGAAACTCTCATCATAGTCAACACCTTGAACTTGTCGAAAACCTTTTTGCGACAATTCAAGCTTTGTAGATAGTAACACTACTATCAGCGTCCGTCTTCCTTTTGAAGATCCATTTAATCTCAATGGCTCGCTGATCATTTGGGCAAGTCAATCAAAGTCCACACTTTGTTCTCATACATGGATCCCATCTCAGATTTCATGGCCTCAAGCTATTTTTGCGGAATCTGGGCTCATCATCGCTTCCTCATAGTTCGTAGGTTCGTCATGGTCAAGTAACATGACCTCCAGAACAGGATTATCGTACCACTCTGGTGCGAATCTCACTCTGGTATACCTACGAGGTTCAGTAGTAACTTGATCTGAAGTTACATGATCATCATCATTAGCTTCCTCACTAGTTGGTGTAGTAGTCATAGGAACAGATTTCTGTGATGAACTACTTTCCAATAAGGGAGCAGGTACAGTTACCTCATCAAGTTCTACTTTCCTACCACTCACTTCTTTCGAGAGGAACTCCTTCTCTAGAAAGGATCCATTCTTAGCAACGAATATCTTGCCTTCGGATCTGTGATAGAAGGTGTACCCAACAGTAAATTTTGGGTATCCTATGAAGACGCACTTTTCCAATTTGGGTTTGAGCTTATCAGGATGAAACTTTTTCACATAAGCATCGCAACCCCAAACTTTAAGAAACGACAGCTTAGGTTTTTTTGCCAAACCATAGTTCATATGGTGTCGTCTCAACGGATTAGACGGTGCCCTATTTAATGTGAATGCAGCTGTCTCTAATGCATAACCCCAGAACAATAGTGGTAAATCGGTAAGAGACATCATAGATTGCACTATATCCAATATAGTACGGTTATGACGTTCGAACACACCATTACACTGTGGTGTTCTAGGTGGCGTGAGTAGTGAAACTATTTCACATTGTTTTAACTGAAGGCCAAAGTCGTAACTTCAAATATTTTACCTCTGCGATCATATCGTAGAAACTTTTATTTTCTTGTTACGATGATTCTCCACTTCACTCTGAAATTCTTTGAACTTTTCAAATGTTTTAGACTTGTGTTTCATCAAGTAGATATACCCATATATGCTCAAATCATCTGTGAAGGTCAGAAAATAACGATACTTGCCGCAAGCCTTAACACTCATCGGACCTCATACATCAGTATGTATTATTTCCAATATGTCAGTTGCTTTCTCCATTGTTCTAGAGAACGGAGTCTTAGTCATCTTGCCCATGAGGCATGGTTCGCAAGCATCAAGTGATTCCAAAAGTCCATCAACATGGAGTTTCTTCATGCGCTTTACACCAATATGACCTAAACGGCAGTGCCACAAATAAGTTGCACTATCATTATTAACTTTGCATCTTTTGGCTTCAATATTATGAATATGTGTATCACTACGATCGAGATCCAACGAACCATTTTCATTGGGTGTGTAACCATATAAGGTTTTATTCATGTAAACAGAACAACAATTATTCTAACTTAAATGAATAACCGTATTGCAATAAACATGATCAAATCATATTAATGCTCAACGCAAACACCAAATGACACTTATTTAGGTTCAACACTAATCCCGAAAGTATAGGGAGTGTGTGATGATGATCATATCAATCTTGGAACCACTTCCAATACACATCGTCACTTCATCCTTAACTAGTTTCTGTTCATTATGCAACTCCCGTTTCGAGTTACTACTCTTTAGCAACTGAACCAGTATTAAGTACCGAGGGGTTGCTATAAACACTAGTAAAGTACACATCAATAACATGTATATCAAATACACTTTTGTTCACTTTGCCATCCTTCTTATCCGCTAATTGTTTGGGGTAGTACCGCTTCCAGTGACCAGTCCTTTTGCAGTAGAAGCACTCGGTATCAGGCTTAGGTCCAAAGTTGGGCTTCTTCACTTGAGCAGCAACTTGCTTGCCGTTCTTCTTGAAGTTCCCCTTCTTTCCCTTTGCCCTTTTCTTGAAACTAGTGATCTTGTTAACCATCAACACTTCATGCACTTTTCTTGATTTCTACCTTCGCCGATCTCAACATCGCGAAGAGTTCGGGAATTACTTTCGTCATCCCTTGCATATTATAGTTCATCACGAAGTTCTACTAACTTGGTGATGGTGACTAGAGAATTCTGTCAATCACTATTTTATCTGGAAGATTAACTCCCACTTGATTGAAGCGATTGTAGTACCCAGACAATCTGAGCATATGCTCACTGCTTGAGCTATTCTCCTCCATATTTTAGCTATAGAACTTGTTGGAGACTTCATATCTCTCAACTCGGGTATTTGCTTGAAATATTAACTTCAACTCCTGGAACATCTCATATGGTCCATGTGTTGGGGAACGTTGCATAAAATAAAAAAATTCCTACGTTCACCAAGATCAATCTATGAGTTCATCTAGCAACGAGAGAGAGGGGTGCATCTACATACCCTTGTAGATCGCGAGCGGAAGCGTTCAAGAGAACAAGGTTGAAGGAGTCGTACTCAATGTAATCCAAATCACCGATGATCCTAGTGCTGAACGGACAGCACCTCCGCGTTCAACACACGTACGGAGCGGAGACATCTCCCGCGCCTTGATCCAGCAAGGTGGAGGGAGAGGTTGAGTAAGAAAGCTCCAGCAGCAGCACGACGGTGTGGTGGTGGTGGAGAGGCAGTACTCCGGCACGGCTTCGCCAGGCTCTTCTCGGACGAGGAGAGGTGTTGGGGAGGGGAGGGGATGTGCTTTGGATGTTGTGTGCAGCCCTCCCCTCGCCCCTCTATTTATAGGGGAAGGGGAAAGGGGGGCCGGCCCCCTCTAGATGAGATCTAGAGGGGCGGCGACAAGGGAGGGCTTGCCCCCAAGCAAGGCGCCCCCACTGGGGTTTCCCCCAACCCTAGGTGCATGGGCCCAAGGGGATGCGCCCAGCCCTCCAGGCTGGTTCCCTGCCCACTACGGCCCATGAGGCCCTCCGAGAGAGGTGGCCCCTCCCGGTGGACCCCCGGAACCCCTCCGGTGGCCCCGGTACAATACCGATATTCCCCCGAACCTTTCCACTGACCGTATGACAACTTCCCATATATAAATCTTCACCTCCGGACCATTCCGGAACTCCTCGTGATGTCCGGGATCTTATCTGGGACTCCGAACAACATTCGGTAATCACATACAAGTCTTCCTAATAACCCTAGTGTCATTGAACCTTAAGTGTGTAGACCCTACGGGTTCGGGAGACATGTAGACATGACCGGGACGACTCTCGGTCAATAACCAACAGCGGGATCTGGATACCCATGTTGGCTCCCACATGCTCCTCGATGATCTCATCGGATGAACCACGATGTCGAGGATTCAATCAACCCCGTATACAATTCCCTTTGTCGATCCGATGCGTTACTTGCCCGAGATTCGATCATCGGTATCCCAATACCTCGTTCAATCTTGTTACCGGCAAGTCACTTTACTCGTACCGTAATACATGATCCCGTGACCAGACACTTGGTCACTTTGAGCTCATTATGATGATGCATTACCGAGTGGGCCCAGAGATACCTCTCCCTCATACGGAGTGACAAATTCCAGTCTCGATCCGTGTCAACCCAATGAGATACTTTCGGAGATACCCGTAGTATAACTTTATAGTCACCCGATTACGTTGTGACATTTGGTACACCCAAAGCACTCCCTACGGTATCCGGAGTTACACGATCTCATGGTCTAAAGAAAAGATACTTGACATTGGAAAAGCTCTAGCAAACGAACTACACGATCTTGTGCTATGCTTAGGATTGGGTCTTGTCCATCACATCATTCTCCTAATGATGTGATCCCGTTATCAATGACATCCAATGTCCATAGTCGTGAAACCATGACTATCTGTTGATCAACGAGCTAGTCAACTAGAGGCTCACTAGGGACATGTTGTGGTCTATGTATTCACACGTGTTTTACAATTTCCGGATAATACAATTATAGCATGAATAAAAGAAAATTATCATGAACAAGGAAATATAATAATAATCCTTTTATTATTGCCTCTAGGGCATATTTCCAACAGTCTCCCACTTGCACTAGAGTCAATAATCTAGTTACATTGTGATGAATCAAACACCCATAGAGTTCTGGCGTTGATCATGTTTTGCTCGCGGAAGAGTTTTAGTCAACGGATCTGCGACATTCAGATCCGTGTGTACTTTGCAAATATCTATGTCTCCATCTTGAACATTTTCATGGATGGAGTTGAAATGACGCTTGATGTGCCTGGTCTTCTTGTGAAACGTGGGCTCCTTGGCAAGGGCAATAGCTCCAGTGTTGTCATAGAAGAGAGTGATTGGCCCCGACGCATTGGGTATGACTCCTAGGTCGGTGATGAACTCCTTCATCCATATTGCTTCATGCGCTGCCTCCGAGGCTGCCATGTATTCCGCTTCACATGTAGATCCATACGACGCTCTGCTTGCAACTGCACCAGCTTACTGCTCCATGATTCAACATACACACGTATCCGGTTTGTGACTTAGAGTCATCCAGATCTGTGTCGAAGCTAGCTTCGACGTAACCCTTTACGATGAGCTCTTCATCACCTCCATAAATGAGAAACATGTCCTTTGTCCTTTTCAGGTACTTAAGGATATTCTTGACCGCTGTCCAGTGTTCCTTGCCTGGATTACTTTGGTACCTTCCTACCAAACTTACGGCAAGGTTTACATCAGGTCTGGTACACAGCATGGCATACATAAAAGATCCTATGGCTGAGGCATAGGGGATGACACTCGTCTCTTCTTTATCATCTGCCGTGGTCGGGCATTGAGCTGAGCTCAATCTCACACCTTGCAATACAGGCAAGAACCCTTTCTTGGACTGATCCATATTGAACTTCTTCAATATCTTATCAAGGTATGTGCTTTGTGAAAGACCTATGAGGCGTCTCGATCTATCCCTATAGATCTTGATGCCTAATATATAAGCAGCTTCTCCAAGGTCCTTCATTGAAAAACACTTATTCAAGTAGGCCTTAATGTTGTCCAAAAGTTCTATATCATTTCCCATCAAAAGTATGTCATCTACATATAATATGAGAAATGCTACAGAGCTCCCACTCACTTTCTTGTAAACGCAGGCTTCTCCATAAGTCTGCATAAACCCAAACGCTTTGATCATCTCATCAAAGCGAATGTTCCAACTCCGAGATGCTTGCACCAGCCCATAAATGGATCGCTGGAGCTTGCATACCTTGTTAGCATTCTTAGGATCGACAAAAGCTTCCGGCTGCATCATATACAGTTCTTCCTTAAGATAGCTGTTAAGGAATGCCGTTTTGACGTCCATCTGCCATATTTCATAATCATAGTATGCGGCAATTGCTAACATGATTCAGACGGACTTCAGCTTCGCTACGGGAGACAAAGTCTCATCGTAGTCAACCCCTTGAACTTGCCGATAACCCTTAGCGACAAGTCGAGCTTTATAGATGGTAACATTACCATCCGCGTCCTCTTCTACTTAAAGATCCATTTGTTTTCTATCGCTCGCCGATCATCGGGCAAGACTGTCAAAGTCCATACTTTGTTTTCATACATGGATTCTATCTCGGATTGCATGGCTTCAAGCCATTTGTTGGAATTTGGGCCCGCCATCGCTTCTTCATAGTTCGAAGGTTCACCGTTGTCTAACAACATGATTTCCGTGACAGGTTGCCATACCACTCTGGTGTGGAACGTGTCCTTGTGGACCTACGAAGTTCAGTAGTAACTTGATCCGAAGTACCTTGATCATCATCATTAATTTCCTTTCCAGTCGGTGTAGACACCACAGGAACATTTTCCTGAGCTGTACTACTTTCCGATTCAAGAGGTAGTACTTCATCGAGTTCTAATTTCCTCTCTGTTGGGGACACAACTACTGAGTGTGAACCGCCCTGGAGGGGCCAGTTTACCCTCGTCCATGATTCAGGCCCACGGAGGAGGCCTGGAGCCCAGAGGCGAATTAAGGTCCATCTATGTAAACCGCCTTAGTATTGTAACTTGTGTTGTAAGTTAAGAAAGGAGAGACCGAGCCGGGACGCTTGTATGAGCCGGATCGGGACTACATGAGACCGGCCAAGGCGTCAACCCGTGTATATAAGGGGCGACCGGCGGCGGATTAGGGGAGAGGATTCGAGGCTAAGGCAAAGCTATTGCTCCTTAGTCGCCGAAATCATATCAATCACATCACAACCGGACGTAGGCTTTTACCTTCATCGAAGGGGCGAACCAGTATAATTCCCGTGTCTTGTGTCCGCTTTAACCCCTCTAGGTTAACCCGTCTGATGGCCCTCGACTAAGTCCTTTCATGAGGACATCTGCCGTGACAATTCCACGACGGTTGGCGCCCACCGTGGGGCTATCGCATCGATGGTTTGATGATCTTAGAGGGCAAGTTGAAGGACTCGAAGGTTATGCATGGGCGGATGACTAAGAGTCGTCGCGGAAAGCTCTACATCGACGATGCGGATCGGGGCCCGAGGCGGCTCGATTGAGTACGGGTACCGGGTCCCCTTGGCGGCATACACGTGTTCATCGGCAAGATCGGCGAGCCAGGGCCTGGGCCGGACGTCTGCCCGACCTCGTCGAGACGGCCCAATGGCGAAGAAGAGTCCTGCCCTGGCTAAACCGGTCGGGCATGTTTTCGTGGGAGTCGTCCACGGAGGCTGCGAGGACGGATCAAGCATCTGGTGACGAACCTGTTGTCTACTCGGTGACGAATCGTCGGCCGGAGAAACCGAAGTCTCTATACCAGCTGCAAGATGGCCAGATCGGGGCTGTTCCGACGGTGAGAGTATTCCGGACCTTCGATCTACCCAACCGGTTGGGATCTTCATGGCCGGTACGCAGCGGCGCTTCACTCTTCGACCATGGCGCCCCGGTCGCCGGTTCAACAGCGGTGATGGCAGCGGGAAGGAGGCCCTGTCTTCGCCGGCTCAAGTTTTGTCGAGCTTTTTACGCGTTGGCTGTGCTCATGGCGAGAGGCTAATCCGCTGGATCAGACCTGCACAACGCGGAGATTGCAAAGGTGAGAGAACAGATCACTAAAGCTAAAGCGGACCTGGCAGCCGCGGACGTGAGGATGGCAGCGGAGCGGGCCGCTTTGGATGCGCAGGCTCATAGGCTCATCTTTGGATCGAGCGCATCGCATGAAGTCATGAAAAGGAAATACAGGTCCCGTTTACCTTCGGTTTTCGAGGAAGAGAGCTTTTCAACACCCTGTGGCGGGGACCAGAATCCGCCACCGGTGGTAAACCGCCGGAAGCACACTGGACGGCAGCGCCGTTCAACCCGTGTGATAGATCTACCTCGTCATCACACCGGGCGCACCCTAGGCTGTGCAGACACCTCCGGTCACTACTCCAACCCGATGGATAACCTTGTCGCGGGCCGTGGCACGGTTGGAGGCGATTCGATCGAGGGCGATTCACCACGGCGGTCGAAACCCGCCGGGTCAAGGAGCTCCTCGGGGCGGCCCTGGCTCGACAAGAAGCGATTAAATGCGGTCGGGATCGGATCCACTCCACCCCATGGCCGGAGCTATAGCCGACGCCGATTTAATGGCCGTGTCAAGCAATGCGCGGCGTGGTCCGCCTCGCGGCAACAATCCGACGGGCGGCTTTGAGGATGCCCAAGTGGTAGTGGACCGCGCCAGAACGCGTGGGGAGGCCGAGTTAGCGGCACAAGCGAGAGGAGCATCCGCTCGCCCGGTTCGTCCGACCATCTTCGAGCCAGGGTCACGTCTGGTTCTTTGGGGGTGCCTTGCCTCGTCCCGCTTTACGTAACGTCGCTTGCCCAAGGACTTCAAGGGCGCGCAAGGTGCCCAATTATACTGCCGATTTGGCTCCAGAAGCATGGATAGAAAGCTATGAGATGGCCATGGAGATGCTAGATGTGGATGAAGCCGCATGTGCGAAATACTTCACAATGATGTTGGAAGGAACGGCCCGGACTTGGTTGAAAAATTTGCCGCCCAACTCTATCAGTTCGTGGATCCAGTTGCGAACCCGATTCATTCAAAATTTCAAAGACACCTGTAAGCAGCCCATGTCTGTGGTGGATTTAGCAGATTGTGTCCAGACGGAGGGAGAATCCACAACCCATTGGGTGCGCCGCGTTTCGGAAGTTTTACATTCTTCGGACCGGATCAACCCTGATTCCGCGATCTTGACCTTGGAAGCCAATTGCCGGTTTGAGCCATTGAAATTGAAGCTGGGCCGCATGAAGCGTTTTGCCATGACATGGGCACTCTAATGGGCGTTTTGGTAAAATACGCTGATTCCGATAGTACCAAGGATCCCGAATCTGAGAATGATGAAGTGGGGAAGGAAAAGCGAGCAGCAACCCGAGGGCCAGCATCATTCGGCGAGCAATGGAGGGAACAAGCGTAAGCGAGCGGCAGCATGGGCTTTGTGGCCAACACCAACGCTACAGGACAAGGGTCAGCGGCGCAGGTAGGCAATCAAACCGGGGCGGTCACAATCCGGATCGTTTGCATTTCATATTGAATCAACCTTGTCCGAAGCATGGGACGAAGGAGGCACCGGCGAACCACCTTTGGAAGGATTGTTACATTATGCAGGAGTTCAAAAACTCCGACTCTTTCCGGTATGATCAAGGGCCCGGCGGCGGTTCAGGGTCCACCCCGGGTTATGGTGGAGGAAATTCCGGCCCGAGATTCGGTGGTAATCCGGGCGGGCAAGGCAATCGAGAATAATCAAAGTAATCGTAACGATCGTAACAATCAGAACCAAGGGGCTACAATCAACAACAGCAGCGGTCGGGTTATCAAAGTAACCCAAAGCAGTTGAACGGGGCGATATCGTCTTTACCACCAGCTTGGACAGACGAGACCGAAAACTTCAGAAGCGGGCGGTCGGCGTTGTTGAACCGGCTGCGCCCGCATTACCTACGCTGGTCCGAGCAACCCGATCGTGTGGAGCGTAGAGGATCATCCTCCCGGGTTTATAATCCGGGTCAGCTAGCCTGGTGGTGGCACCCTGTAGGAGGGTACAAGTTTACCAAGGTTCTTATGGATGGAGGAAGCAGCATCAACATCCCGTACTACGAGACCTTCCGGCGTATGGGGTTGACGGATAGGCATCTTAGGCCATCCAGACGGTGTTTCACGGAGTGGTGCACAGCAAGTCGGCGTGCCGGTCGGTAAGATAGCTCGAGGTGACCTTTGGGGACGAACATGACTCCGGATCGTAAACATTGACATTTGAGGTGGTGAAAATTCAAAGCCCTTACCACGCCCTCTTTGGGCGGCGGCTTATGCTAAATTTATGGCACGGCCCTGTTATGTTTACTTACAGCTGAAAATGCCGGGTCACAAAGGAACGATAACGGTTCATGGGAGCCGCGGATCGCTTTGGAGTGCGAGGAAGGTGATGAGGCTTACGCCGAGTCGGTTTGTGCCATCAAGAGCTAAAATATTATAGAGACAATGTTGATCCGGCGGATATGACCCCTTTGAAGAAGCCAACTACGGAGCATGATCCGGACTTGAAGTTCAAATCGGTGGTGAGGCGAAGCTTGTTGATTTTGTGCCCGGCGATTCGTCCAAGCAGTTCACCATCAGTGCCAACTTGGATCCTAAATAGGAAAGCGCGCTCATCGAGTTCATCCGTGAGAATCGGGACATTTTTGCATGGAAGCCTTCTGACATGCCCGGTGTACCGAGGGAACTCGCTGAGCACACTCTCAATGTTGACCCAAAATACAAACCGGTAAAACAGTTTCTTCGCCGGTTTAATGAGGAAAGGCGCAAGGCCATCGGAGAAGAAGTTGCTAGGCTCTTGGCAGCAGGATTTATCGTCAAGTCTTTCATCCAGAGTGGCTTGCCAATCCGGTGTTGGTTCTTAAGAAGAATGGCACTTGGCGCATGTGTGTGGATTACACAGATCTCAACAAGGCCTGTCCAGCAGATCCTTTCGCGCTCCCCCGCATTGACCAGATTATTGATGCTACGGCGGGTTGTGAGTGTTTGAGCTTTTTGGATGCGTACTCCGGTTATCATCAGATTAAGATGGCAGTGAAGGACCAGGAGAAGACAGCGTTTATCACCCCCTTTGGAGCCTTACACTATGTATCTATGCCTTTTGGACTCAAGAGCGCCAAGCGACTTATCGTTGCATTCAGAGTTGCTTGCACGAACAGATCGGCTGTAACGTGCATGCTTATGTGGATGATATCGTGGTTAAGACAAGGAAGAAGGAAACCTTGATTGAGGATCTAAAGGAAACCTTTGACAACTTGCGGGTGTACAAGATGATGCTCAACCCGCCAAGTGCGTTTTGGTGTTCCGGCAGCAAGTTATTGGGTTTTCGTGTCCAACAGGAATCGAAGCTAATCCGGAAAAAAATACGGCTATCACCTCCTTGGCTAAGCCGAAGTGCATCAATGACGTCCAGCGTTTGGCAGGCCGGATTGCTGCGCTAAGCCGGTTTATCAGCCGTCTAGGCGAGAAGGCCATTCCTTTGTACCAGATGTTGAAAAAAAACGGATCAGTTTATGCAGAGTTCAGCGGCTGATGAAGCATTGGAGAATTTGAAGCGGCGGTTGGCCAACCCGCCGGTTCTAGCCGCCCCATTGACAAAGAGCCGCTGCTGCTATATGTTGTCGCTAATGCTGTGGCGATTAGCGTGGCTATCGTGGTGGAAGCGGAAGGAGGCGGGAAGGAGTATCCGGTTCAACGGCGGTTTATTACATCAGCGAGGTCCTCATTGAGTCTAAACAGAGATATCCGCATTGGCGTAAGCTGGTATACGGGGTTTTTATGGCAAGCGGAAGCTAAGGCAATATTTCCAAGGGCACCCCATCACGATTGGTCGATTCGGCTCCCTTGGCGATATAATACAGAACCGGAAGCGGCGGCGGATTGCTAAGTGGGCTATAGAACTTGGGCATACGGTTTAAGATATGTGCCTCGGACGGCCGTAAAATCTCAAGCACTTGTGGATTTCATTAATGATTGGACGGAGTTGCAAGCGCCTGAAGAGAAGCCGGATCATACCTATTGGACCATCCACTTTGATGGGTCCAGGCAATTGAGGGCTCGAAATTTGGAGTCGTGTAACTTCCCCACGAGGTGACAAGTTCATTACGTTCTCCGCCTAATGTTCCCTTGTACTAACAATGCAGCTGAGTATGAAGCTTTGCTCCATGGTCTCCGGATGGCTAAGGAAATGAATCTCAGCCGGGTTAAATGCTTTGGCGACTCGGACTTGGTGGCCCAGCAAGTATCAGTGCCAGGATTCCAAAGATCCACTCATGGCTGCATATCGTCGGGAGGTGGATGTCGTTGCGAGGACATTTTAAAGGATATCGGTGGACCATGTGGATGCGTCGGAAGAACGGCGGCGGATGCTTTAAGCGGCTGGGCTCTCAACGTAAACCGGTCCCGCCTAACGTCTTCCTTGATGTCTTGCACAATCCGTCGGTTAAGCTTCCGGATGAAATTGATTTGGCTATCCACGATCCGGAGGCTCAATTGGTGGCGGCCTTGCATGTCACTCCGGATTGGGCGCTCCTTATTTGGCATATATGAACCGGGCGAGTTACGGAAGATGAGACGTTGGCCCGACAGATAGTTCGGCGGTCTAAGTCTATGACCATTGTTAATGGCGAGTTGCACCATTGCAGTGTGTCAGGGGCGTTTCAGCGTTGTGTGTCCCCTGAAGAGGGCTGTGAGATATTGTGAGAGATCCATGAAGGGGATTGTGGTCACCACGCCGGTTCAAAGTCCTTGGTGGCCAAAGCGTTCCGCCATGGTTTCTATTGGTTGACTGCCCATCTTGATGCGGAGGATCTGGTCAGGCGATGTGATGGTTGCCAAAAGTTCTCTAGGCGTGCTCATGTGCCAGCCCAAGAATTGAGGATGATTCCAATTACTTGGCCGTTTGCGACTTGGGGGCTGGATATGGTTGGACCTTTCAAGATGTCCAAGGACAAAAAGACCCACCTGTTGGTGGCGGTTGATAAATTTACCAAATGGGTTGAGGCAGAGCCTGTTAGCAAGTGTGATGCGGCCACGGCGGTTCAGTTCATCAAAAAGGTGATTTTCCGGTTTGGGTTTCCACACAGTATCATCACGGACAATGGCACCAATTTGTCCAAAGGAGCTATGAAGGAATTTTGTGAGCGAGCACATCCGCTTGATGTTTCTTCCGTAGCCCACCCGCAATCCAATGGTCAAGCGGAACGAGCTAATCAGGAGATCTTGAAAGGTATCAAACCCGACTTATGGTCCCTTTAGAGAGGACGCCGGGTTGTTGGGTGGAAGAGCTACCATCGGTGATATGGAGTATAAATACTACCCCCAACCGATCCAATCGGATACACGCCGTTCTTTATGGTCTATGGAGCGGAGGCGGTCCTTCCCAGCGATATCCGTCACGACTACGCCTCGAGTGGCAGCTTATGTTGAGGCGGATAGCGAGGCAGCACGGCAAGACGATTTGGATCGACTGGATGAAGAGCGCGATATGGCAGCTGCTCGTTCGGCGGTTTACCAGCAGGATCTTCGTCGGTATCACAGCCGGCGGGTTAAAACCAGAACCTTTCAGGAAGGAGACTTAGTGATGCGGCTCATTCAAGACCAGAAAGATATGCACAAGCTATCCCCACCTTGGGAGGGGCCTTTTGTGTTCAGCAAGAATCTATACAATGGGTCCTACTAGCTGATTGATGTTCGAGAGCGAAAGGATTCACGCACGTCAGAGGAGGAGACCAACAGGCCATGGAACATAGCTCATCTTGACCTTATTATACCCGAGCCATCGGCTCCACTTATGTACATATTAAGACAATGTATACGTTATAAATAAAGGCAATAAACGGATCCTCGACTAAAGCGGGGTATCATTACGTATCAAAGTTCGGTTTGGGTACATGGAGATCTTTTGTCATGAAGCGGCCTCCGGTTTAATCCTTGGCCTTGCTTTTGTGAAAATTTTGTCACTTGGGGGCTTGGTCGTGTCCGAACCAATGCAACACCTCTTGGCGGGAAAGCCACCAGATCATTTGGGGGCTTGGTCGGTCCCGAACCAATGCAACACCTCTTGACAGGCGAAAGCCACCGGATCATTTGGGGACATGGTCACGTCTGAACCGATCACGCCTCTTGGTCGGCCTAAGGCCATAGAATCACTTGGGGGCTTGGTCGAACCCGAACCAATGCAATACCACTTGATCGGCGTAATGCCACGATGTCAGTTGGGGACCTGGCTGACTTGAACCATCGCTACACCTTATAGGGAGCTTGGTCCTGTCCGACCATGGTAACGCCATCTGATCGAGCTCAATAAAGCCTCTTCTTGCAAACAGTCTTTGTTATTGTTTTTGCTTCCATGTGTTTTTATACATATAATTTGGCTTTTGTTTGTTGTCTTAAACCGACAAACCTTCTTTCAACCGGATTCAAGTTTTCAGAATTTGGTCCATTTTTAATCCGCGATTGATTGTTCCGGATTGATTTTGCTGTTAACATCCCATTATGGAGTAACAGGGGCTTATCATGCCCGACCACGATTTACACGGTAAATCGGCATTATACCTACACGAGGATTATTCTCCTTTGACGGTGATGGTTTATAAAGCCTCCGCTTCAGGATTGGCTAAAGCCACCGTGTGCCCGACAATCGCAGGTATGTTTGTATCACAAATTTTCTTATATAAATATATTGGCATCACAATCCGGCGCAAAGCCGCCATGGCGGGTTAAGAATTTGTGATTGCGAGGCAAAATATGTTGAAGGATTCACTACTTCAAAACCAAAGTATCCGGCACCGCCATGCAAAAGTTTACAGACTGAGGTTGTAACGACATTGTTCAAAACAAAGTACTGGCTATCCTATTACAAAGCCTTTTGAGGCCCAGCGTTTCATGTGGAGTTATGCTTTGAAGCTTTGGAGGCGTCACCCGGTTTGACGAATTACGCTGCTTCACCGGGTTGACGTGAGGTAGAGGGAGCGCCTGACATCGGTTCAACTTCTTCTTCTTCCTCACCCAAAGCCCGGAAGTCATTGGTAGACCAGTCAATCCGGGTTAAGGCCTGAAAGACAGCTTCTTCACTTATCAGCTCAGCCGGATCAACGTCGAGGCGTAAGTGTGCTTCTGGATTGGGGAACAAGGCTCGCACTTGAGGATGACAAAATCCACCCGCTTGTTGTTGGAGTCATAAAAAGAGCGGTGAACCGTCAGGTTGGCTTCGTCTGCCAGTTGGCTCGCCAGCGGACGCATTTCCTTTGTGATCCGTTTCAGGGCGTCGTCATCAAAGGCTTCACCATTCTCTTGAGCATTGGGGAAACCTTTGGCTATGTCCGCCGGATCAAGATCTGCTATCCACGCCTTGGCGCCGTCGAGCGATAATGTGCCGGCCGAGCCGCGGATCGCTTCAACTCTTCAAGCTGCCCGGAACCATGGACAACCGGTCCGAGGTTTCTCCGATCGAGGGCAGTGCCGTTTTGTCGTATGATGTAGCACGATGACTTCATTGGCGCCGGTATACAACTGCTCAATCAGCGTATAAGCGGCCTTGATTTCTTCCGCACATCGAGCCCATATGTGCAATACGTTTACTGCACGGTTTAAGACAACTCAGGATAAACCGGAGGAAATATCAAAATTAAGATAGCGATTGCATAGTTTCTTACCAAAGACGGCAGAGGTCATGGCATGCACTTGGCGCTTGAGTCCGCAAGCTCTTCGGTCACCGGTTTAAGGGCTGCTTCGCTATACGCCCGTTTTTCAAACCGGCCTTCTCGGTGTCCCAGATTGGCTTGTTCGGATTTGTACCACTCCTTCACTGTTCCATAGTGGCCAAGGCCGTTCTCAATTCGTCCTTGGCCTTAGTGGTTTCTGCTTCTTTGAGTCTCCGATTGGCTCATGAGTCTTTGAGTTACTGCGCCTTCTTTGCTCTATTTCATTCTGGTAACAAAGGAAGCATGTTAGGTGTCTCATTATCAAGTCCCAAGCTCAATATACATATTCACCTTGGCACTTGGGGGCTAATGGCTAATTGATCTCAGTTTGCCATTTGGATACAGAAATCAAGTCCCGATTTAACTATGCTGAGTTGAACCGACCCTTGGGGGCTACTATACAGCTAAAGTACAGGAGACATAATTCATTACCTCATAGCGGTCCTTCATCCGGTTTACCAGACCAGCTTCAAAGTCACGGCTGGTGTAGAGCCGGTTCAGAAAGCCGGAATGAAGTTCTTGGGCAGAGAAATTGTCGTAAGCCGACAGATCAGTCTTCCCCTTGTCCTTGCTCATAGTAGTGGAACCTTCCTTGATGTCAGTGCTTTGCTAAAGCGACCCGGTCGGCTAGGAGCAGTGTAGCCAAAGCGGTCACAATAACATCGTCATTTTCAGCGGTCTTCTTTGGGCTTGATGTCGTCTTGTCGTGGCTCGGCGGTTCAACAATCACGACCCGCTCTGTGGGACGGGTTTGATGGAGCGAGCTGCGAAGTTTCCACTTGGACCTCCGATTCAACTTCCGTGGGTCAGCGGTATCATCTTTGTACAACTCGCCAGAACTATCTTTGGCGGCTTCAGGATTGTCATGGGTTTGTTCTGGGGTCTTTTCCGGATCAGCATCCGCAGTAGGGTCAAGGGTTTTTGCTTTCTTGCTCAAGCGAGCCTTGGTGCTGCAATATTCGAAATGGAATAAAGAAAATTGGACAAAGCAATTGTAAACCGAACAGACGGGACAGCGGTTGCATACCCTGCAGCAACTTAAGCGGAGGCGATTCGCGTAGTTGATGAACCGCCGGACGAACCGGAAGAGGCCTGATAATTTGGGTCAGATGGATTGAGAGGACATCGGAAGAAAACCTTTAAGGGATAACGCTTTTCAGGAGAGCAAGTCACCTCTGGACGACGCTTCCGGGTTGGTGTGTCCGTAAACCGGATGAGGTAATACGTTGGCCACTATGCCGGTCGTCTGCGGCGCTCTTTAGCTTGTCTTGTGTCTTCAAAGAAAGGTTTGGATTTAAGAAAGCACAGGAATGATATCTTTTGCTTTCCGGACGGTCGCCGAATTCTTTTAACCGCACAAGGTCGGATTCGGAAGAAAGAAAGATTACCTCAACGGGTCGGCATGGCTGGCTTCACATCATCACAGGAAGTAAAGTTGTCGATAAAAAGGAGTACAAGGAACAAATCATAAGCAAGAATGAACACAAAGCGGGAAGCCGGTTTACGCGGCTCCCTCGTAAGAATGTCAAGTGTTACCTCAGCTCCTTCGATTCTTCGTCCTCTGGCGGATCGGAGGACTCGCCGGTTTCTTCTTGCCTGCCTTCTTGGTGGCCTTGGCCTTTACACGCGTCGCCCGAACCGGTTTAGTACGTTTCCGAAGGAGCTGTCGACCGAGGAATAACAAGGATTAATACATATCAACAAAGTTTTAAAGACCCAAGAACGGTGAATAGAGCTTTACCGCCGGCGGTTTGTTGGCAACACGAGAATGGAGCCAGCCCGGTTGTTAGGCTGCAAATGGAGATTGGTTCATCAAGCATCTTCTTTACAATCTCCGTAACTTCAAGTTCAGTTATGGGCAGCTCGTGACGTCTTTGAGGGTCTTTGAGGCTGCCGGTGTACTCATGCATCAATCCGGGCTGGCGGCTTAGCGGCAAGACGCCCCAAGAAACCCAACACCGCACAAGGTCCACGCCGGTTAAGCCATTGGCCATTAGAGCCCGGAGCTTGATTATTTGAGGCGCGAAGTTCTTCCATTCCGCGGCGGTTAAGCGTGCAGGCAGCGGATGCTGGTTGCTGAGCCGGTGAGGACGATAACCCGGCAAGGGGTTCTCGTTGGCGAGGAGCGGTGTTCCGCAAGAGAACCAGGTTTGGTTCCAATCCTTTGGATGACTGTGGTGTTTGGCGTGAGGAAAATCCACCTCCTTCCTCTTTTGGATTGAAAGCCGCCCAGCTACGTGTTCGACCATCGAGAAAATTGATGCAGCGGTTCAAGTGAAAAAATCCCGGAACAACTCCACGACGGTTCTTCCGAAGGTAGACTTCACGAAGACTTGGAAGTTGCATATGTTTGACACAGAAGTTCGGGCCGATATCCTGCGGATGGAGTTTCAAACTTGCGAGGACGTCCGGAAAAATTTTGAACCGGCGGGCAGAATCCCGGTCTAAGTGCTGCATAAACACGATTACTTCACCCTCTTGTGGCTCGGGAGGAAACTCGCCATCCGGAACACGCCGATTGGAGGACATTTTTGGCGCCAAACCGCCCGGTGGTGACATAGCCGTTCGGTTGTGTTTGGTGATTTTGGACCGACCCAATTGCAAGCTGCGAATTGAGGGGCCATTCCGGAAGACTAAGCTGCGAAAGAAAGGAAGAGACGGTTTACCATTAAACGGTTCAGCATATCATACATTGTTAAACCGGTGATTCAAAGCATCCGGCTTCCCGTTCGGTTTAAGCGAGGACTAATGGAGTAACGGATTAGCTGTCGAAAGTTAAACCACCGAAAATGGCAGAGTTGAAAAGTCTACTAAGTATGGATGTAAACAGTTTTCACATACGAATGGAGGTAATCGAGATCTACCGAAGCTCTAGTAAGAAAAACTTTACAACCTATGCAAACCTTCATAAAGAGCAGGAGGGTTCAGATATTCTAAACTCGAGGATCTGAACAGAAGGAAGGGTGCATAAAGAGTTCAATGGACGGCGGAGCAGTCACTTATACAAGATGCACGGTATGGCTGAGGCGTACAGCCATGGCGGAGCAAGTGAGAAGAAACTGATATGAACTGCGTGATGAACAGGATCTACAGATGGGATCTAGGGCTTGAGAGGAACCTTACCTGACGAGCGGAAACCGCAGAGGAGCGCCGAAAACTCTGATACGGTCAGGTTGATGCAGCGGCCCGGCGATGAAGCGTCGGTCGAAGGTCGGGCGCGACGGCGGAGCTTCAGGGCTAGAGCGTCGCGAGGAAGGAGAAGAGCGGAAGAAGAAGAAGAAGAAAGGCGACCGGTCTATTTATAAGGGACGAAGCAATCAACGGGCGCGAGAATCGAGGAGTCAAAAGCGGCGGACGGTGCAGCGGCCGCCTCGATTTCGGGATAGCATTAAATGAAGGGAATCTTACTGTTTGGATTTCTTTATTAAAGAGGCGTCAAGGTGCCCGACATGGAAATCGGAGGATGACGTCACGGCGGTTCAAGCGGATGGCGGTTTACAAAATATGAAAGGAGATCAAGAGTTTCTGAAGGTGTTGAAGATTGACTTGAACCGGTTCAGTCAATCTGGGGCCTAATGTTGGGGACACAACTCATCGAGTGTGAACCGCCTGGAGGCCGGTTTACCCTAAATCCATGATTCAGGCCCACGGAGGAGGCCTGGAGCCCGAGGCGAATTAAGGTCCATCTATGTAAACCGCCTTAGTATTGTAACTTGTGTTGTAAGTTAAGAAAGGAGAGACCGAGCAGACGCTTGTATGAGCCGGATCGGGACTCTGGATCGGCCAAGGCCAACCCGTGTATATAAGGGGACGACCAGCGGCGGATTAGGGGAGAGGATTCGAGGCTAAGGCAAAGCTATTGCTCCTTAGTCGCCGAAATCATATCAATCACATCCTGGCCCGGACGTAGGCTTTTACCTTCATCGAAGGGCGAACCAAGATAATTCCCGTGTCTTGTGTCCGCTTTAACCCCTCTAGGTTAACCCGTACGATGGCCCTACGACTAAGTCCTTTCATGAGGACATCTGCCGTGACAATTCCACGACACTCTCACTTACTCCTTTCGAGAGAAACTCTTTTTCCAGAAAGGATCCGTTCTTGGCAACAAAGATCTTGCCTTCGGATCTAAGGTAGAAGGTATACCCAATGGTTTCCTTAGGGTATCCTATGAAGACGCATTTTTCCGACATGGGTTTGAGCTTTTCAGGTTGAAGTTTCTTGACATAAGCATCGCATCCCCAAACTTTTAGAAACGACAGCTTAGGTTTCTTCCCAAACCATAATTCATATGGTGTCGTCTCAACGGATTTAGACGGAGCCCTATTTAAAGTGAATGTGGCTGTCTCTAGAGCGTATCCCCAAAATGATAGCGGTAAATCGGTAAGTGACATCATAGATTGCACCATATCCAATAGAGTGCGATTACGATGTTCGGACACACCATTCTACCGAGGTGTTCGGTAGGCGTGAGTTGTGAAACGATTCCACATTTCCTTAAGTGCGTACCAAATTCATGACTTCAATATTCTCCTCCACGATCTGTTCAGAAGAACTTTATCTTTCGGTCACGTTGATTCTCTACCTCATTCTGAAATTCCTTGAACTTTTCAAAGGTCTCGGACTTGTGTTTCATCAAGTAGACATACCCATATCTACCTAAGTCATCGGTGAGACCGAGAACATAACGATATCCTCCATGAGCCTCAACGCTCATTGGACCACACACATCGGTATGTATGATTTCCAATAAGTTGGTTGCTCGCTCCATTATTCAGAAGAGCGGAGTCTTGGTCATTTTGCCCATGAGGCATGGTTCGCATGTGTCAAATGATTCAAAATCGAGAGACTCTAAAAGTCCATCAGCATGGAGCTTCTTCATGCGCTTGAAACCAATGTGACGAAGGTGGCAGTGCCACAAGTATGTGGGACTATCGTTATCAACTTTACATCTTTTGGTATTCACACTATGAATATGTGTAACATTATGTTCGAGATTCATTAAGAATAAACCATTGACCATCGGGGCATGACCATAAAACATATCTCTCTTATAAATAGAACAACAATTATTCTCGGATTTAAATGAGTAGCCATGTCGTATTAAACGAGATCCAGATACAATGTTCATGCTCAAACTTGGCACTAAATAACAATTATTGAGGTTTAAAACTAATCCCGTGGGTAAATGTAGAGGTAGCGTGCCGACGGCGATCACATCGACCTTGGAACCATTCCCGATGCGCATCGTCACCTCGTCCTTCGCCAGTCTCCGCTTATTCCGCAGCTCCTGCTGTGATTTACAAATATGAGCAACGGCATCGGTATCAAATATCCAGGAGTTACTACGAGTACTGGTAAGGTACACATAAATTATATGTATATCACATATACCTTTAGTGTTGCCGGCCTTCTTGTCCGCTAAGTATTTGGGGCAGTTCCGCTTCCAGTGACCCTTCCCTTTGCAATAAAAGCACTCAGTCTCAGTCTTGGGTCCATTCTTTGACTTCTTCCCGGCAACTGGCTTACCGGGCGCGGCAACATCTTTGCCGTCCTTCTTGAAGTTCTTCTTGCCCTTGCACTTCTTGAACTTAGTGGTTTTATTGACCATCAACACTTGATGTTCCTTCTTGATTTCTACCTCTGCTGACTTCAGCATTGAAAATACTTCAGGAATAGTTTTCACCATCCCCGCATATTGTAGTTCATCACAAAGCTCTTATAGCTCGGTGGGAGCGATCAAGGATTCTGTCAATGATCGCCTCGTCCGAGAGGTTAATGTACAGCTGTGACAGTCAGTTGTGCAACCTAGACATTTTGAGTATGTGCTCACTGACAGAACTTTTTTCCTCCATCTTACAACTATAGAACTTGTCTGAGACTTCATATCTCTCGACCCGTGCATGAGCTTGAAAAACCATTTCCAGCTCCTCGAACATCTCATATGCTCCGTGTTGCTCAAAACGCTTTTGGAGCCCCGGTTCTAAGCTGTAAAGCATGCCGCACTGAACGAGGGAGTAATCATCAGCATATGACTGCCAAGCGTTCATAACGTCTTGGTTCTCTGGGATGGGTGCTTCACCTAGCGGTCCTTCTAGGACATATGCTTTCTTGGCAGCTATCAGGATGATCCTCAGGTTCCGGACCTAGTCCGTATAGTTGCTTCCATCATCTTTCAGCTTGGTTTTCTCTAGGAACGTGTTGAAGTTCATGTTGACATGAGCGTTGGCCATTTGATCTACAAGACATTTTTGCAAAGATTTTAGACTAAGTTCATGATAATTAAGTTCATCTAATCAAATTATTTAATGAACTCCCACTCAGATTTGACATCCCTCTAGTCATCTAAGTGTTACATGATCCGAGTCGACTAGGCCGTGTCTGATCATCACGTGAGACGGACTAGTCATCATCGGTGAACATCTCCATGTTGATCGTATCTTCCATACGACTCATGTTCGACCTTTCGGTCTCTGTGTTCCGAGGCCATGTTTGTACATGTTAGGCTCGTCAAGTTAACCTAAGTGTTTTGCATGTGTAAAACTGTCTTACACCCGTTGTATGTGAACGTAGGAATCTATCACACCCGATCATCACGTGGTGCTTCGAAACGACGAACTTTAGCAACGGCTACACGCTAGGGGAACACTTTCTTGAAATTATTATGAGGGATCATCTTATTTACTACCACCGTTCTAAGTAAACAAGATGCATAAACATAATAAACATCACATGCAATTATATAGTAGTGACATGATATGGCCAATATCATATAGATCCTTTGATCTCCATCTTCGGGGCTCCAAGATCATCTTTGCCACCGGCTTGACACCATGATCTCCATCATCGTGTCTCCATGAAGTTGCTCGCCAACTATTACTTCTACTACTATAGCTAATGGTTTAGCAATAAAGTAAAGTAAATACATGGCGTTGAATCAATGACATGCAGGTCATAAAATAATTAAGACAACTCCTATGGCTCCTGCCGGTTGTCATACTCATTGACATGCAAGTCGTGATTCCTATTACAAGAACATGATCTCATACATCATATATATCATTCATCATTCATCACAACTTTTGGCCATATCACATCACAAAGCAATTGCTGCAAAAACAAGTTAGATGTCCTCTAATTGTTGTTGCATCTTTTACGTGGCTGCAATAGGGTTCTAGCAAGAACGTTTTCTTACCTACGAAAAACCACAACGTGATTTGTCAACTTCTATTTACCCTTCATAAGGACCCTTTTCATCGAATCCGCTCCAACTAAAGTGGGAGAGACAGACACCCGCTAGCCACCTTATGCAACTAGTGCATGTCAGTCGGTGAAACCTGTCTCACGTAAGCGTACGTGTAAGGTTGGTCCGGGCCGCTTCATCCCACAATACTGCTGAAGCAAAATAAGACTAAAGTTGACAACATCTACGCCCACAACAGATTTGTGTTCTACTCGTGCAATAGAGAACTACGCATAGACCTAACTCATGATGCCATTGTTGGGGAACGTTGCATAAAATAAAAAAATTCCTACGTTCACCAAGATCAATCTATGAGTTCATCTAGCAACGAGAGAGAGGGGTGCATCTACATACCCTTGTAGATCGCGAGCGGAAGCATTCAAGAGAACGGGGTTGAAGGAGTCGTACTCAACGTGATCCAAATCACCGATGATCCTAGTGCTGAACGAACAGCACCTCCGCGTTCAACACACGTACAGAGCGGAGACGTCTCCCGCGCCTTGATCCAGCAAGGTGGAGGGAGAGGTTGAGGAAGAAAGCTCCAGCAGCAGCACGACGGCGTGGTGGTGGTGGAGATGCAGTACTCCGGCAGGGCTTCGCCAAGCTCTTATCGGAGGAGGAGAGGTGTTGGGGAGGAGAGGGGCTGCGCCTTGGATGTTGTGTGCAGCCCTCCCCTCGCCCCTCTATTTATAGGGGAAGGTGAAAGGGGGGCCGGCCCCCTCTAGATGAGATCTAGAGGGGGGGCGGCAGCCAAGGGGAGGGGGCTTGCCCCCAAGCAGGGGGGGCGCCCCCACTAGAGTCCCCCCCCCCCCAACCCTAGGCGCATGGGCCCAAGGGGGGATGCGCCCAGCCCTCCAGGGGCTGGTTCCCTGCCCACTACGGCCCATGAGGCCCTCCGATAGAGGTGGCTCCTCCCGGTGGACCCCCGGAACCCCTCCGGTGGCCCCGGTACAATACCGATATTCCCCCGAACCTTTCCGGTGACCGTATGACAACTTCCCATATATAAATCTTCACCTCCGGACCATTCCGGAACTCCTCGTGACGTCCGGGATCTTATCCGGGACTCCAAACAACATTCGGTAATCACATACAAGTCTTCCTAATAACCCTAGCGTCACCGAACCTTAAGTGTGTAGACCCTACGGGTTCGGGAGACACGTAGACATGACCGAGACGACTCTCCGGTCAATAACCAACAGCGGGATCTGAAACCCATGTTGGCTCCCACATGCTCCTCGATGATCTCATCGGATGAACCACGATGTCGAGGATTCAAGCAACCCCGTATCGATTCCCTTTGTCACCGGTATGCGTTACTTGCCCGAGATTCGATCGTCGGTATCCCAATACCTCGTTCAATCTCGTTACCAGCGAGTCACTTTACTCAGATCGTAATGCATGATCCCGTGACCGGACACTTGGTCACTTTGAGCTCATTATGATGATGCATTACCGAGTGGGCCCAGAGATACCTCTCTCATAATGCGGAGTGACAAATTCCAGTCTCGATCCGTGTCAACCCAACAGATACTTTCGGAGATACCCGTAGTATACCTTTATAGTCACCCGATTACGTTGTGACGCGTTTGGTACACCCAAAGCACTCCCTACGGTATCCGGGAGTTACATGATCTCATGGTCTAAGGAAAAGATACTTGACATTGGAAAAGCTCTAGCAAGCGAACTACACGATCTTGTGCTATGCTTAGGATTGGGTCTTGTCCATCACATCATTCTCCTAATGATGTGATCTCGTTATCAATGACATCCAATGTCCATAGTCAGGAAACCATGACTATCTGTTGATCAACGAGCTAGTCAACTAGAGGCTCACTAGGGACATGTTGTGGTCTATGTATTCACACGTGTATTACGATTTCCGGATAATACAATTATAGCATGAATAAAAGACAATTATCATGAACAAGGAAATATAATAATAATCCTTTTATTATTGCCTCTAGGGCATATTTCCAACACCATGACGTTCAAAACGTCTTTGAAGCCCCGATTCTAAGCCATTAAGCATGGTGCACTAAACTATCAAGTAGTCATCATATTGAGCTAGTCAAACGTTCATAACGTCTGCATTTGCTCCTGCAATAGGTCAGTCACCTAGCGGTGCATCAAGGACGTAATTGTTCTGTGCAGCAATGAGGATAATCCTCATATCACAGATACAATCCGCATCATTGCTACTAACATCTTTCAACATAGTTTTTCTCTAGGAACATATTAAAATAAAACAGGGGAGCAAAACGCGAGATATTGATCTACAACATAGATATGCTAATACTACCAGGACTAAGTTCATGATAAATTTAAGTTCAATTAATCATATTACTTAAGAACTCCCACTTAGATAGACATCCCTCTTATCCTCTAAGTGATCACGTGATCCAAATCAACTAAACCATGTCCGAGCATCACGTGAGATTGACTAGTTTCAATGGTGAACATCACTATGTTGATCATATCTACTATATGATTCACGCTCGACCTTTTGGTCTCCGTGTTCCGAGGCCATATCTGTTATATGCTAGGCTCGTCAAGTTTAACCTGAGTATTCCGCGTGTGCAACTGTTTTGCACCTATTTGAACGTAGAGCCTATCACACCCGATCATCACGTGGTGTCTCAGCACGAAGAACTTTCATAGCGGTGCATACTCGGGAGAACACTTATACTTTGATAATTTAGTGAGGGATCATCTTATAATGCTACCGTCAATCAAAGCAAGATAAGATGCATAAAAGATAAACATCACATGCAATCAATATAAGTGATATGATATGGCCGTCATCATCTTGTGCTTGTGATCTCCATCTCCAAGCACCATCATGATCACCATAAATCCTTTGGCGCGACACCTTGATCTCCATCGTAGCATCGTTGTCGTCTCGCCAATCTTATGCTTCTCATTTATCGCTACCGCTTAGTGATAAAGTAAAGCATTACAGGCGATTGCATTGCATACAATAAAGCGACAACCATATGGCTCCTGCCGATTGTCGATAACTCGGTTACAAAACATGATCATCTCATACAATAAAATTTAGCATCATGTCTTGACCATATCACATCGCAACATGCCCTGCAAAAACAAGTTAGATGTCCTCTACTTTGTTGTTGCAAATTTTACGTGGCTGCTACGGGCTTAGCAAGAACCGTTCTTACCTACGCATCAAAACCACAACGATAGTTTGTCAAGTTGGTGCTGTTTTAACCTTCACAAGAACCGGGCGTAGCCACACTCGGTTCAACTAAAGTTGGAGAAACTGACACCCGCCAGCCACCTGTGTGCAAAGCACGTCGATAGAACCAGTCTCGCTTAAGCGTACGCGTAATGTCGGTCCGGGCCGCTTCATCCAACAATACCGCCGGACCAAAGTATGACATGCTGGTAAGCAGTATGACTTATATCGCCCACAACTCACTTGTGTTCTACTCGTGCATATGACATCTACGCATAAAACCAGGCTCGGATGCCACTGTTGGGGAACGTAGTAATTTCAAAAAAAAATCCTACGCACACGCAAGATCATGGTGATGCATAGCAACGAGAGGGGAGAGTGTATCCACGTATCCTCGTAGATCGAAAGTGGAAGCATTAGCACAACGCGGTTGATGTAGTCGTACGTCTTCACGATCCGACCGATCAAGTACCGAACACACGGCACCTCCGAGTTCAGCACACGTTCAGCCCGATGACGTCCCTCGAACTCCGATCCAGCCGAGTGTTGAGGGAGAGTTTCGTCAGCACGACAGTGTGGTGACGATGATGATGTTCTACCGACGCAGGGCTTCGCCTAAGCATCGCTACAGTATTATTGAGGTGGACTATGGTGGAAGGGGGCACCGCACACGGCTAAAAGATCAAACAATCAGTTGTTGTGTCTTTGGGATGCCCCCCTGCCCCCGTATATAAAGGAGCAAGGGGGGAGGTGCGGCCGGCCTAGAGGGGGCGCGCCAGGAGGAGTCCTACTCCCACTGGGAGTAGGACTCCTTCCCTTTCCTAGTTGGATTAGGATTGGGGGGAAAGAGGTGGAGGAGAAGAAGGAAGGGGGGCGCCGCCCCCCTCTCCTTGTCCTATTCAGACTAGGGGGGAGGGGCGCGCGGCCCTTGCCCTGGCCGCCTCTCCTCTTCTCCACTAAGGCCCACTATGGCCCATTAACCCCCCGGGGGGTTCCGGTAACCTCCCGGTACTCCGGTAAAATCCCGATTTCACCCGAACACTTCCGATATCCAAACATAAGCTTCCAATATATCAATCTTCATGTCTCGAACATTTTGAGACTCCTCGTCATGTCCGTGATCACATCCGGGACTCCGAACAACCTTCGGTATATCAAAACTCATAAACTCATAATATAACCGTCATAGAAACTTTAAGCGTGCGGACCCTACGGGTTCGAGAACAATGTAGACATGACCGAGACACGTCTCCGGTCAATAACCAATAGCGGAACCTGGATTCTCATATTGGCTCCCACATATTCTACGAAGATCTTTATCGGTCAAACCGCATAACAACATACGTTGTTCCCTTTGTCATCGGTGTGTTACTTGCCCGATATTCGATCGTCGGTATCTCAATACCTAGTTCAATCTCGTTACCGGCAAGTCTCTTTACTCGTTCTGCAATACATCATCCCGAAACTAACTCATTAGTTTCAATGCTTGCAAGGCTTAAGTGATGTGCATTGCCGAGTGGGCCCAGAGATATCTCTCCGACAATCGGAGTGACAAATCCTAATCTTGAAATACGCCAACCCAACAAGTACCTTCGGAGACACCTGTAGAGCACCTTTATAATCACCCAATTACGTTGTGACGTTTGGTAGCACACAAAGTGTTCCTCCGGTAAACGGGAGTTGCATAATCTCATAGTCATAGGAACATGTATAAGTCATGAAGAAAGCAATAGCAGAATACTAAGCAATCGTGTGCTAAGCTAACGGAATGGGTCAAGTCAATCACATCATTCTCCTAATGATGTGATCCCGTTAATCAAATGACAACTCATGTCAATGGCTAGGAAACATAACCATCTTTGATCAACGAGCTAGTCAAGTAGAGGCATATTAGTGACACTCTGTTTGTCTATGTATTCACACAAGTATTATGTTTCCGGTTAATACAATTCTAGCATGTATAATAAACATTTATCATGAAATAAGGAAATAACTAATAACTTTATTATTGCCTCTAGGGCATATTTCCTTCAATGGAGTTGATGGTGGTGCCCATGAAGGCAGTGTAACATCAATGGCAAAGAGGCAAATAATGGTTTTAAATTAGGATGTACTCACATATGAAATATTTATCCAAAAATAATTGCCTCCATAAATGATGAAGTTTGTTGACTAAATATATTGGTGCTATATTCAATACTTGTGGTTTTTAGTGGACAAATTAACAATGGAAGTATGTTTAGATCATACTTAATGCAAACAAATGGATAAGGGGTGAACTCGGTATTTATGGTTCAACACTTTTTTTCTATGTAAGGGGAGTTCCTCTCCTCATATATCCCACTAACCCAAGGTTTGCAATAACACCAGCAAATATCTACCTTATGGTTGATTTTCTTGTAGTTTCTCATTTGTAGTAGTAAGTCCTCCAGCTGTCCATGTGAGTGTGCCGAGGAACACTGCAAGATCATGTATATGACGCATTCTTTATCTAAAATGGGAAACACTATTGAAAAGAGGGGGCATGTGCTTGTCACTAAATTGTATCCCATCTAAGCAAGGAACAACATGGTGTGATACTTCTAATTTGGGAACACATAAATAAATAATATGACTCAATCCACACAACCAAATCATAGAGTACAATACCTCTTCGCGTCGCACGTCATGACGACCTTCTAGGCGTTTAACCTTCTGCCAAGCGGACCAACTACAATCACCTATGACATTGTGTACTTATCAGGAACTATAGATACAAATAGCACTGGCCCCTCATAACTCACTGGTGTTTGCCAAGGTATGATTGATGAGGTTCAATACTGCATAAGTTGAGTATAAGATTAGCTTTGCTCATTTCGTAAGTTGAGTACAAGGTTCAATACTGCATAAGTTGAGTATAAGGATAGCACTAGCCCCTCATAAATGTTTCGTGGCATTTTTGTATGTTTTCTTTAATGTTTAGGAATTTGTATGCTTGAAGTATGTAGAGGTGTAATTTTAAATTTCAACCTCATATATGATGACATTATGATTTGCTCTTGTGGTTGTCCGTAATAGTGAGATCATTGTTGTCCTTAATTGTGATATTGTGGTGGTCCTTAATAGTGACAAGGTCCCCACTTTATGTCTTATTATGAATCTGTTACTTTTCTTATGTTGTTGTAGAATAAGGGAACTTTCAGTTCTTTGGTAAGTGATGATGTCATGTTGATGCATTGACGTATGTGTGTTATTACTAATATGGGTTTACACAAGCTGAGCTGAGATCATCGTGCACTTAATTTGAAGAAGTGTGTTTCACATTATTTTTGAGATACTGACATATTAGATAGCTAGTAAATATAACTCTATTGTTTGCCAATAGTCATCATGTCGCCCCTTAATTGTACATTTTGGACTATATTATGTTTATTTTATTAGAATTCAGATGTTCAAAGAATTATTCTAGCATTTCTTTCCTTTGCCTCAAGAACTCCTTCATGATAAGGATCTTGGTAAAAATCGATTAAAAGCTCCACAATATAGTAAAATTCCAATGAATGCTACAAACATGACACAAAATTAGCACTAAAACATGATGACTTTTCGGACTCCTAGACTACATAGGTTTAGGATAAATATACCACTTCAGAAAAAGGGAGATGGTGGTAGTGGTGAAGCCAATGGAGTCGATGGTGGTGCCCTTGAAGACGTTGCGACATCACTAGCAGAGAGGCGAATAATGGTTTTAAATTAGGATGTACTCGCATATGACATATTTATCCAAAAATAATTGCCTCCATAAATGATCAAGTTTGTTGACTAAATATATTGGTGCTATATTCAATACTTATGGTTTTTAGTTGACACAGTTGATAATGGATGTATGTTTAGATCATACTTAATGCAAACAAATGGATAAGGGGTGAACTCGACATTTATGGTTCAGAACTTTTCTTCTATGTAAGCGGAGTTCCTCTCCTCATATATCCCACTAACCCAAGGTTAGCAAATAACAACAGCAAATATCTACCTTATGATTCATCTTCTTGTAACTTCGCATTTGTAGAAGTAAGTCCTCCAGTTGTCCATGTGAGTATGCCTAGGAACACTGCAAGATCATGGATATGACCCATTCTTTATCTAAAATGGGAGGCACTTACTAAAAAGAAGGGGTAGCATGTGCTTGTTATTAAATTGTATCCCATCTTTGCAAGGAACAACATGGTGTGATACTTCTAATATGGGAACACATAAATAAATAATATGACTCAATCCACACAACCAAATTATACTACACTACCTATTCGCGTCACGCGTCATGCTGACCTTCCAAACGCATAACCTTCTGCCAAGCGGACCAACTAAATCCACCTATCAAATTGTGCCCATATCAGGGACTATAGATACGAATAGCACTAGCCCATCATAACTGATTGGCGCTTGCCTAGGTGTCATTGATGAGGTTCAATACTGCATAAGCTGAGTATAAGGTTAGCTATTTGCTCATATCATGAAGTTGCTTCAATTCGGTCTCCACTAGTTAACCAAATTCTCCATATGTAGATCTTTTTTAGTTGTACTGAAACAATCAGTGGGAAGTCAGCAATATATTTTTGTTTCCACTTCATTTATTGTGTTTGGTTCCTTTATGTATGTTGTGCTTTGATATGTTTGTTTTTTGAGGATTAATGAGGCACAACAATGTGTCCTTATCTTATTTTCTAAGGGGAATGTATCCTTATCTAAATAATGTTTCCTCCATTTCATTAAAAATAGTTGTTCTTACATTCTGTCTACATGAAGATGAGTTAAAAAGATTTTTGGTTGGGTTCTTGGAATGGGAACCGGTATTGTTAGTGGAACCATGATTTACAAGGAAGCTTCGCCTAATTTTGAGGGGGGGGGGGTCACACAGGAGCTGAGAGGGATAGCGGTGGATATGGGTGCGGGAGGACGAGGGGGTGGTTGCCGGGACCCAGCCCAACCTGCCCTACTGTGAGGACTATTGGGGCAAGGGCAGAACGGTTATGCTCATCTGTGCTTCGGGTAGCTGCTACACTATGATCAATTGTGATAACCAGCAACGCAAGTAGTGGCAATATGTTACCAATGTGATGAATTTGGGTCACAGGTCCACCGTGAGCCGCCGCCTCCCTCACAATAACATCATGTAAAACATGTGCATCGACACCCTCAAGAAGAAGTTCAAGGCCAAGCGTTCCCATGACGGGCCCTCTGCATGAAGCTTCAACGACAAGCTCAACTGCCTTGTAAGTCCCACCCTCTGCGCGTCAAAGAAGTTGTGCACCTCATCATTTGTCGTCGTCCCATCACTTGGCCATGAACGTCCACCCTTATGCCTAGAAGTTACCCTCATCTTTGCCTTCCCCGGCTCTTCCCATGGCCCTGCCACTACCCAACTATGGTCATGGGACACTGCTCTCGACCGTCACATTTGTCCAACAGTCCACCGCTGCCTTTGTTCCAGTTTCCTATTCGGACAACTCCGGTGATCCTGGTGACAACAACAATAGCTATGCTTGCACTAGTTACCACATCGCCCCATTTAATCACCCTCGGGTGGCAACAATAAATGTTGTCGCTGTGGCCAAACTGGAAAAGGTGATAATGGTGGTGTTGGTGATGTGGCTAGGTTGATCAACGTTTTTTCTTAGATGTATGAGCACATGGAGTGACAAATATAAGCATTCACTCGAGATAAAATATGAGAAAATTGAGTTCTTGAAGTAGCTCGGGGTGAATCCCATGGAGAACTTCATCGATGCACAAGTCAAGCTCGCAAGAGTGAAACACAAGAACAAAAATAAAGGGTATACAACCTATGGTAGCAGCGGAATGGGGTTGGATTTCTTTGTCACTATGATGCCTTTTCATTCCAACCATGCATGCCTCTGATGTTGAAGAAAGGCTCTAGGTAAAGTTGACTTTTCCATTTTCGTTTAGATGCACATTGTAGTAGGTTATTGTTCATTAAATTTAATTTTCTCTACTACAAAGTTTGTGATATCATTGTTGATATGATAACCTTAACTGTTATGTGGAATTTAGTATGTTTTCTTTAATGTTTAGGAATTTGTATGCTTGGAGTACGTAGAGGTGTAATTTTAAATTTCAACATCATATATGACGACATTATGATTTTCTCTTATGCTTGTCCTTAATAGTGAGGACGTGGTTGTCCTTAATAGTGAGAAGGTCCCCGCTTTATGTCTTATTATGAATATGTTACTTTTCTTATGTTGTTGTAGAATAAGGGAATCTTCAGTTCTTTGGTAAGTGTTGATGTCATGTTGATGCATTGACGTGTGTGTGTGTGTGTTATTACTAATATGGGTTTACACAAGCTGAGTTGAGTTCATCTTGGTTTTGTTCAACACTTTTTTATGTGTAGCAACATTTAATCAAGCTAAGCGTATTGTGAACTTTATTTGTAGATGTGTGTTTCACATTATTTTTGAGATACTGACACATTAAATAGCTTGTATATATATATAATTTTTTGCTAATAGTCATCATTTCACACCCCCCCCCTAAATGTACGTTTTTTACTTTATTATGTTTAATTTATTATAATTCAGATGTTGAAAGAATTATTCTAGCATTTATTTCCTTTGCCTCAAGAAGTCCTTTGTGTTAAGGATCTTGGTAAAAATCAATGAAAAGCTCCACAAACATAGTAAATTCAAATGAATCCTACAACTACAACACAAAACTAGCAAAAAAACAAGATGAATTTTTGGACTCCTAAACTACATATATAGGTTTAGGATGAATATACTACTTCAGAAAAAGGGAGATGGTGGTAGCGGTGAAGGAGATGGAGTTGATGGTGGTGCCCTTCAAGGCATTGCGACATCACTGGCAGAGAGGTGAATAATGGTTTTAAATTAGGATTTACTCACATATGACATATTTGTCCAAAAATAATTGCCTGCATAAATGATCAACGTGTGCTGACTAAATATATTGGTGCTATATTAAATACTTATGGTTTTTAGTCGACAAAATTAAAAATGGATGTATGTTTAGATTATACTTAATGCAAACAAATGGATAAGGGGTGAACTCGACATTTATGGTTCAACACTTCTCTTCTATGTAAGAGGAGTTTGTCTCCTCATATATCCCACTAACCAAAGCTTAGAAAATAACACCAGCAAATATCTACCTTATGGTTGATCTTCTTGTAGCTTATCATTTGTAGTAGTAAGTCCTCCAGCTGTCCATGTGAGTATGCCTAGGAACACTGCAAGATGACGGATATGACCCATTCTTTATCTAAAATGGGAAGCACTTATTGAAAAGAAGGGGAAGCATGTGCTTGTTCTTAATTTGTATCCCATCTTTGCAAGGAACAACATTGTGCGATACATCTAATTTTGGAACACATTAATAAATAATATGACCTGATCCACACAACCAAATCATAGTTCACGTCCTCTTCGCGTCACGCGTCATGCCAAACTTACAGACGCTTAACCTTCTGCCAAGCGGACCAACTACATCCACCTATCACATTGTTTCCAATCAAGAATTATAGATACGAATAGCACTGACACCTCATAGCTGACTAGTGCTTGCCAAGGTGTAATTGATGAGGTTCAGTACTGCATAAGTTGAGTATAAGGTTAGCTATTTCCTCATTTCATAAAGTTTGGTTCAATTTGATTTCAACTAGTTAACCAAATTCTCCATATGTAGATCTATTTTAGTTGTACTGCACATAATCAGTGTGAAGTCAGCAATGTATTTTTGTTTCCACTTCATTTATTGTGTTTGGTTCCATTAGGTTTGGTGTGGGTTAATATCTACCAAACCACTATGACGTGACTATTGTGTTACTAGCGATATGTATCTTGTGCTTTAATATGTTTGTTTTCTCATGATTAATGAGGCACAACAATGTGCTCTTATCTTATTTTTTGTGGGGAATGTACCCTTATCTTAATAGTGTTTACTCCATTGCATTAATAAAATAGTGATTCTTGCCACTACAAAAAAAACACTTCCGTGATTATACGTGTTTGTCATAGTAGGTCAAGTTTTCTGTCATGCACGTACATCCATGACAAATTTATGACAGAATCAAGATAGTCATACCTGTGCTGTCATAGAAGTGTTATATGACATTACCAAAATTATCATCACGGAAGTGTCCACTTCCATGACGATAAATCGCGCGTCACAGAAGTGATTTCGTCAAGGGTGACCGACACGTGGCATCCACCGTAACAGAACGCCGTTAAGCTATCAGGTCCGGTTTTGGATCCGATAACCCGTTAACGGCCCCGACCAATGGGGATTTTCCACGTGTAAAATCATCATTGGCTGGAGGAAACGTGTGTCGGCTCACTGTTGGGACAGATGTCATCCACTCATTGGACACAAAGCGCCTATGATACATCGACATGTGGCACGGCCCAACAGAGGCCCATTCCTGTGAAAAGGCTGGCCCGTTTGACTTTGTCAAAAGGTGGCGGGCCGGCCCACGGCAAGCCTGTTAACGGCATGTTCGCATGTAGCCCATTTACAACCCGCTAACCCAGGGCCCGTTTACGGCCTATCCAAATTAGGACCAGTAGCGTCATCTGGGCCATCCAATATAATTCCAGCCTGTTTTAACTTCCGGCCCATGTATGGCCCATGACGTCTTTCGGCCCATATGAGGCCCTTAATAACCCTCGGCCCCTTACGGCCCGTGGTGTTACCGGCTCGTAATGAACAGTGTGTCGCTTTATGCCCATTAGTGGCCCATTATTCCATTGGGTCGTTTCCAGCCCGTGTTACCTTTCGGCCTTCTCAGGGTCCATTTATTCTTGGGCTCATTTCCAGCATTCGGTTACTTACTGCCCATTACTGGCCTTTTCTGCTTGTGGGCAAAATTCAGCCCGTGGATACAGTCGGACCGTTTGTGGCCCGTAAATCTGTTGGGCCATTTTCATAGCATCATCAAATACGGCCTACTAACGGCACGTTATGGTCAGCCCATAAAACGTACGATATCCACTCTAGCCCGTTTACGGCCCCTTAGACGGCCCGTACAAGGCCCATAGATGAGACGGTCCGTAGAAAGCCCATGGATCCTATGGGACGTAGAAGGCCCATTGACACGACGACCCATAGAAGGCCCATTTATCCGACGGCCCATAGAAGGCCCATGGATCCAATGGCCCATAGAAGGCCCATGGATCTGACGGCCCACAGAAGACCCATGGATCCGACGGCCCACAGAAGGCCCATGGATCCGATAGTCGATAGAAGGCCCATGGATCCGAGAGCCCATAGGAGGCCCATGGATCCGAAGGCCATAGAAGGCCATGGATCGTCCGTCCCGTAGATGGCCCATGGATCGTACGGCCTGTGGAGGGCCATGGTCACTACAACGTTTGGGCGAGTTGGCCCCCGTTTGAATGATATAGCATATTCAAAGAATTATCCTACTCTATACTATCCAAAGTTTCAGATCACGGGCGAAAAGAGCGCGATCACGGCGCTATCGCCTGCTGGAAGCCTTCCCGCGAGGCAATCCCGTTTTTTAAGCGATCTGCCGCTAACCGCGCGATCGCGCGCGAAACGGCGCAATTTGGCTTCGTTGTCGCTGCAAAATCGCGGGATTGGGCCGAAAACTGAAACACAAGGGCCCAAAGGCTCCAAACAGACCAGAAACAGCCCAAATATCGTGATGGTATATAAAACCTCCTCCAGAAAACCTAGGTCGTGTCCCCCTCATTCCCTTCTCCCCCTCTCACCAAAAACTTGCGACGGCTGCACTGCTCTTCCCAGCAGCGCCGACTGCTGCTTCGTTGGAAGCTAGATTGGATTCCGGGGGTGGTGGAAAGGCGACCGGCGACGAGGGGCGTTTGCACGACGCCGCCTCTGCAACCACGATGACATCTCAGTCTCCAGCAGCCGGGGCAAGCACATCGCCAGGAGGTACAAGAGTCCTCCGATTCCATAGCTCATTTGTAGATTCAGACTTGTTTGTTGATTCAGGTTGTAGGCTCCGGGATTCAGATTTGTTTGTTGATTCCGATTCCATACTCATCGATAGAATATTCCATAGCTTATTTGTTTGTTGATTCAACAGAAGAACATGAAAGGCTCTTGGGATTGCATTGCAGACTTGTAGTTGTAGGTTCATATTGTAGCTTAGGTTTTCAACATAGCTCATTGGTAGGATATTCAGATCTGCCACTCAAAATTTTCTTTAGATGATGGTTTGTGATGCCCTGATCTGCTGCTTTAATTTTCTTGTGCTAAGTATGCAAGTCACAGCTCAAGAACTTGTGTAAAGAATAAAGATATTGTTATCTGTTGTGCTACTTCCATAACCTGTGTAAATAGAATGAGAGGGTTTTTATTATTTTCTCATGTGAGTTTTAAAGCGAGGTGCTTTGTAGTGTACTGTGTGTGATTCCGGACATGACCAAGAAGGCCATGGTCTGTTGCTTTAATTTAGTGTGTGTAGAATGCTCTCAGTAACCCATTTCACATCTAATTTTTCTAGATATGTCTATTTGATTTTTGTAGGCTTGGCTGGGTCAAGCACTTCACCAATAATCCCAGCACCTCATGTAGCTCAAGTGCACTCAGATGACCCAGCATGGAAGCATTGCACGATTCCGTACATGACCAAGAAGGCCTCTGTGGAATGCAACTTCTGCCGTGGTGTTTACACTGGTGGTATTACTCGAATGAAGTACCACCTTGCAAATGTCAAGGTTCAAAATGTTGTTTTGTGCCAACAAGTTCCAGCTGATGTGAAGCAAGAGATGAGGGAGCTAATCTCAAGGAAAGATGAAGCAAAGGAAAAGAAGGCCAGGGAATCAGCAATAATCAGAAGTGACATCAATTTGTATGGAAATGATGCTAGGGCTGCTGATGAAGATGACATCTTGGGTGGTGGTAGTGGGGGTGGTCTGCTTGTATTATCAGGGAAACGACAGAGTAAGGGCAACACATATGGTTCTATGGATAAGTTTTGCACCAAGTCAACAGAAGAGGTTGTGGCCGCAAGGAAGGGGGAAGGCTTTTCTACAAAGTTGCAAACCAAGTTGTCCACTCAAAGAAGGGAAGAGAGGAGGGTCCGTGCTTGTGAGTATGTTTGTCAGTTCTTCTATGAAGCAAGAATCGCCCACAATGCAGTCTTGCTTCCAAGCTTTGAACTTATGCTTGAAGCGGTTGGAGCGTTCGGGACAGACATGAAAGGCCCCACTCCTTAGGAAATGGGTGGCCCTTACTTACAGAAGAGCAAGAAGAAAGTCGAGGAAGGATTTGCTGGACATAAAGAAGCATGGAAGCTCACTTTGGATGTACCGTCATGACAGATGCATGGATGCATACAAAGAGGAAGGGGAGTGATGAATTTGGTAGTTCATAGTGCCTATGGTGTTGTTTTTGTTGATTACGTGGACTGTTCGGATGTGAGAAAAGATGGCAAGATGATATTTGATCTTGTTGATAGATGCATAGAAGAAATTGGGGAGAAGAATGTCGTTCAAATTGTAACGGACAATGCCTCAGTCAATATAGCAGCAACAACAATGATGAAAGTGAAGCTTCCCTCCCTATTTTGGAATGGTTGTGCAGCCCACACAATTGATTTGATGTTGGAGGACATAGGGAAGCTTCCTGTAATCGAACAAACCATTGCCAAAGGAAAGGTTGTGACTGTGTTCCTTTATGCGCATACAAGAGTTTTGGCATTGATGAGAAAATTTCTTGGAAAAGACCTAGTCCGCTCTGGTATTACTAGATTTGCAACAGCATATTTGAACTTGAAGAGCTTGCAGGACAACAAAAAAGAGCTACAAAAGTTGTTCAGTCCGATGAACTCAATGAAATGGAACACCTAAAAAGGCAAAGGGGAAGAACGCAGCTAAAATCCTTCGCTCTGAAACTTTACGGAAAGCGATGAATACCGCTGTCAATTTGTTTGAGCCAATGGCAAATCTTTTGAGGAGGATGGATAGTGATGTTCCGGCAATGGGTTTTATTCATGGTTGTATGTTGGATGCAAAGAAAGAGATCTCCGTGAGGTTTGACAGTGACAAGTCTCGCTTTCTGGAAGTGTGGGACATCATTGACAAGAGATGGGACAGCAAGTTGAAGAATGCATTACATATGGTTGTATACTACTTGAACCCATACTATTATTATCCAAACAAGCTTGATATTGAGATTGATGGTAGTTTCAAAGAAGGGCTGATAACTTGTATTTCAAAGATGGTTGAAGATCCTATCATGCAAGAAGAAATAATCAATGAGATTGACCACTATCAAGAGGGGATAGGGTCTTTTGGAAGGGACATTGCTATACGGCAAAGGAAAAACAAGAAGTTTGATCTAGGTAATTGGTTGCGTGATTGTTGTTTCTTATTTTGTTATCCTGCCCAAAGTTTCCTAACATGTCCCACTTGTTTGATGTTCAAGCTAAATGGTGGATGAACCATGGGACAAGTGCTCCAAACTAAGGATCTTGGCTGCAAGGATTCTTGGTTTGACATGTAGTTCCTCTGCTTGTGAGAGGAACTGGAGTGTATTTGATCAAGTAAGTATATTGTTCCTCCTTTCCACTTAAATGCATTGTTCAATCCATTTTGAAGACTTTGTGATGCTGTCAATTTCTCTATGAACTTAAGTGAAAACTAGTGATCTTGATTATACTTCTTCTATTTATCTGGTGATGTTATGCTTGCTGCAGCCTTTGAGATATTGATTTGTTCATTTTGTAGGTTCACACAAAGAGACGCAGCAGGATGCTGCATGACAAAATGAGTGACCTTGTTTTCATCAAGTTCAACTCCAAACTGAAGGACAAGAAACTAAATAAATGCAAGGACCCCATTGAGAAGCAAGTGGTAGATGTTTTAGAAGATGATGAGAATGAATGGATCACTGGTGTAGTGCCAAATGGTGAGGAAGAACAAGGTGAAGATCAAGATCAAGAAATTCCGTATGCAAGCTCGCATGCTGGACCAGGAACTTCTGCTATTAATCCACTTAAAAGGAAGAGGGGTGTTTATGGTAAGAATAAGAAGAAGAAGATGATCCCTGTTACTCCTCAAGAAGATCTGCTCTCTGCTTCCTCTGCTTCAGAAAGTGATGACGGCGAGGACACCGACATGAGTTCTGGTTCTGACATGTTGATGCTCGAGAACATCGGCACATTCCAATTCCAATCCATAATCATTAGGTAACGGCCAAGCCGAACTGCTCGCAGATCTTTGTGTTGATGTCACTTCATTCTGAAATGTTTTTGTAAGTACACATGACTAGGGCAAAAATATAGTTATAACAGTGAAGCGAGCAAGATAGACTATTTTGTACATGGCAAAACAGGACTAACAATAATGTTACACGTCATAACGCATAAGCAGGTGATATTTTAAAAATTATAAAAAAGGTAGTCTGTGTAGCCTGCATACAGAAATCTCTCTTAGCTCACCAGAGGAGCATGATGTTGGGGCCCAATCCAAAACACAGACAAGTTACAAATTTAGACAGCACGTTGCATAGAAGTAAGCAAGCAGTTGGCCATTCTGTAGCTCAATTAAAGTCTTAGGGAGCATAATGAACAGCAGAGGGTTTCACACAAACATACTACAGCAAGCAAAACTATGCAATCATTAGCCTAGTATAAACTAGATTGTGAGCCTCATGCAAAAATAGTTGGTTAATAGACTTCAAAGCTTGAGGCACACTTCGGTAGAGTAATTAAATGGTAAGGCCTTTAATTATGTCAACTAATAGTTATACAAGTACCCAACATCAGGCATCATTCTTTGGGCATCTCATTAACTGAGGACAAATAAAGCAATTGAAAAGAGCAAATTAACTATGCCTGAAACAAACAAGGAATTGAACTGTTGAGTTGGATACAGTGACTTACCTTAACAGGTTGAAGAGGCTCAGCGCAGCTCCTACTTCTCTTGCAAGGCTCCTTCCTAACATATTTTACTTGGAAATCCTCAATCTTATCTTCATTGCACTCCCTCTCCAAGGGGACACAAACTAGTTACTCGTCTCCTTGGAAGATAAGTATGCATACTTTCTAGTCTGTGAACACAAAAGGACGAGATTATAGCAAAACAACACCACATAATAAAACATGTCGCATCTCTTGCACTTGCACACAATGAAATGATCATTTACTATGTCTGCACTATGTAAAAACTAGGCATACCTTCGAACTGGACCACCAGGTACTATTGGAGAGCCTACTTTAGTGTACAACCAAACCTTTATGTCATCTATGAGTTAAAAAAGGCCCCACTACAGCAGCCCTTAGTGTTTAAATTGTTGACAAGCTTTGTTAGAGTGTTAGGTCAAGAATAGCAAGTAATCAAAGCAAACAGTCCTAGTATGGCTGGCTGATGCAAACAAGCAATTGAACAAATGTGTGAGAAAATCTTACATATCAAGAAAAGAAGCAAAGAAGGAGGCTTAAAGACCATCACTTGACTGACCAGATTTAACGGGTATTTAAACATCATGTGCAACGCATGAATGTCGGGTGGTAGGTGCGACATATGCCAACGGGTGGCTTATCATTGTGGGAGCCAATAAGACATCGCCGTGCACAGAAGCAGGATAAAGGCGAAGACATGCACGCCGCGAATCTTACCCGGCTTGAGGGCTCTCCGGGGAGATAATACCCCTACTGCTGCTCTGCGGGGTCTCCGCATGATCACTAAGTTAACAAGTAGCTACAAGAGGCTCCTTGAGCTGTTTGGTGAGAGGAAGAAGAAGGGCCAGGCTAGCTCTCCTCTCCCTCTATGTGGAGTCTAAAACTCTAAGAGATCAACCCTTTGCATGGGTGCCCTGGGGGGTTTATATAGGCCTACCCCCCCAGGGGTACAATGGTAATCCGGCTGGGCATGGGCCCTAGCCGTCAGTGTCTATGTTTGCCGGCTTCTTCGCCGGCTGCTGGGGCCCGCCAACTGGTGGGTCCCGCCGGCTGCCGGCTTTCTGGTCGACAAGCTGGTCCCACCGCTCAAGGGCCTTGTCGAGGCGGGTTCTTGTTGCCTCACTCGATGGCGAGGGCTTTGTCGAGAAGAATGGCTACAGATGCCGCCCGCTGTGGCGTTCACTGTAGCCTTACCTCGTCTTGTCCCCTTAATGAGGCGCCTCCTTCGAGGGAGGGAGCAAGCCGGCTGCTGAGAGCCGGCCACATCTCAGGCCGATTGGGGGAGGCCAGGCCGCCTTCGGGCGTCTCTCTAACCGAAGGGGCCCGCCGCCTACGGGCCGTTCTGACAGCTCGTCGTGGGTGACGTCATGGTCAACATGGCAACAGTGTCGCACCGGACGGGTGATGGCCGCCCCGTACAGCGCACTGTGACCACGCGCGCTCCGGGATTCGGGGGTGGCAGGCTTCACTATAGCCATGCCCCGTCTCATCGCCGTTATGTGGGCGCAGATTTTGAGGATACGATCTTGGCCGCCTGTTGGGGGCCGGGCTCTTGGAGTCGGCCTTCTTGTGGCCGTCTTCTTGGAGTCCGCCCTCTTGTGGCTTTCCTCCTGCGGGCTTAGGGCCGGGCCGCCTCCCGGCAGCCGGCTTGAGAGATAGCCTGCCAAGGGAAGGCGGCCCCACGCCTTGGATGCTTGAAGGCCCGATCGGCCTGTAATTTTTCTGAAGAGCCGGGGGGAGCCGGCTAAGCTACCCCTGGTCATTTACTCCGACACTAGTCCCCGAAGCTGGTTGGGCTTCGAGGCTGAAGAGAGGACGAGAAGCTCAATCAGCTTCCTATCCTGAAGAGCCGGCAGCTAGGAGTCGGCTTTGATTAGGTGCACCGTCTTTAGGAGGCTTCGCAGCTTGAAGGCGGGAATCAGGTGGCACGCGAGCCGGGCTGCGCGCTGCCCGCCTGCCGCCTGCGCGCCACATGGCACCCGTCAGCGGGACGGGCCTGCCAGCCCACGCTGACGGGCGTCGCCGTAGGCGGGCCCGCCACTCCCGTGCCTCGGCCCAAGTGCGGATCTTCAGGCCCGAACGGGTCGTTCACCTTCCTGCGGCAGTTTCCGCACGCCTTTAGGGCGCGATAAACGCGGGACGTGGGGGAGTGGGCGTAGTTAATCCCACGTCCCCCCACGCCTTGCCTCCTCGGCTTCGCCGCGCGAGGCTATAAGTAAGGGGAGGAGGGGGAGCGGCAGACGCTCGCACTTGTCTTGCCACCTCTAGTTGATGCTCGAGAACATCGGCACATTCCAATTCCAATCCATAATCATTAGGTAACGGCCAAGCCGCACTGCTCGCGGATCTTTGTGTTGATGTCACTTCATTCTGAAATGTTTTTGTAAGTACACATGACTAGGGCAAAAATATAGTTATAACAGTGAAGCGAGCAAGACAGACTATTTTGTACATGGCAAAACAGGACTAACAATAATGTTACACGTCATAACGCATAAGCAGGTGATATTTTAAAAATTATAAAAAAGGTAGTCTGTGTAGCCTGCATACAGAAATCTCTCTTAGCTCACCAGAGGAGCATGATGTTGGGGCCCAATCCAAAACACAGACAAGTTACAAATTTAGACAGCACGTTGCATAGAAGTAAGCAAGCAGTTGGCCATTCTGTAGCTCAATTAAATTCTTAGGGAGCATAATGAACATCAGAGGGTTTCACACAAACATACTACAGCAAGCAAAACTATGCAATCATTAGCCTAGTATAAACTAGATTGTGAGCCTCATGCAATAATAGTTGGTTAATAGACTTCAAAGCTTGAGGCACACTTCGGTAAGTAATTAAATGGTAAGGCCTTTAATTATGTCAACTAATAGTTATACAAGTACCCAACATCAGGCATCATTCTTTGGGCATCTCATTAACTGAGGACAAATAAAGCAATTGAAAGGAGCAACTTAACTATGCCTGAAACAAACAAGGAATTGAACTGTTGAGTTGGATACAGTTACTTACCTTAACAGGTTGAAGAGGCTCAGCGCAGCTCCTACTTCTCTTGCAAGGCTCCTTCCTAACATCTTTTACTTGGAAATCCTAAATCTCATCTTCATTGCACCCCCTCTGCAAGGGGACACAAACTAGTTACTCGTCTCCTTGGAAGATAAGTATGCATACTTTCTAGTCTGTGAACACAAAAGGATGAGATTATAACAAAACAACACCACATAATGAAACATGTCGCATCTCTTGCACTTGCACACAATGAAATGAGCATTTACTATGTCTACACTATGTAAAAACTAGGCATACCTTCGAACTGGATCACCAGGTACTATTGGAGAGCCTACTTTAGTGTACAGCCAAACCTTTATGTCATCTATGAGTTAAAAAAGGCCCCACTACAGCAGCCCTTAGTGTTTAAATTGTTGACAAGCTTTGTTAGAGTGTTAGGTCAAGAACAGCAAGTAATCAAAGCAAACAGTCCTAGTATGGCTGGCTGATGCAAACAAGCAATTGAACAAATGTGTGAGCAAATCTTACATATCAAGAAAAGAAGCAAAGAAGGAGGCTTAAAGACCATCACTTGACTGACCAGATTTAAGGGGTATTTAATCATCATGTGCAACGTATGAATGTCGGGTGGTAGGTGCGACATATGCCAACGGGTGGCTTATCATTGTGGGAGCCAATAAGACATCGCCGGTGCCTGGAAACGGGATAAGGCGAAGACATGCACGCCGGCGAATCTTACCCAGCTTCGGGGCTCTCCGGGGAGATAATACCCCTACTGCTGCTCTGCGGGGTCTCCGCATGATCACTAAGTTAACAAGTAGCTACAAGAGGCTCCTTGAGCTGTTTGGTGAGAGAAAGAAGAAGGGCCAGGCTAGCTCTCCTCTCCCCTCTATGTGGTGTCTAAAACTCTAAGAGGTCAACCCTTTGCATGGGTGCCCTGGGGGTTTATATAGGCCTACCCCCCAGGGGTACAATGGTAATCCGGCTGGGCGTGGGCCCTAGCCGTCAGTGTCTATGTTCGCCCGCCAACTGGTGGGTCCCGCCAGCTGCCGGCTTTCTGGTCGACAAGCTGGTCCCACCGCTCGGGGGCCTTGTCGGGCGGAGTTATCTTGTTGCCTCACTCGATGGCGAGGGCTTTGTCGAGTAAGCATGGCTACAGCCGCGCTTTGTGGCATTCACTGTAGCCTTACCTCGTCTTGTCCCCTTAATGAGGCGCCTCCTTCGAGGGAGGGAGGAAGCCGGCTGCTGAGAGCCGGCCACATCTCAGGCCGACTGGGGGAGGCCAGGCCGCCTTCGGGCGTCTCTCTGACCGAAGGGGACCGCCGCCTGTGGGCTGTTCTGACAGCTCGTCGTGGGTGACGTCATGGTCAACATGGCAATGATGTCGCCGGACGGGTGATGGCCGCCCCGTACAGCGCACTGTGGCCACGCGCGCTCCGGGATTCGGGGGTGGCAGGCTTCACTGTAGCCATGCCTCGATCGGCCTGTAATTTTTCTGAAGAGCCGGGGGGAGCCGGCTAGGCTACCCGTGGTCATTTCCTCCAACAGTAGTCCCCGAAGCTGGTTGGGCTTCGAGGCTGAAGAGAGGACGAGAAGCTCAATCAGCTTCCTATCCTGAAGAGCAGGCAGCTAGGAGCCGGCTTTGATTAGGTGCGCCATCTTTAGGAGGCTTCGCAGCTTGAAGGCGGGAATCAGGTGGCACGCGAGCCGGGTTGCGCGCTGACCGCCTGCCGCCGGCGCGCCACATGGCACCCGTCAGCGGGACGGGCCTGCCAGCCCACGCGCGCGACGGGACGTCGCCGCAGACCGGGGCCCGCCACTCCCAGGCCTCGGCCCAAGTGTGGATCTTCTGTGGCCCGAACGGGTCGTTCACCTTCCTGCGGCAGTTTCCGCACGCCTTTAGGGCGCGATAAACGCGGGACATGGGGGAGTGGGCGCAGTTAATCCCACGTCCCCCCACGCCTTGCCTCCTCGGCTTCGCCGCGCGAGGCTATAAGTAAGGGGAGGAGGGGGAGCGGCAGACGCTCGCACGCTCGCCCTCGATCCACCCCTTCTTCTTCCTCCTCCTCTTCTCCGCCGCCACAGCGCCTCGCCGCCGCGCTACCCTTCCACCAACATTCTTGGCTTACCGTAGCTCTGTCGCAGCAGGGTTGCGCGTCCTCCGCCGCCGTGCCTTTCCCGTTGCTTCCTCATCCTCATGGCGCTGTCCAGCTCTTGGGATGGTTCCAACATCCATGAGGACCATATCGACTTCCTCCGCAAGATGCGGCGGCTGCCGGGCGCGGATTACGTGCGGGCTCGCCTCGCGCTGGAGACAGAGATCTCGCCGGCACCGGAGGAGGACAAGCGGGTAATCTTCCGCTCGCACTGCCTGCGCGGCATCGGCCTGCCGGCGAGCAGGTTCTTCCGCGCCTTCCTCAAGTTTTATCATCTCCAGCCGCATCACCTCACCCCAAACACAGTGATGATGTTGTCGGCCTTCGTCACTTTGTGCGAAGGCTTTCTTGGCATCCCCCCACTCTCGAGCTCTGGGGGGAGTTCTTGGCACCGTCACTGCGGGCGTGCCCGCCCCATGCGGCGCCTTCATCGCCATGCGGAGGTCGAGCGACAACAACCCATTTCCGCCCATCCCACTGATCCAGTCGGTGAAGCTCTAGCAGCAATCCTACTTCTACGTGAAGAACGTCGCCCCGCAAGGCGACTTCGTCAATCTGCCGGCTTACGTAGCCGGTCCGCCGGCTGCGAGGCAGCCTTCATGGTCCTACCGAACCAGGACGCTGTCTCCGGCTGGGGCTGCTGCTATCGCCCGGCTCCGGGTGATGGTCCAGTCGGAAGGCCTGGTTGGGGCCGACCTGGTAGCCGCCTTTGTGGAGCGCCGGGTGCTCCCACTTCAAGGCCGACCCCACATGATCTGCCATATGAGCGGCCGCTACGATCCAAGCCGACTGAGCACCAAGGAAATGCCTCATGACGAGGTATCCTACATGGTGAACTACATCTCCAACTGCAAGCTCACCGAGGAGTGGCGGTACGGTAAGGAGCCGTATTCTCAAGCCAATCCTCCGCCTACGGTGAGTTTCCCCTCTTTTCTTCTTCTCTTGTTGCCGGGTTCATAATGGCCGACTCTTGACCAGCCGGCTTGTTTTTAGCAGAGCCCCCTTCTTCGACCGGCGGCCGGGGCCGTGGGGCTGGAGCGCCAGTTCATGCCCGACCGCGCGGCGGACGACTTTGACGATCCAGACTTGGGGGCGGCCGCCCTGGACGACGTCGTCGTAGGAGGAGGCGGTGAGGCAGGCGGCCCCGAGCTTGGAGCCGGCTTCGGGGACTGGCCGGATGACGACGAGGCTGAAGTTATTCCGCGTCGTTAGCCGGCGTCCGATCATCAGGGCGCTGGCCCATCTGCTGCGCAAACTGCTCGTGGTGGCGCGCAGAAACGTCGGGCCGCGCCGACCCTTTTCGGCAGTCGGCCGAAAAAGCCCAGGGGTTCCGCGGCGGTGACCAAGCGGGACGAGGAGGCCGTGAAGGCGGCCCGCTTCCGCAAGGTGGTGAAGCAGCCGCAGGCGGTTTCGGCGTAAGTGTTGAATATCTCACGCCTTTCTTTTTTCTCTTTGGTTGATATTCTTCTAAGCCCTCTTCTTGACTTGTCAAACAGGGCCCCGCTCTCTCTCGAGCGGGTCCCTGCCGCCTCCATAGTTGGAGCGGCCGGAGGGTCTGCAAGCTCCCGCCGTGTGGATCCCCGCGCCAATCTCCTAGAGGCGACAGAGCGGAACGCGCGGGAGGAGCGGGAGGCGGAGGAGCGGAGGGCGGCCCAGGAGACGAGGGAGAAGTCGGCGGAGGCGCAAGCCGACGCGGCGGCCAAGGCTCAGGCGGAGGCAGCGGCCGCGGAGAAGGCGGCAGAGGCCAGGCGTAACCAGCCTCCGCAGCTTGTCATCCCTCTTCGCACCATGGCCGCCGACATCCCAGTACCCCCGCCGGAGTAAACCGGCCGCAACCGGCCGGTGATGGAGGGGGAGGCGGCACCGTCACCGCCGACTGGGACGGGCCAAGGCGGCCGGCTTGACGTGCCGCCCGAGCAGCCGGCTGGAGGCGAGCCGGCTGTGGGGGCGGATCTTGTGGTCCTGTCGCCGTCTCGTCGGCGCGCGGGGGAGGCGACTTCAGCGCCGGAGCCGCAGAAAGCCGCGGGCACCAGCTCGTCGGCTCAGGATCTGGAGGCGGCCAGCGCCAGCTCGTCTGAGTGGACACCCGGTGGCGGGACGGCCGAGCTGAACATGGCGGCGCAAGAGGTCCGGAGCCGGTTGCAGGCCCAGGCCGCCTCATTGAAGCGGTACACTCAAGAGTTCCTCACGATGCGGACGGTCATTCCGGTGTGTCCTCCCGCTTTTTGTTGATTGCTTCTTGATTTCTTCCGTGGGGGCGCGTCAGCGCACCCACTGGGTGTAGTCCCCGAGGCCGAGCCGGCTGCTGAGCAGGCGGCTTGGAACTTCTTAGTAAACTTTGATTGTGGTCTTGTTCTTATTCGCACCTCCGTCCTATTTGCAGGAATATCACAATCTTCGTGCGGCTGCTTTCAACTCCCAGGCCCAGGAGATGAGCCAGAAGACCGTTGATATGACTGAGAACCGGAGTAAGTGCTTCGTTTTTTATCTCACGTGGGGGCGTCAAGCACTCCATCGGGTGTAGTCCCCGAGATTCGGGCCGATCACGAGCAATGGGTCGGATCTTTCCTGACGACCTCTTCCTTATTGTTTTTTTCTTCTTCTTCATATTTGCAGGGGCCAATGCCGACTTGAGGGAGCAGCTAGGCGGGGTCCAGACCGCCCTTCACGCCAAGGAGGTCGAGTGCAACACCTTGGCCCAGGAACATGACCGCCTGGCCAAGAAACTGGCCGACCAGGAGGAGACACATAAGGCGACACTGAAGACGGCGCAGGATAGCGAGGCCGCCCTCAAAGCCGAATATGAGACCAAGGCGGCAGGCTGGGCTAAGGCGAAGCAAGCGCTGAGCGAAGGCTACAGACGGGTTGAGGATTTGATCGACGGTAGGCCGCCTTCCTCTTCGTCCCTTTGCTTTCCCTTTTGTCGTCTGATTTGTCTTCTGACTTTGTGCTACTTCTTTCTTCTCAGATTACTTTCCCGGTTACTCCGTCTCCACCACCCAAGCCATCGAGGCTCACCGCGATGCCCACCGGCAGGCAGGGGTCGAGTTCTCGCCAGATGCTAGCCGGACACTTGAGAAGCAGCTTCTGGTGATTCAGGCCCGTCTGCAGCTGGCTCACCGCATGTTCCACCGTCTTCTGCGTGCCAGGGCACAAGTGTTGGCCGCCCTCTGGCCCGGCGAGGCGGTTCCCCGCACCCCCAGTCGGACTGCCGACTGGCTGGAGGTTGCAGTCGGCCGCTTCGAGGCCTGGAAGGCTTCTGCAGCTCGGTCCGGCGCCAGGCGGGCGCTGGAGTTCGTCCGAGCCTGGTATCCTGGGCTGAACTTGGCCCCGCTGAGTACCTGGCAGCAGGAGGCCGTCGAAGAGCTGGTGGCGGTGCGGCCGGCTATCATCCAGCGCGCCTCGGCGATCACCGATTACACCGACACCAGTGTCTTTGCCCCTGAGGTAAACGATGATGGCGTCACTCAGCCGGAGGAGTGGTTCGGGCTGAACCCGGCAGGAGGTGAAGATTCTGCGGAGGAGATCGCTTCCAGCGACGAGGGCGAAGAGGACAAGGGGGAGGATGGCGAAGACGCCGCGCCAGACGGTGAAGCGACCAGCCAGCCTCAGCCTGATCGTGCCTCCAGCAACGAGGCGCGCACAAGCGCGCCGCCTGCGAGAGGTGATGGTCATGCCAAGACTCGCCAGCCGGCGGCTCCTCCAGCCGGCAGTGCCGTCTCCACCAACCTGCCCCACTCGCGTGTTGCTCCCTTGGCCTGACCCGCCGTGTTTACTTTCCTGTTCGTTACTCTTTGAACAACTTCTATTAAACTTGCGCAGTTCCACCCACTGGGGGTGTATTCAAACTATGTTGAATGCTGGCCTTTCGAAGGCCTTTTGTTTAAATATAATCATGCATGTGTTTGGCTTCCATTCATGTTTGCTTTTCATCCTTTGGCTGTTTCCTTTGCCGCCTTCCCTTGGTCGCCGCCTTACCAGCCGGACAGCTGCTCTGCAGTCTATGGCTGGGGAAGAACTTGGCCATTTTGGGAAAACAAGTACTCGAGCTTTCTTAGATTGTAGCAAGGTGAATGGGGAGCCGGCCAGCCGGCTGCTCTGACAGCCAGCCGGCGGGGTGGGAAGCCGGCTTGCGTTATATAAGTTCATTAGTCCTTAGCCGTTTTTCATGTGGGCATCCTTTCCTGCCTTTGGCTCTTGCCAGCTGGACAACCAATTCTTCGAGCTGCGGCTTTCGACAAGAGAGGGCTTGGGTGCCGGCACACTACTTGTCTGACTGCAGGTAGAACTTGAATATAACTCAAGGCAGCAAGTCCCCGGGCCGACTGGTCGAACCCGGTGTCGGACGAGAAAAATGAATGTAATAGCATAATCATAGGCATGATACTCATCATTCATAGATAAAAGAGGGTAGTCCCCGAGTGTTCCTCGGGGGGGCCGTTGTCTCATACTTAATACAAAAGGTAGCGTGGTACATACTGCATTTTAACTGTAAAATCTTCGGAGGAGATTGGCGTTCCATGGTCGTTCCGACTCCTTGCCGGAATCATCTCTCTTGCGTGCCTTCGGCTTCTGCGCGTCGATCAGGTAGTAGGAGTCATTGCCTAATGCTCTGCTGATGATGAAGGGGCCTTCCCAAGGGGCCGAGAGCTTGTGCTGGCCGGCTGTTCGCTGGATCAGCCGGAGCACAAGGTCACCCTCTTGGAAGGATCTTGGCTTGACCTTCCGGCTGTGGTAGCGGCACAAACCCTGCTGGTAGATGGCGGACCGGCTGAGGGCTAACAGCCGGCTTTCTTCCAGCAGGTCAACGCCGTCTTCTCGTGCTTCCTTGGCCTCCGCCTCCGTGTACATGGTGACCCGAGGTGAGTCGAACTCGATGTCAGTTGGGATGAGAGCCTCGGCACCATATACAAGGAAGAAAGGGGTGAAGCCGATTGACTTGTTCGGGGTAGTGCGCAGACTCCAAAGGACGGTCGGCAGCTCGTCGAGCCAACAGCCGACCGAACGATGTAGTGGCACGACCAGTCGGGGCTTGATGCCGGAGAGGATGAGGTCGTTTTCTCGCTCAACTTGGTAGTTTGACTGTGGGTGGGCAACGGACGCTAAGTCCAGTCGGATGCCCTGTGTCGCGCAGAAACGTGCCAGTGCTCCCTTGGCAAAATTCGTGCCATTGTCAGTGATGATGTTGTGTGGTACGCCGTACCGGGTTGTAATATCTGTGATGAATGTCACTGCAGTCGGCCCATTCAACTTCTTGACCGGCTTCGCTTCTATCCACTTGGTAAATTTGTCCACGGCGACGAGCAGGTGTGTCATGTCACCGCGCGCTGTCTTGAACGGGCCCACCATATCCAGTCCCCAGACGGCAAAAGGCTAGGTGAGGGGAATGGTCTTGAGTGCAGAAGCCGGCAGGTGTTGCTTGGAGCTGAAGACTTGGCACCCTTTGTAGTATTTGACTAACTCCTTGGCGTCATCCAAAGCAGTCGGCCAGAAGAATCCATGGCGGAAAGCTTTGGCGACGAGTGATCTTGAGGCCGCTTGGTGGCCGCATTTGCCTTGGTGGATGTCCTTGAGGATAGTTATGCCCTTCTCTAGCTCGACGCAGCGCTGGAAGACTCCAGTGACGCTGCGCCTAACGAGCTCTCGGTTAACTATTGTGTATGCTCCGGCTCGGTGTTGTACTTGCCTTGCCGAGATCTCGTCAGTCGGCAGCTCTCTGTTTACCAGGAAGTTGAGGATGGGCTGGGCCCATGATGGAGCTGTGACTTCTTCTATTGCCAACATGGCTACTGTGACCAGGGCGGGTGGGCTGGGTGGTGAAGAGCTGGCGTTGGCCACCGCCTGTTGTGTCGATGCAGTCCCCGGGCCGAATGCCATAGTCCCCGGGACGGGTTCTAAAGTCCCCGTGCTGGGTGCGACTATGGCAGTCCCCGAGCTGCCTGTTGAAGTCCCCGGGCCGCCTATCGAAGACCCCGAGCCGCCTGCTTGGTTCCCCAAGCCAGATCCGACTGCATCGGGGTCGGGTGGTATGAAGATGGAATCAGATTCTGGAGACGGCTTGATAGACGGATTGAGGAGGCGTTGGAGAGAAACGCCGGTTGGTATAGCTTGTCGAGTGGAGCCTATTCGTGCCAGGGCATCTGCTTGCTCGTTGTCAGCCCGTGGCACGTGGAGGAACTCGCATCCTTCAAAATACCCGCTGATTTGTTGAACCAGGAAACGGTAGCTCGCCATGTTTGCGTCCTTGGCGTCCCAGTCGCCAGATGATTGTTGGACTACCAAATCCAAGTCGCCATAGCACAGGATCCGGCGGATGCCGAGTTCTTTAGCTAGCCGGAGCCCGTGTATGAGCGCCTCGTACTCGGCCACATTGTTGGAGGCGGCAAAATGAATTTGCAATGTGTATCTGAGCTTGTCGCCTTTGGGAGAGGTGAGGATGATGCCGGCTCCCAAGCCGGTGCGCATCTTGGAACCATCGAAGTGCATCCTCCAATGAGTGGAGTCGGGGGCCGGCGGCAGGTACTGGGTTTCGGCCCAGTCGACAAGGAAGTCGGCTAATGCTTGGGACTTGATGGCGGTGCGAGGCTGGTAGAAGATCGTGTAAGGGGCCAGCTCAATGGCCCATTTTGCCACCCGGCCGGATGCATCCCGGCTGCCTATGATCTCGGCGAGCGGGGCAGTACACACGACCGTGATGGGGTGCTCTTGAAAGTAGGGCTTGAGCTTCTTGGCGGCGAAGTACACACCATAGCACATCTTCTGGTAGTGCGGGTAGTTCTGCTTCGAGGTGGACAGTACTTCACTTAAATAATACACCGGCCTCTGGACTGGCTGGGCTCGGCCTTCTTCCGGGCGCTGAACCACGATAACGGTGCTGACCACCCGGCTGGTAGCGGCAATGTAAAGGAGCATGGGCTCTTTCTCAGTCGGTGCCGCCAAGACAGGCGGCGTGGCCAGCATCTTCTTTAGCTCGTGGAAAGCTTGGTCGGCTTGGTCGTTCCACTCGAAGTGAGTGGTCTTCTTCATGAGTCGGTAGAGGGGGAGAGCTTTCTCTCCGAGCCGGCTGATAAAGCGGTTCAGGGAGGCCAGGCATCCGGTAAACTTTTGGACGTCTCATAGCTTGGTGGGAATCTACATTCTCTCTATGTCCTTGATCTTCACTGGGTTGCATTCGATGCACGTTCGGAGACCAGGAAGCCTAGCAGCTGGCCGGCTGGTACTCCGAACACGCATTTCTCGGGGTTGAGCTTGATCTGAAACCGGCGCAAGTTTTCAAACGTCTCTTTGAGGTCTTCCAGCAAGGTGCCGCGCTTCTCCGTCTTCACCACAATATCGTCTACATAGACGTGGGCATTTCTGCCGAGTTGCTTGAGGAGGCATTTCTGCATGCAACGCTGAAAGGTGGCACCGGCATTTCTCAAGCCGAATGTCATAGTCAGGTAGCAGAAAGCTCTGAATGGTGTGATGAAGGCGGTCTTCAGGCGGTCAGCTGGATCCAACTTTATCTGGTGGTAGCCTGAGTAAGCATCCAAGAAACTCAACAGCTCGCATCCGGCTGTGGAGTCTATCACTTGATCAATCCTTGGCAGGGCGAAGGGATCTTTGGGGCAGGCTTTGTTGAGGCTAGTGTAGTCTATACACATGCGCCACTTGTTATTCTTCTTCAGCACGAGGACTGGGTTGGCAAGCCATTCCGGAAAGAACACCTCCATTATGAAGCCGGCTTCCAGAAGCCGGGCTATCTCTTCTCCTACAATCCTTCTTTTTTCCTCCGACAGTTGGCGGAGGGGCTGCTTGACTGGTTTGGCATCTGCTCGGACGTGTAACTTGTGCTCGGCGAATTCCTTCGGAACACCCGGCATGTCCTTGGGAGACCATGCGAAGATGTCTCGATTCTCACGGAGGAAATCAACGAGCTCGCCTTCCTATTTGCTGTCCAGGTTTGCCCCAATGACGGCAAACCTTTCTGGGTGCTCCGGGTCCAGAGGTATCTTCTTCGTTTCTTTGGCCGGCTGGAAAGAACCTTGGGCATCACAGTCCTTGGGGTCGGGGGACAAGGTCGGTTGCTTGCTGGCCATGGCCACGACCCGGTCCAGCATCTTCTTCTCTTCGGCGATCACGAGGGACTCGGCCAGCCGGCTGCTAGCTGCTGCACACTCGGAGGATTTCTTGTAGTCGCCGGCTATGGTGATGATGCCCTTGGAACTCGGTATCTTCATCTTGAGGTAGGCGTAGTGGGGTACAGCCATGAACTTGGCCAGAGCAGGTCGGTCAAGCAACGCGTAGTAAGGGCTCTCCAAATCCACTACCTCAAACCAGACTGCTTCTCGGCGGAAGTGATCCTTGTCCCCAAAGAGAACATCTATCTTGATCTTGCCGATTGGTGAGCAGGACAGGCCAGGTACGATGCCATGGAACATGGTCTGACTAGGCATGAGTTGCTTCGTCTTGATGTTCAGCTTCTCCATGGTGTCACGCGATGCAGATATGTTGATGCTGCTCCCGCCATCTATCAGCACGCGGGAGAAACGGGCAGCTAGCCTTTCTGTCGCGAGGGTGGCGTCCAAAACCAATGCGTAAGAGCCGGGAGACAGCATCACCTCTGGGTGGTCGGCTCGGCTCCAGCTGACGGGCCTTTCTGACCAGTGCATGTACTCAGCGTTCTTAGAGGCGACCATGTTGACTTCTTGGCGCTGTCGGCGCCGGCTGCGCCGGTGTTCGGGCTGGCTTGTAAAGACGACGTAGGCGGGATGCTCGTCGGGGAACTCGTCTTGAACGGCCCCGACTCCTGGTCGAGCGGCCGGCTGTTGAGGGGCCGGAGGCGGCTTACCAGCAGGCGGAGGCGGCACCAGCCCTTCGCCTTTGGAGATTCGTGTGAGCCAATGGCATTTCCCGGTTGTGTGGTTGGACGGCTTCGCGCCGCTGTGGAACTTGCAAGGGGCATCAAGGGCTTGCTCGTAGGAGAAAGTCGGCTGCCAAGCCGGCCTGCCACCATTCTGCTTCTTGGGCGAGGGCCGCCCTTCGGGTTGTTCATCTTCAACTGTGGCCACCTGCCGACTGGTGGAAGGTGGCATAGGGCCCTTGCGCTTGTTATCGTTCGGGTACGGGCGTCGGCTGGAGTCCCTAGCCGGCGTCTTGGGAGCCGGATTAAGCACCTTCCCAGAGGCGTCTACCCGGAGCTTGGTCTTCATTGAAGAGTCGGCCGTGGCGTACTTGTCTGCTATGACCAGCAGCTCGTCGAGGGTAGTCGGCTCGTCGCAGAGGAGTTTGTGCTTGAGGAGGGTGCCTTCTCGGCACCCGGCAGTGAAGTACTCTATGGCTTGAACCTCGTGCACCCCCTCACGGGAATTGCGGAGCTCGGCCCAACGCATGAGGTAGTCACGAGTTGATTCATTGGGCCCTTGAACACACAAGGAGAGCTGTAGGGGCTTGGGAGCCCGCTTGTAGGTGTTGGTGATGTTGCGGATGAAGGCTTCTGTGAAGTCTAGCCAGCTGTTGACGCTGTAAGGCTTGAGGCTGTTGAGCCAGGTACGCGTCGTGCCTTGGAGCATGAGGGGGACATACTTCACGGCAACACTCATGTTGCCGTTTGCTATGCTAACCGCAGTGGAGTAGTCGATCAACCAATCTTCCGGCTTCACAGAGCCGTTGTACTTGGGCGTGTCTCTTGGGAGCGAGAACCCTTTGGGGAAGGGCTCGTCGCGGATGCGGGGGCCGAAGCAAGGCGGGCCGACATCGTCTTCTTCTTCTAGCGCCAGGGATCGCGCTAGGCGGTCGATCCGATGGCGGGCGTCGTTCTCGCCGATTCCTTCGCGGCAGCCTAGTCGGCCGCTGAGAGTCGGATGCGTGATAGGCGATGGGGTGGGGTATCTCTCCCCACGAGGCGGAGGAGGAGGCGGGTTGCCTCATCGCTCCATGGCTCGAGGGCGGCCTTCTGCGTCACGCTCGATGGAGATTCGAGTCCGGCTACGGCTGGCAGCCAGCTCCTTTTCTTGCCTGGCGCGGGTGTTACCCGCAGTCGGCATTCGTGATGTTGCACCGTGCTCTCGGCGTGGGGGAGGACTTTCAGCACGGACGCCGGCTTCATGCCGCTCTGCGGCCACGTCAATCAGTTGTTGGATGCGTCTGGTCATGTAGGGAAGCTCGTCAGCCCCTAGCCCATTCAGCTCGTCTACGGCCGCCTGGGCGGCGCGTAGGTTCTCGAGGGGCGTGGCATAGACTGGGCGGTCCGCTCCCAGCATGTCGGCGATGCCTGCGCCACACTTCTTGATGACGCTGATTCAGCTCGGCCCGTCAGGGGGCGGTGTGCCAAAGGCGGCGCGGTCGACTTCGCGCTGGTGAGCCTCAATGAGGCGTCTCATGGAGGCTATCTTCTGGCCCTCCGCGATGAGGGCGAGGCGGCGTGCCTCCAGTGCCTCGGCGTCGGCGTTGGCCGGAAGGGGGACGGACAAGTCGTGCAGCACCGCTTGCAGGGCGTCGTGGGCATTCTCGCCAGAGGCGACATCGTGGCTGATGACTAGCACCTTGGTGATGGCGCTGCCACAGCTGTCGGCTCGAGGGAGCGGGTCATTGAAGATCACTACGTTGGTGGGGAAAGCGTCGAGCGATGTCGTGTCAGAATCAACAAGCATCGGGTCGGTGGAGCCAACCGACTCCAAATCCGCAGCAGGCTCGTTGGAGACGTGGAGTCGGTCGAGGAGGCTGACAAGGTGGCTCTCGGGTCAGCCTGTGCCCACGTCGGATGTGGGCTCGTCGGAGATGCGAGCCTCGTCAAGAAGATCGGCGAGGCAGCTCGCTGCGCAGGCGTCGGCGACGCCTTGCAGCGCGTCGGGGCAAGCGTCATCGAGCGTGCCGGGCTGGCTACGCTCGCTGGGAAGGAAAAGGGTTCCCGTCCAGGACAGGTCTCCGGACGATGGTGCACCTAGCCCCACGGTGGGCGCCAAATGTCGGGTGGTAGGTGCGACATATGCCAACGGGTGGCTTATCATTGTGGGAGCCAATAAGACATCACCGGTGCCTAGAAACGGGATAAGGCGAAGACATGCACGCCGGCAAATCTTACCCAGCTTCGGGGCTCTCCAGGGAGATAATACCCCTACTGCTGCTCTGCGGGGTCTCCGCGTGATCACTAAGTTAACAAGTAGCTACAAGAGGCTCCCTGAGCTGTTTGGTGAGAGGAAGAAGAAGGGCCAGGCTAGCTCTCCTCTCCCCTCTATGTGGTGTCTAAAACTCTAAGAGATCAACCCTTTGCATGGGTGCCCTGGGGGGTTTATATAGGCCTACCCCCCAGGGGTACAATGGTAATCCGGCTGGGCGCGGGTCCTAGCCGTCATTGTCTTTGTTCGCGGGCTTCTCCGCCGGCCACTTGGGCCCGTCGACTGGTGGGTCCCGCCGGCTGCCGGCTTTCTGGTCGACAAGCTGGTCCCACCGCTCGGGGGCCTTGTCGGGGGCGGGTTACTATTGCCTCACTCCTGATGACGAGGGCTTTGTCGAGGTAAGCATGGCTACAGTGCCGCCGCCTGGCGGGCGTTCACTGTAGCCTTACCTCGTCTTGTCCCCTTAATGAGGTGCCTCCTTCGAGGGAGGGAGCAAGCCGGCTGCTGAGAGCCGGCCACATCTCAGGCCAACTGGGGGAGGCCAGGCCACCTTCGGGCGTCTCTCTGACCGAAGGGGCCCGCCGCCTGCGGGCCGTTCTGACAGCTCGTCGTGGGTGAAGTAATGGTCAACATGGCAATAGTGCCGCGCCGGACGGGTGATGGCCGCCCCGTACAGCGCACTGTGACCACGCGCGCTCCGGGATTCGGGGGTGGCAGGCTTCACTGTAACCACGCCCCGTCTTATCGCCGTTATGTGGGCGCAGAGTTTGAGGGTACGATCTTGGCCGCCTGCTGGGGGTCGGGCTCTTGGAGTCGGCCTTCTTGTGGCCGGCTTCTTGGAGTCGGCCCTCTTGTGGCTTTCCTCCTGCGGGTTTAGGGCCGGGCCGCCTCCCGGTAGCCGGCTTGAGAGATAGCCGGCCAAGGGAAGGCGGCCCCACGCCTTGGATGCTTGAAGGCCCGATCGGCCTGTAATTTTTCTGAAGAGCCGGGGGAGCCGGCTAGGCTACCCGTGGTCATTTACTCCGACAATGAACTAACATAAACATTGCGTATTCCAGATTCTACAATGGAGTGCACATGTATTAGGTTATGCCATGTATGATGATGCCTAAATGTACACTATAGCAGGCAGGAGTGATTCATCATTGCACGCACAATTGAATTGCAGGTTAAGGGCCAGTTCTATTCCGCCCTTTCAGGGCTTATTGTCAAAATAAGCCATAAAAGATGTAAAGAAGTCATTTTTGAATTATGGTCTTGGGCTTAACTAATTTCTCTCTGGAGGGGGGTATTTCGGGTAGAACCTCACTAAAAATTGAAGGGAAGGGGAATGGTGAAATGACTCTGTTGTCTGCCTATATTACACTCAAAATGTAATCACGACGCCTTGCCACACCTCACCCTCAAGTAAAACAAACACGCATAGCGTTCATTGCCCTGCCCGCTTGCATCTTATTCCCTCCCCGCCTCCCGTGTCGTGGCCTTGAGGTCTTTGTTGAAGGATGAGCTCATCCAACAAGGTGAGGATCTCCTCTGATTTTTTGCCAAATTTTCATTCTGATCCACTATACGATGAATTGCTATGAGTTGCTTCTGTTGTTGCTATATGATGCATTGCTATGAGCTGCTCCTGCTGCTGCTATATGGTGAATTACTATGAGCTACTGCTGCTGCTATATGATGAATTGCTATGAGCTGCTACTGCTATATGATTAGTTGCTATAAGCTGCTCCTACTGTTGCTGTATGATGAATTGCTATGAGCTTCTCCTGTTTATGCTATATGATGAATTGCTATGAGCTACTCCTGCTGCTGCTATCTGATGAATTGCTATGAGCTGCTCCTGCTGCTGCTATATGATGAATTGCTATGAGCTGCTCCTGCTGCTGCTATATGATGAATTGCTATGAGCTGATCCTACTGCTGCTATATGATGAATTGCTATGAGCTGTTGCTGGTATATGATGAATTGCACACTGATGTTGCTGCTATATGATGAGTTGCTATGAGCTGCAGTTGCTGCTATATGATGCTTTCAGGTGGTGCTGCTATATGATAATAACCAGTCACTTGGACCATCGAATTTCAATAAATAATTGTTCTTCATTTAAATGTGGGTCATGCGTTCTTCGTTTAAACTAGGCAATGGGATCTCTATGGAAAACATTGACCAAAGTAGATTGTGCCAAGTAGATGGTATCTTTGTATTTGCATTTTGAGCAAATAGTGATGGTCTGTTTTCCTATCATATTAATTACTACACTGGGTTCAATTTGTGATGTTTGCAAGTCAAATTAATTTTCACATGGGCAGCAAAATGAAAAAATATAATGCAATCTAGACTTTTCACTGATCAATGAAAAGAACTGGTTGGCTTATTACATGGAGCTTATATTCACAGGTGCTTATTTTCTTAGGATAACTCGTAATAAGTGTCCCTAAGAAACTTGGCCAATAGAACTGACATACAAATAACATGTCACGATGATTGCAATGGAGGAGTGATGTACCATAGCACACTGTATAGGCTCACCGCTGTCTCTCCTTTTTTTGCGATGTTCCATGAAATTGCCACATACATCTTCTAATTTTTCATTGTGTAACCCTATCTGCAAGTTGACACAGCTAATTTCAGACATATCTACATGATAATACATTGCATATCCCTTGCGCATATTTAAACCACCAATTAATGATTGTGTGTGTAGCATAAACTAGCCATGACTCTGTGTGCTGGACTAGCAGGCACTCTAAGGGAGCCTAATGTAGTGCACTGGAATTCCTACATGCCACCTACGATTTTGTGTAATGTACTGCCTCTGTTCCTAAATATATGTCTATGTAGAGATTCCAGTATGGACCACATACAGATGTATATAGATGCATTTTCGAGTGTAGATATAATCATGTTGCTCCGTATGTAGCCTATAGTGGAATCTCTAGAAAGACTTATATTTAGGAACGGAGGTACGAGGTAGTATCATGTATGACATCTACATATCTAATTTAGAAGCCAGTAGTAGAAATCATTGTCTGCACAAAGGGATTACTGATAAAAAATCCTAGCAAAGCACGCTGGCAGGCACAGAACAATACAAGAGAGAGAGAGACGCGCTTACAAGATCATAGCAATGCCTCGGTCCAGGATCTTGGTTGGCCAAGCTATTAGATCCATAAGAAACATCGTCCTTGTAGTTTTTGCCAGCTGCATAACAGGTAACAGCGACATGTTAGTATATTTGAAGTACATCGGGCAGGTGATGCTGGACGGGTTCAAAGGTGACAAGTACCTAGGCCGTGGCGGGTGCTTGGCATCTTGCCAGACGGTGGGAATCAAGTTAGAAACGTCAAGGGTGATGACGCTGCGCTGGCTGTCGTGGTCCGGTAAGGAGATCTAGAACCGTCGAGTAGGGTGTTTGTGGAGCGGCTCCGGTAGGGTGGACTACGGTGTGGGCGAAGTGGATCTGGGGCCGTGGACGAGGGCGTAGGTGAAGCTGCTCTGGTGGTTGGGTTAAGGATGGTGTCGACGATGCGGATCTGCGGCCGTGGACGGGGCGTCAGAAGCTGCTCCGGTAGGTTGGATGAGGGTGCGAGGAAGCGGATCTGACGCCGTGGACTTGTGAGTTGGCAAAGCGGCCCCAGTAGGGTTTAAAATGGTATAGGCGAAGCTACTCCGGTGGGGTTGACGATGGTGTCGGTGAAGCGGCTCCGGTAGGGTTGAGGAAGGTGTCGGCGAAGAGGATCAGAGGCCGTCAACGGGTGCGTCGGTGGGGCGGCTCCGGGGGGTGTAGACGAAGCATCTCCGGTGGGGAGTATGAATGAGCCGCTGCAAATGCGGTGCGGTAGACGAGAGTACCGGCGAAGCAGATCCGGCGCCGTGGACAAGGCCAGCACTGAATGGGCTGTGGTACAGTGGTGGATGAGCAGTCTAGTTGTTTCTAGGGGAGGTGGGAGGGGTAGATGCGGCCGCAGGCAGATCCGCGAGGTGGACGCCGCTAGCAGTGAATGGGCTCTGGTACGCTGGTGGATGAGCAGTCTAGGGTTTCGAGAGGGGAGGGGAGAAAGGCCGATGAAGTACGGACGACGTGATGTGAGATGCTCTGGTGCTGTGGACTTAGTCGTTTTTGCGGGAGGGGAGAGGAAATGGGGGTGTCGTGTAGTGGGGGGAACCGGAAGTTACCAAAGCAGCCCCGACCTATTATGTAGATAAGGGCGGTATTGTAACTGTTGGTCTCCGTGCACCAAGGACAAAAGGGGAATTTCGCATGCTAAAGACTAAGGTGGCGGAAATTTTAGATGGAGGCGGGAGATTTTGCCGCCCGCGGGATCGTTTGTATCCAGTTTCAACTAATTTTGGACCGTGCTAGCGGGAAGATCATGCGAGACTGTGTACACGGGGCACGCAGCGTCGTGATTAATAACTGGTGTGAAGTCCACCCCAGAAAAAAAAGACAATAACTCGGGATGATGCGCCGATAACTTGGACGTTCACACGGGCGCGGCCAATCGTACGGGTGTAATGGCGCGTTCACAAAAAAAGGGATCAAACGCTAAGCCTATGTATTTCTCGTGTAAATAGGTAATTTAGTGCAATTGGTTATTTACTTTAAACATAATGCATTGACGTCTTAGTGTAGAGGCGCACAAAAAGAAATGGATATTGTAGTCCGCTACTTAAAAGTGTTACCTCATATGATTACATAGCCCCCATTTCATAAATTGCGTACCCGTTGAATTCATATATGAATATTACATATATTACTTCATAATAGAACCATAAATCATCCAAGACTAATGACTTTGAATGCAAGAGTAACAATGGTGCATGTACATGATAGCTACATTGGTTGTTTGAAGAAACATCACTGTAACTTTGGCATGCACAACTGAAAAGGTTTATTTAAATAGAAAAATGTGATATGTGAGTGTCCAATCTTTATAGCGTTGAATCGATATTGTACCTTTGGCCACGATACGAAGTAGATATTGATTTATGTTCAAGCGATGCACGTCCACGATCGCTAGATAGTGATACGTGAATGAATTGTGCAATCTCTCTTACACGCATACATATCTCATTTCCCTGTGGGCATCGGAATCGCACACACGCACTTCGTGTATTTCTCTCCCTCCGTCAAGGTTAGAATTCGTCTTTCTACCCCGTCCTACAAGTCTCTCACACAGAAACACACACGCTCTCTCTGTCGAACACGCCCACCCCTTTAATTCCGCCCACCCACAGCCACTAATGTCTCAAAATATAATAATGTCTCTCACACATATGCCTAAGGTTAACTCGAGTTCCGGAACCATATGAATACATACAATGGGATTCCAGCACAGCACCTTTTGTTTTGAGATTTCGCTCTCTCTCTCTCTCTCTCTCTCTCTCTCTCTCTCTCTCCCTCCCTCTCTCTCTCTCTCTCACACGCGTGCGCGCACATTGTTTCTCGCTTCATTTTTCCGGCACTTGCATGCATACAATTTTGTTTATCTTCGTGATGCTTTAAGTATGCCTCGCACAAATGCTATCTACCTATCCCTTAATATAGCTAGATATGTGTCACACAAACTCCTTCTCCCTACTAGCAAGATGCCCATGCGTTGCAATCAACATCAAGATGCATTTGTATGAGTAGTTTATATTGTGGGAGAAAAGGATGAACGAGGGAATGCCTTATTTGCAAATGCGGAGAGGGGTGTGGGTATCTTTTTGCAAAATTGCCACAGTTTCCTTCCTATCCGTCGGATATAAATCGGATGGCCTATATTGCAGGATGGCAGGAACACCATCATCACCAACTCTGTTTTTATAAGAGTAGGGATATGTAAGTGTCACTGCCCCCCCCCCCCCGACACACACACCCACACCCACACAACCACACACACACACACTTCCCAACACCGAAGGAGTAGGGTGACACCTCGATCGTGATACTAATCTATCGATTGGCTTCTCTCACAAACAAACCGACACTAGGAGTAGGGCGGCACCTCGATCTTGATAGTAATCTATCTACTCCTCTTTCAAACACACACACACACACTCGCTAGTTGTGCCTCAGTGCCTACCGCGCACACTCTCGATACGTCTTTCTCTCCCTCCCGCCCCCCCCCCCCACCCCCAACAATGACAGCAGAAGGGTGACAACTCGATCTGATCATAATCTGTCAATTGGTTTCTCTCTCGAACATTGTGTCTCTGTGCCTCGCTCAGTAGCCCCCTCGATATGTAGACTTCTCGCGCGCGCACGGCTGTAGTGACGATGACGCTGAACCCAATGGGCCTCGTCTTTACCGGCCTCATGTGATAGTTTTCACCCTGTTTTCCGTTAATTAACAAGGCAACCTTTTCTTTGTTACTACTAGTGAATCTGAAATCATTCGGGGTAGACATAAAATATATCACTTCAACCCAATTATCGCAGTAACTATTTTAAAAGAAACTAGCTAGATGCCCGTGCGTTGCACGGAACATCAAGATGCATTTGTATGAGTAGTTTATCTTGTGAGAGAAAAGGATGAACGAGGGAAGGCCGTATTTGCGAACGTGGAGAGGGGTGTGCGTATATTTTTGCAAAATTGCCATAGTTTTCTTCCTATCCGTTAGATATAAATCCGACGACCTATATTGCAGGATGGCACGCACACCACCATCACCAACTCTGTTTTCTACTCCCTCCGTTCCTAAATATTTATCTTTTTAGATATTTCAACAAGTGACTACATATGGAGCAAAATGAGTGAATCTACACTCTAAAATATGTCTACATACACATCCGTATGTGGTAGTCCATTTGAAATCTGAAAAAGACAAATATTTAGGCACGGAAGGAGTATAAGAGTAGACATGGAGATATATCTCCAGCATGGTCTACAACAAACATGTGCTGCACTGGTTAGCGCCGGATGCTCGCAACGCGATGACATGAGTTCGAATTTTGTCTTTAACTTTAGATTTTTATATTATATATTACTTACTTAATATATACTTCTTTCGCTACTGTACTGACAGTGGAACCCACAGAGTACTTAGAATACGACATTAAGGATGGACTTATTTCTTTTAACTTTTTGTACGAAGCTGTAGCCACCCTGCAAGTCACGTGTACACTGTACATGCAATTAACTTTTTATAGAGGGACAATCATACACGCAATTAACTCAAATGGATTGGATGTCACTCTATTATTTCCAGCATAAGAGCATCTCCAACGGCAGCTGGCAAATTTCCTCCCGCTTCCTTCCGCGGAGGATGACATCAAACGCCAGCGGCATACATTTTCACAACTCTAACCAACCCGATGAAATTCGTGCAAACACGGACTAATTTCATATAAGCATGAAGGATTTCGTATAAAAAAAGCCAGATCTTCATATAAACATGATGGATTTCATTACATTTACATGAACTAAGCGGTGCCAATCCGGCTCTCTTGGTATAATTAGTACTCCCTCCGTCTGGAAATCCTTGTCCTAGAAATGGATGTATCTAGACTTATTTTAGTTCTAGATACATACAATTTATCCATTCTTAGAACAAAAATTTCCCGCAAGCTGGAGAGGGAGTACATAATCTAAATGGCCGCCCGCGGATCCCTTTGTCTTCCTCATGTCCGGCAGACACTTTGCGGGGTCGACGAAGGTCCTCGGAAGAGACGAAGAAGCAAAGAAACCACCTGAATGCGCAGTCGTCGCCTCGGCGGTGGCCTTCATTGGACCCAAGTGGCGGTGGCCTCCCGTGTTCTACTTCTCCTCGATGATGGCGGCGGACACGGAGAAGATGGCCACCGACTCGTCGCTCTCCACGCACTCGGCTTCTGTCGCTGCCTGCATGGCGCTACCGCAGGCACGGGAGGCGCGGCACCGCAGACACTGGTAGCGCGGTACGACGCGGCAACAATGACGCCCGTACCGGTGTGCTCACCGCCGTGCCGGCGTGGAGCAACTCGCCACTCCTCATCGAGGTGAACTGGAGCGGCGAGTTGCTGAACCACACGCCTGCTTGGGGCGGCAATTGGCTCCGTCAGGCTAAGCGAGGGTGGTGAAGCACCGAGCGGCGTCGCCCGTATTCGGAGGGCTCGGCGGGCCACCCAGCCGGGTAATATGCCGGAGAACGGCTCCTCGGAAGCCATCGGAAGAGTGGAGAAAATGGTGAAGGAGGAGATGGGGGAGCGGCGGAGGGGTGCGATTCTTGCCCGCTGTCTGTCTGGCCTCGTGTAAATAGAGGCTGGATGGTAGGAGCTTGGCCGGCGTCTGGCCTCGTTTAAACTGAGGGCGGACGGGAGGAGCTCGGCTGGTGTTGCGTTTAATTCCGGCCCGCTCATGAACGGACGTGTGGCCGGAGTAGGTTTCTCGGTTTGCATGCGGGTTTAACGGAGGGGTTTGATGGAGGCGAGGAGGCGTGCCCAGCCGGGCGCCAAGAAGGGCGGCGCAAAGATTATTCAATTTGACAACGGGCGGCACAGTTCCCGATACGGCTTTAATGCAGACGAGGGAGGGAGTAGCGGTTCCCAAAATGTTGATCGGCCAATGCATCCTCCTTCAGTTAATGCATGAGGGAAGTAATGGGAGGAGGACCAGGAAAAGAGGCTGCACGATGTGAATGCAACGCAGTTTGCCCTCATATAAAGGCGCCCCTCCATTCCAATGCATCTACCACATCGTACGCACCTAAGAATTTGCCTAAGCACCTACACTAGGCGCAAAAGAGCTCACTCCAGACCCATGGCGGCGATGCGCGCGAGCGGCCAGCGGTTGTGCCAGATGGTCCACAACGTCGGCCTGCGGCATGGCGCCGAGGATCGTCTCCAGACGGTGTTGGAGACCGGTTGGTGGATGGCCGCCATCGACGCCAACTACGACTCTCAGTTGGACCAGATGATCGTTGCCACCACCAAAAAGTTCACTGTCCTCAAGAAGCTCGCGGACGACATCACCTTACTCCTCCAACCCGCGCGCCCGGGCTCCTCATTGCCTGCCACCCTAACCGGCCTCCATGGCCGGAACCTCTTTCAAGCACTGGTGGCCCTGCGACTGCCTGCCGACGCCACGAAGAATGTCCACCTGGAGGTCGCGCTCGCCACTAGGCGCCTCGCCCTGCAAGAATTCGTCGACCTACAAATCCACGTGTACGAGCAAATCGTGTACATAGGTATCTACAAGGCCAGTGAGGACGCTACGACATTGGCCTTCCTCAACCGGCCGGAAGCCTTGGATGCCTTTGCTGAGAAGCACCTCGACCTCGCCACAAAAGCCGCCGCTCCTTAGCCGCCGGTCGGTGGCCCGGCGCACTAATTAAGGAGGAGGAGGTCGTGCGTTGATGGATGCATCTTTCTTCTTGCCTTCTGTAACCACCACTACGATCGCATCATCATCGTGGCCTTAATTCTTATTGTGTTGTTGCATTCTCGTTCCAGTCAATACCGACATGTGCGATCCCTTTGCTTAATTATATGCATCACTGTAACTAGTACTCCATCCGTCAATTTATAAGTTGTGCTTACCTTTTCCATCAACTTCGTGCTACGCGCGGGCATCTTGCTAGAAACACTAGAACATGTCGAACTGCATGTGACCAAATTGACGATGCGCCAACCTAGCTACTATGTACCCTGCTTATCTGGCGGAAATAGCCCCGCCCTAGCGTTTCCAATCGTTATTTCTATCTATCAATCGTGCCAAGGAGCAGAACCAAAATGTTACAATTTATACATGTTTCTCTACTCCTACTCCTATAAAAGACTCAGTTGGTGATGGTGGTGTGTCTGCCATCCGTCGTTTCTGACCATTAGATCTGCATCTAACGGCTGCCAGGTAAGTTGTGGCATTTTTGCAACAATAGCCCACTTCTCTGCTCCAATTTGCAGAAAACCCCTTATTATCTTGAAAGCAACCACATCCCTCCCTCACCTCATCAAAATAGCCTGAGAAATATATTTTGAGTGAAAAGTACTCCCTCCGTTCCTAAATATTTGTCTTTCTAGATATTTCAATAAGTGACTACATACGGAGCAAAATGAGTGAATCTACACTTCAAAATATGTCTATATAATCCGTATGTGATAGTCCATTTTAAATCTCTAAAAAGACAAATATTTAGGAACGGAGGGAGTAATATATTAGGAGTATATCAAAACAAGAGTGATTTATTTCAAGTTTGTGACAAGTACTACTATTCTACTACTTTGAATCCATCGCAACGCACGGGCACATTGCTAGTAAAAGGAAAAGGTCTGTCGCGTTCGCGTCGCACTCCCCCCACACACGCCCGGGAATCGGGAGTACTCCACGACCCGTCCGGCACGACACATAGCTTAGGGAAAGCGTGTTGCCTAGCATTTTCACTTTCATGTGGGACCGCCGTTGAGGAAACAGACTATTGGCAAACTACACCCCACCCGCCGCCGGGTTGGAAAACAGAAACGAGGGGAAGATCTAGATGTAGCACGGAAGCCAAGAAATTTGGTGTCAGATGGGGCTCGTTGATAGAGTAGGAGCATTCCGTACTACTCTACTCCTACTAGTACCAAGTTTGTACTATACAACTATTACTACCACTATACAACTAGTAGTTAAGTGCAGCACTGACATCGTAGGAAAAAACAGGAAGATCTTGTTTTGGGTGATTTATCTTTTTTTCAGTCAACGTAGTATGAATAATATGATGTGGGGGGCACCCATGAAGCTTATGTGGCTTGGTTGCATGGCTACGAAAGGTTAGAGAAAAATAAATAGATAATGTGTTTAGAGTGCACTCCACTAAACATATATACTTTGGATCCGTTGCAACGAGCCGGCACATCTATATCTATACCCCCTATATAGTGTGTGAATAACTTTGTAAGTTGGTCGTTGGATGAAGCCAGTCCGACGGTACAAAGATGGCAAATCCGAGCACTACTGGCCTCTACATTCCACCAGATTCTGCCACATGTAGAATCTAGAAGACTCCATGGTTGAACTTTATTCATGACTAAATTTTCCACAACTAAGCTTAGGAAAAGTGTGTCTGCCACAAAAAATGTGGCTAACAAAATGGCCACCACAAGTGTGGCGAGATTTGGCAAGAAGTTGAGTCTATGACATGTGGACCATGTAGCTAGAAAAGTGTGGCAAGCCACAAGTGTAGCAATGAACCAAACACATGTCTGGTGTGTTTGGTAGGGTGTATGAAGGGTACATGATCTCAAGAGTTCCCTTCTCGGCCCACTTTTGGGTGTTTGGTAGAGTGTATGGAGGGTGCATGAGTCCACACTAGATTAGCACAAATACAATAGAAGCATGCATGAAGAGAGCACACATGAAGAGGGGTGTTGAGTTGAGCATGCATGAAGAGGGAACAACTATGCTGAAACGATAATGCAACCAAACACACGTGTGGCACGCCTAAGCTTAGGCGTGGCAACCTTAGGCTGCAAACCAAACATCTATACCCATATATAGTGTGTGAACATAATTGGTTCGATGCGAACAATTGGCATTGCCAATATTTGGCAAGCCAACATTTGGCAAAATCAAAATTTGCCAAATGTTGGCAACTTTTTGTGAGGTTGAGAAGAAAAGTTGGTAGCCAACCAATCACTAACCAACATTTGGCATTTGCCAAATATTGGCATGCCAACTTTTGGCATCAAACCAATCATGCTCCAACTTTGAAAGTTAGTCGTTGGATGAAGCCAATCCGACGGTACAAAGATGGCAAATCCGAGCACTACTGGCCGTTGGATATCATCTACATTCCACCAGATTTTGCCACATGTAGAATCTAGAAGACTCCACATGTAGAAGCATAATGCACAAACCACCAGAATCTCATGCGTGCAATGCACGTGTACCTTACTAGTAGTTGGTAGTAGTAAGAAACAAATTCGGTTTGGCACGAGCTCAGATCTTGCGGAGCACCACAAGGCTCGCCGCAGAGTTACATTTCTCTCGGGGCCCACGGACCAAACTTCAGTGGCTTAGTGCCCGGCCTATGAGTCAATGACATGCGGACCTTAAATGCGGCTGGCCCACATGTCATTCTCATGGTGGTGGTGTGGTTCGCGACTTACTCGTTCGAGATGAACCGGCCGGTGGTGGCATGGCCGTGGCGAGGGTGCCACAGCTGGGCGTCGGGCGTTCTGGCGTAGATGGCCACACGGCGGGTACTACCTATAGTACGTAAGTACTCCACCGAGGATTGATGCGGGACAAAATGTGTCATAGCTACCGGATGAAAATTCGATGGTGCGGGAGTACGGATCGAACCTGACGGAAGCGAGCAAACCGCGTCAATCGGGTGTGGCTGTGGTTGAAAGTTGATGGTCGCCGCAGTTCAGCTGGCCTGCATGTCATGCACACAAAGGCAGAGGAGCGGTGGGGCCGAGAGGGATGAGGCGCACGTCGGGGGATGAGGATCCCCTGACGTGAACAATCCTACCATTTTATCACTGACATGTGGGACCCGCAAGTGTGGGTCCCACCAGTCAGCGAAGGAAAGGCAGGGTAAGGCAGTGATAGCCGCGTCAGAGGATCCATGTCCACATCGGGGGTCGTCGTGCTTACGGGTAGGGTTGGAGCGGCATCGTGGGAATGGCGTGTTGGTGTGGCAGTGGTAGGAACAAGAAACATGACGTTGTGGTTCAACTTCCATGGACAAGCTGTCATGTCTGCTGACACATGTATATCAAAACTAGAGTGTTTATATTTCAAGCACGTGAACAAGTATTATTCTACTACTTTGGATCCATTGCAACGCATGGGCCAGCACATTGGTAGTAGTAGTGTCTATCTCTATCTCTAGAGGCCTTCCCTCATTCATCCTTTTCTCTCACAAGATAAACTACTCATACAAATGCATCTTGATGTTCCGTGGAACACATGAGGATGTTTCCTTGGGGGTCTCTCCAGCGCGGCGTGGCCGTAGTTGCAAGTTGACGCACCTTGAGATGCCGACGTTGAGGGGCACTCGGATTTCCTCCGATGAGCAGGTAAGATGAGTTTGATCACGTAGTAAATGCATTCTAAAGACTACTTCCGTGTCCATTTCCTAATTCTCCCCCTGCCCACTGTTTCACAGGTTAGGCTCGGTGCGAGTGGAGATTGGCTTGCATATGTACGGGAGGGTACCAACATCAATTTGCACAACATTTACAACGGTGACACCGTTCCCGTAGAACCTTTGTCCAACATTGGGATCAGCCATGCAACGGGCCACCGCATGACTTGGTACGATAGAACCACGGTGAGATTGAATAAGATAGCACGAACCTTGCACATGGCGGTCAAAGGTGGACCATGCTGTCTGCGGCCGATTTGTTGCCGTCTGAGTCTGAAGACGCTGTTCCTTTCTAACCGCATCTTCGCGGTGACAAACCAGGGGACTTGTTTCGTATGGGACACATCCTACGATATACTCCCTCTCTCCCAGTTTATTTGTTTTGAATCTTTTCGTTTTATAAGTTTCAAATTCAAATTTAGAGGGGCAGTGGGGCCGAGAGGGGTGAGCCGCAAGTCGGGGACGTGTGGTGCCATGGGTTCGTGCGGTGTCGTGGGAATCGCGTGTGGCTGTGGTAGAAACTTGATGCTCGCCGCATTTAAGGTGGCCCACATGTCATGCACACAAAGGCAGAGGGGCGGTGCGGCCGAGAGGGGTGAGGCGCACGTCGGGGGACGTGGTGCCGTGGGTTGGGGCGGCGTCGTGGGAATCGCGAGTGGCAGTGGATGAAACGTGATGGTCGTCGTAGTTGAACTTCCATGGACAAGCTGTCATGTCTACGGACACATGCATTGCATACCGATCACTGGAAGGAGTAGTATAGAAAGCTAGGTGGATAAATAGTTCCTTATAATCAAGCGGACCCACGCTACTACTTGTTCCAAAGACATGCACACCATCGAAATAGTCCATCTATATCAATATACATAGAGAGGGAATATATTTTTTTACAAGAGAGGAAATAGTTCATCCATCCATAATGCCCTGCTGCTGGTGCAGCATCTTCTTCTTCTTCTTCTTCTTCTTCTTCTTCTTCTTCTTCTTCTTCTTCTTCTCATTTTCTATGGGAGACGGCTTCGCAACAAGCTCTCTGGACCTTGCAGCTATCTCGAAACTCACACGGGCATCGAGGGCAGCATATTTTATCCGCTCGTACGTCAAGGGATAATTCTCCCATCCAGACGACCTTAATGCCAGCGTCTCGTCACCCTTCTGAAGATTTGTTCCTAGCACAAAATTTGCTACGTCGAATAGGGATGGTGTCGGTTTATCACAATCTTCTACAGGAATTTTTATTTTGGTTTGTAGGTCAGCGATGCTTTTCAAATCAAGGTTGTACGGCTCCAACTTATGTTTGTCCCCTGCGATGGCTGCCCCACAGAAGTATATGTCCTCCCGAGACAAGAAATCGTGAAGCTCACCTGGTATGGAGGGCGCGTGTATGATGTGGTACACCAAAACATCATCTTCGAGGCACAGCTGAAGGACAACGGCGCGTTGGATCTTCCCAGTGGCACGCTCCATGTACTCTGCATCGAGACCGATGACATTCATCTCCACCTTTTGGAGGGAGTTGGATACATTGTTGATCCACTTCCGAACAACCCTTGGGTGGTCGGTGACTGTGGCAACTATGCTCAACGAGCCTTCGACAAGGACATGTTGGATGCTAAAAACCTGCATCTCGATCTCTTTCGTCATTTGGAACCGCTGGACCGGAGGGCTATGGTTTGGAGAATTAGGATTAGATGGCTAGTCTAACTGAAGAAGATGATTATTTATAGGGGCTTCGGAATTACTCCAGGAGGATGTGAAGAGGTTAAAACAATGTGAATGCAGTGTGGTTTGGATGCAAATGAGGATCAAGGAGTAGTGAAAAAGCTGAGGAAAATCGATTCCCGATGGAGAAGTAAATGGGAGAAGTTATGCGCATGCATGAGGAGAGCTGCGGTGGTTTGACTGCTGCATGCAATGGATTGGACGGGCTCTTCGGTTGCCTTTTCTCTCTCCCACACGCACAGAATGGCCCACTTGCATGCTGCAGTTTATTGGCTGGAGTCTGGCTGCAACTGCTCATGCGTATGCTAATTAATGCTGTGAATGCGGGCCATGGAGGGAAATGGACGCATGCAAAAGGGTATATACGCAGACTAACTAGAGAAATACTGAAAAAAGTTATGCGCAGACAAAAGAGGACCGGCGGGAGTACTACTCATGTTCCTACTACGGTTAAGGAATACGCGGTTATCCTCAAAAAAGAAAAGTCCTTCTTCGCGGTTCCGCATGCACGAGAATTTGGTTCTGCTCGCAATATGGATGATAGCTGGAGGATGAAGTGAACCCAGAGGCATGCTAGCACGGGAGTACTACTCATGTTCCTACTACTCCTACTAGTAGTAGTAGTACAACTGTGGTACACTTGATGGTCAAAATACTATTATTCATCAGTCCTCACAATGAAGTGACAAGACCCTGCGCCCGAGGTGACACCAGTCCAGGCAGCGTGTCCGGGTTACCAAAGTTAGCCTCACCTTGTGCACTGTGCAGTCACTTTCACCGTTGTTGTATAGCATGCCTCGCCTCGTCTCCCTCTCCCCTAGCACCACTCCATCTCCATCTCCGTCTCGCCAGAGATCCTGAGGTCACTCTTCATCATCTCACTGTGCCCCCGCGTACTGCTACCTCTTGAGCACTGCGTTGGTTTTCCCTTGAAGAGGAAAGGGTGATGCAGCAAAGTAGCGTAAGTATTTCCCTCGGTTTTTGAGAACCAAGGTATCAATCCAGTAGGAGGCCACGCACGAGTCCCTCGCACCTACATAAACAAATAAATCCTCGCAACCAACGCGATAAGGGGTTGTCAATCCCTACACGATCACTTACTTAGAGTGAGATCCGATAGATATGATAAGATAATATTTTGGTATTTTTATGATAAAGATGCAAAGTAAAATAAAAGGCAATAAAAATAACTAAGTGTTGGAAGATTAATATGATGGAAAATAGACCCGGGGGCCATAGGTTTCACTAGTGGCTTCTCTCAAGAGCATAAGTATTTTACGGTGGGTGAACAAATTACTGTTGAGCAATTGACAGAATTGAGCATAGTTATGAGAATATCTAGGTATGATCATGTATATAGGCATCACGTCCAAGACAAGTAGACCGACTCCTGCCTGCATCTACTACTATTACTCCACACATCGACCGCTATCCAGCATGCATCTAGAGTATTAAGTTCAAAAGAACAGAGTAACGCTTTAAGTAAGATGACATGATGTAGAGGGATAAACTCATGCAATATGATATAAACCCCATCTTGTTATCCTCGATGGCAACAATACAATACGTGCCTTGCTGCCCCTACTGTCACTCGGAAAGGACACCGCAAGATTGAACCCAAAGCTAAGCACTTCTCCCATTGCAAGAAAGATCAATCTAGTAGGCCAAACCAAACTGATAATTCGAAGAGACTTGCAAAGATAACCAATCATACATAAAAGAATTCAGAAGATTCAAATATTGTTCATAGATAAACTTGATCATAAACCCACAATTCATCGGTCTCAACAAACACACCGCAAAAGAAGATTACATCGAATAGATCTCCACGAGAGAGGGGGAGAACATTGTATTGAGATCCAAAAAGAGAGAAGAAGCCATCTAACTAATAACTATGGACCCGAAGGTCTGAAGTAAACTACTCACACTTCATCGGAGAGGCTATGGTGTTGATGTAGAAGCCCTCCATGATCGATGCCCCCTCTGGTGGAGCTCCGGAACAGGCCCCAAAATGGGATCTCACGGGTACAGAAGGTTGCGGCGGTGGAATTAGGTTTTTGGCTCCGTGATTCCGTAGTTTGGGGGTACGTAGGTATATATAGGAGGAAGAAGTACGTCGGTGGAGCAACTGGGGGCCCACGAGGGTGGAGGGCGCGCCCCCTACCTCGTGGCCTCCTGTTTGATGTCTTGACGTAGGGTCCAAGTCCTCTGGATCACGTTCGTTCCAAAAATCACGTTCCCGAAGGTTTCATTCCGTTTGGACTCCGTTTGATATTCTTTTTCTGCGAAACTCTGAAATAGGCAAAAAAACAGCAATTCTGGGCTGGGCCTCCGGTTAATAGGTTAGTCCCAAAAATTGTGTTTGATCTCTCTCTCTCTCTCTCTCTCTCTCTCTCTCTCTCTCTCTCTCTCTCTCTCTCTCTCTCTCTCTCTCTCTTTCTCGTGATCTTGATAGGACACGAACTTCATGTACCACGAGCTTTATTAATATAGTTGGGTCATATGGCGCTCTTTCCATCTATCTCATTTATGGTGAATTGAATCTTGCTCTTTGAGGTTTCTTTGTTATTGGATTGAATACTTTGGACTTGAGATTACTTGATGCACGTCTCATTCGCGGATACTCCTGGTGACATTGGGGTATCTAGGTGGCATTAGAGTTGATTGATGCATATCATATGGTGTTGTCGAAGTACGATCTCTAGAACTATTCATGACACTTTGGGGTGGTTCATTAGATTGAGTGAAAACACAACTTTGAGGTGGTTTACTACCTACGCCATTTCATCCTACTTTCTCTAATAGGAATAGAAACTTTGGAGCGATTCTTTGGTGCACTTTGAGGGATTATTATATGATTCAATTATGTTAGTAACGTTGAGAGATTGCACTAGTGAAAGTATGAACTCTATGCCTTATTTTCAAGCATTGCAATACCGTTTGTGCTTACTTTATCACTTGGTACCTTGTTGTTTCTATTATTTATTGCAAGAACCTATATCTACTATACATACTACACTTGTATCATCATCTCTTAGCCAAAATAGTGCACCTATACAATTTACCATTATATTTGGTGTGTTGGAAAAACAAGAGATTTCTTGTATTTGATTGCAAGATTATTTGAGAGGGGTCATCTTCATCCTACACCTCCCACGGATTGATAACTCTTAGGTCATCCACTTGAGAGAAATTTGTTGTTGTCCTACAAAACTCTACGCTTGGAGGCCCAACCAAGTCTATAATGGGTAACAAGTAACAAGTGTAACAAAGGAGCAGCAAGGTGGCCCAATCCTTTTTGTAGCAAAGGACAAGCTTGTACGAACTCTTATATAAAGCAAAGCTCTCCCGAGGACACGTGGAAATTATTGTCAAGTTAGTTTTCATCATGCCCATATGATTCGCGTTCGTTATTTTAGTAATTTGATATGTGGGTGGACCGGTGCTTGGGTGATGTCCTTACTTGGACAAGCCTCCTACTTATGATTAACCCCTCCCGCAAGCATTCACAACTACGAAAGAAGAATTAAGATAAATCTAACCATAGCATGAAACATGCGGATCCATATCAGCCCCTTACAAAGCAACGCATAAACTAGGGTTTAAGCTTCTGTCACTCTAGAAACACATCATCTACTTATTACTTCTCAATGCCTTCCCCTAGGCCCAAATCATGGTAAAGTGTCACGTAGTCGGCGTTCACATAACACCACTAGGGGAAAGACAACATACATCTCATCAAAATATCGAACAATACCAAATTCATATGATTACTTATAACAAGACTTCTCCCAAGTCCTCAGGAACAAATGTAACTACTCACAAAGCATATTCATGTTCATAATCAGAGGGGTATTAAATAGCATCAAGGATCTGAACATATGATCTTCCACCGAATAAACCAACTAGCATCAACTACAAGGAGTAATCAACACTACTAGCAACCCACACATACCAATCTGAGGTTTGGAGACAAATATCGGATACAAGAGATGAACTAGGGTTTGAGAGGAGATGGTGTTGGTGAAGATGTTGATGGAGATTGACCCCCTCTTGATGAGAGCATCGTTGGTGATGACGATGGCTTCGATTTCCCCCTTCAGGGGGGGAGTTTCCTTGGCAGAACAGCTCCGCCGGAGCCCTAGATTGCTTCTGCCCAGGTTCCGCCTCGAGATGGTGGTGCTTCGTCCGGAAAGCTTCCTTACGATTTTTTTCAGGTCAAAACCCTTCATATAGCAGAAGATGGGCACCTGAGACATGATAGGGGGCCCACAAGCCCTAGGGCGCGCCCAGGGCTTGTGGCCTCCTGGTGGGTCCCCTCTGGTATTTTCTTCGTCCAATATTTTTTATATATTCCAAATTAATTCTCCGTAAATTTTCAGGACTTTTGAAGTTGTGCAGAATAGATCTCTCAGATTTGCTCATTTCCGGTCCAAAATTCTAGTTGCAGGCATTCTCCCTCTTCATGTAAACCTTGTAAAATAAGAGAAAGGCATAAGTATTGTACCATAATGTGTAATAACAGCCCATAATGCAATAAATATCAATATAAAAGCATGATGTAAAATGGATGTATCACCTACCAAGCTCCTGGGCGGATCCATGGCGCCACCGATGGAGGCTAGCCCGCGGACACAAATGGGCACCCCCGGCCTTCAAATTTGGTGGAATAGATGCGGCGTGGGGCGGTGGAGCTAATTGACAGCGCAGTGCAGCCGGGAAAACCAAGAACCGGCGGGGAGTGAGACGGGAACGAAAGCTGGCGGAAATGGCCTTCGCGTCAAGTAAAGGAGATCCGGCAAAAAGAGGGGCGTCTCTCGTAGATATGACGAAAATAGTGCGGAGTATGCAGGATCCCACAAAAAAAATATGGGATGGTCAATTTTCCAACATCGATTCAGGCCAGAAAAATAGCCCATGTCTCGTAAAGCGGGAAACAGGCTCAGGTAACGGCATACACAGGGCATTTTGTAAAATGCTACTCCCTCAGTCTTATAGTGTCAGATGTTTTTGGACTCCTATAATATAAGACGTTTTCTGACATTATACTAGTTTTACGTTTTTTGACTTCCATAATGTAAGACGTTTTCTGACACTACACCAGTTTTAAAAATGCCTTACGTTATGAGAGGAAGGGGTAGTACAGATTTAAAGGACGACGTGATTAGGTGCCCAGTCTCAGCTGCACCCGCGATGAACAAAAGAATTAGAAGAAAAAATATGAGAAAAATTCACAAAAATCCAATTATTTTTTGCATGGAAGATAATTTGGTGTATGAGGTGCGCTTTAAATTTCAGATCATTTGAACATATGAGTATCTCTCGACAAAAAAGACAAATTTAGGGTCTGTGAAACAGTTTACTGTTTATGCATTGTTCTCGTCTAGTTTGTCTTTTTTGCTGATAGCTACTCATAAGTCCAAATGATCTGAAATTTGAGAAGCACCTCACCCATCAAATTATTTTCCAGGCCAAATAAATCAGAATTTGTTTTAAAAAATAGTACATTTTGTGAATTTTCTCTTCACCTGGTGCAGATGAGTCTAGGCTCAGAAATGGATATTCGAGATTTAAAGGCGTTTTTAATAAATGTTGTAATATATAAAAGCATAGGGGGCGTTTTATAAACTCTCAGCAGGCATATGAAGGCGCTCTAGAGGAAAAATGCCTCGATTTCTCAATATGATTTACAATGTATGAAATATTTTGTTTAGAACCTTCCACCTTTGGAACCCATCTAATCCTGATCGCCGAGTGCGTTAAGTGAAACGTTAGATCGCTGGATCAAATCATATGGTGCACGTTTTTGTTTCTTTTTGCGTTAACGTTCAACGCTCGAAGCAGTTTTATTTAGTCCCATGCCCCTTAGAGAACTGAAGTTTCTCCAGTTTAAAAGGAGACCTGTATCATACATCTTGTAGGAAATTGTTTTTTTTTTTTTTGGGAAATCTTGTAGGAAATTGCTGAGATTCACTTTGAAGTATGACGCGTGCGTCCAACAAAGTTAGTCCGAACTGGTCTTGGCCCATATTGTCGAGTATTACAATACATCACGTGCTTGAGATTGAAGCCCATCAAGTGTCGACTATGACGGGCCTTGATTTGAATATTTTGCTTGGGTGCAGTTTTGGAGCTGTTTTCAAAAATCGCCTACACGTTCTGAGGCCCTGTTTGGTTCATAAGTCTTAGGACTTTTTTTAGTCCCAACTTATAAGTCACAAGTCCCTAAAAAGTCCCTATCTGTTTGTTTCCTGGGACTTAACATGGACTAGAAGACCATATTACAACTATAAGTCCCTATAAGTCCCTCCTTGAGAGTCTTATTTCATAAGTCCCAAATGCCCACTTTAAGTCCCTATAAGTCCCTCCTGTTTGGTTTAGATGGGACTTATAAGGACTTTTTTAAGTTCCTAAACCAATAAGTCATTGGAAACAAACACCCTCTGAGCATCGGAGGCCTTGGCATCTCCTATTTGGCGCTTCAGGCGGCCGTTACAGGTCATTTTGCAAATGGGCGCCTGAAGCACACCTCCCCTACTGCAATATGGGGCGGCCCGTTTCGTCTCTTTTTTTCGCTTTAAAATGTCAAAAATGAGCGCAGCCAGGAGAATCAAACCCGGGATCTCACGTACCCGATAATCAGCACAAACCACCCGACCACAAAGCCTCACATGATGTGGGCCGGCCCGTTTCACTTATTTTTTCTTTTCTTTTTCCTTTCTTTCTTTTCCTTTTATTTTTCCTCTTCTCGTATTTTTCTTTTTCTTTTTATTTTCTTAAATTCTGTGAAATTTTTCTCTAAAATCAATGAACTTTCTCCAAATTTGTGAACTTATTCAGAACTGATGCACTTGTTTTCAAATCCGGTAAACTTTTTCCATAATCGTAAAACTTTTTTAAAATTCAAAGAATATTTTTTTAACTTGATGAACATTTTTTAAAACTTCATATTTTCGCAGAAATGATGAACATTTTCTCACAATTGATAAACTTTTTTTCAAATTCAAAGAACTTTTTTAAAAAAATCAATGAACTTATTGCAAATTTGTGAACTTTTTTAAAAATTGATGAACTTTTTTTCAAAATTTATGAACATATTCTTAAACTCACAGAGTTTTTTCAATTTATTTTACTTTTTTAAAAATTTGTGATTTTTTTTTAAGTTTGAACTTTTTTCAATACATGAACTTATTTTGCATGTTCGTGAACTTTGCTTTTGAAATTTGTGAACTATCAAATTTTTGCTTCACATTTAAAAAACACGTTTTGCGCAATAAATAGTGTGTATGTTATTGTTCTTAAAAGGTCCACGATGTAAATAGTCTTTTTATAAGGTTTCAATGTAACTAGCCAGTAGCACATAGTAGCTTGAGTGGTTAGCCTGACGCTACTGGAGGCTGACGGCGTCCTCATGAGTTACCATTTTTGCGGTGCTTATTAGTGTTGCAATGCGCGTTGATGGACCGGCCCAGAAGACGTTGTCGTGAGTGCCAGTTGCGTTCTATGGCGCCGAATAGGAGTTCCCGGAGGCCTTTCCCTTCGCGACTATCTATAGCATCTCCTTAAAAAAATCAAAACCCTTTATTAAGTGGTAATCAAAGTAGCATCATTTACAAGCATAGGGGCAATGGCACTAGGTGCCTCATCAAACCAAGTACCAGGTGTAGAAAATCTAGCAATCCTTGCCGGTTCATGTGCTACAGAATTTCCTTCTATATGACAGTGCTAGTAGTGGATTTGTGATAGATCGCGAGCCATATGATAACAATCGTCAAAAATAGCAGCAGCCAATCCCGAGAAAGTACCACCATCTTGCATTACAGCGATCCCATCAGAATTATCAGAATTGATGATTAACCTAGAGCATCCGAATGACTCGAATGACTGGGCAAGATTCAGACCAAAGCGAAGAGTAGTAGCTTTAGCCATAAGAGGATCCACACAGTCCCCTGCAATATTATTCCCTGCAACTAAGAACATCTCTGAACTGTCACGTAATACAGCACCCACAGTGGCTTGGAGTGAATCACTATCATAAGCAGCATCCACGTTAAGTTTTACAAAGCCAGCACTAGGATGAGTCCATAAGATCCTTTTCACCTTTGTGGTAGGTTGATAGGTTGCTGAAATTTTTTCTATCGGAGCTCGGATAGCAGAAATTATTTGTGTAGGTTGTTATGTTTGCTCGTCATGCACCATCTTTCTTCTTTCAAACAATAAGTACCAGACCACAACAGCCATCAGATGGTCTGATCTAACTTGCCCTAGGACACATGTTTCGTTTGCAGGAAGACGAAGGAGATATTCAAGCACCGCCTAGCCCGCATGGTCCACTTTACAAGCTCGCTCAATGACATCTTCCAACCCCAAACCCAACCAGACCTGTCTTGCTTTCTGACATTGGAAAAGCATATGTTTGACGCTCTCAGGCAACTCGCATGCTAGGCATTTTGTATTTACCTTCATATGTCTATCAGCTAGGGTTACACGGCATGGCAGTGTACCATGAAGAGCTCTCCAAACAAAAACAAAATAACCTTGGCCGGGCAACCAGTTTCCACACAACATCACAAATTGGGTTTATATTCACCGCACTAGGATGATCTGTTGCAGCCCTTGATCCATATTTATCCTTCCAGACCGCATAGTAAGCTGACCTAACCGAAAAAGCTCCAGTTTTTGTCAAGTTCCAAGCCACAAAATCTGTTATATCATATGATGGTAGCGGGATAGAGAGTATATACGAATCACATCCACGGGCCAATAAGTCTGCGCATCTAGTTGTATATCCAATTGGCATGTGGTCTCTTATAAACGCCTCGTGACACTTTTAAAGGCATTTTCTGGTCTGCCAAAGTCGTTTTTTAATACCTTCTACTGTACTCCCTCCGTAAATTAATATAAGAACGTTTAGATCATTATTTTAGTTTCCGTAAAAAAATCACTATTTTAGTGATCTAAACACTTTTATATAGTTTACAGAGAGAGTAATTTATACCGTGCTGTGGTGGGAGTCAGGACGCCACGAGCAGCTGCTGCCTGCGTACTCGTTTTCGATCCCTGCCCACTCCATGCCGATCCAGACGTTGGTGGCGCCATTTGGACCCCGAAAGTGCTGCGGCTCTTCCGGCCAAAAAAAAAAAAGCGGGCCGAGACGCACGCAACGCAGAACGCGTGAAGCTATAGCCCCTGCATGCCCGGCTCTCACCAGCACACCACCATGTTACCAGCGAATGCACGGAAGGGCAATGGCGATCCTACACGCCCATGTCCTCCCTGCACGTTACCTGTGTGATTATTCAGTCGGGTAATTTCTGAAACGCTCCCATATATACAATTGCACAAGCCCGGCGTGAAGCGAGGGATAGAGCCCGAGGAAAACGCCACGGCGATCCGGCTGGCGACGCGTCGGTACTGGCAAGCCGGCCGGCCGGCCGGCCAGGAATTGATGCGCGGGGACCGCCGTAGTAGGGTAGGGTCGGGTCGGGTAGGGTACAAGCTAGCATGCAGCAGCGAGCGTTACCCCGCGGCGTGGCACGCGGAGCCCCGGTGGTTCCGAAGTCCGCCGGCCGGGCGAGTGCGTGCCAGCCAGCCTGGCCCCGTAGCCGGTACTGCCACCACGCCGTTTGCTCGCCCGCTGGTGTGCCGCCGGTCGCACGACGCGGACGGACGGAGAGCAGAGGACCACGCACGCACGTGAAAGCCGGACCGGACGGCCCGGCCGCGCGCGAGATCGGAGCAGCCACTTCGCCTCACCCACCGCCACCGGCGCACTGCTCCGTCGGTCGGTCCTGGACTCGACGCGACCACGTGTACTCTTTCCGCGACGGCGCTCTACCTCAATGGAGTTTCTTCTTCTGATCTGAGACAGGGAATTGACTGCTCCAACGATGAAGTCCGTCTAGTATTTGGCATGGAACAAACACGAGTGAGTGGATCCCCGAATTATTGCAAGCCCGAGGTGCCGGCGTGCACCCGCAAGGCTGCGAGCGATCTGTCTACGCCGTGGCCGTCCGTCCGTCCTCTTTTCCGGGAAGGTGGTCACGGGTCCACCACACCAGTCTCAGCAGACGGGATGCCGTGCCCGCCCGGTGCCGGTGGTTCCAAGGTCGGCCAGCCGAGCGCGTCACAGCGGGCGGGCGTTTGCTTGGAGCTGGCCGCCGGTCGCATGGGGCAGACGTGAAAGCCGGAGCACGCGGTCGCTCGCTCCGACTGACCTCCACGCACGCACGGGCACGGCAGCGCGCGACCGGAGTAGAGTAGGTATCCGGAATGTATTCTCCCACCCACCGGCGCACGGCTCCGTCGATCGTGGACTCGACGCGAGCACGGACGTACTGTTTCTGCTCGGTTCGCTGCTTGAACGGTTTTATTTCTCGGTGAAATCGCGCGCCGACCGCGACGCTGGAAGACGAACAGATAAACAGATGACGTTGGAACCCAACGAGATGATCAGTGAGTGTGTGGGTCCCCAAATTTAATCGAGCCGTCGGTGCGCCGGCCTGCAGCTGCAAGCGATCCGTGAGCTCACCCTTGTCCGATAGAGGCGACCCTGCGCCGGTACGCGCGCGCCCGGTGGTTCCGAGGGCCGGCCAGCCCGGGCGCGTGACAGCAACAGCATGACCTCACCTGTGGGCTGCGCGCGCGCGCGCTCCGACTGGATGTGGACGGACGGCTCGCGTTTCCTCCCCGCTGGCCGCCGGTCGCACGAGACAGACGGAGAGGACCACGCACTACGCAAAAGCCGGAGCGCGCGGTCGCACTGACTCTGACTGACCTCCATGTGGGGTTTATTACGGTTGCACCCCCCGGCGCACGGTTCCATCGATCGTGGATTGGACGCGAGCACGTAACGGCGTACGTACTGTGTGCACGGTGGTGGCCGCTCCTCCGCCACTTCAACCGTATTTTCTCTCAGCGAACTTGGCTACGCACTGACGACCACCTTCCAACTCCAACGCCCGGACAGCCGATTACTAACCAACACATAATAATAGGGTCCACCAGGTTACGGAACGCTAAGGCGGTGGGTGGCGATTGCAAGGCGATCGCGTGCGCACGCTATGGTTAGGGTTCTCGTGCATCTGGGTGGTTGGATTTCGGCAAGGATCGGGACGGCGACGGCGTCTTCCCGGACCTAGGCCGACGGATCTACCCTTCCCCGTCCTGGAGCGGAGCTGATGACGGGGGGAGGTGAGGGAAAGAGTGCGGCCATGGCAAACAGAACGCCATCCAAGTCATCACCGGCGGCGGCGGCTACGCCGACGGCGAGGAAGGCTGATGGATCAGCTAGTGGGGGCGCGGATAAGTCCCCCATTGAGAGCAAGATGCCAGATCCGGCGGCAAGTCTTTCAGCGCGTCTTGGCGGCATGGTGCTCATGGATAAAGAGGTAGAAGGCTTTGTTTTTGAAGATCCAAAACCTCACGCCCGTAGAGATCACCGTTGGTCAGCCGTTGGTAAAGTATGTTCTCCCAGGCCAATGAAGATGTCGGTCGTCGAGAAAACCATGCCGAGAGTCTGGGGTCTGCATAAGGAGACCAAGTTTGCTGAGATCGGCCCCAATATTTTTGAGGTCCACTTTGGATCAGAGGGAGACTTTCGGCATGTGATGCATAATGGCCCTTGGCAATTTGATTTCAGTGTTCTCATCATGAAGGAGTACGAGGGAGGCAAACGTCCGTCAGAGATGGTGTTTGAATTCATTGACGTCTGGGTGCGTGTCACGGACCTACCACCGGACAAGAGGACGGAGGAGTTTGGCAGAGCTTTGGGAAACTGGCTTGGGGAGATCGTCAAAGTGGATGTCGATAAGGATGGACTTGCGAGAGGACAGAGCTTGAGAGTGCGTGCAAAAATTTCAGTGTTTGATCCGCTGATTAGATGTTTCTATTTAAGGAGGAGGAAGGAGGATGATGAGAAAACGTCGTTTGATTTTCACTATGAGAAGGTTCCACACTTCTGTTTTGATTGTGGCAGACTGGTGCATGAAGAGGGGGTTTGCGACCCTCCTTTGGACACAGCCCAACAATGGGGAGGCTGGCTCAGAGCTTCTCCAGGGAGGAACAACCCAGGTAAAGAAGGATCTTTGGCTGGGGCTAGCAGCAGCAACGTTGGGGGTGGCAGCTCTCACACTGGTGAGACTGCAAATAAGTTTGCCGAGCACCCCAAGGTCAGGGACCAACCGGTCAAAAGAAACTAGAACAGAGATTTTTCGTTCACGGCCAATTCTCGCACTGGCGAGGGGTCTAGGGACGCGCAGAAAGAGGTTAACAGCCCATCCAGGGGAAAGACTAATGTGTCAGAGCGACAGAATCAGGATCTCCGAACACAGCTGGAGCAGAAAAGAGAACATGACCTTCGAACAGAATTAAATAAGCGGCAGGAAGCGGATAGGAGTAGGGTCTTGCGTCGGGATCAGCGCCATGCAGCGGGAAACCATGCAGTATCTCGTTCGGAGCAGAGACAGCAAACTGATCCTGTTGGTGGAGGAGAGCGACGCCATGCAGGCCCGTATCGCGAGGAGATGTCACATGCAGATCGTGAGGCTGAGGGAGGCCGCTGGGCATCAGCACGTAATGGCCCTTGGGCTAACCATGCTGGCCGGAGGGAGATTTACGCAGATTCTACGCGTGGTTTTGGTCGAACCAAAGGTAGGTATGTCAGGAGGCCTAGGGCGCAAAGTGACCAGGGGGGAGGCAACCAACAGGAGTACCGGGAGAAGGAATCGGGGAGGAAGCGGCCCCCGAAGCAAGTTTGGGTGGCAAAAGGTGATAATGATAGGCAAGGTAATCATGATACGTTTATTCGCGATACGAGGCAGAAAACTTCCTCAGTGTTTGAACGCATCGAAGAACCAAGTGCATCGGCGGACCCTGCTGGGCGGGGCCGCCGGGACAAATGAATTGCTTGGCCTGGAACTGTCGGGGACTGGGGTTGGACTCGACAGTAGGCGAACTTCGAGACTTGATAAGGTCTTACAACCCAGCGATGGTTTTTTTGTCGGAGACAAAGAAGAATGACAAGAACTATGGAGAAGCTTAAGTGGAGGTTGGGATTTAGAAATGGAGTGGCAGTGAGTTGTAATGGGGGAAGTGGTGGGCTTGCTTTATGGTGGAGAGACCATGTACATGTGACAGTGAGGCCATGGTGCCAATATTATATTGATGCTGAAATATGTGCTGATGGAATCACCTGGAGATTCACTGGAATCTACGGGGAGCCAAAGACCGAGTTGAGGAAGGAAACGTGGGACGCCATCCGATATCTCAAAGCTCAGGATGATCTACCATGGTTGTGTGTTGGTGACTTTAATGAGTGCCTAGCTAGGTCGGAGCAACTAGGTGGTAACCAAAGGAACTATGCACAAATGCAAGCCTTCAACGAGTGCCTAACCGACTGCGGTCTGGCTGATTTGGGCTTTTCGGGGTACCAATACACTTGGGATAATCGACAGGATGACGGTAACAACGTTCAAGTTCGGCTCGATCGTGCAACGTGCACTGGTGATTTCATGGGGCTGTTCCCAGGGACGGAGGTTGAGAACATTATTACGGAGGAGTCCGACCACATGGCGTTGATAGTGAGAGTAAAGGACTTGGAGACAGGAAAACAGAAAGGGGACCGCCCCTTTAGGTTTGAAGAGATGTGGTTGAGGCATAACGACTATGATGCAATGTTTCAGAGAGTATGGGGACAGGTACAAGGACAGCAAAAGTCGCCAAGGGCTGTTTGTGAGCGGTTGCATGAAATGACAAGAGAGATACAAAGGTGGGGGAGGGAAGTTTTTGGATCGGTACGTAAGCAAATCCACCGTCTGAAAAAACAGCTACTTGATGCGAAACAAAGGGCGTTGATCACTGGATTAACGACCGAGGTTAGAGACGTCGAGAGCCAGCTTAGAGATTTTTGAAAGGGAGGAAATCATGCAAAGACAGAGATCTCGTGGATTGGCTGAAAGCGGGGACCGGAACACGCAATACTTTCGTAACCGGGCTTCAGAGCAGGGAAGAGGAAAAACACGGTTAAGGCTCTCGTCCGTGAGAATGGGACAAAGTGTGTTGATGACGAGGGAATGAGAGAGTTGGCAGCAACTTTTTATGAGAGGCTGTTTACTTCGGAAGGATCTGTCAATGCGGAGGAGCTCTTGCAGCATTTCATCCCGGCGATCACGGAGGATATGAATGACAGATTAACGGCTCCCATCACGGATGAGGAGATCGAGAGGGCCCTGTTTCAAATGGGCCCAACAAAGGCGCCGGGACCGGACGGGTTGCCGGCCCTGTTTTATCAAAGACACTGGTCTTTGATAAAATCTGATGTGTGTGCGGTGGTCCGTGGTTTCTTAGCGGGAGAGAATACTCCAGAGTCTTTCAATGTCACTGTTTTTGTGATGATCTCAAAAATAAACGCTCCGGAGTTGCTATCTCAGTTTAGGCCCATTAGCTTATGTAACGTGCTATACAAGATTGCTACAAAGGTACTTGCGACTCAAAGTGGTCCTTCCACTGTTAATCTCTGAGGAGCAGAGTGCCTTTGTACCGGGGCGTTTGATGACAGACAATGTACTGGTGGCTTATGAGTGCACACACGCCATTAGGATGAGGAAGAGGAAGACACCGCTTTGTGCGGTGAAGCTGGATATGATGAAGGCGTATGACCGTGTGGAGTGGATCTTCCTAGAACAGGTGCTTGTCAGGCTTGGTTTCAATAATGTCTGGATCCAAATGATTATGAGGTGTGTGACTTCTGCAAGGTTCTCTGTCAAACTAAATGGTGGTTTCTCGAGGTGTTTCCTCCCTTCCAGAGGATTACGACAGGGTGATCCACTGTCGCCGTATCTGTTCTTATTTTGTGTAGAGGGTTTCTCTGTGTTGCTCAGGGCGGCACAACAAGAAAATAGGCTGAGGGGTGTATCGTTTGGGGGCACTGGCCCTCATATCACTCACCTCTTTTTTGCCGATGACAGCATTGTGTTTCTGGAAGGCAATCGTGCTAATTTTGAAGCTCTGAGAGACATTCTGAGGGTTTATGAAGAAGCTTCAGGACAGAAGGTAAACTTGCAGAAATCTTCAGTGTTTTTTGGGAAAGGATGTGGAGAGGGAAGGAAAGCTGAACTACTTACTGCTATTGGGATTACCACTGAAGCTCTTAATGAAAGATATTTGGGTCTACCGACACTGGTTGGTAAATCAAAAGATGGAACTTTTAAATATGTGAAAGAGAGCTCAGCGGGTAAGGTCTCAGGATGGAAGGGACAAGGATTGTCCAAGGCGGCAAGAGAGGTGCTGGTCAAGTCTGGACTACAAGCTACACCAACACTCACCATGAGTTGCTTCCAACTCACCAAGAAAATGTGCCAGAACCTGACATCAATCTCGTCTAACTTCTGGTGGGGAGAAGCGAATGGGGAGCGAAAGGTGCACTGGTTGGCGTGGAAGAAAATGTGCAAGGCCAAGCGAGAGGGGGGAATGGGGTTTAGGGACCCCGAAGCGTTCAACCAAGCTCTACTAGCAAAACAGGCTTGGCGTATCCTAGTGCTCCCATCTTCTCTGTGTGCTAGGGTGCTCAAGGCCAGGTACTTTCCGGATGGATCGATCATGAACGCCACTTGCCCAAATGGGGGCTCATTCACTTTTAGGAGCATCATCCATGGGCGCGAGCTGTTGAGAGCTGGGTGTGTTTGGAGAATTGGGGATGGCACTTCTGTTAAGATTCATCATGATAATTGGATACCACGTCAAGGAAGCTTGCAACCGCTTGGACAGCAATATGTACCGGGGGTAACTCATGTTAGACATCTCTTAGATGAGGAGGGAATGGAGTGGGATATGACCAAATTGCAACAGATGTTCACGCCTGGTGATGTCGAGGATATTCAACAATATTGGTAGGCGGTCAAGGCAGGCAAGACTATATTGCATGGAACTTCACTAAGGCAGACGATTTCTTTGTCAGATCCGCGTATCACCTTTGCATGCAGCTCAAAGACACGGGGGCCGGACAGCCGAGCTCTTCCATGCCTAGTAAGGAGCACAAGGCATGGCTTGCTTTGTGGGAGACCAACGCACCTGCCAAGGCTAAAATTCATGTTTGGCGTCTGCTAAGAAATGGCCTCGCAATCGGCACACCACTGCACCGACGTAGGATCAAACCCGGGGTGTTACATTGTGCGTCGGGACGGGAAGAAACAACCTACCACAGATTCTGGATGTGTCCCCACTCGGTGTTATTCGAGATCGTTATGTGAAGAGAAGGCTGAGCCCGTGGTCCTGCCGCCACAAAGAATGGACGGATCGCTACAAGCTCTCGCTGCCTGGTTTAAGGAGTGGCTCGCTAATGCGGGGCGGAAGAACGAGAGACAATGATCCACTCCCTGTACGGCCTGTGGTGCGCGCGGAATGAAACGAGAGAGGGCAAGCGAATCCAGGATGCGAGGGAGCTGGCAGAAAGAGTTCATGAACACATCAAGGAATGGCGGCTGGTACACTCGAGGGAGCAAATGGTGAGAGAGCCAAGGAGACCGGAGAGGTGGATGCCACCGGAGCTGGGTTGGGTCAAAGCCAACGCAGATGGAGCAGCAACCAAGCTACAGGATGGAGGCGGGGGCGGCGTGGTCCTGCGGGATCACCATGGTGCTTATAGAGGAGGAGCTTCGGTTTTCTTCCTGCATCGTCAACCCCAGCTAGCTGAGATGCTAGCGGCGAGGAGTGCCGTGCAACTGGCGCTGAGTATGAACATCCCGCATCTTCACGTTGAGTTAGACTGTCAGGAGGTGGTGTCCATGCTAAATGGGGAAGGTAAGAACCTCTCGATTATGGGCCAACTGGTCGAGGAGACGAAGGAGCTACTCCGGACACGGCAGGAGTGCAAAGTAATTTGGGTACGTCGCGAGGCGAATAGAGCGGCGCATGGTTTAGCTAAGGAGGGTGTTAGCAATAAGACTTCAGTTTATTTTCCATTTTTTCCCCTGATTGCATTTTACATGTTGTAGCGGACGAGGTCCCGGACCACTTTTAATTCAATAAAGTTGCGATTACCCCTCAAAAAAACTCTAACGCCCGGACCATTTCGTCAGCGTGTGTCCGTCAAGATTCGCGTGGACAAAAACCAGCACCCATGGCAGTCCGAGTGTGTCCGTTTAGGTTCGCGCAGACAAAAACCAGCACTAAATGTTGTTGTGACCTATTTCGTCTTTTATGTTCGTTTAGACTCATTTTCTCCCTAACTTTGAGTCGGGTTTGGGTCTGAAGGGGACACAAACTAGACGTCTATTCTATCTGTATGTCCATCCATGTTTGTCACTGGCCCACATGATAGCTAAATAAATCATCCATTTCCAATTTTTCTCTCTCACTCTCTCTCCCGTGCACTGTCGTCCCCGAGCAACCTCCTTCAACATCACGCCATCACCGAAACCTCGCGCCTCCAACCTCGCGTCGCCGTCCACCGCACCTCCTCGTCGGAGCACACGCACCGCCGCCATTCTCTCTGCGCCGTTGCTTGCCTCTGCAGAGTCGCCCTGCCATGGCTGCCCTGGAGCTCTGCCGCCACCTTGAGTTTTTTTTAAGAAAAGAAGGGCTTCCCCCTTCCGATTCTCATTCAAGGAAAACCAATAGTACGAGCTACAAGCAGAACCACGGCCAAACTCCAAACATCTCACTCCCCTACTCTCAGGCAACACACGCGCACAAGAGCAGCAGAGGGGAGTTAACGTATCACAAGTCTTAGCAAAATAAATAGGAACATGAACCAAACAAAGGCACTCGACGTAACCTAGACCACTACCACTACTACTAGAAAAGAAGCATGCAATCTCCCACAGCTAGCATCACACGAGGCCTTACAGATCCTCACCCTCCCAGCCTTGGCACGTTGTACCTCCACCTATGTGAAGCTTTATACACATTACTTGCTACATGTTCTAGTAGCCTTGTTCCCAACTCCAACACCTTTTTGTTTGATTCTTTGTCTGCAAAATACACCAAGCCTGTTGGGGAACGTAGTAATTTCAAAAAAATTCCTACGCACACGCAAGACCATGGTGATGGCATAGCAACGAGAGGGGAGAGTGTCTGTCCCACGCACTCGTGAGACCGAAAGCGGAAGCGTTATAACAACGCTGTTGATGTAGTCGTCGTCTTCACGATCCGACCGATCCAAGTACCGAACGTCACGGCACCTCCGTGTTCAGCACACGTTCAGCTCGATGACGATCCCCGGGCTCCGATCCAGCAAAGCTTCAGGGATGAGTTCCGTCAGCACGATGGCGTGGTGACGATGATGATGCTCCACCGACGCAGGGCTTCGCCTAAGCTCCACGACGATATGACTTCACCGGCGCAGGGCTTCGCCTAAACTCCGCGACGATATGACCAAAGTGGAATATGGTGGAGGGGGCACCGCACACGGCTAAGGAACGATCCGTAGATCAACTTGTGTGTTATGGGGTGCCCCCGCCTCAGATATAAAGGAGCAAGGGTGCGGCCAGCCCAAGGCGGCGCTGAGGAGTCCTACTCCCACCGAGTAGGACTCCCCTTCCTAGTTGGATTAGGATTGGGAAGGGAAGAGGGAAGGGCGCCGCCTCTCCTTGTCCTATTCGGACTAGAGGGGAGGGGCGCGGCCTGCCTGGCCGGCCCTTTCCTCTTCTCCCTATGGCCCATCAAGGCCCATAGACCCCGGGGTTCCAGAACCCCGGTGTTCCCAGAACTTTCCTGTTTTCATCCTAACCTTTCCAAGTCCAAACATAGGCTTCCAATATATCAATCTTTATGTCTCGATCATTTCGAGACTCCTCGTCATGTCCGTGATCACATCCGGGACTCGAACTCCTTCGTACATCAAAACTCATAAACTCATAATATAATCATCATCGAAACCTTGTTGCGTGCGGACCCTACGGGTTCGAGAACTATGTAGACATGACCTAGAACTATTCTTGGTCAATAACCAATAGCGGAACCTGGATGCCCATATTGGCTCCTACATATTCTACGAAGATCTTTATCGGTCAAACCGCATAGCAACATACGTTGTTCCCTTTGTCATCGGTATGTTACTTGCCCGAGATTTGATCGTCGGTATCCAATACCTAGTTCAATCTCGTTACCGGCAAGTCTCTTTACTCGTTCCATAATACATCATCTCACAACTAACTCATTAGTTACAATGCTTGCAAGGCTTAGGTGATGAGTATTACCAGAAGGCCCAGAGATACCTCTCCGACAATCGGAGTGACAAAACCTAATCTCGAATCATGCCAACTCAACATATACTTTTGGAGACACCTGTAGAGTACCTTTATAATCACCCGATTCGTTGTGACGTTTGGTAGCACACAAAGTGTTCCTCCGTAAACGGAGTTGCATAATCTCATAGTTGCGTGAACTTTTGTATAAGTCATGAAGAAAGCAATAGCAACATACTAAACGATCAAGTGCTAAGCTAACGAAATGGGTCAAGTCAATCAGATCATTCTTCTAATGATGTGATCCCATTAATCAAATGACAACTCATGTATGTGGTTAGGAAACATAACCATCTTTGATTAACGAGCTAGTCCAGTAGAGGCATACTAGTGACACTCTGTTTGTCTATGTATTCACACATGTATTATGTTTCCGGTTAATACAATTTTAGCATGAATAATAAACATTTATCATGATATAAGGAAATAAATAATAACTTTATTATTGCCTCTAGGGCATATTTCCTTCAGTCTCCCACTTGCACTAGAGTCAATAATCTAGTTCACATCATAATGTGATTCAACACTAATATTCACATCTGTATGTGATTAACACCCATAGTTCACATCGTCATGTGACCAACACCCAAGGGTTTACTAGAGTCAATAATCTAGTTCACATCGCTATGTGATTAACACCCAAAGAGTACTAAGGTATGATCATGTTTTGCTCTTCAGAGAAGCTTAGTCAACAGGTCTCATCACATTCAGAGCCGTATGTATTTTGCAAATATTCTATGTCTACAATGCTCCTCGCACGGAGCTACTCTAGCTAATTGCTCCCACTTTCAATCAGATCCAGATTGAGACTTAGAGTCATCTGGATTAGTGTAAAAAGCTTGCATCGATGTAACTCTTTACAACGGGCTCTTTTATCACCTCCATAATCGAGAAATATTTCCTTAGTCCTTACTAAGGATGTTCTTGACCAATGTCCAGTGATCTACTCCTAGATCAAAATTGTATTCCTTTGCTACAATAGGTCTGGTACATAGCATAGCATACTTTATAGAACCTATGACTGAGGCATAGGGAATGACTTTCATTCTCTTTTCTATTTTCTGCCGTGGTCGGGATTTGAGTCTTACTCAATTTCACACCTTTGCAACACAGGCAAGAACTTTTCTTTGACTGTTCTATTTTGAACTTCTTCAAAATCTTGACAAGGTATGTACTTATTGAAAAAACTTATCAAGCGTCTTGATCTATCTCAATAGATCTTGATGCTCAAAATGTAAGCAGCTTCACCGAGGTCCTTCTTCGAAAAAAACTCCTTTCAAATACTCCTTCATGCTTTGCAGAATAATTCTACATTATTTCCGATCAATAATATGTCATTCACATATACTTATCAGAAATGCTGTAGTGCTCCCACTCACTTTCTTGTAAATACAAAGCTTCTCCAAAAGTCTGTATAAAACCATATGCTTTGATCACACTATCAAAGCGTTTATTCCAACTCCGAGATGCTTGCACCAGTCCATAGATGGATCCTTTGGAGCTTGCATATTTTGTTAGCACCTTTAGGATTTACAAAACCTTACGTTGCATCATATACAACTCTTCTTTAATAAATCCATTAAGGAATGCAGTTTTGTTTATCCATTTGCCAGATTTCATAAAATGCGGCAATTGATAACATGATTCGGACAGACTTAAGCATCGCTACGGGTGAGAAAGTCTCATCGTAGTCAACCCCTTGAACTTGTCGAAAACCTTTCTGCGACAAGTCGAGCTTTGTAGATAGTAACACTACTATCAGTGTCCGTCTTCCTCTTGAAGATCCATTTATTTAACATGGCTTGCTGATCATCGAGCAAGTCAATCAAAGTCCATACTTTGTTCTCATACATGGATCCTATCTCGATTTCATGGCCTCAAGCCATTTCGCTGAATCTGGGCTCATCATCGCTTCCTCATAGTTCATAGGTTCATCATGGTCTAGTAACATGACTTCTAGAATAGGATTACCGTACCACTCAAAAGCGGATCTTACTCTGGAAGACCTCACGAGGTTTGGTAGCAACTTGATCTCAAGTTTCATGATCATCATCATTAACTTCCTCACTAATTGGTGTAGGAATCACTTTGGAACTGATTCCCTGTGATGAACTACTTTCAAATAAGGGAGAAGGTACAATTACCTCATCAAGTTCTACTTTCCTCCCACTCACTTCTTTCGAGAGAAACTTCTTCTCTAGAAAGGATCCATCTTAGCAACGAAAAACTTGCCTTCGGATCTGTGATAGAAGGTGTACCCAATAGTTACCTTTGGGTATTCTATGAAGACGCACTTCTCCGATTTGGGTTCGAGCTTATCAGGTGAAAACTTTTTCACATAAGCATCAACTCCAAACTTTTAAGAAACGACAGCTTAGGTTTACTGTTAAACCATAGTTCATACGGTGCCGTCTCAACGGATTTAGATGGTGTCCTATTAAATGCGAATGCAGTTGTCTCTAATGCATAACCCCAAAACGATATTGGTAAATCGGTAAGAGACATCATAGATCGCACCATATCCAATAAAGTGCGGTTACAACGTTCGGACACACCATTATGCTGTAGTGTTCCGGTGGCGTGAGTAGTGAAACTATTCCACTTTGTTTTAATTGAAGACCAAACTCGCAACTCAAATATTCATCTCCACGATCGGATCGCAGTAAACTTTATTTTCTTGTTACGATGATTTTCTACTTCACTCTGAAATTCTTTGAACTTTTCAACTATTTCAGACTTATGTTTCATCAAGAAGATATACGATATCTGCTCAAATCATCTGTGAAGGTCGAAAATAATGATACTTGCCACGAGCATCAACACTCATTGAATCGCATACATCGGTATGTATTATTTCCAATAAGTCAAGAGCTTGTTCCATTGTTCCGGAGAACGGAGTTTTAGTCATCTTGCCCAAAAGGCACGGTTACAAGCATCAAATGATTCATAATCAAGTGATTCCAAAAGTCCATCAAGATGGATTTTTCTTCATGCGCTTTACACCAATATGACCTAAACGGCAGTGCCACAAATAAGTTGCACTATCATTATTAACTTTGCATCTTTTGGTTTCAATATTATGAATATGTGTATCACTATGATCGAGATCCAATGAACCATTTTCATTGGGTGTGTAACCATATAAGGTTTTATTCATGTAAAATGTAACAACAATTTATTCTCTTACTTAAATGAATAACCGTATTGCAATAAACATGATCAAATCATATTTATGCTCAACACCAAATAACACTTATTTTAGGTTCCACACTAATCCCGAAAGTATAGGGAGTGTGCGATGATGATCATATCAATCTTGGAACTACTTCCAACACTCATCGCCACTTCCCTTCAACTAGTTTCGCTCATTCTGCATCTCCCGTTTCGAGTTACTACTCTTAGCAACGGAACCAGTATCAAATACCGAGGGGTTGCTACGAACACTAGTAAAATACACATCAATAATCTGTATATCAAATATACCTTTGTTCACTTTGCCATCCTTCTTATCCGCCAAATACTTGGGGTAGTTCCGCTTCTAGTGACCAGTTCCATTGCGGAAAAAAGCACTTAGTCTCGTGCTTAGGTCCAGACTTGGGCTTCTTCACTCGAGCAAGAACTTGCTTGCCGTTCTTCTTGAAGTTCCCCTTCTTCCCTTTGCCCTTTTCTTGAGACTAGTGGTCTTGTCAATCATCAACACTTGATGCTCTTTCTTGATTTCTACCTTCGTCGATTTCAACATCACGAAGAGCTCGGGAATCGTTTTCGTCATCCCTTGCATACTATAGTTCATCACGAAGTTCTAGTAACTTAGTGATGGTGACTAGAGAATTCTGTCAATCACTATCTTATCTGGAAGATTAACTCCCACTTGATTCAATCGATTGAAGTACCCAGACAATCTGAGCACATGCTCACTAGTTGAGCGATTCTCCTCCATCTTTTAGCTATAGAACTTGTTGGAGACTTCATATCTCTCAACTCGGGTATTTGCTTGAAATATTAACTTCAATTTCTGGAACATCTCATATGGTCCATGACGCTCAAAACGCCTTTGAAGTCCCGATTCTAAGCCTTTAAGCATGGTGCACTAAACTATCAAGTAGTCATCATATTGAGCTAGTCAAACGCTCATAACGTCGCATCTGCTCCTGCAATAGGTTTGTCACCTAGCGGTGCATTAAGGACATAATTCTTACGTGCGGCAATGAGGATAAACCTCGGATCACGGATCCAATCCGCATCATTGCTACTAACATTTTTCAACATAATTTTCTCTAGGAACATATCAAAACAAACATATAAAAGCATAGGGAAGCAACAACGCGAGCTATTGATCTATAACATAATTTGCAAAATACTACCAAGACTAAGTTCATGATAAATTTAAGTTCAATTAATCATATTACTTAAGAACTCCCACTCAGACAGACATCTCTCTAGTCATCTAAGTGATCACGTGATCCAAATCAACTAAACCATAACCGATCATCACGTGAGATGGACTAGTTTTCAATGGTGAACATCATTATGTTGATCATATCTACTATATGATTCACGCCGACCTTTCGGTCTCCGTGTTCCGAGGCCATATCTGCATATGCTAGGCTCGTCAAGTTTAACCAGAGTATTCTGCGTGTGCAAAACTGGCTTGCACCCGTTGTAGATGGACGTAGAACTTATCACACCCGATCATCACGTGGTGTCTGGGTACTACGAACTTTTAGCAACGGTGCATACTCAGGGATAACACTTCTTGATAATTTTAGTGAGAGATCATCTTATAATGCTACCGTTAATCAAAGCAAGATAAGATGCATAAAGGATAAACATCACATGCAATCAATATAAGTGATATGATATGGTCATCATCATCTTGTGCTTGTGATCTCCATCGCCAAGCACCGTCATGATCACCATCGTCACCGGTAGCGACACCTTGATCTCCATCGTAGCATCGTTGTCGTCTCGCCAACTATTGCTTCTACGACTATCGCCATCGCTTAGTGATAAAGTAAAGCAATTACATGGCGTTGCATTTCATACAATAAAGCGACAACCATATGGCTCCTGCCGATTGCCGATAACTCGGTTACAAAACATGATCATCTCATACAATAAAATATAGCATCACGTCTTGACCATATCACATCACAACATGCCCTGCAAAAACAAGTTAGACGTCCTCTACTTTGTTGTTGCAAGTTTTACGTGGCTGCTACGGGCTGAGCAAGAACCGATCTTACCTACGCATCAAAACCACAACGATAGTTTGTCAAGTTGGTGCTGTTTTAACCTTCGCAAGGACCGGGCGTAGCCACACCGGTTCAACTAAAGTGAGAGAGACAGACACCGCCGGTCACCTTTAAGCAACGAGTGCTCGGGCGGTGAAACCAGTCTCGCGTAAAGCGTCTGGCGTAATGTCGGTCCGGGCCGCTTCATCTCACAATACCGCTGAACCAAAGTATGACATGCTTTGGTAATCAAGATGACTTATATCGCCCACAACTCACTTGTGTTCTACTCGTGCATATGACATCAAGGCATAAAACCTGGCTCGGATGCCATGTTGGGGAACGTAGTAATTTCAAAAAATTCCTACGCACACGCCAAGACCATGGTGATGGCATAGCAACGAGAGGGAGAGTGTCTGTCACGTACCCTCGTGAGACCCGAAAGCGAAGCGTTATAACAATGCGGTTGATGTAGTCGTGCGTCTTCACGATCCGACCGATCCAAGTACCGAACGTGACGGCACCTCCGTGTTCAAAGACATCGCTCAGCTCGATGACGATCCCCGGGCTCCGATCCGGCAAAGCTTCAGGATGAGTTCCACAAGACGACGGGCGTGGTGGCGATGATGATGCTCCACCGACGCAGGCTTCGCCTAAGCTCCACGACGATATGACTTCACCGGTAGCAGGCTTCGCCTAAACTCATGACGATATGACCAAAGTGGAATATGGTGGAGGGCACCGCACACGGCTAAGGAACGATCCGTAGATCAACTTGTGTGTTATGGGGTGCCCCCCTCAGATATAAAGGAGCAAGGGGGTGCGGCCAGCCAAGGGCGCTGGAGGAGTCCTACTCCCACCGAGTAGGACTCCCCCCTTCCTAGTTGGATTAGGATTGGGAAGGGAAGAGGGAAGAGGCGCCGCCTCTCCTTGTCCTATTCGGACTAGAGGGGGAGGCGCGGCCTGCCTGGCCGCCCTTTCCTCTTCTCCCTATGGCCCATCAAGGCCCATAGACCCCGGGGTTCAGTAACCCCGGTGTTAAAGAACTTTCCTGTTTTCATCCGAACCTTTCCAAGTCCAAACATAGGCTTCCAATATATCAATCTTTATGTCTCGATCATTTCGAGACTCCTCGTCATGTCCGTGATCACATCCGGGACTCGAACTTCTTCGGTACATCAAAACTCATAAACTCATAATATAAGCATCATCGAAACCTTGCGTGCGGACCCTACGGGTTCGAGAACTATGTAGACATGACCTAGAACTATTCTTGGTCAATAACCAATAGCGGAACCTGGATGCCCATATTGGCTCCTACATATTCTACGAAGATCTTTATCGGTCAAACCGCATAGCAACATACGTTGTTCCCTTTGTCATCGGTATGTTACTTGCCCGAGATTTGATTGTCAGTATCCAATACCTAGTTCAATCTCGTTACCGGCAAGTCTCTTTACTCGTTCCGTAATACATCATCTCACAACTAACTCATTAGTTACAATGCTTGCAAGGCTTAGGTGATGAGTATTACCGAGAAGGCCCAGAGATACCTCTCCGACAATCGGAGTGACAAAACCTAATCTCGAATCATGCCAACTCAACATATACTTTTGGAGACACCAGAGAGTACCTTTATAATCACCCGATTCGTTGTGACGTTTGGTAGCACACAAAGTGTTTCTCCGGTAAACGGGAGTTGCATAATCTCATAGTTGCAGGAACTTTTGTATAAGTCATGAAGAAAGCAATAGCAACATACTAAACGATCAAGTGCTAAGCTAACGGAATGGGTCAAGTCAATCAGATCATTCTTCTAATGATGTGATCCCATTAATCAAATGACAACTCATGTCTGTGGTTAGGAAACATAACCATCTTTGATTAACGAGCTAGTCCAGTAGAGGCATACTAGTGACACTGCTTGTCTATGTATTCACACATATATTATGTTTCCGGTTAATACAATTTTAGCATGAATAATAAACATTTATCATGATATAAGGAAATAAATAATAACTTTATTATTGCCTCTAGGGCATATTTCCTTCAAAGCCATCATCTGATAGTTCATCAATTTAGTCAATGTCATTGGATCATTGTACATTTTGTTATAAAAAATAATCCCATTTCTACATTTCAAATAGTCCAAAACATAGCAACCACCCCATTCAGGACTAATTTTCTGTCCACCTTTCTAAAGGTATTAATCCATCTCCCAAAGCAATCTTCAATGGAAGAGGGGATAGATCATAAACCAAAGGTACATTTAAGTAAGCTCAAGATCAGTGAAGCAGCAGAACAGGAGAAAAATAAATGATTGACATTTTCATCTTTGCCACACGACACACATTCCTTGGGACCTTTCCAGCCCCTTTTCAACAATGAATATCTAGTTAGGATACTTTTTCCTTAACCAACCACAAAAACACTTTGATTTTGGCACGCATTTTTATCTTCCAAAGGAATTTTTGTGGGAAATTATAGTCCTCGGTGATCATTTTCCTATATAAGGATTTTACTGAAAATTTTCCATCTCCAGTTAAAACCCACTCCACCTTGTCCTTACCACGTACCATTTCAATCTCTTCAGATCTGTTTTTAGACTATTCCACAACTGTAGGCTTCCCCCTGCAAAGTTCTTCTAAGTCTGAAACATGGCCACCCTTTCTGGATAGCCTCGGCTACTTTAATGTCATGATCAAAACACAAATCATATAGCCTAGTATACTCATCTTTCAATGTCTTATCATCCACCCAAACATCTTCCCAAAATCTAGTGTTTTTTCCATCACCCAGATTTCTCTTAGCATTCAACAAACTAGACCAAAACTGGGACACTCAGGTCCTTTCTTAACTCTAGAAATGCAGCCATCAGGTACATATTTCCCTAATAAGACAGATTGTCAAAGCCCTTCCCCAGTTTCCATTTTCCAAAACCATTTAACTAACAGAGCTTTGTTCATGATATCTAGGTTAAGAATTCCCAGCCCCTTCCAAAATATTTAGGACGACAACATTTCTTTCAGTTAACTAAATGATATTTATTCTTATCTTCGTCTTCTTGCCAAACCAGCCTAGCCCTAAAAATCTGCTTTTTTCATTACACCCACTGGCATGGGATAGAAAGACATCATAAAGAGAGGTATGTAGGTCAAGCAATCTTGCACCAAAGTTATCCTCCCAGCGATGGATCCGAAAAGTCTCCCCAGCCAGCAGCTACACCTTTTCTCAGTTTTCTCCACCACCCCTTTCCAGTGCTTATTTCTGATCCTAATGTTAGAAACAAGCATACCCAAATATTTCATGGGCAACTCTCCCATCTTACATGTTAAATTTTCTGATATATCTCCTTTTTCTCAATAGTTCTCCCAAAAAGCAGTAACTCACTTTTATGAAAATTAATTTTCAGCCCTGACATTTGTTCAAAAGCACATAAAATGAATTTAAGGTTTTTTGCACTCTCAACGTAATCTTGCAACAAAAGGACGGTGTCATCAGCATAATGCAACATATTTATCCCTTTAGTAACATTGTGTCCCAGCACTCCTTTAACTATGTCATTTTCTCTAGCATTGTTCATAATAACAGCAAGAGCATCAGCTACCAAATCAAACAGTAAGGGGACATAGCATCTCCCTGTCTAAGTCCTTCATAGGTTTTAAAGTAAGGTCCAATCTTATCATTTACTTGGACCCTTACTTGTCCACCTCTCATGGTCATATTCACCCAGTCACACCATTTGTTAGGGAATCCCCTTAACATTTTGATTAGAAAAATCCACTTAATTTTGTCATGTGCCTTCTCAAAGAATACTTTAAAGATGAGAACACTTTGTTTTTTTAACATGAATAGAATTTAAAGCTTCATGCTAAATAACCACTCCCTCCATGATATATCTCCCCTTCACAAAAGCTGTTTGGGTGGGAGAAATCACCCGGACACACACGTGCTTAATTTGTTCATGAGCACCTTAGAATTAAAACTAACATTCAGCAAACAAATGGCCCTGAATTTCTGTATTTGTTTAGCATTATAAGTTTTAGGAACCAAAGTAATAATCCCACAGTTTAATCTAGAACTATCTAGGGTTTCTTTGGCAAAATCATCAATCAAAGACTTCAGGTCCCAATTGACCAGATCCCAGAAATGTTCATAAAAATCAGCAGGGAAACCATCTGGGCTTGGGCTATTATTTCTTTTCATTCCAAACACCGCTTCCTTAATTTCTTGAAGAGAAAAAGGTTAGTAAGTTTTTAAAGATCCTCTTCAGAAATTTTAGTAAGATTCTGCTCAGTCAAAGAAATGTTGGTCACATCAGGATGACCACAGAGATTTTTGTTAAAAATCAATGATGTAATCATCAAGTGTTCCTCTCCCTCTATAATCCCTTCTTCTTGTTCTAAAGAAGTAATTCTATTTTTCTTCTCCTCACTTTACATTATAATATCTAGCATTCCCATCCCCATCAGTAATTTCTTTATCTTTATCTCTGAAGCCATTTAACTTCCTCTTGTTTCGGGAGCCTATTCAATTTTTCTCTAAGCTCTTTTTGATCATGTCTATCACAAGCAGTGAGCCATTGTCTTTCTACCATCTTATCAAGCCCATCAAGTTTTCAATAATCTCAATCTTAATTTTCCTATACCAAGCATTTACATTCTTGTTCCACCCTTTAGTCTTCTTCCACAAATTCTTGAATCTAAGTTGTCATCTCTCCAAATTGCTCCCTCTGTATTGTCCATTCCAAATTTTATAAACAAAATCCCTGAAACCTTCTCTCATATTCCGATAGTTTCCATATCTAAAAATGGGCTCACTTCTACTATGTTCCCCAGAATTAATGAACAGAGTGGTGTGATATGAAATTTCCCTAGCAAAAGCATGTGTAATAGTAAGAGGACATTTTTCTTCCCAAACAGGGCAACACATCACTCTATCTAATTTCTCATATGTAGGGTCGAGCAAGTTATTAGCCAAAGTAAAATTTCTCCCATTCAGAGGGAATTCCCCAAACCCAATTATTTCTATAATAGCATTGAACACAAAACCCCAATGTTCATCACTCATAGGTTTATTTTTTTCAGAATCTTTTCTAATTATGTTGAAATCACCCCCCACCAAACAAGGGATACTATTATCATTATAAACTATGGCCAATTCTGCTAGGAACCCAACTTTTCTGTCAGATTGGGCATCTCCATGTTGAGCAATCAAATTCCAATGGAACTTAGCATTTTTTTAATCAAAAACCATGATTCTATTAAAGTCTTACCCATGTTCAGTATGCAACACATCAAAATAGTCTTTATTAACCCCAACCAGAATCCCACCAAAGTGACCTCTTGGAGGGTTCCAATACAATCAATATACTTACCATTACACATATTGTACAACTCATTCTTAGTGAAATATTGTTTAATAGTCTCCAAAATCCCTATAAAATCCAAAGTATGTATCTTTTCTTGGGATCTTTTCCCATACCTTTAGCATTCCAGAAAACTTTTTTCATTTTGTCACACAAAAAAATAAGTTTTTAGCAGATAGAAACAAAGAGGGAAGCCTCACTGATTAGGAGATTTTCTTTCTTTCTCCCCCTTCTTTTCAAAGGACCAATATACAGAGAGTCCTTCACACAATTCAGAACTAGTGAGCAATCTCTATTTCATTTTCCCCTAGTTTTTTTCCTTAATTGCTCAAATTCATCCTCTTCTAATTCAGCATCTGAATGCTCCAAATCAGAGCACAGTTCCTCTGAAGTAGCATCTCCAGTATCAATATACACTTGTGTTCTGGGAACTGTATGAGAAGCTTTAGTTTGTCTGGCTAATTCTTTTAGATAAAACTCTTTTCAAGCAATTTCCATTTTATGAATAACTTCCAAATTCTTATCGATCATGTAAATAGAACAACCTAAATCAATCCCCACTAGAGAAGTCATGTGAAGCAACGAACTATTAACTGGATAAGGGTCAACATTTTTACCATAATTATCTCTTTCTTCAGCTCTAGTCCTAGTCAGGTCTTCGAACTTTTGGTCTTCTTTTCCTTTGTATCAAAAGCTTCTTCTAAGTTCTTCCTCTCTGTCTTCCTCACGCCCTTCAGTCATTTTCTATCCATGGATAGGTTTCATCGATCCTTTATCCAAAGTTTTCTGACTCTTGACTAGCATTGTAATTAGTAGATTCAATGTAGCCTCCTGTCTCGGATCCACTCTTTTTGCTCTTTTTCCCTTTTGTCAATCTGCTCCATCTACATATTAGCCAACTCCATTTCATGTTGTTCTTTGTTGGAATCTCTTGGACTAATTGGTGTAATGCAGCCTGTTGTTTGGCTAATTCTTCTTTCAACCGCAACTTACCAGCCTCAATCTTAGTAACCATTTTTTCTTCTTTGACCCATAAAGCAGTCTGTCTACTTTTGTTTTCCTCCTCAAGAGTTTTGATTTTCCTAAACATGATATCCATTTCCTTCTGCATCTTGGCCCTCTCAACTGTTGCCTCCTTTACCATAGCTCCCATTGTTTTTTTCAATAGAATTTTTGATTGATTTCCTCAATTTGAGCCACATGCAAGCTTCCCAGAGATATATGATTTCTATTATTATCATCCATTCTAGCTTTTCTCCTAGCTTCTCTCTCACTTCTTCTTTGTCTTCCAGCTCATTGTTGCTCACCTCCTTTCTTTTATCTTCTTTATACCGCCCTCTAACTCAGACTCAATTCTAAACATCAACATGTCCTAGGAAGTTATCTCAACATGAGGTGGGATTTTCCCCACATCTCTCACCCCGCCACCTCGAGTAGCGCCTCCCCGACCGGGTCCGTTGTCCCGTACCGCATGTGGGCTGCGCGCCCGCCGCGTCCGTAGAGCTGCCGTATCGGTAGAAACTCACGACGCTCGCAGGTCAGGACGCGACGTCCTCCTCGACCATCAGGTGGAGCCGTTGGAGATCCGGGGTGAACGCGCACGACACCTCAACCAGCACACAGAGTTGTTGAAGATCCAGGGATGGACACGCATGACACCTCAAACAACACATGGGGCCGCTGGAGATCATTGGTGTTGGAAATATAACCTAGAGGCAATAATAAATTAGTTATTATTATATTTCCTTGTTCATGATAATCGTTTATTATCCATGCTATAATTGTATTGATAGGAAACTCAGATACATGTGTGGATACATAGACAACACCATGTCCCTAGTAAGCCTCTAGTTGACTAGCTCGTTCATCAATAGATGGTTACGGTTTCCTGACCATGGACATTGGATGTCGTTGATAACGGGATCACATCATTAGGAGAATGATGTGATGGACAAGACCCAATCCTAAGCCTAGCACAAAGATCGTAGTTTGTATGCTAAAGCTTTTCTAATGTCAAGTATCACTTCCTTAGACCATGAGATTGTGCAACTCCCGGATGCCATAGGAATGCTTTGGGTGTACCAAACGTCACAATGTAACTGGGTGGCTATAAAGGTGCACTACAGGTATCTCCGAAAGTGTCTGTTGGGTTGGCACGAATCGAGACTGGGATTTGTCACTCTGTGTAAATGGAGAGGTATCTTTGGGCCCACTCGGTAAGACATCATCATAATGTGCACAATGTGACCAAGGGGTTGATCACTGGATGATGTGTTACGGAACGAGTAAAGAGACTTGCCGGTAACGAGATTGAACAAGGTATCGATATACCGACGATCGAATCTCGGGCAAGTACAATACCGTTAGACAAAGGGAATTGTATACGGATCGATTGAGTCCTTGACATCGTGGTTCATCCGATGAGATCATCGTGGAACATGTGGGAGCCAACATGGGTATCCAGATCCGCTGTTGGTTATTGACCGGAGAACGTCTCGGTCATGTTCAGCATGGTTCCCGAACCTGTAGGGTCTACACTTAAGGTTCGATGGCGCTTAGGGTTGTAGGGAATAGATATACGTTGTTACCGAATGTTGTTCGAGTCCTGGATGAGATCCCGGACGTCACGAGGAGTTCCGGAATGGTCCTGAGGTAAAGATTTATATATGGGAAGTCCTATTTTGGCCACCAGAAAATGTTTAGGATTTTTCGGTATTGTACCGCGAAGGTTCTAGAAGGTTCCAGAGTGAGGCCCACCTGCATGGGGGACCCACATGAACGTGGGTAGTGGGGGCAAGGCCCCACACCCCTGGTCAAGGCGCACCAAGATCCCCCTTAGAAGGAATAACATCATATCCGAAGGATAAGATCAAGATCCCTAAAAGGGGGATAACAATCGGTGGGGAAAGGAAAGGATGTGATTTCTTTCCTCCCACCTTTATAACGCCCAATGGACTTGGAGGGAAAGAAATAATCCCCTCCACCCCTATATATAGTGGGGAAGCGCATGGAAGCCGCACCCTTGCCTGGCGCAGCCCTCCCTCTCCCAAGTCCTCCTCCTCTCCCATGGTGCTTGGCGAAGCCTGCAGATTGCCACGCTCCTCCATCACCACCACACCGTCGTCAGCTGCTGGATGGAGTCTTCCCCAACCTCTCCCTCTCTCCTTGCTGGATCAAGGCATGGGAGGCGCCACCGTCAGACGTGTGTTGAACGCGGAGGTGCCGTCTGCTCGGCACTGGGATCTCCGGTGATTTGGATCATGACGAGTACGACTCCTTCAACCCCGTTCTCTTGAACGCTTCCGCTTAGCGATCTACAAGGGTATGTAGATGCACTCTCCTTCCCTCGTTGCTAGTTTCTCCATAGATAGATCTTGGTGACACGTAGGAAAATTTTGAATTTCTGCTACGTTCCCCAACAATTGGCACATCTCTTGTGCATCTCGCGACTGCTTGTTCCTGCTCGACTGCGAGTAGGCGCGACCAGGCGGTGGAGTTGGCCGCTATCGTGTTCTTCAGAGCATGATCGGGCCGTCGCCGGGAGCATGAGCGGCGCTCTGCCTTGGCCGCTACATGGGCAGCGCCGTCTTCTACAAGAGAGGACAACGACGTGGTACGCTCGGCCTGCGTCGTACATGTCATGCCCGCCGACGAGCTTTCCGTACTCCGCTTCAAGAGAGCCTCGCCTTGGAGCCAATGAGCATGTCGTGCCCTCCCCCGCGGTGCTCGTGACGACAGCTACACGGGCACGATGCTTGTGATGGCGACATCTACGTTCTCCCTCAGCAGCTACATGCTCGTGGCGCCATGTTTTGTGCTTGTCATCGATGTTCGTAGCGGCCGCCCCTGCTAGGTGCTCGACGAAATGCCAGAGGTGGACATCTCACCAAATGGGCAGCACTGTTGGGTGCACCGCCTGTGTCCGCCTGTCTGTCCATGTCCTCGCCTGTCTGTTCGTTCGGAGATCCAAACGGACAAAAGATCACTAAAATCCGTGCCCGTTTAGGTCCGTGTGTTGTAGTTGGCCTTATTGTTTTGAGCCTAACGACGACGTTGAAAGAGTTGAAAGGTGAAGAACAAGAAGAGAACAGACGAACTTGTCACTTTTAGTGAGCCAGTGGATCCCCAGCTCAAATCACCCAAGGACAAGCGATGGCGGCCTGCAGCAGCTGCCGCCGATCCGCCCATGCCCTGGCCGTCCGTCCGTCCACCCGTCCTCTTTTCCAGGCAGGTGGTCATACGTCACGGCACGCCCGAGAGGCGGCAATTACTCCCTCCATTTCAAATGTAGTGTGTATCGATTATATTGTAAAGTCATACTTTATAAAAAATAAAACTATACCTTACTGTGAATCTAATAATATATGCTTGGCATTCTAGATATAAATATCTTTATCCACAAACTTGGTCAAAGTATCTAATATTTGATTTGATTTTCAAAAAAAAATATACTCACTCCATTATAATATTTAGGATCGGAGGAAGTATATGCACAACATTATAAAATGGCGGGAGTATTGCGCGCCTCCAAACCAGCCCGGGCCCACCACCCCGCACCCCATTCTCACCCACCGCAAACCCGGCCTCATCACTCCAGCAGCGCAGTCTCCCCTCCCCTCCCCTCCTCGGCGCTCTCACACAAGCAAGCAAGCACGCAAGCCGAGCCGACCAACGGCGACCACCTCACCTCACCTCAGACCCCCCCTCCCACGCCCGCCGCCCCCTCCTGAAATCCCGCCCCTGCCCCTGCCGCCGGGCGCCCCGCCCGAGGGCACCCCGGTAATTTCGCGCCGCCACCGTACCCCGTCCGGTCTCCGGACCGACCCCGGCTGGCTGGCTGGCTGTCGGTCGCCGCGCCTGGCTGTCATTATCCACGCAACCTCTCCCCGTCCGTCCGGAACACGGAAGTAATCGCCGGTTACCCGGTCAAACCCACCACACGGCACGGCGGCACGCGCGACTCCGATCCGGCCCGGCCATGCCTGCCTATCCCACCTCGCCGTCTGTCACGTGCCGCGCGCGTGGCCCCCCCTCGGCCGGCGCCCCACCCCCGCCCCCGGCGTGCCCTTTTATTCCAACCCCGACCCGACCCTCACCGCCCGTTCCCAATTCACCCCACCGTCCGTCCGTCCGTCCGTCACGCGCGCCCCGCGACTTTCTTGTTCCCCGTCCGTCTCCTAGGGTTAGGGTTCGTCGCCAGATCTGAGGGGAGGCGATGGAGCTGAGGGAGATGGCCGCGGCGGCGGCGGCGGCGGCGTCGGCGGGAGGAGGAGGAGGAGGGGGAGGCGGAGGTGGGGGCGGGGGCGGCAGGCTGCCGCCGCCCAACCCCAACCTGCCCTACCGCGAGGACTGCTGGAGCGAGGGCGAGACGGCCGCGCTCGTCGGCGCCTGGGGCAGCCGCTACGTCGACCTCAACCGCGGCAACCTGCGCCAGAAGCAGTGGCAGGAGGTCGCCGGCGCCGTCAACTCGCGCCGCGGGGCCACCGCGCGCCGCCGGCTGCCGCGCATCGACGTCCAGTGCAAGAACCGCGTAGACACGCTTAAGAAGAAGTACAAGGCCGAGCGCGCCCGCGGCGGGCCCTTCGCCTGGAACTTCTACGACGAGCTCGACCGCCTTATCGGCCCCACCCTCTCCGCCTCCGCCACCACCAAGAAGCACCCCTCGTCTGGGCCGCTGGCCCCTCACTTCGCCCTGCCCCTCCACCCTTCCGCCACCAGGAGGCACCCGTCGCCCTCGTCTTCGCCGCCCCTGCCTCTGCCCATGGCTCTGCCGCTGCCCAACTACCGCCGCGGGGCGCCTCTCCTTGTCGCCGCGTTTATCCAGCAGGCCGCCGCCGCTGCTGCCGTGATTTCTGATTCAGACGACTCTGGTGATCTCGGTGACAACAACAGCAACAACTCGCGGCGGTCACCGTCCCGCTCCGTTTCATCGCACTCCGGTGGTAACAACAAGCGCCGCCGCCGCAGCGAAAGCGGCAGTGGTGGCGATGGTGGTGTCGGCGAGCTGGCGAGGGCGATCGAGGCATTTGCAGAGATGTACGAGCGCGTTGAGAGTGCCAAGCAGAAGCAGTCCCTGGAGATGGAGCGAGAGAGGATCAACTTCATGAAGCAGCTGGAGGTGAAGCGCATGGAGAACTTCGTCGATGCACATGTGAAGCTCGCAAGAATGAAGCACGCCAAGAAGAACGGAGGTTCTGCAGCCAATGGTACCATTGGAGTGGAGTTGGCTTCCTCCGTGGCTGCGCTGCCTTTCCTCTCCAACCCTGCATACCTCTGATGTTGAGGAAGCCTCTAGGTAAAGTTGATTGGTCATTTCAGTTTAGATGAACATTGCTCTAGGTTATTGTTCGTTTCCTTGATCTGTGGCTGCTGCAAAGTTTGTAATATCAGTGTTGATGTGCTAGTCTTAACCAATATGTGGCATGAGGATGCTGTTCGTTAATGTTTAGGAATTGGTATCCTTGAAGTATGTAGAGGCGTAATTTTAAATGTGAAACCCATATACAATGACATTTTGGTTTACTCCTGAGTTTTGTCCATAAGAGTGAGAAGGTTGGTACTTTATTTGTCTTGTGTTCTGAATCTGTTACTTTGTGGTTATATTGTTGTGGATTAGGGGAACTTTCAGTTTGCTTGGAAGTGCTGATGTCCTGATAATGTATTGTGATATACTACCTCTGTTTTCTAAATACAAGACGTTATGACAGTTAAGATTGAACTGCCAAAACATCTTATATTTAGGAACAGACGGTGTACTAGTTTGTTTCACATTTTTCTGTTGGGATACTGATGTCCTGATAATGCATTGTGATGTACTCCCTCTTATATTTAGTGTTCTAAACACTCTTATATTTCTTTACAGAGAGCCTCTGTTTTCTAAATACAAGACGTTTTGACAGTTAAGATTGAATTGCCAAAACATCTTATATTTAGGAACAGACGGTGTACTAGTTTGTTTCACATTTTTCTGTTGGGATACTGATGTCCTGATAATGCATTGTGATGTACTCCCTCTTATATTTAGTGTTCTAAACACTCTTATATTTCTTTACAGAGAGCCTCTGTTTTCTAAATACAAGACGTTTTGACAGTTAAGATTGAATTGCCAAAACATCTTATATTTAGGAACAGACGGTGTACTAGTTTGTTTCACATTTTTCTGTTGGGATACTGATGTCCTGATAATGCATTGTGATGTACTCCCTCTGTAAAGAAATATAAGTGGTTAGAACACTAAACTAAACGCTCTTATATTTAGTGTTCTAAACACTCTTATATTTCTTTACAGAGGGAGTGGTTTTTTTTTTTCACATTTTTCTGCTGGGATACTGATGCATTAGGTGGTATAGTGAATTGACTTCTGTTTATTTTGTCACTAGTCATTGTCTCCCCTGCATTGTACATTTTTTTTCTTCAAATTGAAGAGTATAGCTCCCAATTTTCATTCATCATGAAAGCTGATAATACAGCTGCTGCGAGATCGACCTCCAAGGTTCGATCAAGTTCCTTACATAGCAAACAAGAACATAAAACTTCAACAGCAGCATCTTCGCTAGACCTACATGCACACATGGCCAACAGCTAAAACAGAGTGAAACTTCTCTTATTACATCAAACAAAAGCCACTCCAAGAGACTAAAATGCACAGTCCACTGCATAACTGGTACCGCCTTTGTCTTTATATACCAAAAGCACAACTAACCACGCCCATGCAATGTCAACGAGCAAAGTGTAAACAAATGTTCAATCGTTCCCTCATGATCATAGAACCTGCATTTACCTAATTGTCCTTGGTTAGATTACTGTTCTTAAACATGAGCCAGAGAAAAAAAATATTATCCAAAGGAGCATTTACAAACCATAAGTTCATAAAGGGTCATTTCACCAGTAAAGCTTTAAGCAATAAATATAGGGACTTAGCAGAAAACATACTAGAAGATGTTAAAGTCCATATACATCTACCTCTATCATAGTATCATCAGTTAAAACTATCCCAACGCACAAATATTGTAATTGTTGATAAGCCACAGCTAAATCTCCTCTCAAGCTCCTTCTGAAATAAATACTGCCCAATCCCTCCTCAAACACTCTTGCTACAGTAATATTAAAACTTACATTTACACTATATAATCTACGGAACTTAATGCACAAAGCAGTACCTCCTAACTTTTGTCCTATCAGAATCTACAATTACCCCCTTTTATCTTTATAAACTTGTAAAAAATATTCCAACTCAAAACTCCATGAATGGGACCCCACTGGATTACTTTTAACATGAACCAACATATTTACTACAATATTTTTTTTCTAACTAAATCCTGCCATAATCCATACTCAATTTTCAGCTTCCACAACCACTTGCTAATTAAGCAGATATTCATTTACTTTGTGCAAAGGCCCTTTTGGAATAATAAACATAGGCATCGTGAGATATAAGGTACATTACTTAAGCAAAAGCGTAGTAAAACCAATTTATCCCCATAAGACATCATCCTTCCTGCCAAGTCACCAATTTACCTCCATCTTATCCTCTACCTTCTTCTAGCCAACTTTCACACAAACACACATACACGCCGCCAAGACGACGGCGTCAGTGCAAGAACCGCGTGACACGCTTAAGAAGAAGAAGTACAAGGCCGGCCAGCCACGCCCTTCGCCTGGAACTTCTACGACGAGCTCGACCGCCTTATCGGCCCCACCTCTCCGCCTCCGCCACCACCAAGAAGCACCCTCGTCTGGGCGGCCCCCTCCGCCCCTGCCCTCCACCCTTCCGCCACCAGAGGCACCCGTCGCCCTCGTCTTCGCCGCCCCTGCCTCGCCCGCTTGGCTCTGCCGCGCCCAACTACCGCGCAGGCGCCTCTCCTTGTCGCCGCGTTTATCCGGCGAGCCGCCCGCTGCTGCCGTGATTCTGATTGACGACTACGGTGATCTCGGTGACAACAACAAGAACAACTCGAATCGATAACCGTCCGCTCCGTTTCATCGCACTCGGTGGTAATAACAAGCGCCGCGCTGCGGTAGCGGCCGGTGGTGGCGATGGTGGTGTCGGTGAACCGGCGAAGCGATCGAGGCATTTGCGAAGATGTACGAGCGCGTCGAGAGTGCCAAGCAGAAGAAGTCCCTGGAGATGGAGCGAGAGCGGATCAACTTCATGAAGCAGCTGGAGGTGAAGCGCATGGAGAACTTCGTCGATGCTCATGTGAAGCTCGCAACAATGAAGCATGCCAAGAAGAACGGAGGTTCTGCAGCCAATGGTACCATTGGAGTCGAGTTGGCTTCCTTCGTGGCTACGCTGCCTTTCCTCTCCAACCCTGCATACCTCTAATGTTGAGGAAGCCTCTGGGTAAAGTTGATTGGCCATTTCAATTTAGATGAACATTGCTCTAGGTTATTGTTCGTTTCCTTGATCTGTGGCTACTGCAAAGTTTGTAATATCAATGTTGATGTGCTAATCTTAACCAATATGTGGCATGAGGATGTTGTTCGTTAATGTTTAGGAATTTGTATCCTTGAAGTATGTAGAGGCGTAATTTTAAATGTGAAACCCATATACAATGACATTTTGGTTTACTCCTGAGTTTTGGCCTTAAGAGTGAGAAGGTTGGTACTTTATTTGTCTTGTGTTCTGAATCTGTTACTTTGTGCTTATATTGTTGTGGATTAGGGGAACTTTCAGTTTGCTTGGAAGTGTTGATGTCCTGATAATGTATTGTAATATACTACCTCTGTTTTGTAAATATAAGATGTTTTGACAGTTAAGATTGAACTGCCAAAACATCTTATATTTAGGAACAGAGGGTGCACTAGTTTGTTTCACATTTTTCTGATGGGATACTGATGTCCTGATAATGCATTGTGATGTACTCTCTCCGTAAAGAAATATAAGAGTGTTTAGAACACTAAATTAAACGCTCTTATATTTAGTGTTCTAAACACTCTTATATTTCTTTACAGAGGCAGTAGTTTTTTTTTCACATTTTTCTGCTGGGATACTAATGCATTAGGTGGTGTAGTGAATTGACTTCTGTTTATTTTGTCACTAGTCATCGTCTCCCTTGCATTATACATTTTTTTCTTTGAATTAAAGAGCATAGCTCCCAATTTTCATTCATTATGAAAGCTGATAATACAGCTGCTGCGAGATCGACCTCCAAGGTTCGATCAAGTTGCCTACATAGCAAACAAGAACATAAAACTTCAACAACAACATCTTCGCTAGATCTACATGCACACATGGCTCAACAGCTAAAACAGAGTGAAACTTCTCTTATAACATCACACAAAAGCCACTCCAGGAGACTAAAATGCACAGTCCACTGCATCACTGGTACCGCCTTTGTCTTTATATACCAAAAGCACAACTAACCACGCCCCATGCAATGTTAACGAGCAAAGTGTAAACAAATGCTCAATCGTTTCCTCATGATCGTAGAACCTGCATTTACCTACCCACCCAAACCCCCCTTTAACAAGTTGTCCTTAGTTCGATTACTGTTCTTAAACATAAGCCAGAGAAAAAAAATATTATACAAAGGAAATTTTACAAACCAGAAGTGGTCATTTAACGTGTAAAGCTTTAAGCAATAAATACAGGGACTTAGCAGAAAACATACTACAAGATATTAAAGTCCATAGACATCTACCTCTATCATAGTATCATCAGTTAGAACTATCCCAACACACAAATATTGTAATTGTTGACAAGCCACAGCTAAATCTCCTCTCAAGCTCCTGAAATGAATACTACCCATCCCTCAAACACTCTTGCTACAGTAATATTAAAACTTACATTTACACTATATAATCTACTAATTGAATGCACAAAGCAGTACCTCCTAACCTTTTGTCCTATCAGAATCTACAATTACCCACTTTTATCTTTATAAACTTGTAAAAATTATTCCAACTCAAAACTCCATGAATGGGACCGTACTAGATTACTTTTAACATGAACCAACATATTTACTGCAATATTTTTTTAACTAAATCATGCCATAATCCATACTCAATTTTCAGCTTCCACCACCACTTGCAAATTAAGCAGATATTCATTTACTTTGTGCATGCCCTTTTGGAATAATAAACATAGGCATCGTGAGATATAAGGTACAGTACTTAAGCAAAAACGCAGTAAAACCAATTTAGCCCCATAAAACATCATCCTTCGTGCCAAGTCCCCAATTTACCTCCATCCTATCCTCTACCATCTTCTAGTCACTATTTCTTAGTTTGACATTATCTGCTGGTATTCCCTCGTGAAACATAGAGAGAACTCCAGGATCACAAATAAAAATCTCCTTATAAATTGTTCTTTTAGCCGAGACAATGTTCATAATAGATAAGACACTCTTCAAGTTTGTAGCATCTTCACCACTAGCTCTTGAATTGAAATTGGAAAGAAATGTAGCCCCGGTTCATTCGGAAATGATAAGATCTTTTTATCACAAAGTTGTGTCATCAACATACAGTCATGTGCGGATTCCACCTTCAACTAAATGTGACACTACGCCTCTAATCAAACCTGCTTGTTTAGCTCTTTGTATGAGTTCCTGTAGCACATCTACCGCAAAAATTGAAAAGAATGGATGAGAGGGTTAACAATTGAAAAGAATGGGTGAAAGAGGAACCCCTGCCTCAACACCTTTCATGTTTTGGAATATGGACCTATCTTTCCATAAACATTGGTTGCAACATTACCCCCCGAACAATTTTATTAATCCAACACATGTACTTTTCTGGAAAACCTTTCATACTAAGAACAGAGAAAAGAAAATGAAAACTTATTTTATCGTAAGGTTTCTCAAAATCTACCTTAAACATCAATGCACTTTATCCCCCCTATAAACCTCATGTAATGTTTCAAGAACCACTCCATTTAATATGAAAATGTCCTTCAATGAAAGCATTCTGCAATGGAGCTATTATTTTAGATGCCAAGCTAACTGTTCTATTGTTAACCACCCTAGTCAACCACTTGAACAACACATTAATCAAGCATATGGGCCTCAACATCTGAATTTTGTCAGCTTCTAGGGTTTTATGTAAAAAAGAATCAATAGCATAATTCAACCTACTAACATCTAATCTACCATGAAAAAAATGAACTAAACAACTATAAACACAATACTTTGTCAACTCCCATTAATGCTGGTAAAAATTTGCAGGCAACCCATCAGGACCAGAAGCTTTTTTTTTTCATTTGGCACAAAGCACTTTTAATTTCTATGGATTGAAATTATTTATAAGCATCTCTCTATTAGCATCATCTAACGCACTTGGAGCCGGCAAATCCCAATAAAAGTTCAGCAGGTAAAGCAACATGACCAAATAAGTTCTTGTCAAAGTCTGTAGCATGTAACAATAACTCCCTATCACCCTCAATTACATCTTTATTATGCTTCTACGAAACAATATAATACGTCCACACCTGACACTAACTTTTGCCATAAAGAAGTCAAAGCACCTCCAACATCTAATATGTTCTTTTGATCTCTCTATCCATCTAATTTCCTCTTATCTAGGGCTTTTTTGTAGTTTATTATCTATTTTTTTATCTATGGAAGAGCTACATTATGTGGTTTTCTAGATGGAAAGACATAAACGTTATGGACCTGATGGTTTATTTATTGAATTCCAAAACTTCTGGGAATTAATTGGATGGGATCTCAAGGCTTTGCTTGATGATTTCCATGAGGGACACATTGGCATTTCAAGGAATAACTATCACATTATCATTTTGGTGCCTAAAACAAAAGATGCTAAACAAATACAAAAATGTGGGTCCATCTTTTCTTATAAATGTGAGTTTTAAAATAATTATCAAAGTGTTGATGAATAGGTTGATCAAGGTGGTTGATCCAATCATCTCACCTAGACGAACTTCCTTTATTAGGGTTAGGTATGTTATGGAGGTGGCAGTAGTGCTGCATGTGGTAGTTAATATGATTCATCATACAAAAATAGAATGATCTCCCTTTCAGAGTAGATTTTGAAAAAAAGACTATTGTAAAATGCATTGGCCCTTTGTAGACCAAATGTTAAAACCAAAAGGATTCCTTGATAGATTATATGATTGGGTCATTAGTACTATGAGAGGTGGTCATGTAGGGGTGATGGTAAATGATGATATTTGCCCTTATTTCAAAGCTCACAAAGGGTTGAGACAGGGAGACTCCTTGTCTCCTCTCCTTTTTGATTTATCAAGAAATGCTTTAGCAATTATATAATGGATATAAATCAAATAAATCCCATCTTTGCTGCTATTGATAGGGTTTTCTCATCCACTTCTTGCGATGTGCACTTTCCTTTGACCACCTTACATGAGTGGGGAGTGATCATGCCCCCCTTTTGTTGGATTCTGGGTACAATAATAACAAGTTAAATAGACCTTTTGATTTGAAAAGCGGTGGTTGTCCCAACCAGGTTTTAGTGAGTTGGTTGCTCAAATTTGGGCAACTCCGTCCCCTTTTTTATAGCTAGTGATACCTAGATTTCCGAAACCAAACTCTTTAGAAAGAAAGTTAAAGGATGGAGCATCAATATTGATGCAGCTATCAAGAAAAAGAAAAAAGACTTGCTTACTAAATTTTATATTCTTGATGTGTTTTCTGAACAAAATCTTGTCTCAAAAGTCAAAACAGGATCTTGATAGAATGAAAGAAATTCAGGATGAACTAAGGGACATTTGGAGATTGCCATGTGGCAGAGATCTAGGGAGAGAAAAATCCTTGAAGGAGACCAAAATACAACCTATTTTTGTGCTGTTGCAAATCAAAGAGAGAGAAAAAACCATCTTGCCTTGTTAATGGGTGAAGATGGTCCTGTAACAACTGATACTGATATGCTACAAGTAGCTACCAGCTTTTATAAAAAAACTTTTTGATTTTGAACATAAACGTGGTATACTTTCGGGGGAGGCCTTTTAGTCCGAGGAAGATAAAATTAATTCCGAGGAGTTGGAAAAACCTTTTAATAAGGACGAAACTAAAAGTGCTATAATGGGTTCCTATGCTTGTGGGGCACAAGGGCCAGATGGTTTATCTTATTCTACCAAAACTTTAGGATATTATCAAGTATGATTTCATGGCTGTTGTGAGGGATTTTGAAAATGGTTGCTTAGACTTGGCTCGCCCGAATTATGTCATTATCACCTTAATTCCTAAGGAAGTACATGCAAAAGAGATGAATTATTAAACCAATTAGCTTGAGTAATTTCTCCATTAAGATTTTAAGCAAAGCTTTGACTGATAGTTTTTTTGACTAGTAGGGTTTCCCCAATTAGTGATAGAGAACTATCTTCCTGCCAACATTCTTTTGTCAAAGGGAGATATATTCTTGAAAGTGTTGTTACTGCCCATGAAACAATTCATGAACTACAATAGTCTAAACTTTCTAGGATTGTCCTAAAATTAGACCATGAAAAAGCCTATGACAGTAAATTGGGGCTTCTTAGTAGAGATGCTTTCTTTAAGGGGTTTTGGGAACAAATGGATTAGTTGGGTGACCAGTACTATTTAGAATTGTTCCTGTTGTGTTATAGTGAATGATCAAGTTGGCTCTCTTTTTGTTAGTGGTATAGGCCTTAAACAAGGGGATCGTCTTCCCCCCATTATTTTCAATTTGGTAGCTCATGTTTTTTTATAGTGGTAGCTAATGTTTTTTTTCATTAATTCTAGGGTTATCCCAGATGTTGTTTTTGGTGGGATCATTAGCCTACAATATGCTGATGAAACCTTGTTATTTTTTGACCCTAGTATTTAAAATGCTAGAAATGTTAAATCGTTGCTATCTTGCTTTGAGGGTTTATCTGGGATGAAGATTAATTTTTAAAAGTGATTTGTTGACTATCAATGTGGAAGAGGAGGTATCCTCTGGTCTAGAGAGGGTGTTGGGCCCCCCTCTTGGAAAGGTTTTTCTTGGGCCTTAGCTGGAGTTAGACCTTTTTATAGATGGAAACTGGGAAACGTGAGTAAAATTTCCTTTTGGCATGATGTCTGGGTTGGAGACATTTCCTTGAAAACCCAATTCTAGAATGTTTTTTATTTGTGCCAAAAACAAAATTGTACTGTGTAACAGGTGTGGTATGGACATACTTTGAAAATGACTTTTTTTGGAGTGTGTTAATGTTTTCTTTTTGGAACACTGGAATGCCTACTTTCCATCCTCTCTGATGAGTTGGATGAACCTGTTTGGAGTCTAGAAGTCTCGGGCAATTATTCTACTAAGTCTTTTTTTAAACAAATCAATTGGGATGGAGTTACTACTCCCATTTGGGACAAGTTTTGGAGAACTGAAGTGCGTCATAGATATTTGGTCTTTGCATGGTTAGTAATACATAACAAAATTTTAACCAGGGACATCCTGAGTAAAAGATAAAATGTAGAGGATGCCTCTTGCTTATTTTGTAATGAATCAGAAACTGTTAACCATTTGCTATGTGAGTGCATTGTAGCAAAAACATCTGGCAAACTATATCTGACGTATTTGATTTCACGGTTCCTATCCATGTTACTGAATTTCCTTCCCTATGGGACTATAATAATAAAAAGAGTATTATTGGCATTATAGTTATGACTACCATGTGGAGCTTATGGACAACTCATAGTGATATCTATTTTCAGGGAGCTTTCTGGTGGGGTACCCGGATTATTCTGGGGGAAATCAGCAATCTACTACTTCGCTGGTTCATTCTGTGCCTGGAGGAACAAACATAGGTGATGAAGCAACGTCTGGACAAAAAAGAGGCGAGCTCCTAAGGATTGCCTGGCGAGGGGAAATAAATGTGAAGCGGGACATGACAGGCTAGACTTCTATATGAGGGCTCATTCTCACTAGGGGGTGTGTGTCTTATGGTAGTCTTCTAGTCTTGTTGAACCTCCTGCCTAACTATTCCGGCGCCTATGCCAACTCTCTGAGCACTTTCGTTGAACTTGTAGCTATGTTTGGTTCAACTACTCTAGCTGTTGGTTGAGCGCTATGAACAAGATCTGGTCATTGTTTTGCCTCGTTTTAGTAAAATGATGCGGGTGAAAACCCCTTTTCGTAAAAAAAATATAATAGATAGAGCCAACAACATAGGATAGTTAAAGGGGTTCTATAACTGACTTTGGAATATGTTGTAGCATTACAATATGTAGTTGATAAAATTGTTTTGCCTCGAGATGATGAATTGAATGCAAAAAGATGAAATTTATCTTATGTGCCTTTGAACAAATGACATGGCTTACAATAAGTTTCCAGACAAGTAAGATTTACCTATTTGCAGAAGCCACTAATAAAGTTGAAATCTACCAGGATATATTTACTTGCAAATTGGTTGAGGTGCCTTTGAAATATCCGGGCATTCCTACCTCTGATGTGAGGATAAGGAACAAACACCGGAGAGAAGTAGGACATAAAATAGAGAAGATATTGTGCCCGTTTGCAAGGGGAAATTGTTCAGTATTGTTGGGAGGCTGATGTTGGTGCAAGCTAGCTTGAGTAATATACCATTATACATGATGTCCTTCTATCCCATTCCTGTTGGGGTATGAAGAGAGCTTATTTCTTTAGAGATAGATTTTTTTTGACAAGGAGATGCGGATAAGAAGAAATATCACCTGGTTAATTGGAAATATATTTGTAGACCAAAAGAATAGGGAGGTTTTGGGGTTTCAAATTTGGAGTTTATGAGCAAAGCTTTGATGGCAAAGTGGTTTTGGAAGCTAGAGACTGAACAAGGTTTATAGCAATATGTGAAATAAATATCTAAAAAATAAATGCTTGTTTGGAATCAAAGCCCGGGGGGGGGGGGGATTCTCAATTTTGATCTAATTTGGTGAAAATTTTGGTTGGTATTGCTGCCATCTTATCCGTGAGCCGCCCTCACTGGCATACGATGGCGTCATTAGTGACCTTGTAATGGCCTGAGGTTACCCACCTCGAAGCTCAACGAGCCGGAGTAGCGCAGCTCCTAGGATCTTATATTCGGGATTTGGCCATCATCTCTCGCGGTTGGACCAGTGTGTGGTGGAGGACGAAGTTAAGGCCATGTTTGGTTCATAAGTCCTAGGACTTTTTTTAGTCCCAACTTATAAGTCCCAAGTCTTTAAAAAGTCCCTACCTGTTTGGTTCCTGGGACTTAACATGGACTAAAAGACGATATTACAACTATAAGTCCCTATACACTACAAGAAAACAGACTTTAAGTAACACAATCATGTAACAGATTGAAAAATGTGTTACAAGTGAAATTGTTGTAACACATCATTTTGTGTCCAACGACAGGCAGTAACACAGACTATATAAGACCTCAAAATGTGTTACATCAATATTACAACTGTAACATATAAATATATGTTGGTCGAATGTGTTACATAGATTTTGATATGGTAACATATAAATATGTGTTACTCAAATGTGTTACGTGTTAGTATCACATAAGCATGGCTGATACATATTGTTACATGTTCTATTATTTATAGGGGACTAGAAAAACCTAAAATCAAATGCATACATTGATCACAAATACCTTTAACATATAGGGCGCATGTGTCAATATGATTTTTTTATAAATATGTTATGATCTTGGTGAATAGTGTTCGCATTCTTTGGTAATATGGTATGAAAAAACAATATAGTTTGGTTGGTAAATACCAAACTATTTTTGGTATGGTTGCAGTGTATTGACCATATTTTTATGTGAATTTTAGGATGACTCGGTGACTATAAATGTGAAATGCACACTTTGAAATGATCATATGAAATTTAGTATTTGATGTCAATACTCACAAAGGAGTGGAAGACCAACAACACACGAGAGCTTAAATTTGGGCATCGCTTTAAGAACCGGACCGACAGTTTCCTTTGGAAAAAGAAAAAATGGTAAGTTATTAATTTTTTGTTTCTTCAATGAATTAAAAAATCATGTGAAACTAGGAATCACACCACTGACCTTGAGCCGCATGGCCAACGACCCAATACCAACTGGGTTCGATTTTTGTGATCGGTCAAGGGTGAACTAGAAAGTCATGCATTTTTTCAAAAGAAAATTGCCTCTAAAAATATTCAAAAGAAAAAATTGTACGCTACACAGACACCTCAGCGGCGACATTTGGCAGGCACGAGGCCTCGCTTCTCCTTCTCCTGGCATTAGGCGTGAGGCGGAATGGAACAAGAGATCGAGAAAAGGTTGCACAAAATTCAATTTTCCCTCCAGTTTCCGATGTCCTTTACACAAAATTCTACCTTTGGCGCCTATTTTCCTCCAATTAACTAGAAAACGCTATATAAATTGTGTCTCAAATCCATCCACATTTAGCGCCACCTGCAACGCCTCCCACCCCCACCTCAACCCCACACATCGGGCCGCTTCCTCGATCTGCGGCGGAGGAGGCGAACAGGCGCGGGACCGAGGATCGTCCGTGATCCGTCCGCCGAGAATTCGCCGCCCGCCGTTGCTTTCTTTCCTGCGACCGAGGATCGTCCGTGATCCGTCGAGGCTCGCTCCCGCCTCCTCCGTCGCGTGCGTGCTCGCTCCCCTCACCTCAATCGCCCGATTGCTTGCTGCTCCGGCTTTCCGTTGGGCGCTTGGGCGCTTTGCGTGCTGTTTCCGCCTTCTTTTCTTGGTTCCGGGTGGTAGGTGCTTGGGGCCAATGGGACGCAGGATTCCCTGTTCTTTGATATGGCCCAGTAGATATCAAGTTCTTGGTGTTCAGGTCTTGCGGCTTAACAACCTCCCCTGATCCTAGTTGGATTCGTCTCAGGTGCTGCGTTGATTAGGTCCTGGAGGGTTGGAGAAAACCAAGAAAAATAAAAGGAGGAACAAATCAAAGCAGGGAACTAGACAGTCCCTACGCGCAGACTTAGCACCAGTCAAAAATCTTTCTAGTTTTAGGCCACCTCAGATACTCACCTCCTCCTTTAGTTCAGAATTCAGAAACTATAATTCCTCTGTTTTTTATTTGCTGATTCAAAATGCACACAGTATCATCTTAGTGGAGCTATAGTTTTGATGAACGGATGCAGGGGCGGAGACAGGAAGGGGCGAGCAGGTCAGACCCTGCCAATCGCTCGCCCCTCAAGGATATATAGCATAGTGTGTACTGTAGATGCCTAATTGCCGTAGCTAATTGCGTGATTAGCCCATACATAGACAAATAATTAGGTCGATTCTGGATGTACTCTCCTCGTCGATTCTGTAGTGTGTACTCTGCTCGTCGATTGTGGATGCAGCCGATCTACTGCAACAGTTTTGCTTGTGTAAATTAAACCATTAGATCAAATGACTGAAATTAGGAACAGAAAAATGCTTAATACTTGCACCATCGCAAAAGTTCTAGTAGCAGCTTCCTCACAAAAGTATCAATGACAAATTTCAGCCACATGCTTTACTTCAGTACATTAAATTTACTTGTACATATATATTCTACGAAATCAATAAAATGGTTACTGTAACCATCTCATTTTTAAGTTGTGAAGACTGAAGATGATTATTTTTGTAGCATGTTCAGCCACAAGGCAAACTAAGGAAAAACAATATCGTGTTAAGCGAATGCTGCTACTAAAGAGTGAAATGTACATTGAAGACAGCATAAACAATAGTTATCTGAATTAAAAGTGAACACATGTCCCATTAAGAATTGTTATTTTTCCTGTACTAATTATTTCTAGCTGTACTGATGCAAGCTTTTTGAGTTCCTTTGATTGACATGTTAATATATATCTAGGATGGCGAGGGACATGTTGGCCATATACCTGCACTATGAAGATGCAAATCAGGAAACCAAAATTTTACAAAGATCCATGATGAGGCGTGATGTCTCGTATTATGACTTAATCTTGATGATCGAGGAAGTTGGCTTTCAGGAAATTGATTTTCTGTATTATGCGAAAAAACCCGTCTAGGCAGCCCCTACTTTGTTCACATGTATGATCAAGGTCATGTAATGAAGATGTTGTCTGACCCAGAGATTGTGAAAGATGTCCATCTGTATGTGTCTAAGGAGAAGGCTGGTGATGATGTTGCTCCACCTAGCAAGCAATTTGATATTGCTCCATCTAACCATCCGAATGAGAGTGTTCTCTTACAGGAAGGTGGTGTCTATGCTGAAGGGAAGGGGCAGGGCAACTTACTTTGAAAAGGCCGCAAGTATCCCTCTTGAACCATATTTATTACATATCTGTATTGACTGTTATAATTGTTGGAATAAAAGTTGAATGGTTGTTCTGCAGGACCGTTATGTAGGTCAAAAAGGTTGAATGTGATTCAGGTTACTGACCAGTGTGATGATGACGATAGGGACTGCAACAATGGTGAGCAATTTGCACCAGGTCATGAATCAGAAGCATTGGACAATGAACAGGGTCAAGATGAAAATCAAGGTAACTACCTATTACATATTTTACTTCTATTAATTAACTTGTATATGCTGAGTATCGAAAGAATAAATGGCGAGCGTCATTTAATTAGTACTTTTCTTCATTAATCTTGTAGTAGACAAGGAAATGCATAGCGCAAGAGAACAAGCTAGCCAATAGTCTGGAACATGCCAAAGGGGCAAAGAATAGATGTAAAATGCAATGAAAATACCCAGCCTATAGGAGATGAAGGTGCAATCTTGGGGAAGTTTCTGGGCACGATAGCTAGAAACGGAGGATTTTGCCCACTAAACATAAATGATTGGCGTGATGTCAAGAAGAATAGTGGTGAGGAAACAATACTTCAGTGTGTACAGGTACTTCACAATTGACAAGGAAACAAATATGCTATTTGTTGTCCTTCTATTTAAATCTAATTTGTCCACTTTAGTTGTAATGTGGTCTACATGTCTATTTACATTCATTCTTTATTTTGTACTTTCAGACAAAGTTTGTATATCCTAGGTCATGTGAAAAATGGATACTCAAATCGATTGGAAGAGACTGGAGGAAATATAAGTCTAGTTTGAAAGATGCTTTCTTCAAACCCGCCATTGAAAAAAATCCAAACATCAAGCGTAAGGCTTTGTATAAGCTTTGTCCGTAAGATGTGGACATCGATCAATGGCGTGGGCTTGTTAAATTTTGGAAGTCGAAAAAGGAAGGGTAATGAATGCGATACTGTACTTTCCTATTTTGAAATTTGAATGTGAGTTATTGGGCTGATCATATAAGTTGCACTTATGATATGATTGCATCGTAACAGGCCCTTGCTGAGAAGAACATAATTAGTCGTTCCCTCGTGAAGAATTCACATAATGCTGGCACAAAGAGTTTTGCATGTTGGAGTGAAGACATGGTGAGTAATCTTCATTATTGAATTGTTTTTCTCTGTCTCTTTTATCATATGGGTGTTCTTTCTGTTTTGTAGAGGCAAGCTGATCCTGAAAAGAAACGACCACACAGATCACAGGTTTATTTAGCAACTCACAAGAAGAAGGATGATGCTAATGCTGAAAATATAGATAGAAATGAGCGTCTGGTACAGAATTAATATAGAAATTATCTAATTGCTCTTGGGATCAACTTACATTTCAATCTAACAAGCAGTATATGAATGATTCTTATCTTATAGGATCGATTGAAGAATCTAATAACTGAGCGACCAGAGTTGGCACAAAATCTGAATGGAAGAGTTGCATGGGAAGGTGATGCCCTGCAGGAAGTATTAGGGAAAGAAAAGATTGGACAAGTGCATGGCATGGGTTTGCTTCCAACTCCTAAGCAAGTATATGGTTGGACACCACGGTATCTAAAGAATATCAATATGACTACAACTGATGGATCACCATATGAAGTTGAACATGATGTTTGGGAGGAAATAGCAAAGATGAAAGAACATATTAAAAGGCAAGACCAAATTATTGAACATATGAAAAACAAAGAAGGCCATGTGAATAATGAAGCGAGAAGAGGTAAAGGACTTCTTTATCCCACCTTTTGTATGCATTTACATCAATAGTTTACTCAGATTTGTTAGTTCTGTAGGAAAACCTCCAATCAAATGCTAATGGTATTTCTCGATTACCAATACTACATGGTCAAAGAAAGGTAATGTTAATACATGGCTATATCATTGCTTGTCAATTGAAACCTTTGTATTAATATTTCAATTTGTAGAGAATACAATGCAATGGACCTGTTGAGGCGCCGCTCATCTATGCAACACCACATTTATGAGGATAATAATTTATCTCGTTACATCGAAAAGGTTATACCTACACTTACTCCCACTAATATGAGAAAGATAGAATATAAGATAGTTACTTGCTTACCGTTGTTGTACCATGGAACTAGGCTGGCGACCATGATGTTAACCAATTACAAATTCAACAAAATTCATCATCGCCATGAGGACCTTGTTATTGATTACATGCGGAGGTTATTTACGTGTGCTTTTGAGTTTGAATTTGCAAGGTTCTGTAGCTTCAAGATATCAATACCTTTCCATCTAATATATTGTCTCTTGGTAGGTGAGGGAAATGGGGGATCCTACGGTGAATCTTTTTCAAGACAGAACCAGCAGGGTACTAGAACTGAACATCCGCACTTAGCTCGCTCAAGAAAAAGGCGTACTTCTACCATCAAGGTAAAGATCTGCCTTTTAAATGCACACGATCTGCTGGCTTAGCAACTTGTCCTATATCTCCCCAGGAGCGCCCACATGATCTGCCTTGCAATTGCTCACGTAGTGGCTGGGATGCTTAAAAACGTGGTGGCTTGGGATGTGGGTCGGTGGGCGTTCGGTTCCCCCGAACCGATCGGTTCGGTTCGTCGGTCAATTTAAAATGTCGGTCTTGTGAGAATACTGACCGATCGGTTAATAAAAGATTTGCTAACCGGAGATCCACCCCATTCCTTGCTTTTTTTTTACCGTGCTTCCACAAAAAAATAGTGACTATCATTTTCAAATAATGCATTCAGCCCCTTGCATTTGCGGCGTGCCAGGCTTTACAAAAGTGCTAGCTCATACACTGGTTCACATTGTTCATGTAAATTGTATTATCATTGTCATTGAATGCTAATATTGATCATAATATAGGCTGGTTCCAAAGTAGTTTTGAAGACTTCAACATATCCCAACAAGAGGAATGTTGCGTATGGTACTATTCGTAGTACTGATCCAAGAACTACGGCGTGTGGTATTGAGTTAGGTGCTGAATTTGCCCTTGTGCGCATAGATCAACCTTTGCTTGATAACGAGGAGTTGGTAAGGAAGTTTCTGATTGCAAGACAATTGGTGAAGCGTACTCTTCAGGATACTTAATTGCATGGCCTTCAGCTTTTGTAAGTTAAAGCTTCTCTTAAACATTTTGAAATCATATTTGTGTGCATTTAATCACATATATCTAACGTGCAATTTTCTTTTACAGATTCGAGAGAAGGATAATTGAGTTACGGTTGAATTCTCGGATGCGGAAGCAAATAAAATCTAAAGATTTTATCTATCAATAGTCGTAGTTTAGATTGATATATTGAAAAATGTAATATCATCCACAAGTTCTTTTTCTTTCGTCCAGTTGATGCAAATTCTATGGTGTAATATTCTTCATAGTTGTGTTTTCTATGCTCAAAATGATATGAATGATATCTTTATTGTAATGCATATGTATCATACACTTGTATATTCTTAATCAGTATCTTCATATTGAGGATTTCTATATGTGTTGTGCTTCTATTTCTATACCATTTTGATGCTGCTGGCATAATGATAAAATGATCAACCACTTGTGCAATTGCATCAATTTTATTAAATAAATTTATATTCCATAAAAGAGGTATTGAATTTTGTGATTAGTAATAAAAAATACACCAACTATGTTACCATATTGATATAGTAGTGTTACTATAGTTACAAAATTTTGTTACTACAGTACGTAACAACTATAAATTATAGTGTTACGATAGTCCGATATTATGTTACTAGTTGATGTGTACCGCTTGTGTTACTAGAGTTAGAAAAACATGTTACCACCAATTGGTGTACGTTTGTGAAAATGTGTTACTCTGGGTGTTACTATAACTACAAAAATGTGTTACCAATGTGTTTGGTAACACATAATATGCATGTTACTATACTATAATTGTAACACTATTTTTAACATATGGTAACTATTACTATGTGTAACAGTTGACATCACTTAGTAACACGGGCTAATGGAACACATTTCAAATTGTGTTACTCTCTGACCTAGTAACACACTTTTGGGCCTGTAGTAACACAAGACGGTGTTACCAATGGTCTGTCCTGTTGTAGTGATAAGACTCTCCTTGAGAGTCTTATTTCATAAGTCTCAAATGCCTACTTTAAGTCCCTATAAGTCTCTCATGTTTGGTTTAGATGAGACTTATAGGAACTTTTTTAAGTCCCTAAACCAATAAGTCCCTGGAAACAAACACCCTCTAATTGTCATGGGAAAAGTAGGATGGGGATACCACACATACCCAAGTAGCCATTCCCCATGTGAGTCCATTCCCACCCGCCACCCGCAAGAAGGCAAAGATTTGGTGGATGACATATGTAAGATTAAAGACTAGAAATGTTTACATCCCAGTTTTTGTATTGACGTGAAAAGTCCGGAGGGGCTAGGAGCGTCTTGGAAGTGTAGTTTAAACATTTTTTTGCGGTTAAGAAAAGTGCAAACTACATCGCCAAAATGTAGTATGATGTTGTTTCCACTTCACACTACCAGAATAAAGGGTGGGAAAAAATCATTATGGCTTGCTTAGAGCATCTACAACCGAACCCCATATCCGCCCAAACACCCGCCTGCCTGGTCACTGTATAGACGAGAAATTGTCACACAACCAGACGCCCCATATTCGGCCCAAATGTCCGGACTGACGGGCAACCCCATATTCAGCCCATATGGGGGGTGGATATAGGGACGCCTGGACGCGCCCACCATGTCGGATCCAACCCACTCCGACCCACCCGACCCCACATAAATTGGATCCTATCCGCACTCCGGACGAACCCTAGCCGCATTCCACTCCCCTCCCCTAACCTCCAATCCACTCCCCTCCGGCCACATGCTCATGTCCGGCGATCTCCCACCTTCTCTAGCATCGCGGCCAGTGGATGCGAGTCCTACACCTCCAGATCCGTTGACCCGAAACTCGTCCCACGCGGACCCGAGGAGGAGATTGCCTTCCGCCTTGCTCCGCGCCGCTCCCGGCAGGAGGCTTGCCGACAGTAGCAGTCAGACTACTTTGCCAGGAATTCATTGCGTCCACCCAAATAGCGCATGGATCTGGCGCGAGGTGTGCTGCCGCTGCCTCACCGGAGGCAGTGTAGTCCATCTGGTGTCCAAACCTGGTGGCGGATGCGCAACCGATTTATTGGCACGCCAAGGCAAGTATGGCACATCATGGCGCCGTGCAAGGCAGCGGGTGCGGGAGGCGCCGGCAGCCCTCACGGCGGACGTTGGCAAGGCGGAGCCGCACTCTTTGATGCCACGTATGATGCACAGACTAATAGTATAAGTAATCTCAAATAATAAAGTAATAACATCCTCACTTTGTTTGCGAGGTTAATAGTATCCTCATCTAACACGGACTTAAAAGAAGATCTCTCTAGCTCCACTTCCTTTTAATTGAAGGCCGCTCCACCTGTCGCACTATCCTTGGGAGATGCGCAGATCCATCGTACTCCCTCCATATCATATATTAGTCAGACACGTTAGGTCTTTAATTTGACTAATAGAACCTTTATAATATGCCACACAAATTATATGATCCGAAACTATATTTGGCAATGAATCTAAAGATATATTTTCTTCATAAAATATAATACATGTTTTCCTAGTTAGATCGAAGAACTCTAAACCTGTGCCCGACATATAAACCGAACCGGAGGGAGCAGTGGTTTTTAGGTGGATGACACATGTAAGATTAATGACTAGAAATGCTTAAATCCCAACTTTCATTTTTGCCGCGAAAAGGCCGTAGGAGCTAGGAACGACTCGAAAATGTAGTACACACATTTTTTACGGTTATGAAAAGTGTTAACTACATTACCCAAAATGTAGTATAATGTCGTTTCCACTTTACACTACCATAATAAAGGGTGAAAAAAATCATTGTGGCTTGCTTAGAGCATCTACAACCGGACCCCATATCCGCCCCAAACACCGGCTTGCCTGGTCACTGTCTAGACGAGAGATTGTCACCCAACCAGACGCCCCATATTCAGCCCAAACTTTCGAACTACTTGGAGCTTGTCCTACACGGCCCCGAAGTGGAGATCGCTTTCCGCCTTACTCTGGCCGCTCTCGGGAGGAGGCTGGCCGACGGTAGCGGTCAGACTACTTCCGCCAGGAATCCATTGTGTCCGCCCAAATGGCGCATGAAATCTGGCGCGAGGCGTGCCGCCACTGCCTCATCGGAGGCATTGCAGTCTGTCTGTCGTCCAAATGCGGTGGCGGATGCGCAACCGCTTCATTGGCGCGTGGAGGCAAGTATGGCACGTCGTGCCCGCCATGCAAGGCAACGGATGCGGGAGGCGCCGACAGCCCTCTCGAGGGACGTTGGCAAGGCAGAGACACACTCTCCGACTCCGCATATGGTGCACGGACTGATAGTATAAGTAGTCTCAAATATTAACTAATAGCATCCTCATCTTTTTTGCGAGGTTAATAGTATCCTCATCTAACACGGACTTAAAAGAAGAGCTCTCCAGTTCCACTTCCTTTTAATCGAAGGCCGTTCCGCATGTCGCACTATCCTTGGAAGTTGCACGGATCCATCGTATTCCCTACAGATCGTATATTAGTCAGACATGGATTTTTAGGTCTTCAATTTGACTAATAAGACCTGTATAATATGCTACACAAATTATATGATCGGAAACTATATTTGACAATCAATCAAAATATATATTTTCTTCATAAAATATAATACATGTTTTCCTAGTTAGATCGAAGAACTCTAAACCTGTGCCTGACTTATAAACCAAACCGGTGGGAGGAGTAGTTTTTAGGTGGATGACATATGTAAGTTTAAGGACTAGAAATGCTTGGATCCCAATTTTTGTTTTGGCATGAAGAGGCCGGAGGAGCTAGGAGCGTCTCGGAAATGTAGTTTACACATTTTTTTGCGGTTAAGAAAAGTGTAAACTACATTACCTAAAATGCAATATAATGTTGTTTCCACTTTCCACTACCATAATAAAGGATGGGAGAAAAATTCATTGTGGCCTGCTTAGAGCATCTACAACCGGACCCCATATCCGCCACAAACGCCCGCCTGCCTGGTCACTGTCTAGACGAGAAATTGTCACCCAACCGGGCGCCCCATATAAGGTCCAAACGTCCGGACTGACCAGCAACCCCATATTCATCCAATATGTGCGGCGGATATTGTTGGGGAACGTAGCAGAAATTCAAAATTTTCCTACGTGTCACCAAGATCTATCTATGGAGAAACCAGCAACGAGGGGAAGGAGAGTGCATCTACATACCCTTGTAGATCGCTAAGCGGAAGCGTTCAAGAGAACATGGTTGATGGAGTCGTACTCGTCGTGATCCAAATCACCGATGATCCTAGCGCCCGAGCAGACGGCACCTCCGCGTTCAACACACGTACAGCCGGGGCGTCTCCTCCTTCTTGATCCAGCAAGGGAGAGGAGAAGTTGAGGAAAACTCCGACAACCTGACGGTGTGATGGTGATGGAGCTCGTGGTTCTCCGTGAGCTTCGCTAAGCACTACGGAGGAGGAGGAAGTGTTGGAGGAGGAGGGGCTGCGCCAAGGAAGGTGCGGCTGCCCTCTCTCTCTCTCTATATATAGGGGTAAGGGGTGGAGGAGGCGCCTAGGGTTCCCTAGGGAGGCGGCGGCCACAGGAAACCCTAGATGGGTTTGGGCGCCCCACCCCTAGGAAACTTGCCCCCAAGCCGGGAAGGGGCTGCCCTAGGGAGGCGCCCCCACCTCTCCTGGTTACGTGAGAGGGGCTGGGAGGCGCACCACCCCTTAGTGGGCTGGTTTGCCCCTTCCCTTTGGCCCATGAGGCCCTCCAACACTTGCCGGGCTCCCGAAACACCTTTCGGTCATCTTGGCCATAGCACAGTACCCCGGAACACTTCCGACTCCAATACCCTTCGTCCAATATATCGATCTTCACCGCCGGACCATTCGAACTCCTCGTGACGTCCGGGATCACATCCGGGACTCGAACAACCTTCGTAACCACATACTATTTCCCGTAACAACTCTAGCGTCACGAACCTTAAGTGTGTAGACCCTACGGGTTCGGGAACCATGCGAACATGACCGAGATGTTCTCCGGTCAATAACCAACAGCGGGATCTAGATACCCATGTTGGCTCCCACATGTTCCACGATGATCTCACCGGATGAACCACGATGTCGAGGATTCAATCAATCCCGTATTCAATTCCCTTTGTCTAGCGGTATTGTACTTGCCCGAGATTCGATCGTCGGTATCCCGATACCTTGTTCAATCTCGTTACCGGCAAGTCTCTTTACTCGTTTCGTAACACATCATCCCGTGATCAACCCCTTGGTCACATTGTGCACATTATGATGATGTCCTACCGAGTGGGCCCAGAGATACCTCTCCGTCAACCGGAGTGACAAATCCAGTCTCGATTCGTGCCAACTCAACGGATACTTTCGGAGATACCTGTAATGAACCTTTATAGCCACCCGATTCGTTGTGACGTTTGGTACACCCAAAGCATTCCTACGGTATCCGGAGTTGCACAATCTCATGGTCTAAGGAAATGATACTTGACATTAGAAAAGCTTTAGCATCTGAACTACGATCTTTGTGCTAGGCTTAGGATTGGGTCTTGTCCATCACATCATTCTACTAATGATGTGATCCCGTTATCAATGACATCCAATGTCCATGGTCAAGAAACCGTAACCATCTATTGATTAACGAGCTAGTCAACTAGAGGCTTACTAGGGACATGGTGTTGTCTATGTACCCACACATGTATCTGAGTTTCCTTTCAATAAAATTATAGCATGGATAATAAACGATTATCATGAACAAGGAAATATACTAATAACTAATTTATTATTGCCTCTAGGGCATATTTCCAACAGTCTCCCACTTGCACTAGAGTCAATAATCTAGTTCACATCGTCATGTGATTAACAATGATATGTCACATCGCCATGTGACCAACATCCAAAGAGTTTACTAGTGTCGTAAACTAGTTCATATCATCATGTGATTAAGACTCAATGAGTTACGAGGTTTGATCATGTTTTCCTTGTGAGAGAGGTTTTAGTCAGCGGTCCGAACCTTTCAGATACGTGTGTGCTTTGCAAATTTCTAGGTCATATTGTAAACGCTGCTTCCACGCTCCACTTGGAGCTATTCCAAATGGTTGCTCCACTATACGTATCCGGTTTGCTACTCGAGTCACTCGATAGGTGTTAAAGCTTGCACCGACGTAACCCTTTACGCCGAACTCTTTATCACCTCCATAATCGAGAAACATGTCCTTATTTACTCCAAGGACAATTTTGACCGCTATCCAATGATCCATTCCTGGATCATTCTTGTACCCCTTGACTAACTCATGGCAAGGCACACTTCCGGTGCGGTACACAACATAGCATACTGTAGAGCCTACGTCTAAGGCATAGGGGACGACCTTCGTCCTTTCTCTCTGTTCTGCCGTGGTCGAGCTTTAAGTCTTAACTTCATACCTTACATCTCAAGCAAGAACTACTTCTTTGACTGATCCATCTTGAACACCTTCAAGATCATGTCAAGGTATATGCTCATTTGAAAGTACCATTAAGCGGTTTTGATCTATCCCTATAGATCTTGATGCTCAATGTTCAAGTAGCTTAATATAGGTTTTCACTTGACAAAAACTTTTCAAATAACCCTATATGCTTTCCAGAAATTCTACATCATTTACGATCAACAATATGTCAACAACATATACTCATCAAAAATTCTATAGTGCTCCCACTCACTTCTTTGGAAATACAAGTTTCTCATAAACTTTGTATAAACCCAAAATCTTTGATCATCTTATCAAAGAGTATATTCCAACTCCGAGATGCTTACTCCGGTCCATGGAAGGATAACTGGAGCTAGCATACCTTTCAGCATCCTTAGGATCGACAAAACCTTTCTGATTGTATCTCATACAACCTTTCCTTACGGAAACTGGTAAGGAAACTCGTTTTGACATCCATCTCGCTAGATTTCATAAATGCAGCTAATGCTAACATGATTCCGACGGACTTAAGCATCGCTCTTGATGAGAAAATCTCATCGTAGTCAACTTGTGAAAAACTCTTTGCCACAAGTCGAGCTTCATAGACGGTGACATTACCGTCCACGTCCGTCTTCTTCTTAAAAATCCATTTATCTCAATAGCTTGCCGATCATCGGGCAAGTCCACCAAAGTCCATGCTTTGTTCTGATACATGGATCCTATCTCGGATTTCATGGCCTCTAACCATTTATCGGAATATGGGCCCACCATCGCTTCTCCATAGCTCGTAGGTTCATTGTTGTCTAGCAACATGACCTTCAAGACAGGATTCTTTGTACCACTCTGAAGCGATGACGCATCCTTGTCACCCTCACGAGGTACGGTAGTGACTTGATCCGAAGTTTCATGATCACTATCATAAGCTTCTACTTCAATTGGTGTAGGTGCCACAGAACAACTTCCGTGCCTGCTACACACACTAGTTGTAGTGACGGTTCAATAACCATATCAAGTCTCCACCATCCTCCCACTCAACTTTTCGAGACAAACTTTTCCTCGAGAAAGGACCTGATTCAAGAAACAATCCCTATTGCTTTCGGATCTGAATTAGGAGGTATACCCAACTGTTTTGGGTGTCCTATGAAGATGCATTTTATCCGCTTTGGGTTCGAGCTTATCAACCTGAAACTTTTTCACATAAGCGTCGCAACCCCAAACTTTTAAGAAACGACAACTTAGGTTTCTCCAAACCATAGTTCAAACAGGGTCGTCTCAACGGAATTACGTGGTGCCCTATTAAAGTGAGTGCGGTTGTCTCTAATGCCTAACCGATGAACGATAGTGGTAATTCGATAAGAGACATCATGGTACGCACCATATCTAATAGGGTGCAACTATGATGTTCGGACACACGATCACACTATGGTGTTCCAGGAGGTATTAATTGTGAAACAATTTCCACTATGTCTTAATAGCGTGCCAAAGCTCGTAACTCAAATACTCATCTCTATGATCATATCATAGACATTTTATCCTCTTGTCACGATGATCTTTAACTTCACTCTGAAATTACTTGAACCATTCAATAATTCAGACTTGTGTTTCATCAAGTAAATATACTCGATATCTACTCAAATTATCTGTGAAGTAAGAACATAACTTGATATCCATCAAGGCCTCGGATTCATTGGACTGCACACATCAAAATGTATTACTTCCAACAAGTTGCTTTCTTGTTCCATTTCACTTTGAAAGCAGAGGCTTTCAGTCATCTTGCCCATGTGGTATGATTTGCATGTCTCAAGTGATTCAAAATCAAGTGAGTCCAAAGCGGTCCATTTGCATGGAGTTTCTTCATGCATATACACCAATAGACATGGTTCGCATGTCTCAAACTTTTCAAAAGCAGTGAGTCCAAAGATCCATCAACATGGAGCCTCTTCATGCGTTCTATACCAATATGACTCAAATGGCGGTGCCACAAGCAGGTGGTACTATCATTACTATCTTATATCTTTTGGCATGAAAATGTGTATCACTACGATCGAGATTCAATAAACCATTCCTTTAGGTGCAAGACCATTGAAGGTATTATTCAAATAAATAGAGTAACCATTATTCTCCTTAAATGAATAACCGTATTGCGATAGACATAATCCAATCATGTCTATGCTCAACGCAATCACCAAATGACAATTATTCAGGTTTAATACTAATCTTGATGGTAGAGGGAGCGTGCGATGTTTGATCAAATCAAACTTGGAAACACTTCCAACACATATCGTCAGCTCACCTTTAGCTAGTCTCCGTTTATTCCGTAGCTCTTTTATTTTGAGTTACTAACACTTATCAACCGAACCGGTATCTTAATACCCTGGTGCTACTAGGAGTACTAGTAAAGTACACATTAACATAATGTATATCCAATATACTTCTATCGACCTTGCCAGCCTTTTCATCTACCAAGTATCTAGGGTAATTCTGCTCCAGTGGCTGTTCCCCTTATTACAGAAGCACTTAGTCTCGGGTTTGGGTTCAACCTTGGGTTTCTTCACTAGAGAAGCAGCTGATTTGCCGTTTCATGAAGTATCCCTTCTTGCCCTTGCCCTTCTTGAAACTAGTGGTTTCACCAACCATCAACAATTGATGCTCCTTCTTGATTTCTACTTTCGCGGTGTCAAACATCGTGAATACCTCAAGGATCATCATATCTATCCCTAATATGTTATAGTTCATCATGAAGCTCTAGCAGCTTGGTGGCAATGACTTTGGAGAAACATCACTATCTCATCTGGAAGATCAACTCCCACTCGATTCAAGTGATTGTTGCACTCGGACAATCTGAGCACAAGCTCAACGATTGAGCTTTTCTCCCTCGACTTGCAGGCTAAGAAAATCGTCGGAGGTCTTATACCTTTTGGCGTGGGCACAAGCCTGAAATCCCAATTTCAGCCCTCGAAACATCTTATATGTTTCGAGAAACGTCTTTGGTGCCTCTACTCTAAACCATTTAACTGAACTATCACGTAGTTATAAAAAACGTGTATGTCTGATGTTCGCAACATCCACAGACGACGTTTGGGGTTCAGCACACTGAGCGGTGCATTAAGGACATAAGCTTTCTACTGTCCGCATAATCGCAACTGTCAACTTTCAACTATATTTTCTCTAGGAACATATCTAAACAGTGGAACTAAAGCGCGAGCTTACAATATAATTTGCAAAGATCTTTTGACTATGTTCAGGATAATTAAGTTCATCTCATGAACTCCCACTCGAATAGACATCCCTCTAGTCATCTAAGTGATTACATGATCCGATTAAACTAGGCCGTGTCGGTTAATCACGTTAGTCTGACTAGTCATCTTCTTTGAACATCTTCATGTTGATCGTATATACTATACGACTCATGCTCGAGCTTTCGGTCTCTTGTGTTCCGAGGCCATGTCTGTACATGCTAGGCTCGTCAAGTCAACCTAAGTGTTTCGCGTGTGTAAATCTGGCTTACACCCGTTGTATGTGAACGTAAGAATCTATTACACCCGATCATCACGTGGTGCTTCGAAACGACGAACTTTACATAGCAGGTGCACAGTTAGGGAACACTTTCTTGAAATTTTAATGAGGGATCTTCTTATTTACTACCGTCGTTCTAAGCAAATAAGATGTATAATCATGATAAACATAACATTCAATCAAATAGTGAAATGATATGGCCAATATCATATTGCTCCTTTGATCTCCATCTTGAGGCTCCATGATCATCATCGTCACCGGCATGACACCATGATCTCCATCATCATGATCTCCATCATCGTGTCTCCATGAAGTTGTCTCGCCAACTTATTACTTCTACTACTATGGCTACCGGTTAGCAATAAAGTAAAGTAATTACATGGCGTTGTTCAATGACATGCATGTCATACAATAAATAAAGACAACTCCTATGGCTCCTGCCGGTTGTCATACTAAATGCGACATGCAAGTCGTGATTCCTGTTACAAGACCATGATCAATCTCATACATCACATATCATTCATCACATTCTTCTTGGCCATGTCACATCACATAGCATACCCTGCAAAAACAAGTTAGACGTCCTCTAATTGTTGTTTGCATGTTTTTACGTGGATGCTATGGGTTTCTAGCAAGAACGTTTCTTACCTACGCAAAACCACAACGTGATATGCCAATTGCTATTTACCCTTCATAAGGACCCTTTTCATCGAATCCGTTCCGACTAAAGTGGGAGGCGGCACCCGCTAGCCACCTTATGCACCAAGTGCATGTCGATTGGTGGAACCGGTCTCACGTAAGTGTATGCGTGTAAGGTCGGTCCGGGCGCTTCATCCCACAATACCGTCGAAACAAGATTGGACTAGTAACGGTAAGCATATTGAACAAAATCAACGCCCACAACTACTTTGTGTTCTACTCGTGCAAAGAATCTACGCAATAGACCTAGCTCATGATGCCCTTTGTTGGGGAGCGTGGCAGAAATTCAAAATTTTCCTCGTGTCACCAAGATCTATCTATGGAGAAACCAGCAACGAGGGAAGGAGAGTGCATCTACATACCCTTGTAGATCGCTAAGCGGAAGCGTTCAAGAGAACGGGGTTGATGGAGTCGTACTGCCGTGATCCAAATCACCGATGATCCTAGCGCGTAAGCAGACGGCACCTCCGCGTTCAACACACGTACAGCCGGGGCGTCTCCTCCTTCTTGATCCAGCAAGGGAGAGGAGAAGTTGAGGAAAACTCCGACATCACGACGGTGTGGTGGTGATGGAGCTCGTGGTTCTCCGGCAGAGCTTCGCTAAGCACTACGGAGGAGGAGGAAGTGTTGGAGGAGGGAGGGGCTGCGCCAAGGGAAGGGTGCGGCTGCCCTCTCTCTCCCTCACTATATATAGGGGTAAGGGGGGTGGAGGAGGCGCCCTAGGGTTCCCTAGGGGAGGGGCGGCGGCCACAGGGGAAACCCTAGATGGGTTTGGGCACCCCACCCCCTAGGAAACTTGCCCCCCAAGCCGGGAAGGGGGCTGCCCTAGGGGGCCGCCCACCTCTCCTGGTTACGTGAGAGGGGCTGGGAGGGCGCACCACCCCTTAGTGGGCTGGTTTGCCCCTTCCCCTTTGGCCAATGAGGCCCTCCAACACTTGCCGGGCTCCCAAACACCTTTCGGTCATCTTGGCCATAGCACAGTACCCGGAACACTTTGGACTCCAATACCCTTCGTCCAATATATCGATCTTCACCGCGGACCATTCCGGAACTCCTCGTGACGTCCGGGATCACATCCGGACTCGAACAACCTTCGGTAACCACATATTATTTCCCATAACAACTCTAGCGTCACCGAACCTTAAGTTTGTAGACCCTACGGGTTCGGGAACCATGCAGACATGACCGAGATGTTCTCCGGTCAATAACCAACAGCGGGATCTGGATACCCATGTTGGCTCCCACATGTTCCACGATGATCTCATCGGATGAACCACGATGTCGAGGATTCAATCAATCCGTATTCAATTCCCTTTGTCTAGCGGTATTGTACTTGCCGAGATTCGATCGTCGGTATCCCGATACCTTGTTCAATCTCGTTACCGGCAAGTCTCTTTACTCGTTCCGTAACACATCATCCCATGATCAACCCTTGGTCACATTGTGCACATTATGATGATGTCCTACCGAGTGGGCCCAGAGATACCTCTCCGTCAACCGGAGTGACAAATCCCAGTCTCGATTCGTGCCAACCCAACAGATACTTTCGGAGATACCTGTAATGAACCTTTATAGCCATCCAGATTCGTTGTGGCGTTTGGTACACCCAAAGCATTCCTACGGTATCCGGAGTTGCACAATCTCATGGTCTAAGAAAATGATACTTGACATTAGAAAAGCTTTAGCATACGAACTACGATCTTTGTGCTAGGCTTAGGATTGGGTCTTGTCCATCACATCATTCTCCTAATGATGTGATCCCGTTATCAATGACATCCAATGTCCATGTCAGGAAACCGTAACCATCTATTGATTAACGAGCTAGTCAACTAGAGGCTTACTAGGGACATGGTGTTGTCTATGTACCCACACATGTATTCCTTTCAATAAAATTATAGCATGGATAATAAACGATTATCATGAACAAGGAAATATACTAATAACTAATTTATTATTGCCTCTAGGGCATATATCCAACAGATATAGGGACGCCCGGACGCACCCACCATGTCGGATCCGACCCACTCTGGCCCATCCGACCTCACATAAATTGGATCCTATCCGCACTCCGGACGAACCTTAGCCCCATTCCACTCCACTCCCCTCCCCTCCATCCACTCCGCTCCGGCCACAAACTCCCGTCCGGCGATCTCCCACCTTCTTTGGCATGGCGGGCATCGGATGCGAGTCCTACACCTCCGGATCCGTTGACCCGGAGCTCGTCCCACGTGGCCCCGAGAAGGAGATTGCCTTCTGCCTTGCTCTGCGCCGCTGCCGGGAGGAGGCTGGCTGATGGCAGCGTCGGACTCCTTCCGCCAGGAATCCATTGCGTCCACCCAAATGGTGCATGGATCTTGTCGCGGCGTCTTAAACCTTTGCCTCGGCCAAGCGATGTAGTCCTTTTAGCGTCCGAACGCGGCGGCGGATGTGCAACCACTTCATTTGGCGCGCCGAGGCAAGTATGGCACGTCGTGTCCGCCGTAAAAGGCAGCAGGCGTGGGAGGCGCCGGCAGCCCTCCCGGTGGACATTGGCGAGGTGAGTCACACTCTCCGACGCCGCGTACGGTTCACGGCCACCACATGTGCCGCAACTGCGTCGTGATGGACGTGGCCGGCTCCGACCTCGACGGATCCATCATCGATGTCTCGTCCACCGGCGAAGTGCATGCGACGGGTTCCGACGAGGAAGAGTATGGCGGTGACTCGAGTTCTGTGAGCCGGTACGTGCTCCATGTCCTACTCTACCTTTGCCTGCGACCGGAGCAACACTTCGAGCGGCGCAGACGGCGGAGCCAGACGAGGTCCGTTTAGATTAGGTTCCACGTGTAATAATAAACATGGACACGATGATTTGAAAACGGGATGTCCGATTGTGGAGGACAAATTCCGTGGGCTGTCTCTGAACCTTCTCCTTTCCGTCAAAGTTGGTCAGCTAGCGTAGCGTAGTGCTGAAGCTGCGAGGAATCCCGGCGCCCGCCCGCCCGCCCGTGCCCCCCTTTCCCTTTCGCCCTCGCGCTGAGCACGAACCAGGTTCAGGTCTGGTCAGGTTGGTTGCCCGAGTTGGGCAGGCAACCCCCAATTCTGCTCCGCACGCAGTCCGCCCTGCGTTCCCTTCCCCAGCAGCAGCACTACTGTTTTTCTTTCTTCAGATTTTTTTTTTCTCTCCATGCACGGAGAAAATATCAGGAGCGAGCGTCAGCCGGTGGGCCGCTGCCACGAACGAGCTGCGTTATATATAAGCGGAGGGGAACAGTACTAGTACAACCATCGACCATCTCCGGCTCGCTCGTCGCCCACCCCCATCCTCCCTCCCCCGACCGATTTTGACGACTCCTTTGACCTCTCGCGCTGTCCCTCCCCCGCGCCCGTGCCGCCTGCGTCGCCGCGCCGAGCTCCAGGCGCCCCCGCCCCCCGGTCGGTGGATTCCATGGCCAACAGCAACCTGCCCCGCCGGATCATCAAGGTGCGTGCGATTCCGATCGCCCCCTCCCGCCCGCCAGATCTGTCCTCCGTTTCGCTTGCAAAATCCGTCCGCGCCGCGCGCCTAACCCTTTCCGAATTTGGATCTGCGCCTGCAGGAGACGCAGCGGCTGCTCAGCGAGCCAGGTTTGTTCTCCTCCTCCTCGCACAGAGGGAATTCCGGTCGATTTCGGCGCCTCCCCGGTGTTTGTCGTTCTGATTCGTGTGCGTGCGTGTCTCGATCCGTGCAGCGCCGGGGATCAGCGCCTCGCCGTCGGAGGAGAACATGCGCTACTTCAATGTCATGGTCCTTGGCCCCGCGCAGTCGCCCTACGAAGGCAACATACATATGCCTCTTTTTCATACAATAATATATCGTTTGTTTCCCCTGCTGAAATAGCGTGTCTACCAGTATTATGTGCGTTCTATATCCTGCAATGCTATGGGGCTACGGATGTATAGTGTCTGTGGCCTTCCTGGACTGCAACTACTGTTGCTGTATTCTGATTACTTGTATTACTATTATGCATCTGTTTGTGGCCTTTCTATGTGCTATCTTCTGCTTGTAAAAATTTCTGCAGATGTGTTGTAAAACAGCATGGATGGTAATGCTACCAGTATGATCACCTAGGGGCGTTGCTCTAGTGCCACGGCTGCTGTACGCCTGTAAACTTATCTTGTCTGAGTACCGAATAGCTTATAGCACTAGTGTCGCCATCATGTGCTGCTTCAATTCCATTTTGTTTTGATTCATCCTGGTGCTTGCCATGCTTCCAGTGTCCTTGTAAGAAAAGCTTACATATCCGTTGCAAGAAAGGTTACACATCCATATTGAGCTTGCACTTTGTTTGTTATACGCCAAAGTAGCTTTACATATCCGTTGGGGTTGTAGATGGTTGGCACATAGGACTGCATGAACCTGCTTTCTATCTGTACTACAAGTTATGCCTCATAGGAAGACCGCCCTTTGCATTTACGCCTGCTACATGTGTACTCATGATATGTGTTGACAAGTTTTGACTCCTTCATGCTAGATCTATGACATTGACATATTAATCTTAGATAATAAATGTTGCGTATAACTAATAAATGCCAGAAATAACACCTTGTTTTCTATTGTCGGATGGTTGGAGAGTACCATTTGTCACTTTACTGCTTAAGCTTATGATGTGCTCTAATTTTAATGGCCTCACTTTTATGGCAAGCCACAAGTTGTCTAAAGCTTAGCTGCGGCATAACTTGTAATGCTATGGGGGTACACGGATGTAATAGTGTTGGTGTCCTTCCTTGACTGCAATTTTCGTTGCTGTATTCTGATTACCTGTATTATCTAGTATCTGTTTGTGGCCTTTCTATGTGCTATATTCTGCTTGTAAAATCTTCTGCAGATGTGTTGTAAATCAGCATAGATGGTAATACTAGCAGTATGATCACCTAGAGGCGTTGCTCTAGTGATGCCGCAGCTGTACACCTGTAAACTTATCCTGTCTGAGTAGTGGATGGAGCAGCAGGGTCACCATCATGTGCCTGCGTTAACTCCATTTTTCTTTGGTTCATCCTGGTGGTTGTTGTGCTCGTAGTGTGCTTATAAGAAAAGTTTACATATCCATTGTAAGAAGATGACGTATACATATTGCGCTTTGTTTTTTATGCACCAAAATAGATTTGCATATCCAGTCTGGACGGTTGTCACATAGGACTGCATGAGCTCTATTGAACCTGCTTTCTACTTGTACAAGTCATGCCACATCGGAAGATTGCCTTTTGCATTTACACTTGCTATAAGTGTACTTGTGATATGTGAGACAAGTTTTGACTCTTTCATGCTAGATCTATGACAATGTTATATTAATCAATTAGCCCGTGGAAATTGACCATATCGGTATTATAAATGTTACATGTGTAATTAATAAATGGCAGAAGTAACATCTTGCTTTCTATTGTTGGATGGAGAGTACCATTTGTCACTTAACTGCTAAAGCTTATGGTGCGCTCTAATTTTAATGGTGACACTCTTATGGCAAGCCACAAATTGTCTAAGCTTAGCTGTGGCAAAACTAGCCTTGAAAACATGTCCTTAGTTCACTTGTCTTGCCACTTGGTACGTTATATCTGATTATGTTAGGCATTTTTATTGGGGCAAACATTCTTTTCCTTATTCGTCTATATCTGGTGTCCTGATTTTGTTTCTTCTGCCATGTCTTGGACAGGTGGAGTCTTCAAGCTTGAACTTTTCTTACCCGAGGAATATCCGATGGCTGCTCCTAAAGTAAACTTTTATTTATCGAGAATAAGTTAATTTTGGTTTAAAGAGCTATTAGTTGAAACTTATAGTACTGTGATGGATCATGGATGTGCTTGTCTTGGTGAAGTCCTTGATGTAAATTTCGGTTGTTCCATAGTCGTCATTGCGAATCACTATTTTCAAAATCTATCACGGTGATCTTGGCAAAGTTTGTATGGCACTAAAATTCGATAATAGGAATGGGTTGCCATCTCCTTGTCCTTTCCCTGGTCTCCTTCTTACTTATGCCTGTGGCTAACTGAACTGAGCACATTGTTTCTGTCGTAGTAAAGAACTCTGAGCACATTATTTCTGTCGTAGTAAAGAACTATGCTGCATAGTTATTCCAACAATCATAATTACACAGTGAAGTTGGAATGTAACATCACTATGCGAATCTTCCTGCTATGTTTCAACCTTGTTTCATTCATGTATGTTAGTATTTACATCTTTTGGGTGGTGCCATTGTTTGTTCTTGAGATGTTCTGTTCTTTGACTTGCACACCATTATGTTCAGTAGTAGCATCCTGCTAATTCTTGTAATATCCATACCAGTAAATTTCTCTTTCTGTTCACTTCGTTCATCCTCTATACAGTGTTCAACACTTTACTTATTTGGCAGTGTTATATGGAACTCTCTGTACATGTGAATCATAATATAACGAGTAACATCTCAGAATGCTAGTTGTTGCTATCATGTTAAATAAGAGGTACACATGTAGCTGAGAATCTAGTTGTGGTTTGCGAACTATTTCCTTATTCTTCTGTACTTTTCTATTTGTTGTCACTTGCGTGAGGCTTTCTGATGGACATCATTCTTTGGTTGTTCCTGATGCAGGTTAGGTTTCTCACAAAAATATACCATCCCAACATTGACAAGGTATGCAACTGATATTATTAGCGGAACATCATTTTGAAAAAGAGCGTCTCATTTCTGATGGATGTAAACTGCAGCTTGGTAGAATATGCCTCGACATCCTAAAGGACAAGTGGAGTCCAGCTCTTCAGATACGCACTGTTCTTCTGAGGTAACCACTGCTGACTTCCATTGCACCTTTGCCAAGTAGTTTTGTGGTAGTTGACATATCATGCCTTCATGGTAATATCATACTATCGTATTTCTCGAGGGATGTTTTTGATATTTCTGTTGTCGACGATGTTAGTGTACTACTTCATTGCCACTTGACAATATTTATCTCGTGTGCAGCATTCAGGCACTGCTGAGCGCCCCAAACCCAGACGATCCTCTCTCAGAAAACGTCGCAAAACACTGGAAATCCAATGAAGCTGAAGCTGTTGAGACAGGTACTTCTAGACGCTGTCAACAAAGCCACACGCTGAAACTGTGTTTTATGCTCCACTATCCATTTTCTGGATACCTATCTGACATGCCGTTTTCCTCCATTTCTGATTTTCGTGATATCTTAACATATCATTTCTGCACTTTGCAGCGAAGGAATGGACTCGTATGTATGCCAGTGGCGCATGACAAGCTAACGCTGTTATGGATGTAATAACACCGTGTCATAGTTGGGCCTAATCGAAAACCATTTGCTTGATAAAAACACACTTGAAATGATTTGCGATGGACGAACGTATCCAGAGCGGCATCATTTCTAGTTGGTGGTTGTATTTGTGGTGCGTGTTCTGGCACGCTTCATAACTTGCTGCTTATAGAACACGCTCTGTTTCTCGTTCATCCTCAATTGTTTCTCCAATTAAAAATATCTGTTGTGATCCGGTATGTAAGCTCTCCAAATGATAATAGTGGCTCTCTGTTTGTATTTCTCCCCCAGACACCTCTGATGATTTGGTTTTCTTTTGGATTTTTTTAGTAATGTTCAATTTCTTTTTCAATCTCCAGCTGCTTTGGTTACTTCTTTTCTTCCCTTTTTGGTAAGTTGAACTGCACATACTTATGATTTTCCAAATCAAATGGTTAATGTATGAATCTTGATGGGTAAGATTGGTTCTGAGTGAGGTAAGGTGGGGAGTGGTGTCACTGTTATACTTTTTGCACGTTCTTATGAAAATTGTAGATCAAACCCAGGTAAGATATCATATGCAAACAATATTATTTTTCTAGGAAGTCCCACACGTGTGGCATGAACACATGGCAATTCTGAACAGTTTTTTTTTTGGTTTGTTTTTTTCTTTTCGGAAGGCAACTTTAGCTGTAAAAATTGCCAAGGCTGGATTGTTTTGTGCCACACGTATGGCACTTATCATTTCGGTTTTTCTAAGTACAGAGCAAACATTCTTTTTTGACTGGAAACATTTGAAATTTCTTCCTAATACTAGTATATTTATATTTCTATTCACTTAAACTATTTTGTACAAAGCTCAGGCATGAGCTAGCCCCTTGGAAAAAAAAACAGCTCTAAAGGAGTGAAAATTTCTAAAATATATAGTTCATGCTTCAAACGGGCTTTATTCTTCATTTATACTAGAAGAACCCATTTCAACTCTTCTTTGACGCTCGGGCATTGCACTTTTTGGGAACCTTTTTTGGTCCTGTTTTTCCTTTATTTTCTCTGTATTTTCTATATTTTTATATTGTGTTTTTATAAAAAAATCACGAAATCCAAAATATCTTTAAATTTCTAAATTATGTTCCTAAGTTAAAGAAAATGCTTGTATTTTACCAATAAATACTCATAAATTTAAAATAAGTCTGGTTTTCTTAGAAAATTCGATTAATAAAAAATCTATTTGGACTTCATACAAGAATGTCCAGATTTTTTTTAAATAATCACAATAGGTTTAAATAGTGTTCACAGTTTTAGAAAATGTTCTTTTTCTGAAAGTATTTCACAAATAGTTCTCAATTTTTGAAAAAAAAACATTATGAAAGAAAATGAAAAACGAAAAAATACAGAGAAAAAAAACAACTCGCTATAGTATCCCATTGTTAGAGTCTGGAACAAAATGGAGCCTCCTCGTGTGTTTGGATTTTCGACCGTCCGATCGAAAGTCCCTCGCGATACCGACCGTTCGATCTCGTGCCTGATCGCTGTGAGCCATCCGATTTTGACCCCGATCGACCTGGGCCGTCGGATAAAATTCCAATGGCAACAGAACGTAAATACCATGCCCCCACTAGGGCATTTTGGTCATTTCGCGTTGTGGGGTATAAAAGGAGGGCGCTCCTGTGGCGGAGACCTAGCCGCCTCCTCCTCCCCCACTCTTCTCTCTTACCTGATCCCCTCCCAACCCTAGCAGCCGCCTGCCCTCCTCCTCTCCTCCCGTCCCCGATCCTGAATCACGCCCAGAACCCAACCCATGGCGCCGCCCAGCTCGCCGCCCTCGGCCCTCGCCCAGCTCGCCGCCCTCCTCGCGCAGTCCTTCCCATGCCCCCCGCCCCGCCCTCTTCATCGTCACCGGCGCAGCTCCCTCGTCGCGCTCGTTGCCCTGTCCACCGTTCGCCTCCTCGCGCAGTCCCTCCCATGCCCCCCGCACTGCCCTCTTCGTCGCCGCCGCCAGAGCTCGAGCACGGCCTCCGCCTAGGCCGCGCCCAAGGCCGACCAGGAGGCCACGACCACCAGGAGCCCGCGCAAGGGCACCGATGAAGTTGGCTCCCAAGGCGGCGACGGGCAAGAAGCAGATCCTCATCGCCCCCACCCCATATCTGTCGGCGATGAGAAAGCCCTCGTCCGCTCCGCTTCAGGAGGGTCGCCGTCGTCCTTCCCCTCGACGGTGACGAGTGCAGCGGCTGAGCGGGAGGATCCGCCACGCTTGCTCGTATTGGTAAGATTTAACTGCACTTGGAACACCCCACAAATTCACCTTGTTTTTTTGTTTACCAATTACTCCTACTCTATAGCAGTCAGACATCGGTAGAAAAGAAGCCATTATTAGTCCTGTTCTCCTCTCCCATTACCTGATGCAATCACAACACACGGCCAGGATATAGACATTATTGCAGATTAATCAACAGGGATTAAAATTTCTGCTAGCTGATTCATGCATTATGCATGACTATTTGATTACAAAGTACACAATGTTTGATGGCATCTCAACTGAGGTCACCAGAACTATGATGTGATCACAACAAGCACATGAAACATTTGTTCATTCGTTTAACCTTCTATTCATTAGTCTCTCTTGACATGTTCTTGCAGTAAATATTGTTACATTGAAATAGTAAGCCGCATGATTTTCTGCTTATCATGTAGGACCGGGACGACAATTGTAAAACTCTAGCCAATTCGCACTTTTGAGTTATGGTTCGTGCGGTGGATTTTGGCTGCACTTTTATACAATAGATTCTTCATAACAAGACTACGCCATAGAACATTTGAATACATCACCACAGTTCAAGTATATTTCTAAGATGGCACTGCTTAACCAGCGTGAGCTGCTGATCTGTTGTCGCACTCCATCTGGGTGTCCTGATTATCTGTTGCATTGTGACACTAACGGAAAGTATTTGGGATATTACGAAATGAAAGAGGGAACATATTCAGCATACTTCACAAATCAGTACTTTCAGGAGAGCATGATTCCGCTTCCATTCTGTGAGATGCAAGAAGAAGGTGGTGTGGATAAGGATGGGTGGGTTTGGTTAGGAGTGCTATGATGCTTACATGATTGTATAAATAGATTTTTCGCTGACCTCCAGTGCGGGTGGGTTATTGCATATCTGGCGTCCTCTTAATTTTATACGCCTTGGTGGCATTCAGTTGTTTATCTAACTCTTTATATGTTTATTTGGTTAATACTTTCTTCATTGGAGCCATTTTGTTTTTGTTCTGTATAATGCCACTTGAGTCTAAATTATTATGTATTTGCTCACAAGAAAAGCAGTCAGGATTAGAAAGCTGCATTGTTATATTCTTTTTTCTTGGTTCAGACTGTAGTGTCAGGTTCAGAGATGGTTGCAGCAAGGTCAAGTTCCTTTTTTATTGCACATGGATGTTTTGAATATGTTCTACCAAAACATTTTCTAACTAACATATTGATTTCATATTGTTGTTTCTGTGACCTTTGATAGAACGATCTGCTCATGTATTTTTCCTGTGTATATCTTTGTGCTAAAAAATGCATTTCTGTTAAATAGTAATTCCTAACTAATTGTTTCTGATAAACAACGATGCCTTCCTTACACAGGTTGTTTGATGCGTTCGTGATCGTCGGCGGGACGGTGCAAGGAGAAACTCCGACGCGGTTCCTCGCCGGTTGGACGGCGTTCAGGCGCAACCCCGGCTCGCACTGAGTACTTCCTCGGCTACAGCCTCCCTCGGTGAGATCCATCTTCCTCCCGCTCCTCTGCTTCGGCTACTGTATGGGACATGGCCAGGGCTATATTTATGTGGTGCTCATCTGGTTGATGCTCTATGCCCTACTCATGCATCAGTTCCTACTTGAGCTCTGTAGTTGTGGATCCATGCCATTTTAGGGTTTGCAGGCTGTTGTTCATGTTTAGTTGCTATCATAGGAGCTAATGTGATGCTCTGGTTTACATGTGGATGCCCTGGTCCTATAGCTATGCTCCTGGATTTGCTAGATTGATCAGTGGCGTTCGTGCTAGGGCGATGATGATTAACCGTGGCTGAAATAAGTGTGCCTTTGAGTCGTGGCACTTGTGCGTATCAGGTTGGATCCTCCCTCTTGTCTCTAGAATCCTTTTTGATCATGTGATACTTGTTGTTGTTCTTGGATGGTCATTCTTGTTGAGTGATAACCAGGGCAGCTCCACTGTATGAACAGATTGATCTGGTGATAAGAGATGACGGGGGTAGGTTATATGATCGAGGAAAGGTTAATCTGAGCCCGCTATGCAATGAACCCTGAATTGAGAATCCCATTGTTAGAGTCTGAACCGAAATGGAGCTTCCTCAGCTGTTTGGATTTTCAGACGTCCGATAGAAAGTCCGTCGCGATACCGACCATTCGATCTCGAGCCCGATCGCCGTGAGCCATCCGATTTTGACCTGATCGACCTGGGCCGTCGCATAAAATTCGAGTTGCAACAAAATGTAAATACCGTGCCCCCACCAGGGCATCTGGGTCATTTAAGCAGGGGGGTATAAAATGACCGCGGCTTCCTGCGATGAAAACCTAGCCACCGCCTCCTCTCTCACTCGCTCCTGCAGCTGCCTCCTTCCCTCCCACGCAGGTGGCTCCCATGGCGATGGCGGCAGCGGCCACGGAGGAGGGCGGCATATCAGCGACGCCGGCGATGGCGTCCGTGGCGGCTATGCAATGAACCCTGAACCATTTTTATTTGTAACTAAAGGTGTTGCTTATTTATGCTCAAGTGGTGTTCGTGCTAGGGTGATGATGATTACCTTGGCTGGAATTAGTGTGCCTTTGAGCAATCGAGGCACCAGTGGGTATCAAGTTGGATCCTCCCTCTTGTCTCTAGAATCCTTTTTGATCCTGTGATACTTGTTGTTGTCCTTGGATGGTCATTCTTGTTGAGTGATAACCAGGGCAGCTCTATTGTATAAACAGATCGATCTGGTGACAAGAGATGATGGGGGTAGGTTATATGATCGAGGAAAGGAAAATCTGAGCCCACTATGCAATAAAACTGCAGCTACCTCCCCTAATGTGTGTAATATTGAAGGCAAAAAAGAACTTTTCATGTCTTGCTACTTTAAAATTCCAAAAGGTTCATTCTTCCTTTGCTGGTTACTTAACCATGTTTTTTGTTTTGCTTTGGTTCTGGTTGAGATACTAAAGGTTGTTTATATATGAAAAGAACAGACACTTATAGTTTTGTATGCCTCAACTGTAGCTTAGGATCCAGTGTTGTAGTGCCTTGCCTAATTAAAAAAAACTCTAATCAATAATAGTGGTTCTTTTCTTCCGATTTGAACTGAGAGAGGGCCATTGATTCTTGATCTTAAGGTGACCCCATTTTTCTATGCCTCATGCTCATGCTGCTCTATGTTCCCTTTTAAAAATTCCTGCTTGCATTTTGGGTTGGTTTTCTGCTCTATGTTCCCTTTTAGCGTTTCTTTCTGTTGTTGCTGCACTCCCTTTTCTGTATAATACATGATCTTTTTGTATCTCATTCTGCATGTGACATAACTAAATAATAGATCTTCGATCAGTATTCACATTGAGATGAAAGGTTTTATCTTCATGCTCCAGCCTTATCATGGGCAATGTTTGGATGTTGTGTTGAATTTAGAGCAAACAACAAGAGAAAGGGATAGATATGATACACCTATAATGGTTTTGTAAGGTAGGCACTTATCCCAAGCAGCATTTTGTATGCCTCAACTGTAGCTTAGGATCCAGTGTTGTAGTGCCTTGCGTAATTAAAAAAACTCTAATCAATAATAGTGGTTCTTTTCTTCTGATTTGAACTGAGAGAGGGCCATTGATTCTTGATCTTAAGGTGACCGCATTTTTCTATGCCTCATGCTCGTGCTGCTCTATGTTCCCTTTAAAAAATTCCTGCTTGCATTTTGGGTTGGTTTTCTGCTCTATGTTCCCTTTTAGCGTTTCTTTCTGTTGTTGCTGCACTCCTTTTTTGTATACTACAAGATCTTTTTTTATCTCATTCTGCATGTGACATAACTAAATAATAGATCCTCGATCAGTATTCACATTGAGATGAAAGGTTTTATCTTCATGCTCCAGCCTTATCATGGGCAATGTTTGGATGTTGTGTTGAATTTAGAGCAAACAACAGGAGAAAGGGATAGATATGATACGCCTATAATGGTTTTGTAAGGTAGGCACTTATCCCAAGCAGCATAACTATGTTTAAGTATGAACTAAGAATACTAGACAAATGATCCAATTTTTGTTCTGGAAAGTTATATATAGAATGTGTCTTCTGTTGTATACAACTTTCTTCTTTTAAAAAATTAACTAAACAATTTATGTTTCTATCCTCACCTTTTTATTTGTTCAAATCCTATTTACCTGGAATTTATTTGAAATTCTGGGTCACTTTATCTATTGGTGTAGCAGCTTACACCCGCAAGAATATATTATCAATGAAACTGAATCTGGAAGGTTAAGACATTAGACATCTATTGACAGGTACCAACATGTCTTCTTTGTCCGTGTGTACCCGAGGTTGATCTGATTTGAAGTTGGTTTGTTCTATTCTTTAGTAGCGGTGCATACAGATATAATGGAAATAATCAAAAGTAGCACTTGCTTATGTGAGGTTTAGCGTTAGGGATACTTTTACCCGCTTAACCAAAACGTTGGGACTAGCACCCTCGCGCCAAGGCTGACGATGAGCTCCAGGTTCTTGGATCTATTCAGGTTGCGATGGCTGATGATGAGCTCCAGGTTCATCGCTCGCCAGGCTCCTCTTCGGTCGTCGCTACACATCTCATCTCTGGTAACCAGGTCAGACCTCACCTACACAGTCACATGGTTATTGCTCCTTCTGAGCCCTGCATATGTGCCTGCATCTCATGAATTTCTTGGATCTATTCAGGTCGCGGTGGCTGACGATGATCTCCAGGTTCATGGCTCACCAGGCTCCGCTGGCTCCACCAACAGCTGTTCGCGCACACTTGCACAGGTCAGCTTAGATGCATTACATCCCCTCTCTGATTTATATAGACGGCTGCAAAACTATGGTCAGAAATTAGAGAGGGGAGCTAATTGATAGCACGGGTTAGAAATATTCAGGGTAGTCCAAGGTCAGATAATATGCACATTAAATTAATATAATGAGCCATCTTCCCGTGCCACGCACACACACTCGAGGGCTGGACGCAAGTACATGAGCTGATCAATTACGAGTCCCTTGTGTTGTGTCTTGGGGTGTGATCAGAGTTTTTGAGGATCAACAGAATTTAGCAACAGATAACAGAATTTTGCAATGTATGCACTTTTAGAAAGGGGGGACGTGGTCCTGTTTCGCCTCCACGAGGCTCTGCCGATGCCAGTATGTGACTCCGCAATCTCTGTAATTGGAGGAGATAATCTCAGATATAGGCAGAGTGCCATCCGCACAAAGAAACATACGCATGATCTAGGAATATCAAATAAATAATGATAATTAGATCCATGTCTTGGGATGATTTAAACTCTATTTCTTTGATACCGTGTAGGTAGATTTCTTTAGAAAGACCAAGCATTATATGAATTAGCTTTCTGTCTTTCCACAGTATACAATCGTAACAGCCATGCCATCTGAGCTACTCTTACTATGATTAGAGACTTAGCATCTCTTATTTATCGCTAAGATTGTTTTTTATTCCTCTCTTGTTTTCTCAATTGCTTTAAGCAGTTCCCGCTGACCTTACATTTTGTGTTCTTGGGTACTATAGGAAAACCAACGAGTGTTCAGGATTCCACACAGAACAGTTCTTGACGGTCTGCTAGCAGACCTTGGGCTATCACAAACCGAGTACGAGCGTATTGTTCATGAGGGCGGCACGATCTGTGTGACCGTCTCTTTCAACACATCTACTATTAACCTTGGGGGGCCAATCAGCGACATTTCTGTGCCAAGGCTTTATTGCACCGACGATGAGGTTGTCGAGGATACCGTTGCGATAAAAGCTATCAGATACATAGAGGATATGACTAACATGGTTGTTAGAGACTTGAACTTTGCTTCGTCCAACTGACATCAGGGTCGTGCCGAGGGCTCGCCCTTGTGGTGTGTCTACTTGATCTTCCCCTTGCCTGCTTGAATGACTCTTGTGATGAGCTCCTACTGATCTGCGCTTGCAAATTTATATATGCAGGATTTGATACCTCAGCCACAAGGAGAAGACGAGGCCTTTCTTATTTATCAGCAGACTTTGTTAAGATATTGTACTTAGGTTGAATGCCTCTGAATTAGTGCAAATATGTACCTGTTCTGCCCTTACTGTACATTATGTGTCATCTATAATACCTAAATAGTTCATCCCCACTATCATATTTCTCTTGACATGCAACCTATCCACCTAAGCACACTTGCCACATCAACATTTTCTTAGGGACTTACATATGGGACCAATCAAGGCAGCTGCCCTGCCACACAAGCGTTCAATTACTATTTGAGGGACCGATACAATCTGGCCTCACGAGCACCTCTCTCCCCGATTCTTTTTTTTTGCAGGTCCCCTCTCTCTCTGATTCAACGCTCTCGCGAGTGACAGAACTTTCCCCTTCCCCTTCCCCTTCCTCCTTAATAATTCCAACCAATCACGTGCCTCCTCCGGTCCGCCTTCTTGGTTTCCCAAACAAATCTTCCTCCGGTGCGACCTCCTAGGCTCTCCCATCTACATGCGCCCAACAACCGGATGGCTGCTCTACTGCTTCCACCTGCCAGTTGGCTAATTCGAGACGAACAGACGAGAAGGATAGGGCGTGTGGCAGCTATAGGGAAGAAAGAAGGCAGGGGATCATGGCGGATTGTGACGGCAGCGGTGTCGATGGGAGAGAGAGTGGAGCATGCTATGAGGGAGGGGTGCTTGGAGACGTACTACCAACGCGCTGCCCCTGCCCGGAAAATTGCCTGATTTGAAGATTTTTTTGTCTTCGTGGGTTCAAAGTTAAGCAGGTGAGCCTTGCATCATATTTTCGCTCAGTGATTCTGTGATTGGTGTACATGCTGATTCATTTGGCAATAATCTCCCAACAACACTGGTCACCACACCTCTACTCGCACTGATGCATCCACCATGACCCGTCCCGGGGCGGCGGCGACGACGGCGGCAGTCGGTCCACTGTTGCGCACCATGACTCCTTGCCTTCCCCTCTATCCTCTTCAATACCATTGATTGATCCCATGATTGATGATTAGTTATTAATGCAGTACCCCTCATTGCTTCCGTTGGTAACTGACCCACATGTCCAGAAGCTTCAAATGACGATGGTGCCTCACGCCCTTGCTGTTGCAAATTAGGTAAGCAACAGGTAGGTGACCTCCTATTGTTCGATGAAATGCCAATACTACTGACAACTTCATAAGTGGTCTAATTTTTGTATGGATCGGTTCAACTCATCTATAAACCTTCTCAAATTATTTCTATTAGGTACATCTAGCCCCAGCTGCAGTTCAACAAGTTGAAGATCTATGGTGGAGGAAGTTATCAATGCACGAGTTGCTCTACGAGTCAAGGCCAATGGAGGATAGGCAGATGCACACGTTGATTGCATACAGGCAGGGGATTTTCTCTGCTACCCTCCGTCGAGTCTATATTATGACTCCCGACCATGATTTAACTGTTGATTTTTTGGAAAATACAAATGGTGTTTCCCAGTACTGTTCATCCTAATTGATGTTCAAAAATGTTATGCAACAAATTTTGCGGATTCTAGTTGCGCCTGAGGGCATTTATTCATTTAAATATATTCATTGTTCACAAGAAGTGACACTCCAGTAGCACCACCAGTAAGTACCCTATCTATATCTTTAAATCTATTTTTGTTAAAGAACTTGATAGATACATATGACATCATAAATTCTCTTGCTTCTTTCCTGAAAGGGGTACTGACCTCACTGTCTTCTTTGATGCTTCTAGTTTACATATTGTACAGATTGAGAGCTAACTGGTAAACATTTTTTGCAGGGAAGCAGGTCAGCAAATTAACTCGAGCTTTTCAAAGTGATGGATTACTTCTGCAGTCTAATTCGAAACTTTTTTCTAATTTTCATTTTCCTATTGAAGATTACTTGCACACAACTATTTGAAGGCATATGCATATTTATGTTTCTGAGGTAAGTCATACATATGTTTATACTGCTGACTCAATTTCCATTCTTTTGCTGATTTCCACAGTAATTTTATACTTCCCTATGTGTAAGTGTTTCATGCAGATTTTAGGTAAGTGCATATAGTATGCATGCATAATTATATTATTCTAAAAGTTCATCTTTTGTATGGTAGATGGCATATCACTGAATCTGAATAGTGCTTTATAAGTTATGAATTTTTATGGGAACATAAATTATGAACCTTATACGTTCTCTCAAGACAAGGCTATAACTTTCGTGAACATTCCCATGCTACTTCTGCTCATTTCGTTTGCTCGGCCACGGGGTTACTCAAAATTTCCTGGTGTCATGGGGTAACTCGAAATTTCACAAAGATACCAGGGAATGAGCACCTATGATGCACCCAGGATTTGAAAAACCCAACTTAGACATACAAAAAGGCTACCAATTTGATCTAAATTACCCTGATATTGTATTCACACAAACCCTTGGATTTTACCAGACGTGTTATTAAACTATTGAGGAAGGCAATGCTATCATCCACTTGATGCATTATTCTTCCATTCCCTTTTCAGGATCACATACGCCAAGATATTACTACCATGTATTGCTTAATATGTCGGGTGAAATTACTTTGTAAAAATGCTGAAGTTTTTTAATGCTATGCCATCCATAATTAGTTTGAAAAAACTTTGCTGTTCATCACATCTTCCAATATTACATGTTGCTTTTGTCTTCATTATGTAGCTTCCTAACATACAACAACTTAAACTTTATAATTGCACACTCAAGCCTGGGTGACTATGTACATGGAAATGGTTATACATACTATGAGGTTAAAATTTCAGACAAGTACAGTATACTCCGTCTCAAGTCTCAACTACAACTTCAACATGTGAATTAGGCTGCTATTTTATTTTTCACAAGATTGGTACCACCTCAATGATGCCATTTTTGTATAGGCAATGCACCAATCAGTGGATTAGTTTATTATTATTTTCTGCAAAGTTATGCCATCCAACGCATACAATTAGTAGCTTTCAGATAAAGCCTTAAGATTCTATCATGACTAATGACATTTATATGCCATTTGTTTACCTATGTGTGGATTAAAGTAAATGTGCGTCGGAGTTCCGATGTAGGTTGCACACAATCAAGACATTGGGTTATAGCTAGGTGGTGATGTTTTAGATGCAGCTTGACAATTTAATCTTCAACCAGTTGGTTTCGTGGATAATTGACCATAATATTCTTCGTTCCGATTGTTCATCGATTGTCCAAACTTTGAATGATATAAGTAGGAGGATCCATCTTACGTACGTATCATCAGTCATGTATCACTCTAAAGTATCTTCAAATAAGAAACATTTATTCATCATTTTGTTGATCCTTTTAGGAGATTTATTTCATGAATAAAACACCAACTTTAGGCATTATGTTCCGCAGCAACGCGTGGGGCATCATCTAGTTAGAAATATGAGTCAGGGCATTAGGTGGAAAGTATTAGACAATATATGTGTGTAAGACTGGTACCCCTTGGCTATTGTAATCTAAGTAGTTTTGTGTCCTACCTAAATGCTACCAGACAAGCTGTATAATATTTAATTGATTGGTTTGCTCATTATGAATCCATTTTCATCGGACTTAAACCATTGTTCATTTGAAATTTCTTGCATTTGTGGTTACTTAACCACATAGGCATGATTTGTCAAACGAAGTTGAAAGTGCTACACTTACAGAACGATAAAAATGTTGCCATTTGCTTACTAAGATCTTTGGCTACAAGAGTTATTCTTATTCTTAATGTTTTGGGATTGTAGAATTTATCATGCTATGTTTTAGTTGTATGCAATGGTTCAGTTGTTCTGGTTACCGGGTTCAATATAATTGCACCTGGCAGGGGTGCGCCAATTCATAGATAATGATTTGGCGTATGACATTGTACTAAATGAATATCATGCTATTTTTCAAATTTGCAATGCTTCGTTGAATGGATTACTTCCTGATGTTATATTATCTATTTACAAGTCTCTCCTGAAGGAGTACCACTCTATATGAACTTTTTTGTGTTTGTGATTTTTTATACTTGAAATACTTCAGTGGTTGTATATAGATATACCCGGCAGCTTGCTGCCGGGGTGCGGCAAGCCGCATTTCGTATCTAGTGTTCACTATACGGGCCAGCCTAGTCGGTCGCACCTTGTTTGATTGGCAAATGTATAGGTTGGGTTTAATATTATTGAATATGTAGTCATTGCTAGTGAAAGTTCAGCAAACGAGGATGCTAGTCTCAAGGAAAAACAAATGCATCTTCAAATGTAGACCCTTATTTGACGCTTGGTTTGACAAATGGTAGCCGAACGTATAAGGGCGCTCCTTAGAGCAACTCCAACGGGCCGACCTAAATGGACATCGATTTTGTCTGCATTTACTCCGTTTGGGTCGTCCAGCCGGGTGTCCGTATCCGCTTTTTCAATTGGGTCGGCCCATGCGCCCAACGGGGGCCAGACCCATTTTTAACATGTCTACCCTAACATTTCCTCAAACATGTAGCAGGCAGCGCAGTGCACGGGGAAGCGAGGTGAGAGCTGCAGCAACACCGGCCTAACGCGGGTGCGAGGCGAGGCCGGCGGGGAAGGAACGACGAGCATGGCGGGGAAGGAACGGCGTGCACGGTGGGGGCGCGACCGTCCAGGGTGAGGCGAGGCCAGGCGCGACGGTGCGCATCGGTAGCGGCCGCCCGGGTGAGACGAGGCGTGGCGGGCATGGCGGGCGCGACGGGCCTGACGCGATGGGCGAAGCAGTAGCAGCGGGCCGGGCAAGGCGTGGCGAGTCCAGGCATGACGGGGCCGGACGCGGTGGGGCACAGCAGGGCACGACCGGGCCGGGCGCGAGCGGCGCCGTGATACGTCTCCAACGTATCTATAATTTTTGATTGCTCCATGCTATATTATATTCTATTTTGGACATTATTGGGCTTTATTATACACTTTTATATTATTTTTGGGACTAACCTATTAACCGGAGGGCCAGTCCAGAATTGCTGTTTTTTGCCTATTTCAGAGTTTCGCAGAAAAATAATATCAAACGGAGTCCAAACGGAATGAAACCTTCGGGAACGTGATTTTCGGAACGAACGTGATCCAGAGGACTTGGACCCTACGTCAAGAAAGCAACCAGGAAGGCACGAGGTAGGGGGCGCGCCTACCCCCCAGGGCGCCCCCTCCACCCTCGTGGCTCCCCTGACGTATTTATTCCTCCTATATACATACCAATATACCCTAAAACCATCAGGGAACAGAAGAGATCGGGAGTTCTGCCGCTGCAAGCCTCTGTAGCCACCAAAAACCTCTTGGGAGCCTGTTCCGGCACCCTTCCGGAGGGGGGAACCCTCATCGGTGGCCATCTTCATCATCCCGGCGATCTCCATGACGAGGAGGGAGTAGTTCACCCTCGGGGCTGAGGATATGTACCAGTAGCTATGTGTTTGACTTCTCTCTCTCGTGTTCTTGAGGTGATACGATCTTGATGTATCGCGGGCTTTGCTATTGTAGTTGGATCTTATGATGTTTCTCCCCCTCTACTCTCTTGTAATGGATTGAGTTTTCCCTTTGAAGTTATCTTATCGGATTGAGTCTTTAAGGATTTGAGAACACTTGATGTATGTCTTGCCGTGCGTATCTGTGGTGACAATGGGATATCACGTGATTCACTTGATGTATGTTTTGGTGATCAACTTGCGGGTTCCGCCCATGAACCCATGCATAGGGGTTGGCACACGTTTTCGTCTTGACTCTCAGGTAGAAACTTTGGGGCACTCTTTGAGGTTCTATGTGTTGGTTGAATAGATGAATATGGGATTGTGTGATGCATATCGTATAATCATACCCACGGATACTTGAGGTGATATTGGAGTATCTAGGTGACATTAGGGTTTTGGTTGATTTGTGTCTTAAGGTGTTACTAGCACAAATGCCCGTGCGTTGCAACGGGAGAAACAAACTCATGCATAGCCCTGACGAGTCATCTTTGTTGCCATTTCTCTTGTGTCATCATGATGGTGGTCACTTGCCAACCTATTACAACAAATGTGATCAATCCCAAGGCGGTGAGGTTGGTTAGCACATTCTACGAAGCCGATTTTACAAGCCTCTTCTTGCACCGGCTTGTAGTTTCTCGTGCGTTGTAACTGTCGCATACATCTTTACTTCAACACCAGTTAGGTCTTAACGAATCAGGCGACACATTTCCTTCTCGGCGCACATAATAATATAATTATTAATACAAATTAAGTTACGCTGGTAGGACAGACATCAATAACTTGAGTCAACATAAACTGCATACATTTCACTGTCACCACCGTCCACCTTCTTTATCTCTAACATGAACTTGGTCATTTTTCCGGCAGCAAACTATGACATGTTCTTCTGCCATGGCCATCTAACCATAGTTTCTAAAACCGAAGGCAGTTGTACCGCCGGCTCATCGGTTCATTCGCGACAAAGCAAGAATATTTAAGTTATTAAAAAACAACCTTAGATCAAATGAGTATGTGTAATATTGGATGTAATCCATTAAACAATGACAAAGTGTTTATGGCCTAGTTGGTTATTGGTCCATTAGCGTTCATGGGCTCAAGGAGAACGGTTTGATCACCACTTGACACACCATTTTGCAAATACTTTCTTGGATTTTTATGAAGTCTTAAAAAACATGCAGGGCGTGGGTTCCCATTGGCTACAAAACAGAAGTTGTTAACTTGACATTTACACTGCACTAAAAAATTCTACCTCATTAACAAATTAGAATATGGCCAAAAGCATAATTTATATGGACCTCCCATCCCCAGGACATTGAAAACATTGCCATGAGATTCGATGAAACATGGTTTGCTTGCCAAGAGCTCCTCCACATCTAGCTTTCTAATTCCAGCGGAATTTATTTCTTATTTTAAATTCCTTCCATTTTTGCCTAATAATAGGGGAATTTATCTCCTTCCCTTCCAACAATTTCCTTTTTCATCGTCCTGGCCTGCCATAGGGCGGATTCTGATTCTAAATTCTGTGTTGTCCCTCGTGACCGGCCGGCGGACCTTCCTTAATTGTGCAACTGTTAAGCTTTAATTATGGATGTCATTAGCAGCCCAGAAATCACTCAAATCAAGCATCCTTTTAAGGACAAAGAAATCCAGCCCTACGATCCCTTCCTTTAGTTTAATCAAGGGGACTCCTGGCAATTATAGTGCCCCCAAATATTTTTGTTTTTTTACGTGGCAGCCACACAATTTCAGGATCAATTCCTTGCTAGTCTCTATTTTCTGTGTTCTTTGAGTCCCATGGAGGTATGTTGATACTGCGAGCAAGTTGGGAACACATATAAATCGGTGTGGTGCAATATAAACTGCGAGGTGGAACTAATCACAAATTGAAGTCAGCTCAGTTGGTTACCACAGGTTGCCTTTGTACGTGAGGTATGTTGTGCTCGATTCCCCACCAATCGCACCATGTGAACATTTTTTTACTTGATTTTACGAAGCCCACTCGCAGCCCATAAGTTGATGGACGCCCGCATTTGTTTTTCGCCTACATGGGCTTCGATCGCCCACACTGGCCCAGTCAAGCGATCCTGCGAGCCAGAAACAAAAACATGAGAGAACCTGCGCAGCGTAAAAAAATAGTACCACCTCAGTTAGAAAAAAAATATCATCAAAGCGGGACGAAACCAAGAGGGACGAAACCAAGAATATCACCTCCCTTTAATAGTAGGTATAGATATAGATTCTAGTACGAACTCTATGATAGATCGAACGGAAAGAATAACTTCATGCTATTTTACTACGGACTCTTGAATAGATCGATCAGAAAGGATAACTTTGAGGTGGTTTCGTACCCTACCATAATCTCTTCGTTTGTTCTCCGCTATTAGTGACTTTGGAGTGACTCTTTGTTGCATGTTGAGGGATAGTTATATGATCCAATTATGTTATTATTGTTGGGAAAACTTGCACTAGTGAAAGTATGAACCCTAGGCCTTGTTTCCTATCATTGCAATACCGTTTGTGCTCACTTTTATCATTAGTTACCTTGGTGTTTTTATATTTTCAGATTACAAAAACCTATATCTACCATCCATATTGCACTTGTATCACCATCTTTTCTCCGAACTAGTGCACCTATACAATTTAGCATTGTATTGGGTGTGTTGGGGACACAAGAGACTCTTTATTATTTGGTTGCAGGGTTGTTTGAGAGAGACCATCTTCTTCCTACGCCTCCCACGGATTGATAAACCTTAGGTCATCCACTTGAGAGAAATTTGCTACTGTCCTACAAACCTCTGCACTTGGAGGCCCAACAACGTCTACAAGAAGAAGGTTGCATAGTAGACATCAAGCAGTTTCTGGCGCCGTTGCCGGGGAGGTGAGTGCTTGAAGGTATATCTTTAGATCTTGCAATCGAATCTTTTATTTTCTTGTTTTATCACTAGTTTAGTCTATAAAAGAAACTACAAAAAAAATTTGAGTTAAGGGTGCCTCATATGCTTCATCTTTTTAATGTCTTTCGTGAAAATGATGGGAAGGAAAATTGTGCTCAAGTGCTAGAAGAAGAAATCTATGAAATGTTTGGCACTGAATATTTTTATGATGAGCATGATTGCAATGTTGTTAGTATGAATTCTTTGAATACCCATGATGCTAATGATATGCAAAGCCACAAGCTTGGGGAAGCTATGTTTGATGAAGATGATATTTTCTGTCCCCCAAGCTTTGATGAGCAAATTTACTATGATGAAAGCATGCCTCCTATCTATTATGATTATTGTGATGACACGCATTCTATAAAGAATAATGATAACCATGAAACTTGTCATCTTGATCTTAATTTTCAATCACATGATAGTTATTTTGTTGAGTTTGCTCCCACCACTATTCATGAGAAGAATTTTGCTTATGTGGAGAGTAGTAAAATTTATATGCTTGTAGATCATGAAAAGAATGCTTTATGTGATGGTTATTGTTGAATTCATTCATGATGCTACTGAAAGTTATTATGAGGGAGGAATATATGCTTGTAGGAATTGCAATAATATCAAGTTTCCTCTCTATGTGCTTAAAGTTTTGAAGTTATGCTTGTTCTGCCTTCCTATGCTAGTTGATTATTGTTCCCATAAGTTGTTTGCTCACAAAATCCCTATGCATAGGAAGTGGGTTAGACTTTAATGTGCTAGTCATATTCTTCATGATGCTCTCTTTATGTTTCAATTCTTATCTTTTATGCGAGCATCATTCAAATCATCATGCCTAGCTAGGGGCGTTAAACGTTAGCGCTTGTTGGGAGGCAACCCAATTTTATTTTAGTTTCTTGATTTTTGGTTATGTTTAGGAATAAATAATCCATCTAGCTTCTGTTTAGATGCGGTTTTGTGTTTTAATTAGTGTTTGTGCCAAGTAGAACCTTTGGGAAGACTTGGGTGAAGTCTTTATGATCATGCTGTAAAAAACAGAAACTTTAGCGCTCACGAGATTAGTTAAATTTTTTTACTGGAGAGTGATATTTAGTTGATTATTTTTGAAGATGATTACTAGAAAAATTCCTCAGGCCCACCAATTTATTTTAGAATTTTTTGAGTTCCAGAAGTTTGCGTTAGTTACAGATTACTACAGACTGTTCTGTTTTTGACAGATTCTGTTTTTCGTGTGTTGTTTGCTTATTTTGATGACTCTATGGCTAGTAAAATAGTTTATAAACCATAGAGAAGTTGGAATAAGTAGGTTTAACACCAATACAAATAAAGAATGAGTTCATTACAGTACCTTGAAGTGGTGTTTTGTTTTCTTTTAACTAGCAGACTCACGAGATTTTCTGTTAAGTTTTGTGTTGTGAAGTTTTTAAGTTTTGGGTAAATATTCGATGGACTATGGAATAAGGAGTGGCAACAGCCTAAGCTTGGGTATGCCCAAGGCACCCCAAGGTAATATTCAAGGACAACCAAGAGCCTAAGCTTGGGGATGCCCCGGATGGCATCCCCTCTTTCGTCTTCGTTCATCGGTAACTTTACTTGGAGCTATATTTTTATTCACCACATGATATGTGTTTTACTTGGAGCATCATTTTATTTTGTTAGTATTTTCTTTATGTTATTTAGAATAATGCTTTGCATCTCTATTTTCAATAAAAATGTCAAGGATAGCCTTTACCATGCTTATTTTGCAAGTATACATGTTGCTGTTTCAAAACAGAAAGTTTACCGCTGTTGCAAAACTTCCCTAGAAAAGTCAGAATGTGATAAAATGTTGAAACCTTTTGCATAATAATCTCTGATAAATTTACTACAGTGGGAATTTTCTTTCATAATTTTTGGAGCTAGGGAAGTATGGATCTTGCTGCATTCTTTACAGACTGTCCTGTTTAGGCAGATTGCTGTTATGCTTGCATTGTTTGCATATGTTTGCTTGTTTAATGATTCTATTTGAGGATAGGAGTCTTAAATATGCAGAGGCATTTAGTATGCAATGTTGAATAATAATTTTAGTGATTTTCTACAGTAGAGTATGATAAGATTTTTGCATTGGTTTATACTAACTTATCTCACGAGTCTTTGTTGAGTTTTGTGTGGATGAAGCTTTTGAGATTTAGGGAGACCGTGATATGAGAGGAATTGAGGAGACACAAAATCTCGATCTTGGGGATGCCCAAGGCACCCCAAGATAATATTTCAAGAAGTCTCAAGCATTTAAGCTTGGGGATGCCCCGGTAGGCATCCCACGTTTCTTCTTCAACAATTATCAGTTAGTATCGGTTGAGCCTAAGTTTATGCTTCTTCACATGATGAGTGCTATCCTTGAAAGGTCATTTTATTTTGTTTTGCTTGCTGTTTGAATAAAATACCAAGATCTGAAATTCTTAAATGTTAGAGAGTCTTCACATAGCTACATAATTATTTAACTACTCATTGATCTTCACTTATATCTTTCAGAGTAGTGTGTTATTGCTCTAGTGCTTCACTTATATCTTTTAGAGCACGGTGGTGGATTTGATTTATAGAAACTATTGATCTCTCATGCTTCTCTTATATTATTTTGAGAGTCTTAAAACAACATGGCAATTTGCTTTAATTATAATATCATGAGAAATTTGATGCTTGATAATTGTTTTGAGATATAAAGGTGGTAATATCATGGTTGTGCTAGTTGAGTAATTGTGGAATTGAAAAATACTTGTGTTGGAGTTTGTGATTCCCGTAGCATGCACGTATGGTAAACCGTTATGTAACAAAGTCGGAGCATGAGGTATTTGTTGATTATCATCCTTTGTGTGGCGGTCGGGATCGCGCGATGGTTAACTCCTACCAACCCTTCCCCTAGGAGCATGCGTAGTAGTACTTTGCTTCGAGGGCTAATAAAATTTTGCAATAAGTATATGAGTTCTTTATGACTAATGTGAGTCCATGGATTATACGCACACTTACCTTTCCATGATTTTCTAGCCTCTTTGGTACCGTGGATTGCCCTTTCTCACCTTGAGAGTTGGTGCAAACTTGGCGGTGCATCCAAACCCCGTGATATGATACGCTCTATCACACATAAGCCTCCTTATATCTTCCTCAAAACAGCCACCATACCTACCTATCATGGCATTTCCATAGCCATTCCGAGATACATTGCCATGCAACTTTCCACCGTTTCATTTATCATGACATACTCCATCATTGTCATATTGCTTTGCATGATCACGTAGTTGACATTGTATTTGTGGCAAAGCCACCGTTCATAATTCTTTCATACATGTCGCTCTTGATTCATTGCATATCCCGGTACACCGCCGGAGGCATTCATATAGAGTCATATTTTGTTCTAAGTATTGAGTTGTAAGTAAACAAAAGTGTGATGATGATCATTATTAGAGCATTGTCCCAAGTGAGGAAAGGATGATGGAGACTATGATTCCCCCACAAGTCGGGATGAGACTCCGGACTAATAAAAAAAGAGGCCATAAAAAAAGGAGAAAAGGCCCAAACAAAAAAAAAAAATGACGAGAGAAAAAGAGAGAAGGGACAATGTTACTATCCTTTTACCACACTTGTGCTTCAAAGTAGCACTGTGATCTTCATAATAGAGAGTCTCTCATTTTGTCACTTTCATATACTAGTGGGAAATTTCGTTATAGAACTTGGCTTGTATATTCCAATGACGGGCTTCCTCAAAATGCCCGAGGTCTTCGTGAGCAAGCTAGTTGGATGCACACCCACTTAGTTTCTTTTGTTTGAGCTTTCATACACTTATAGCTCTAGTGCATCCGTTGCATGGCAATCCCTACTCCTCGCATTAACATCAATTGATGGGCATCTCCATAGCCCGTTGATTAGCCTCGTTGATGTGAGACTTTCTCCCTTTTTGTCTTCCCACATAACCCCTATCATTATACCTTACTCCACCATAGTGCTATATCCATGGCTTGCGCTCATGTATTGCGTAAAAGTTGAAAAGGCTGAAGCGCATTAAAAAGTATGAATCAATTGCTTGGCTAAAGCCGGGGTTGTACATGATGTGAATATTTTGTGTGGGGAAGATGGAGCATAGCCAGACTATATGATTTTGTAGGGATAACTTGCTTTGGCTATGTTATTTTGATAAGACATAATTGCTTAGTTAGTATGCTTGAAGTATTATTGTTTTCATGTCAACATTAAACTTTTATCTTGAATCATATCAAATCTGAACACTGATGCCACAATAAGAAGAATTATATTGAAATTATGCCAAGTACCATTCCACATCAAAAATTCTGTTTTATCATTTACCTACTCGAGGACGGGTAGGAATTAAGCTTGGGGATGCTTGATACGTCTCCAACGTATCTATAATTTTTGATTGCTCCATGCTATATTATATTCTACTTTATTATTGATACGTCTCCAACGTATCTATAATTTATGAAGTATTCATGCTATTATATCATCCATCTTGGATGTTTAATGGGCTTTACCATGCACTTTTATATTATTTTTGGGACTAACCTATTGACCCAGAGCCCAGTGCCAGTTCCTATTTTTCCCCTTGTTTCAGTGTTTCGAAGAAAAGGAATATCAAACGGAGTCGAAATGGAATGAAACCTTCTGGAGAAGTTATTTTGGAAGGAAAGCAACCAGATAGACTTGAAGTCCACGTCAAGGAAGCAACGAGGAAGGCGTGAGGCAGGGGGGCGCCCCCCAGGGCGCACCCTCCACCCTCGTGGGCCCCTCGTGGCTCCCCTGACGTACTTCTTCCGCCTATATATCTCCATATACCCTAAAACCTTCGGGGAACAGAATAGATCGGGAGTTCCGCCGCCGCAAGCCTCTGTCGCCACCAAAAGTCAATCGGGACCCTTTTCCAGCACCCTGCCGGAGGGAGGGAACCCTCACCGGTGGCCATCTTCATCATCCCGTCGCTTTCCATGACGAGGAGGGAGTAGTTCACCCTCGGGGCTGAGGATATGTACCAGTAGCTATGTGTTTGATCTCTCTCTCTCTCTCTCGTGTTCTTGATTTGGCACGATCTTGATGTATCGCGAGCTTTACTATTATAGTTGGATCTTATGTTGCTTCTCCCCCTCTACTCTCTTGTAATGGATTGAGTTTTCCCTTTGAAGTAATCTTATCAGATTGAGTCTTTTATGACTTGAGAACACTTGATGTATGTCTTTCCATGCGTATCTGTGGTGACAATGGGATATCACGTGATTCACTTGATGTATGTTTTGGTGATCAACTTGCGGGTTCCGCCCATGAACCTATGCATAGGGGTTGGCACACGTTTTCGTCTTGATTCTCCGGTAGAAACTTTGGGGCACTCTTTGAGGTTCTGTGTGTTGGTTGAATAGATGAATCTGAGATTGTGTGATGCATATCGTATAATCATACCCACGGATACTTGAGGTGACATTGGAGTATCTAGGTGACATTAGGGTTTTGGTTGATTCGTGTCTTAAGGTGTTATTCTAGTACGAACTCTAGGGCTATTTGTGACACTTATAGGAATAGCCCAACGGATTGATTGGAAAGAGTAACTTTGAGGTGGTTTCGTACCCTACCATAATCTCTTCGTTTGTTCTCCGCCATTAGTGACTTTGGAGTGACTCTTTGTTGCATGTTGAGGGATAGTTATATGATCCAATTATGTTATTATTGTTGAGAGAACTTGCACTAGTGAAAGTATGAACCCTGGGCCTTGTTTCCTATCATTTCAATACCATTTACGCTCACTTTTATCATCAGTTACCTTGCTGTTTTTATATTTTCAGATTAGAAAAACCTATATCTACCATCCATATTGCACTTGTATCACCATCTCTTCGCCGAACTAGTGCACCTATACAACTTACCATTGTATCGAGTGTGTTGGGGACACATGAGACTCTTTGTTATTTGGTTGCAGGATTGTTTGAGAGAGATCATCTTCATCCTACACCTCCCACGGATTAATAAACCTTAGGTCATCCACTTGAGGGAAATTTGCTACTGTCCTACAAACCTCTGCACTTGGAGGCCCAACAACGTCTACAAGGAGAAGGTTCCGTAGTAGACATCAATTATACACTGTTATATTATTTTTGGGACTAACCTATTAACCGGAGGCCCAGCCCAGAATTGCTGTTTTTTGCCTATTTCAGAGTTTCGCAGAAAAAGAATACCAAACGGAGTCCAAATGGAATGAAACCTTCGGGAACGTGATTTTCGGAACGAACGTGATCCAGAGGACTTGGACCCTACGTCAAGAAAGCAACCAGGAAGGCACGAGGTAGGGGGGCGCGCCTACCCCCCAGGGCGCGCCCTCCACCCTCGTGGGCCCCTCGTGGCTCCCCTGACATATTTCTTCCTCCTATATATATACCAATATACCCTAAAACCATCGGGGAACAGAAGAGATCGGGAGTTCCGCCGCCGCAAGCCTCTGTAGCCACTAGAAACCTCTCGGGAGCCCGCTCCGGCACCCTGCCGGAGGGGGGTACCCTCACCGGTGGCCATCTTCATCATCCCGGCGATCTCCATGACGAGGAAGGAGTAGTTTACCCTCGGGGCTGAGGGTATGTACCAGTAGCTATGTGTTTTATCTCTCTCTCTCTCTCTCTCTCTCTCTCTCTCGTGTTCTTGAGGTGATACGATCTTGATGTATCGCGAGCTTTGCTATTGTAGTTGGATCTTATGATGTTTCTCCCCCTCTAATCTCTTGTAATGGATTGAGTTTTCCCTTTGAAGTTATCTTATCGGATTGAGTGTTTAAGGATTTGAGAAAACTTGATGTATGTCTTGTCGTGCGTATCTGTGGTGACAATGGGATATCACGTGATCACTTGATGTATGTTTTGGTGATCAACTTGCGGGTTCCGCCCATGAACCTATGCATAGGGGTTGGCACACGTTTTCATCTTGACTCTCCGGTAGAAACTTTGGGGCACACTTTGAGGTTCTATGTGTTGGTTGAATAGATGAATCTGAGATTGTGTGATGCATATTGTATAATCATACCACGGATACTTGAGGTGACATTGGAGTATCTAGGTGACATTAGGGTTTTGGTTGATTTGTGTCCTAAGGTGTTATTCTAGTACGAATTATATGATAGATCGAACGGAAAGAATAGCTTCATGCTATTTTACTACAGACTCTTGAATAGATCGATCAGAAATGATAACTTTGAGGTGGTTTCGTACCCTACCATAATCTCTTCGTTTGTTCTCCGCTATTAGTGACTTTGGAGTGACTCATTGTTGCATGTTGAGGGATAGTTATATGATCCAATTATGCTATTATTGTTGGGAGAACTTGCACTAGTGAAAGTATGAACCCTAGGCCTTGTTTCCTACCATTGCAATACCGTTTGTGCTCACTTTTATCATTAGTTACCTTGCTGTTTTTATATCTTCAGATTACAAAAACCTATATCTACCATCCATATTGCACTTGTATCACCATCTCTTCGCCCGAACTAGTGCACCTATACAATTTACCATTGTATTGGGTGTGTTGGGGACACAAGAGACTCTTTGTTATTTGGTTGCAAGGTTGTTTGAGAGAGACCATCTTCATCCTCGCCTCCCACGGATTGATAAACCTTAGGTCATCCACTTGAGGAAATTTGCTCTTGTCCTACAAACCTCTGCACTTGGAGGCCCAATAACGCGTCTACAAGAAGAAGGTTGAGTAGTAGACATCACGCCGGTCGGTGGTGCACAACTCCGGCGAGGCGGCGTGGTCGTGCACGTCTCGGGTGTGCGGCGGTGCCGCGATTGGCATTAGGTAGAGCGGCTCGATGGGTGGGCGAGCGGTGGGCCAGTGTGAGACAGACAGAAATTATGGGTGGGTGAATGCCAGGTGGGCCAGGGAGCACGGGGCAGTGACAGAGGTGGACGAAGAGGACACAGAAAACGCCCGCTTTGTGTCTGAGGGAGTCCTGGATTAGGGCGTGTCCGGATATCCGGACTATGACCTTTGGCCGGACTCCTGGACTATGAAGATACGAGATTGAAGACTTCGTCCCGTGTCCGGATGGGACTTTCCTTGGCGTGGAAGGCAAGCTTGGCGTCTGAGATATGTAGATCTCCTACCATTGTAACCGACTCTGTGTAACCCTAACCCTATTCGGTGCCTATATAAACCGGAGGGTTTTAGTCCGTGGGACGAACAACAATCATACCATAGGCCAGCTTCTAGGGTTTAGCCTCTACGATCTCGTGGTAGATCTACTCTTGTACTACCCATATCATCAATATTAATCAAGCGGGGTAGGGTTTTACCTCCATCGAGAGGGCCCGAACCTGGGTAAAAACATCGTGTCCCTTGTCTCCTGTTGCCATCCGCCTAGACGCACAGTTCGGGACCCCCTACCCGAGATCTGCCGGTTTTGACACCGACATTGGTGCTTTCATTGGAAGTTCCTCTGTGTCGTCATCTTTAGGCCCGATGGCTCCTCCGATCGTCAATAACGATCCACTCCAGGGTGAGACTTTTCTCCCCGCACAGATCTTCGTATCCGGCGGCTTTGCACTGCGGGCCAATTAAGCAGCCATCTGGAGCAGATTGAAAGCTCGCCCGGCCATCAGTCAGATTTGGAAGTTTGAACTACGGTGGCGTCGCGGAGACTTGATCTTCGACGGGTTCGAGCCACAACCAAGCGTGCCGCACTGTCACGAGGGGCATGATCTAGCTCTGCCGCCGGACAGTGTCCTGGAGGCTGCACCGGTGTCCGCTCCGACCTTTAGATCGGAGCCGACTGCGCTGATCGAGGACAGGTGGCTGGACACCGCCTCGGGGGCTGCAATCTCTACGGCGATTGAGCCGTACACCTACCCCGTTCTTTGCGAAGCTCGTGACTCCAAGGTGCCGGACTCCTCTCCGGACTCCGAGCCCTCCGCGCCCCCGCTAATCGAATCCGATTGTGCGCCGATCATGGGATTCACTACCGCGGACATCTTTCAGCACCCGCCCTTTGGCGACATCCTGAATTCAATAAAGTCTCTCTCCTTATCAGGAGAGCCCTGGCCGGATTATGGTCAGGAAGGTTGGGATGCGGATGATGAAGAAATTCAAAGCCCACCCACCACCCACTTTGTAGCCACTGTCGATTATTTAACTGACATGCTCGACTTCGACTCCGAAGGCATCGACGGTATGAACGACGATGTAGGGGAGGAGCATGAACCAGCGCCTATAGGGCACTGGAGAACCACCTCATCTCACGATGTATACATGGTGGACACACCTAAAGGAACCGACGACGAGGAACAACGGGACGCTACGAAGGATCGCTCCATCGAAAAGCAGTCAAAATGGCGACGTAAGCGCCGCTCTAAGTCCCACCTCGACAAAGACAACAACCATACAGACCCAGCTATAGAGCAGGGTGAACCGGTGGACGACGAACATGCTATCGAGCAACCGTCCGAACAGGACAATCTGGATAAACAACCCGTCCCCGACAAAGATAACAGTCCAGTCGAACTCACGTCGGACAAGTTGCTAGAGCAGAAGAACCTCCACAAAAGGCTCGTCGCCACAGCACGTAGCCTGAAAAAGCAGAAGCGGAAGCTCAAAACAGCGGAAGATGCACTCAGAATCGGATGGAGCAAAATCTTGAATCATAGACAAATCTGGCGGCGATCGCCGAACAAAGAGAAACTACCAGCGAAAACTACTGCCCGAATTTGTGAGGAGGCCGTGAGCCCCACAATCAAAAAACAAGGAGGCCACCGGTCGGATGGGCGACCCCATGGCAAACAGAGAGCGGCAAACGGCGCGCGCACACAAGCCGCACGCGATCCGCTGAGATTCGCATCGAAAAGATGGCCCGATTAGATTTGTCTACGGGCCAAGAAAGCAAGCTCTAGTAAGCAAGGCAACACATCAATTATCCGAACATCACGGTACACCTAAATATAGGGTGCCGCACACTATGTTTCACCGATGAGGTGCTTTGGATCATGAATTTCCGGTGAGTTCAAGCCCGTAAACATAGAGGCATATGACGGAACAACAGACCCTGGAGTCTGGATTGAGGATTACATCCTCCATATACACATGGCTAGAGGAGATGATCTCCACGCCATCAAATACCTCCCACTCAAGCTTAAAGGACCAGCCCGACATTGGCTTAACAGCTTGCCAGCAGAGTCAATTGGTTGTTGGGAAGACCTGGAAGCCGCATTCCTCGACAATTTCCAAGGCACATATGTATGCGACCACGAACGCCGATGACCTAAGCCACATAATTCAGCAGCGGAGGAATCGGCCGGACAATTCTGGACACGGTTCCTAACCAAGAAAAATCAAATCGTCGATTGTCCGGATGCCGAGGCCCTTGCAGCCTTCAAACACAACATCCATAGCGAGTGGCTTGCCCGGCACCTAGGGCGGAAAAGCGAAATCCATGGCAGCCCTCACAACACTCATGACCCGCTTTTTGCGGCGGGAGAGGACAACTGGCTAGCTCGTAGTAACAAGATGACCAAGAGCCACAGTAATTCGGATACCAAGGACAGCGATGGCAGGTCGCGTCACAACAAGCACAAAGCGCCGCGTTAACGGCGATAATCTGAGGATACTGGCGGTCAATGCCGGATTCGGAGGCTCTAAACTTGGTCGTGAAAAAGCCATTTAAAACAAATACTCCGGGCCCATCCAATTTGGACCGAATACTCGATCGCTCGTGCGGATACATGGCACTTCGAAAGTTGCCAATCACACCAATGAGGATTGTTGGGTGTTCAAGAAAGCGAGCAAGTTAAATACGAAAACAATGGCATGGGGCTGCATAGCGATGACGAGGAGGCCCGGCCGCCCGAACAATAGAGGACAGAAGGGCTTCCCCGCAAGTGCGGACGGTGAACATGATATACGCAACCCACATACCCAAAAGGGAGCGGGCGTGCACTAAAGGGCGATATCTGGCGATGGAGCCAGTCGCCCCAAAGCTCAACCCGTGGTCTTCCTGCTCGATCACTTTTGATCGAAGGGACCACCCCAATAGCATCCGCCATGGCGGATTCGCCGCTTTTGTTCTAGACCCAATCATTGACGGATTTCACCTCACTAGAGTCCTAATGGACGGCGGCAGCAACTGAACCTGCTTTATCGGGATACGATTGCACAAAATGGGCATAGACCCATCAAGGATTAAACCCATGAAGACGACCTTCAAAGGCGTCATACCAGGTGTAGAGGCCAATCTGTGCAGGCTCGATTACACTTGAAGTGGTCTTGGATACCGGATAACTTCCGGGCGAGGAGTTAATCTTGACATAGTCCCGTTCATAGCGGCTATCATGTCTTTGCTCGGACGAACCACATTAGCAAAGTCAATGCGGTGCCGCTTTCGCATATCTCAAGCTCAAGATGCCAGGTCCTCGAGGAGTCATTACGGTCAATGGAAACACCGAACGCTCTCTCCGGACGGAGGAGCATACGGCGGCCCTCGCGGCGGAAGTGCAAAGCAGCATCTTAAGGCAATTCTCGAGTCCGGCGATTAAACGTCCGGACACCGTCAAGCACGCCCGGAGCAACCTACAACAAGACCGCCTGGCACGTTACGAGCACGCATAGCAATGCGGCCCAAGCCCCAGCCCTCGCGAAATCACGAAACCAGTATTACGCGTACATAATTACGCTCTGGAAATACCATGGGCATAGGAGAAGGGGTAGGACCACGGCATGCCCAGAATGCGGCTCAACCACACCAGGGGCTCCCGATTGTGTCATTCTTTTTTCTCTTCCTTTTTACTTTCAGGACTCCGTTCTCATGAAGCCCTGTCCGGCATTAGAATCGCCGAACACACGATGCAACAACCAGGGAAGCGTAGCTACGTCGAGTGTCGGGTGGTCTCTATTACGAGCAATATATCTGTTTTACACAACATCCATGACTTACCCTGGAGGGAGACATGTTAAAAAATCCCGTCCCTTGTTTATCGCCCGATTTGTATTGTTCTGCTCTTACAGCAGCCCTGTTGAATAAACAATATATAGCTTCTGCCGATTATTGATTTCCCGTTCTATATATATATATATATATATATATATATATATATATATATATATGCTCATTTATGACATTGTGTAACAAGACACTTTAGTACGGGCAATACACCAGGTGCTTATGTACCCCATAACTTGGTGTGATAAGTCCGAACACTTTCTAAGTCACGGCACCCGAACTTATAGCATTATATGCATCGGCTCCGAATCATGTCTTGGGTCAATAGTTGGGTTTGCCCGGCTCCCATGTTTTGGTACCTTACGTTTTGTTATATCGGCTAAGGTAGCACTGGGAGAACCACTGCGATTGTGCCCCGGTTGAGCTAGGTTAAGCACCTCAGTGGAGAAAGCTAAAACTGACCATCATGATAGAGGCGAGAGCGATTCGCTGTTCGAGAGGTTTTCGAGTCCCTAAAGACTTATGCCAATTAGAGTGAGGAGTCGACATTGTCCGGCCTAGGCGTGGATAGCGCCCCGAACTCGGTCTTCCGAATACCAGGGGCTTTGCCGAAATTTAAAATTATAGAATTCTATGGCTAAATGAGAGTGTTCAAGCATTATAGTCCGGTTTCCTTGTTCGTTGCGTTGAGCGCCTCCCTCGAAGGACCCAAGAATGGGAACAAGAGCGCTCAAGTTCATCCCGAACACCCCAGCACTCGTGGCATGGGGGCTGAAGCCAACGACTCGTCATCTCTCAAATTTAATACACGGCCGCATAGAAGGTAATATTTTAAATTAAAAAGTGTTGCTTAGCGCATATGAACAAGTTTTCAGCGTACAGGATAACAAATCCGAGTCTAATAAAAAATTATATCTTTGGAGCATTCATCCGCTATAAGGCAGGCACCCTTGGGCGCCCTCATAATACATTTCAGGCTTGCGATGCTCCTTCTTCGGTGGTGGTCCGTCCTTCACAAGCTTCTCATCGTCCATCCTGCCCCAGTGCACCTTAGCAAGGCAAGGCCCTCTGAGCACCTTCGATGCAGACGGAGCGCTTGATGACTTCAACCCATGGACATGCATCCACCAGCCGCCTCACCAGCCCAAAGTAGCTCCCAGGCATGGCTTCATTAGGCCACAGCCAAACTATGAGGCCCCTCATGGCCTGTTCAGCCACCTTATGGAGCTCGACCAGCTGCTTCAACTAGTCGCTTAAGGGCACCGGGTGTCCGGCCTCAGCATACTGAGACCAGAACACCTTCTCCGTCGAGCTTCCCTCCTCGGCTCGGTAGAATGCGGCATCAGCCACACCGCAGGCAGATCTGTGAATGCTCTGGAGAGCTCCGGATTCGGGTAAGTAACAGATAATTCACTTTCACATGCTTGCTTTGCATATAGAATGCCTTACCGCCACTATCTTCTTCATCGCCTCAATCTCCTGGAGGGCTTTTTGGGCTTGACCTTAGCGGCCTTGGCGCTCTCAAGGGCCGTGGCGAGCTCGGACTCCCGAGTCTTTGAGTCACGCTCCAAACTCTCGTGTTTTTCCACGAGAGCCTGGAGCTCTTGACGCACCTCCGCCACCAGCGCCTCCTGCTTTTCTCGCTAGGTGCGCTCCGTGGCCGCATTGCTTTCGGCCCGGGACACCGCCTCCTTTAGGGTCGCCACCTCGTTCGTGGCCCCTGCAATATTCATGTTATTCCTGTCATTTTTTGCAAACACATCTTTTAAATACTCCCATAAGGTATTACTTACCTTCCTTGTCCTCGAGCTGCTTTTTGGCAAGTCCGAGCTCGTTCTCGGACTGCTCGAGGCTCGCTTCAATGCACCAACCTCCATGATCGGTGTGGCGGAGGTCGCATGCAGCCTGCATTCCCATATTGACATACTTATGTTAGACTCCTGCGTATATCTTTTAGATCCTCGGTTCGGCTTTTTCTTTCCGAACACCAAACTGAGCATCGAGGGCTCTTGTCTATGCGGTAATATTTTTATATATCTTAAATACATACCTCGAGCTGTTAGAAGGCTGGCACGAGCTTGATCAGCCCGCTCTTGGCAGACTGAACCTTCTGGATCACCACACTCATAACAGTGCGGTGCTCCTCGTCGATGGAAGCGTCGTTAAGCGCCTCCATCAAATCATCCGGTGCCTCCGGTTGGACGGAGGTCACCGGCGTCGCATCTTGCCCTTCTTACGAAGGGGTCGCCTGTCGGACTCCGGAACCACTGAAGGTTCCGATGCGAGTCCGCGCAGGTCGGACTTGAAGCCCTTCGGGGTTTTATCCCCTTTGAGCCCGGATTTCGGGAGGTCGCCTTGCGGCGCCTCCATAGCCACCTCCTCCTGGCTGGGCCCCTTTTGGGACTCCTGTTGGGGAACGTTGCAGAAAATTAAAATTTTTCCTACGGTTTCACCAAGATCCATCTATGAGTTCATCTAAGCAACGAGTCATGAGAGAGAGATTGCATCTACATACCACTTGTAGATCGCGTGCGGAAGCGTTCATTAGAACGTGGATGATGGAGTCGTACTCGCCGTGATCCAAATCATCGATGACCGAGTGCGAGCGGACGACACCTCCGCGTTCAACACACGCACGGAGCGGATGGCGTCTCCTCCTTCTTGATCCAGCAAGGGAAAGGAGAGGTTGAGGAAGATGGTTCCAAAGAGCAGACGACGACGTGGTGTTGGTGGAGAAGCGATTCTCGGCAGGCTTCGCCAAGCACGTGACGGAGGAGGAGAGGTGTAGCAGGGGAGAGGAGGCGCCAGAACTTTAGGTGCGGCTGCCCCTCCCTCCCTTTATATAGGCCCCCTGGGGGGGCGCCGGCCCTGGAGATCCAATCTCCCAAGGGGGGCGGCGGCCAAGGGTGGAGTGCCCCCCAAGGCAAGTGGGGCGCCCACCCTAAGCGTTTCAACCCTAGGCGCGGGCTGGACCAAGGGGGGCGCACCAGCCCACTATGGGCTGGTTCCCCTCCCCACTTCAGCCCATGGGGCCCTCCGGGATGGGTGGCCCCACCCGGTGGACCCCGGGACCCTTCCGGTGGTCCCGGTACAATACCGGGTGACCCCGAAACTTTCCCGATGGCCGAAACAACACTTCCTATATATAATTCTTTACCTCCGGACCATTTCGGAACTCCTCGTGACGTCCGGGATCTCATCCGGGACTCCGAACAACATTCGGTTTACTGCATACTCATATTCATACAACCCTGTGACCCTTAAGTGTGTAGACCCTACGGGTTCGGGAGACACGTAGACATGACCTAGACGGCTCTCGAGCAATAACCAACAGAGGGATCTGGATACCCATGTTTGCTCCCACATGCTCCTCGATGATCTCATCGGATGAACCACGATGTCGAGGATTCAAACAACCCCGTATACAATTCCCTTTGTCAATCGGTATGTTACTTGCCCGAGATTCGATCGTCGGTATCCCAATACCTCGTTCAATCTTGTTACCGACAAGTCACTTTAATCGTACCGTAATGCATGATCCCGTGACCAGACACTTGGTCACTTTGAGCTCATTATGATGATGCACTACCGAGTGGCCCCAGTGATACCTCTCCGTAATACTGAGTGACAAATCGCAGTCTCGATCCGTGTCAACCCAACAGACACTTTCGGAGATACCTGTAGTGTACCTTTATAGTCACCCAGTTACGTTGTGACGTTTGGTACACCCAAAGCACTCCTACGGTATCCGAGAGTTACACGATCTCATGGTCTAAGGAAAAGATACTTGACATTGGAAAAGCTCTAGCAAAACGAACTACACGATCTTGTGCTATGCTTAGGATTGGGTCTTGTCCATCACATCATTCTCCTAATGATGTGATCCCGTTATCAACGACATCCAATGTCCATAGTCGTGAAACCATGACTATCTATTGATCAACGAGCTAGTCAACTAGAGGCTCACTAGGGACATATTGTGGTCTATGTATTCACACGTGTATTACGATTTCCGGATAATACAATTATAGCATGAATAAAAGACAATTATCACGAACAAGGAAATATAATAATAATCCTTTTATTATTGCCTCTAGGGCATATTTCCAACAGTCTCCCACTTGCACTAGAGTCAATAATCTAGTTACATTGTGATGAACCGAACACCCATAGAGTTCTGGTGTTGATTATGTTTTTCTCGCGGAAGAGGTTTAGTCAACGGATCTGCGACATTCAGATCTGTTTGCACTTTGCAAATTTCTATGTTTCCATCTTGAACATTTTCACGGATGGAGTTGAAGCGACGCTTGATGTGCCTGGTCTTCTTGTGAAACCTGGGCTCCTTGGCAAGTGCAATAGCTCCGGTGTTGTCACGCAGAAGAGTTTGATCGGCCCCGACGCATTGGGTATGACTCCTAGGTCGGTGATGAACTACTTCACCCAAATTGCTTCATGCGCTGCCTCCGAGGCTGCCATGTACTCCGCTTCACATGTAGATCCCGCCACGGCGCTTTCTGCTTGCAGCTGCACCAGCTTGCTCCACCATTCAACATATACACGTATCCGGTTTGTGACTTAGAGTCATCCGGATCTGTGTCGAAGCTAAGCGTCGGCGTAACCCTTCTGACGAGCTCTTCGTCACCTCCATAAACGAGAAACATGTCCTTTGTCCTTTTCAGGTACTTCAGAGACCGCTGTCCAGTGTTCCTTGCCGGGATTACTTTGGTACCTTCCTACCAAACTTACGGCAAGGTTTACATCAGGTCTGGTACATAGCATGGCATACATAATAGATCCTATGGCCGAGGCATAGGGGATGACGCTCATCTCTTCTTTATCTTTTGCCGTGGTCGGGTATTGAGCCGAGCTCAATCTCACACCTTGCAGTACAGGCAAGAACCCTTTCTTGGACTGATCCATTTTAAACTTCTTCAAAATCTTATCAAGGTATGTGCTTTGTGAAAGACCTATGAGGCGTCTCGATCTATCTCTATAGATCTTGATGCCTAATATATAAGCAGCTTCTCCAAGGTCCTTCATTGAAAAACTTTTATTCAAGTAGGCCTTAATGCTGTCCAAGAGTTCTATATCATTTCCCATCAAAAGTATGTCATCTACATATAATATGAGAAATGCTACGGAGCTCCCACTCATTTTCTTGTAAACGCAGGCTTCTCCATAAGTCTGCATAAACCCAAACGCTTTGATCATCTCATCAAAGCGAATGTTCCAACTCCGAGATGCTTGCACCAGCCCATAAATGGATCTCTGGAGCTTGCATACCTTGTTAGCATTCTTAGGGTCGACAAAACCTTTCGGCTGCATCATATACAACTCTTCCTTAAGATAACCGTTAAGGAATGCCGTTTTGACGTCCATCTGCCATATCTCATAATCATAGTATGCGGCAATTGCTAACATGATTCGGACGGACTTAAGCTTCGCTACGGGAGAGAAAGTCTCATCATAGTCAATTCCTTGAACTTGCCGATAACCCTTAGCGACAAGTTGAGCTTTATAGATGGTGACATTACCATCTGCGTCCGTCTTCTTCTTAAAGATCCATTTGTTTTCTATCGCTCGCCGATCATCGGGCAAGTCTGTCAAAGTCCATACTTTGTTTTCATACATGGATCCTATCTAGGATTGCATGGCTTCAAGCCATTTGTTGGAATCTGGGCCCGCCATCGCTTCTTCATAGTTCGAAGGTTCACCGTTGTCTAACAACATGATTTCCAGGACAGGGTTGCCATACCACTCTGGTGTGGAACGTGTCCTTGTGGACCCTCTGATTCAAGAGCAACTTGATCCGAAGTACCTTGATCATCATCATTAATTTCCTCTCCAGTAGGTGTAGGCACCATAGGAACATTTTCCTGAGCTGCACTACTTTCCGGTTCAAGAGGTAATACTTCATCGAGTTCTACTTTCCTCCCACTCACTCCTTTCGAGAGAAACTCTTTTTCCAGAAAGGATCCGTTCTTGGCAACAAAGATCTTGCCTTCGGATCTAAGGTAGAAGGTATACCCAATGGTTTCCTTAGGGTATCCTATGAAGACGCATTTTTCCGACTTGGGTTCGAGCTTTTCAGGTTGAAGTTTCTTGACATAAGCATCTCATCCCCAAACTTTTAGAAACGACAGCTTAGGTTTCTTCCCAAACCATAATTCATACGGAGTCGTCTCAACGGATTTAGACGGTGCCCTATTTAAAGTGAATGTAGCTGTCTCTAGAGCGTATCCCCAAAATGATAGCGGTAAATTTGTAAGAGACATCATAGATCGCACCATATCCAATAGAGTGCGATTACGACGTTCGGACACACCGTTACGCTGAGGTGTTCCAGGCGGCGTGAGTTGTGAAACGATTCCACATTTCCTTAAGTGTGTACCAAATTCGTGACTTAAATATTCTCCTCCACGATCTGATCGTAAGAACTTTATTTTTCGGTCACGTTGATTCTCTACCTCATTCTGAAATTCCTTGAACTTTTCAAAGGTCTCAGACTTGTGTTTCATCAAGTAGATATACCCATATCTACTCAAGTCATCAGTGAGAGTGAGAACATAACGATATCCTCCGCGAGCCTCAGCGCTCATTGGACCGCACACATCGGTATGTATGATTTCCAATAAGTTGGTTGCTCGCTCCATTGTTCCGGAGAACGGAGTCTTGGTCATTTTGCCCATAAGGCATGGTTCGCATGTGTCAAATGATTCATAATCGAGAGACTCTAAAAGTCCATCGTAATGGAGCTTCTTCATGCGCTTGACACCAATGTGACCAAGGCGGCGATTACCACAAGTATGTGGGACTATCATTATCAACTTTACATCTTTTGGCATTCACACTATGAATATGTGTAATATTACGTTCGAGATTCATTAAGAATAAACCATTGACCATCGGAGCATGACCATAAAACATATCTCTCATATAAATAGAACAACCATTATTCTCGGATTTAAATGAGTAGCCATCTCGCATTAAACGAGATCCCGATACAATGTTCATGCTCAAACTTGGCACTAAATAACAATTATTGAGGTTTAAAACTAATCCCGTAGGTAAATGTAGAGGTAGCGTGCGGCGCCGATCACATCGACCTTGGAACCATTCCCGACGCCGCATCGTCACCTCGTCGTTCGCCAGCCTCCGTTTATTCCGCAGCTCTGCTATGAGTTACAAATATGAGCAACGACACGGTATCAAATACCGGGAGTTACTACGAGTCTTGGTAAGGTACACATCAATTACATGTATATCAAATATACCTTTAGTGTTGCCGGCCTTCTTGTCCGCTATGTATTTGGGGCAGTTCCGCTTCGATGGCCCTTCCCTTTGCAATAAAAGCACTCTGTCTCAGGTTTGGGTCCATTCTTTGACTTCTTCCGGCAACTTGCTTACCGGGCGCGGCAACATCCTTGCCGTCCTTCTTGAAGTTCTTCTTACCCTTGCCCTTTTTGAACTTAGTGGTTTTATTAACCATCAACACTTGATGTTCTTTCTTGATTTCAACCTCTGCTGACTTCAGTATTGAGAATACTTCGGGAATGGTCTTCACCATCCCCTGAATATTGTAGTTCATCACGAAGCTCTTGTAGCTTGTTGGGAGCGACTGAAGGATTCTGTCAATGACCGCCTCGTCCGGGAGGTTAATATTCAATTGGGACAGGTGGTTGTGCAACCCAGACATTTTGAGTATGTGCTCACTGACAGAACTGTTTTCCTCCATCTTACAACTATAGAACTTGTCGGAGACTTCATATCTCTCGACCCGGGCATGAGCTTGGAAAACCATTTTCAGCTCCTCGAACATCTCATATGCTCCGTGTTGCTCAAAATCGCTTTTGGAGCCCCGGTTGTAAGTCAGTAAAGCATGCCGCCTTGAGCGAGGGAGTAATCATCAGCACGAGACTGCCAAGCATTCATAATGTCTTGGTTCTCTGGGATGGGTGCATCACTAGCGGTGCTTCTAGGACATATTGTTTCTTGGCTGCTATGAGGATGATCCTTAGGTTCCGGACCCAGTCCGAATAGTTGCTGCCATCGTCTTTCAGCTTGGTTTTCTCTAGGAATGCGTTGAAGTTCATGGTGACATGAGCGTTGGCCATTTGATCTACAAGACATTTTGCAAAGATTTTAGACTAATGTTCATGATAATTAAGTTCATCTAATCAAATTATTTAATGAACTCCCACTCAGATTTGACATCCCTCTAGTCATCTAAGTGTTACACGATCCGAGTCGACTAGGCCATGTCCGATCATCACGTGAGACGGACTAGTCATCGTCGGTGAACATCTCCATGTTGATCGTATCTTCCATACGACTCATGTTCGACCTTTCGGTCTCTTGTGTTCCGAGGCCATGTCTGTACATGCTAGGCTCGTCAAGTTAACCTAAGTGTATTGCATGTTTAAAACTGTCTTACACCCGTTGTATGTGAACGTAAGGATCTATCACACCCGATCATCACGTGGTGCTTGAAACGCATTTAACTTTAGCAACGGTGCACGCTTAGGGAGAACACTTTCTTGAAATTGTTATGAGGATCGTCTTATTTACTACCCTCGTTCTAAGTAAACAAGATGCATAAACATAATAAACATCACATGCAATTATATATAGTAGTGACATGATATGGCCAAGATCATATAGCTCCTTTGATCTCCATCTTCGGAGCTCCATGATCATCTTGTCACTGGCATGACACCATGATCTCCATCATCATGATCTCCATCATCATGATCTCCATCATCATGATCTCCATCATCATGTCTCCATGAAGTTGCTTGCCAACTATTACTTCTACTACTATGGCTAACGCGTTTAGCAATAAAGTAAAGTAATTTACATGGCGTTCTTCAATGACACGCAGGTCATACAAAAAATAAAGACAACTCCTATGGCTCCTGCCGGTTATCATACTCATCGACATGCAAGTCGTAATTCCTATTACAAGAACATGATCTCATACATCACAATATATCATTCATCATTCATCAGAACTTCTGGCCATATCACATCACATGACAATTGCTGCAAAAACAAGTTAGACATCCTCTAATTGTTGTTGCATCTTTTACGTGGCTGCAATTGGGTTCTAGCAAGAACGTTTTCTTACCTACGAATAACCACAACGTGATTTTGTCAACTTCTATTTACCCTTCATAAGGACCCTTTTCATCGAATCCGCTCCAACTAAAGTGGGAGAGACAGACACCGCCAGCCACCTTATGCAACTAGTGCATGTCGATTCGGTGGAACCGGTCTCACGTAAGCGTCGTGTAAGGTTGGTCGGGCCGCTTCATCCCACAATACCGCTGAAGCAAGATAAGACTAGTAGCGGCAAGCAAGTTGACAAGATCTACGCCCACAACAAAATTGTGTTCTACTCGTGCAATAGAGAACTACGCATAGACCTAGCTCATGATGCCTTTGTAGGGGAACGTTGCGAGAAAATTAAATTTTTCCTACGGTTTCACCAAGATCCATCTATGAGTTCATCTAAGCAACGAGTCATGAGAGAGAGATTGCATCTACATACCACTTGTAGATCGGCGTGCGAAGCGTTCACTAGAACGTGGATGATGGATTCGTACTCGCCGTGATCCAAATCACCGATGACCGAGTGCGAGCAGACGGCACCTCCGTGTTCAACACACGTGCGGAGCGGATGACGTCTCCTCCTTCTTGATCCAGCAAGGGAAAGGAGAGGTTGAGGAAGATGGTTCCAGCAGCGGACGACGGCGTGGTGTTGGTGGAGAAGCGATACTCGGCGAGCTTCGCCAAGAACGTGTGGAGGAGGAGAGGTGTAGCGGGGAGAGGGAGGCGCGGAACTTTGGGGTGCGGCTGCCCCTCCCTCCCTTTATATAGTCCCCAGGGGGCGCCTGCCCTTGGAGATCCAATCTCCCAAAGGCGGCGGCCAAGGGTGGAGTGCCCCCAAGGCAAGTGGGCGCCCCCCACCTAGCTGTTTCAACCCTAGGCGCGGGGTGGGCCAAGGCGCACCAGCCCACTATGGGCTGGTTCCCTCCCACTTCAGCCCATGGGGCCCTCCGGGATGGGTGGCCCCAACCGGTGGACCCCGGGACCCTTCCGGTGGTCCCGGTACAATCTCGGTGACCCCCGAAACTGTCCCGAGGGCCGAAACTACACTTCCTATATATAATTCTTCACCTCCGGACCAGTCCGGAACTCCTCGTGACGTCCGGGATCTCATCCGACTCGAACAACATTCGGTTTACTGCATACTCATATTCATACAACCCTAAGCGTCACCGAACCTTAAGTGTGTAGACCCTACGGGTTCGGGAGACACGTAGACATGACCGAGACGGCTCTCGGCCAATAACCAACAGCGGGATCTGGATACCCATGTTGGCTCCCACATGCTCCTCGATGATCTCATCGGATGAACCACGATGTCGAGGATTCAAACAACCCCGCATACAATTCCCTTTGTCAATCGGTATGTTACTTGCCCGAGATTCGATCGTCGGTATCCCAATACCTCGTTCAATCTCGTTACCGACAAGTCACTTTACTCGTACCGTAATGCATGATCCTGTGACCATACACTTGGTCACTTTGAGCTCATTATGATGATGCACTACCGAGTGGGCCCAGTGATACCTCTCCGTGTCTGGAGTGACAAATCCTAGTCTCGATCCGTGTCAACCCAATGACACTTTTGGAGATACCTGTAGTGTACCTTTATAGTCACCCGATTCGTTGTGACGTTTGGTACACCCAAAGCACTCCTACGGTATCCGGAGTTACACGATCTCATGGTCTAAGGAAAAGATACTTGACATTGGAAAAGCTCTAGCAAAACGAACTACACAATCTTGTGCTATGCTTAGGATTGGGTCTTGTCCATCACATCATTCTCCTAATGATGTGATCCCGTCATCAGCGACATCCAATGTCCATAGTCAAGAAACCATGACTATCTATTGATCAACGAGCTAGTCAACTAGAGGCTCACTAGGGACATATTGTGGTCTATGTATTCACATGTGTATTATGATTTCCGGATAATACAATTATAGCATGAATAAAAGACAATTATCACGAACAAGGAAATATAATAATAATCCTTTTATTATTACCTCTAGGGCATATTTCAACAACTCCACCCCGGCGTCATCTGCGGCGGGAGGAGACGAGGTGGTCGGAAGTGAGGTGCTATTCACCTCCGACGAATCCAGGGAGCCGCTCGACGAATCGTCGAGCCCATCCTTGGGCGGGCTGCATGGTTATATCCAGCGTTATAGGATGTTGTGCGACAAATGAAACGCCACGAGTTATTCTGGTGTCCGGACACTTACAAATTTCGCCGGGGGCTTGGTCCTTGGAGCCCACCCCTCTTCGCCGTCGTCGGCATTGGCGGTGTAGTCCGGAGGAAGGGTCCTTCCCTTCTTGGACCCTTTGGCCTCCCCGGTGGGGGCGGCCTTCCTTTTCTTCTCTCCCGTGGAGAGGCCTCTTCCTCCTCCTCATCTTCGCGGGAGGAGTCCGCCTCGGCGTCATCGGACGATGAGTCCGATAACACTGGCGCCGAACTCCTTCAAGTTCCCGTGGCCTTCTTCTTGGCCTTCTTTTCCGCACCACGTGAGGTGCGGAACCAAGCTGCCGTCAATTGGGCATCCGCTAGGTCTTACGGCAAGGGAGCGGACGATCGATCTGTCTGGGCGTCTTCAGCCGATCTGTCAAAGGTGAGGGAGTTTTAGATCCCGCATAGAGTCAAACTATGAAAAAGAGTCCCGTAAATGGTAAAATAACTTACCTCGCTGGCTTGATCTTTGCGAGCTGAATCCATGATCTTCCGTCACGGATGCGGGAGCTTCGGCGCCCTTGAACAGCACCTTCCGAGCGTCTTCGTACATAGTGTCGAAGAGCCGGTTCAGAATTGATCTTTGTGCGGATCAAACTCCCACAAATTGAAGTCCCATTGCTGGCATGGGAGAATCCGGTGGATGAGTATCACCTGGATTACGTTGACAAGCTTGAGATTCTTGTCCACCAGGTTTCGGACGCAGGTTTGGAGTCCGGCCAGCTCTTCCAAATTACCCTTACCCCAGGTTTCGGACACAGGTTTGAAGCCCGTCTCTTTCCATGAGGTGAGCCGTGTGGGGAAGCCAGATCGGAATTCGGGGGCCGCCGCCCATTGAGAGTCGCGTGGCTCGGTGATATATAACCACCCCGATTGCCACCCCTTTATGGTCTCCACAAAGGAGCCCTCGGGCCATAGGACGTTGGCCATCCTGCCCACCATGGCGCCTCCGCACTCCGCTTGGCGGCCACCCACTACCTTCGGCTTGACATTGAAGGTCTTGAGTCATAAGCGAAGTGGGGCTGGAATCTTGAGAGGAAGGCCTCGCACACGACGATAAACGCCAGGATGTTGAGGATGAAATTCGGGGCCAGATCATGGAAATCTAGGCCGTAGTAGAACATGAGCCCCTGGACGAATGGGTGAAGTGGAAACCCTAGTACGCAGAGGAAGTGGGGAAGGAACACCACCCTCTCATGGGGCCTGGGGGTGGGGATGAGCTGCCCCTCGTTTGGGAGCCTATGTGCGATGTCGCTGGACAAGTATCCGGCTTTCCGCAGCTTTTTGATGTGCCCCTCCGTGCACTACAGAAATATGTCAACTTATGACCTTCTGTCAGTGACCCTGGAAGAATTGGTCATAGCTTTATGACCATTTGAGACCAATTGGTCAAAAGCTGTTCGAGGGGCTCCAAACCCTAAACCATTGCGACCATTTTGGTCAGAAAGGTCATAATTTCCTTACATGAAATGGTCATAAAGCTGCTAGTCCGCTGCCTTATTTCTAGTTGTTAACGACCAATATAGATGGTCATAGCCTTGTAAATTGTGGTGGGTTGCTATGACTAGGCGCCACCTCATCAGTTTTGCCTATGTGTCATGTCCATGTGGCAGTTTTGCCCTAGGTTGTGAAGCAACCTATATTTCTGTCATTCCCAAAATTCCCAAAAAATCTCATAAATTCTTTGGGTCATATCTTCGTCAAATATGTAAAAACCTTCCTTGCCAAGTTCAAAATAATTCAAAAATATTCATTTTCCTATTACATTCGTAGTAACAGTTTGTGAAGGAAGTACCACTTTGGCATGTCCAAATAGTATCCATTTTCTACAGTACTTTCCTATGCCCAAATAACCATCCTCCACCAAATGCCAGCTCAATCCATTCATTATTTTGAGCCGAGCTTCAACATTAAATGAAGTTATGTACAGTGTGGTAGTTTGCAAAGCAAGTACCACCTAGGCTCCTCCTTTTGAGCTGAAAATTTGTGAAGATGGTCTTCTTAGTAACTGATCATCCTCAGCCAAAACTCACACCCATTAGCCATGTACATTTCCCGTACCGCTAATCAAACACTTGGATGCTAATTCATGTTTGAGCATCGGTTGGTCTCCTCGTGAGAATCTTATGTTGTAATTTTCTTCCTAGCACCAACCTGGGGAGTGCCCAACCCACTAGACATGCCTAGGCCGCCCAGAACACATGGCAACGCCAGTCACGCTGGTGGCCACGCTGGCGGGCATGCGAAGTTCACGCAGCTCTAGAGTTGGGGCCCTCGGCCACCGCCCAAACCTCGACGTATCGCCACCAAACCATGTATTTATGATTAAATAGGTCCTTATGTAACTAGAAATGATTTTTGGAAAAATAAATATCAAACTATGAGGCAGTCATTGCAGTTCAAATTTGACCCGCTTCCAAATTAATCGTGGAAATTTGTCTTTTTCACGAGAGGTGGATCAAAACTTTTACACCCAACCATTTTGTCAATTGTGCATTAATATGGCCTAGTATTTTATAAAATGATTTGGTCCAATTTTGCAACAATTATTTGGTAGTTCCTTCACAAAAAACCTCCTTTCGCACTCGAAAAATGGAAAATGGTTTTTTAAGTCCAACGAAAATGAAAACTTCCTTAGGCAACATTGTTTTCCATTCCAATATGCACCCTTGTGCACAATATGATATCATTTGAACAAACTATGCCATGAATGTGGCCATAAGATTGATCATTTGGCTTGTAAGCCATGAATCTTCAGAGATGATAGCTCATTTACGAGAACACTTTTTAAAATAATTGCCGTATTACAAGTTTGTTATTTTCCTGGGAACTTGGCCACATATAATGACACAATGCGAAGGTTTCCCAATTTTTGTTTTTTGAATTTTTTATGCCGCTTTCAAAATGCGGTGAAAAGGGCGGGAATGACCGTTCTAGCTAGTGGTTGAATTTTGGAATTTTTTGGTGTTTCTCTGATTAAGTAGGTCCTTATGTAACTAGAAATGATTTTTGGAAAAATAAATAGCAAACTATGAGGCAGCTGCAGTTCAAATTTGACCCGCTTCCAGCTGAATCGGTGGAAATTTGTCTTTTTCACGAGAGGTGGATCAAAACTTTTTACACCCAACCATTTTGTCAATTGTGCATTAAATATGTCCTAGTATTTTATAAAAATGATTTGGTCCAATTTTGCAACAATTATTCGCTAGTTCCTTCACAACACAACCCCCTTCCGGGCACTCGAAAAATGGAAAATGGTTTTTTCGTTCAACGAAAATGAAAACTTCCTTAGGCAACATTGTTTGCCATTCCAATATGCACCCTTGTGCACAATATGAGATCATTTGAACAAACTATGCCATGAATGTGGCCATAAGATTGATCATTTGGGTTGTAAGCCATGAATCTCCACACGTGATAGCTCGTTTCTGAGAACACTTTTTTAAAATAATTGCCGTATTACAAGTTTGTTATTTTTCACAGGAACTTGGCCACATATAATGACACAATGCGGAGGTTTCCCAATTTTTGATTTTTTGGAATTTTTATGCCCGTTTCAAAATGCGGTCAAAGCAGCGGGAATGACCGTTCCTAGCTAGTGGTTGAATCTTTGAATTTTTTGGCGTTTCTCTGATTAAATAGGTACTTATGTACCTAGAAATGATTTTGGAAAAATAAATAACAAACTATGAGGCACCTACAGTTCAAATTTGACCCGCTTCCAAATTTGAATCGGGAATTTGTCTTTTCACCGAAGGTGGATCAAAACTTTTGACACCCAACCATTTTGTCAATTGTGCATTAAATATGGCCTAGTATTTTAGAAAAATGATTTGGTCCGATTTTGCAACAATTATTTGGGAGGTCCTTCACAAAATACCTCCTTTTGGGCACTCGAAAAATGAAAAATGTTTATTTTTGCAAAAAAAAAAACTCATTTCTCACTACACCTTTTTGAAGATATTTATCTTTTTTCATGTTTGTTATTTTTTTTCTGAAAACTCGTTCACATTTTGGTGAAACAATGAGAAGGTTTTCTATTTTCTTTTTGAATTTCTCAGGTCATAAAATAGCTGTCATGACTTTAACATATTATTTTTAAACAACTATGACCAATTTAGATGGTCATAGCATCATACTGCATTCTGATTGGTGCAGAGACCCTTCACGCGGATCGTGCATCATACGCCGTCGGATGCTCGTGGATCCAACGGCTGTCCACACCAACCCCGAAACCCTAGCTGGTCATTTTCCATCCACCCCCCGCCTCCTTTCTTTCCCACCCCTACACCAACCCATCCATCTCCTCGCTGCCTCCTCCCTTCCAGATCTCCTCGCTGCCCGACGGAGAGAGAGAGAGAGAGAGCTGCCTCCTCCCTTCCAGATCGCCGCCGTCCATGGCCTCCCGCACGCCCTACTCCTCTCACCCCTCCCCTTCCCTCACCCAACCAAACCGCACGTCCATGGCCACATCCCAGCTCGATCTCATTTTCTGCGGGTCCTACAGTTGGCGGCGACGGGCGTCGGCGCCGGGTGCCTCGCCCCAGCGTCACTTCTTGTGGCCTGATCCGGCGGCGGCGGCGGCATCCGCTGCGTCGTCCGCCGCTGACTCGGCGCCATCGCGCGAGGCCGCTTCGTCGTCGAGCTCAGCGAGGAGGGCCCGCCCGTCATGTCCGACTTCCTCGCCGCCCGCCGCCCTTTGCCCGATCGGCTGGCCCCGACGCAGCCGAGACGGACTTCGTGAAGGCGCCTGGACTCGGCGCTGTTCCGGCGGTGGCTGGAGAACCTGCAGGCGGAGAAGGGCCTGCTCGCCCACGGGAAGCTCAGCCTCCGGCAGATCCTCATCCAGGTGCGGTCCTAGTGCTTCCCCCCATCCAAGGGCCTGCTCGCCCACGGGAAGCTCAGCCTCCGGCAGATCCTCATCCAGGTGCGGTCCTAGGCTTGGCCCCGCCCGTCGATAGACTCCGCTGCTCCATCTGTACATAATTACATTTGTGTTCGTTGTAGTGGTAATTATGGCTTTAATAGTTATTGAAGACTGCACCTGTAAATCTAGATCTACTTGGATCCTGGTGGCTTCTTTTGCCAAGCAATATCATGTGCTTATTAGTTGCAAGCTGTATTGGTTTGCTCTGCTGCCATGTTAATTCTGCAACATATTTGGTTTTGTCTGATTAAAAAATTGGTCATGCTCACGAGCAGTATATATGCACTTGGTTGGTTCGTTGTTGGCAGTTTAGCTACACAAACTGACTGACATTGCACAATAAAATGTAGCAGATTTGCTAGCAATCCTTCTTTCTCTCGTATAGAAGTACATGCTATCTAACGTGAGCAAAATCATTGCGTAACTACAGGTACATCATATGACTAATTTACACGAATCATCGATACTCGACCCCATGCATTCAGTTTGAACTTGAAACTAATTAACTGTGAAACTAACGGACTAGTAGCTTCTCGGCTTCCAGTTTACAACTTCTAGGATATTAATCATTCATTCTCAAGTTCTTTCTTTGGCAGCTACAAGTCGCCTTTTCTGGAATTTTCATGTTCTTTTTTTGTGTGTATATGCCTTCCTCTTCGATTTCGAGCTTGTGATTGAGGTCAATTGATGGTGGTGGTTGTGCGATGCAGATGTTCGGGATGGTGGAGAAGGAGATGGAGTACCGGGTCGAGCTTTTCAACCGGTGAGTGATGAGCCTTCTAGCTGTCAGACTACCATCACCCACCACCAGGTGGGGCTTGTGAGATCATATCGCTTGTAGGATCAGATCGCTGGTTGATGCAATGAATTGTGGTTATTGCGGGCAAATTTGGGGCTGAGGAAAGAAGGCGAGGATCAACTTCTCTACAGTGCAGTCGTTGGAACTTGAGGACAAGGTACGTAGCATCCCCATCTCCTCCCTCTCTTTCTCGCTTACAAATGCCGCTAAATTAAGGAATATTTGATGCAAATCCTGGCTGTGTAAGGAATTCAAGAGGGATTTGTATGAACAAGTCCATTTTTTAGTTAGTACCAAGCGAGAGAAGATGCAGTCCAGATTGGCCAATTTTCTTTGCTACCACATGGATCTCAGTATCTATGCAACCATCTTCCTCTTTGTTTGTGTTCGTTGTAGTGGTAATTATGGCTTTAATAGTTATTGAAGACTGCACTGTAAATCTAGATCTACTTGGATCCTGGTGGCTTCTTTTGCCAAGCAATATCATGTGCTTATTAGTTGCAAGCTGTATTGGTTTGCTCTGCTGCCATGTTAATTCTGCAACATATTTGGTTTTGTCTGATTAAAAAATTGGTCATGCTCACGAGCAATATATATGCACTTGGTTGGTTCGTTGTTGGCAGTTTAGCTACACAAACTGACTGACATTGCACAATAAAATGTAGCAGATTTTCTAGCAATCCTTCTTTCTCTCGTATAGAAGTACATGCTATCTAACGTGAGCAAAATCATTGTGTAACTACAGGTACATCATATGACTAATTTACACAGAATACTGATACTCGACCCCATGCATTTAGTTTCAGAACTTGAAACTAATTAACCCGTGAAACTAACGACTAGTAGCTTCTCGGCTTCCAGTTTACAACTTCTAGGATATTAATCATTCATTTTCAAGTTCTTCTTTGGCAGCTACAAGTCGCCTTTTACGGAATTTTCATGTTCTTTTTGTGTGTATATGCCTTCCTCTTGATTTCGAGCTTGTGATTGAGGTCAATTGATGGTGGTGGTTGTGCGATGCAGATGTTCAGGATGGTGGAGAAGGAGATGGAGTACCGGGTCGAGCTTTTCAACCGGTGAGTGATGAGCCTTCTAGCTGCTGTACTACCATCAGTCCACCACCTGGGTGGGGCTTGTGAGATCATATCGCTTGTAGGATCAGATCGCTGGTTGATGCAATGAATTGTGGTTATTGCAGGCAAATTTGGGGCTGAGGAAAGAAGACGAGGATCAACTTCTCTCTGGTGCAGTCGTTGGAACTTCGTGACAAGGTACGTAGCATCCCCATCTCCCTCCCTCTCTTTCTCTGCTTACAAATGCCGCTAAATTAAGGAATATTTGATGCAAATCCTGGCTGTGTAAGGAATTCAAGAGGGATTTGTATGAACAAGTCCAGTTTTTTTAGTTAGTACCAAACAGAGAAGATGAGGACCAGATTGGCCAATTTCTTTGCTACCACATGGATCTTTATCTATGCAACCATCTTCCTACTGTTTGTGTTGTTTGGATTGCAAGAAATTCAGCTTTGGGTGACCTGCACTTAGTTTAATTTCTTTGAATAATCAACCGTATTGTTTCTGTATTGTTTTTCTTTGTATTGTTTCTCACTCATGATTGATCTCTTGCCCGGTGAAGGTTTTCAAATGTTGAAGGAGGAGGACAATAGGAACTTCTGTGATGTCTTGTCATCTATTTTCTTTTCTTTGCTGTAGAATAGTTATGTTTGGCACTTGCTGGTTGGATGTAAAGATATGTACTGCTAGAATGAATGCATGTAAAGATATTTTGGGCTCCTGTAATGTTTCATCTTGCTTTGAAAATGTATCGGAACTGGCTAGGCCCAAGATAACTTGTAGTGTGATGTGTTGTAATGTCAATGGCATAATAAAAAAAGTTGGATTGGATCAATTATTTCGGCCCAGCCCAAGATATATTGAACAATTATTTTTGAGGGGAAAACTTGAGAGGCCCAGCAAAGAAATGGCCCAGAAAAAACAAGACCAAAAAAAATCTGTCAATAGGGATAGGCAAAGAAATTTAAAAGGCCGAATTACTGGGCCATGCCCATGTAGCTAGTGAAAATTAACAGAAATAAATATATATTGAAAAGGCCGAATTGTTGGGCTAGGCCCATGTAGAAAACCGAATTGGACCGGGCTGAATCTTGTGCCACGTCAGATTGCCACGCTGGATGCCTACGTGGCCTGGGGAGGTTGCTAGTGACCAAAACGCCACAGTAGACGTATTTTGGTCGTAAACGTCTTCGACCATTCCAGAAGAAAGGTCGCTATAGTCAGTTTACGACGCCCAGCTTTTGACCTTATGTTTTTGGTCACAAAAAGGTCATAAATGGAAATTTGTGACCTTTTAGTGACCAATAGTGGTGGTCATAAGTTGACATATTTCTTGTAGTGGTGATGGAGGAGGCCATCCACTTGCCTCCCGCTCCGGACATAGTTGGAGAAGGTTGAGGTGGGATGTGCGGACTTGGGCGCTGGAGCTCGAGTGCACGGAAATGGATAAGCAAAGAAGGAATAAGGCGTGTGTGAAAAAGCGGATCCTTATCCCCTTATATGGACGGACAAAGCTATGCGTCCCCACCGGCCTGATAAAACTCGCTTATCTCCCAAGCGCCGTAATCAATGGCGGTTGGGTTACCTACGCCCGTATTGATGAGAATCCCGGAATAAGGGGACACGATCTGCTTTGACAAGACGCGTGCCAAGGAAACCGCCTCGCTAACGCTACCGAGGTTGAGCAAGAAAAGCGATTCGAATAAAGGATTGGCCGTGGTGTGATGTCACCGCTGCGGGATACGTCGGCAGATTGAACTTGTGTAAATGTTATTCTCTCTACGGTGGTATGTGGAACTTATTTTGCAGAGCGGACACTATCCTTGTGTTCAAAATCTTCTATGAAGTATTGAAGGAGGAACCCGCCTTGCAATGCCGAAGACAATATGCGCGCGGACCGTCGTCATTGAAGCTGGTTCAGAGGCTCTTGAGGAGTCTGGATTAGGGGTGTCCGGATAGCCGGACTATGACCTTTGGCCGGACTTCTGGACTATGAAGATACGAGATTGAAGACTTCGTCCCGTGTCCGGATGGGACTTTCCTTGGCGTGGAAGGCAAGCTTGGCGATACGGATATGTAGATCTCCTACCATTATAACCGACTCTGTGTAACCCTAACCCTATTCGGTGCCTATATAAACCGGAGGGTTTTAGTCCGTAGGACGAACAACAACCATACCATAGGCTAGATTCTAGGGTTTAGCCTCTCTGATAAGGTGGTAGATCTACTCTTGTACTACCCATATCATCAATATTAATCAAGCAGGAGTAGGGTTTTACCTCCATCGAGAGGGCCCGAACCTGGGTAAAAACATCGTGTCCCTTGTCTCCTGTTACCATCCGCCTAGACGCACAGTTAGGGACCCCCTACCCGAGATCCGCCGGTTTTGACATCGACAGTGTCCGCTTCGGACCCAAATCAGATCCAGATTTGAGCCGAAAATGGGTCCGCGCGGACACAAAATAGAAATGGGTCTGCGTTGGGCCGTCATTTTTGTCCGCGTAGACCCAAACGGACATGGGCGGACGAAATGGATCGCCCCATTGGAGTTGCTATTATGTGTTGACCCCATTGAGTGTGTCGTACGGTTCGCCTTACCCAACGATACCTATGGTCTTTTCACTATTTTCTATTTGGTTTTAGGTTTTTAGCCGGTTCAAGTTAGTTTTCTGTGTCTATTTTTTTAAATGTATTACGAAAAGAAAATCAGAAATGAATAAAAGATGCATGCACTCTAGAAACCTCCATCTGTTTTAGATATCAACTTTGGTGATATCGAGAAGGCTCATACTAAGAGAGGGCGACGTTCTATTGTCGTGGCCGCTTAGAGTTAGTTGACACTTGAGGTGTCATTGTAATAAAAGTCCGCCTACCCACGGCGACAATTTCATCATGTACGTGATACTGTTCTCCTTAAATGATCCTGGCGCGATTCTGAAGTGACGGTTTTCGTTACGCCTGACTCAATCGGACGTCCACAACTATGTATGCCTGGGTTTTGCCGGTTGAAAGTACGTATGGATGTTTGTCACCTTTCGTTTACATCGGCCCAAACTCTAAAATGTAGAGCCTGACTTCGAGGGGATTGACTAATCACCTTCACCCCCCAATCCACTACTAACTTCACCCCTTAGCGTGGGGATTACCCATCCCTCGCCTCTCTTCCTGATGGCTCCTTCCACAAATAACAACGACACCCTGACGTGTCAATTATTGTTCCTTCTGGCACAAATGCGGGCCTTGGCATCCTCGTCAACTACCACCTTCGCGTGGACATCGCGCCATGGCATCCACCACGACGACCATTGTCTCCTTGTCACGGGCCGCCTCATGCACCGCAAAATCATCCTCCCTCTGCACAATGTCCTCATCCACCATCACCTCCTGAGCTATGTATGCAGCAGTGGTAGGGGCGAAAAAGTGTGCTTGAACTGATGTGGGATGAATGGTTTGGTACCAAATGGGTTGTTTGTCATTTTAAATCGGGGTGCTTGCTATTATGGGCAATGTGGCATATTTGTAATAAGATTACTAAGGTTGTTTCCCCTAGTCACCTGGCTGATTGTATTTTCAAATACATTCTATTTCCACAACTGTAGGAGCCTTTGGGAAAACAATGGCACCGTGATGCCATGCAGCTGGCGCTGATCAAGCTTAGACAGACCAACCGTCAAGCCAGGACCTAGGAACATGACTCCCAAGGCTCTCGTCTTTCGAGCGAGCCTGTGTGCTCTTGTGTTCAGCCATGAGCCTTCTATCAAACTATCTTACCTAAAAGGAGGGAGTCAGCCAATAAGGGGGAATCTAGAGAGCACACGCATCGCTTGCACGGTACAAAAATAAATGCACTTTAGTTGATTATTTAAGTTATGAAATTTGCAAAACATTTAACTTTAATAATGATATGTGCAAATCCTTTTTCTGGTAAATTCGATAAAAATTATATGAATAAACCACATTGCATTACACAAATAAACCGCATTAAAAGAGTAATACACTAATGTGCTATTTATCAATTACCGTTCCTCATCATCTCGAAAAGAATACGACCATGATATAGTCTAAGATGCTCACATGTACGGACACACACCGTACCTCTATGCGCTCCTCCGAGATGGTGAGCCAACAGAACATCTTAAGATTTGACTCCACCACATCCGGATTCTCGCGCTTTGTCTGTTCTGTTCTTTTTAAAGAACGTACACATAATTTTTTTTCTCCCGTTGTAACGCATGGACGTTTTAGCTATTTTTTTAATATGTGCACATCCTTTATTTTAGTTTTGCGTCCGCGACTGCATGTGAGTCACGTGCACAGGAGCGGGAACCAGGGAATAGCTCGCTAGCTCGCTCCATCTTATCTGCACCGCACGCTACATCCACGAGGCTGGTGGAATGGATAAGCTACCGCTCGACTTGTCCAGTCTGGCCGGCACTCGATCACGGCAGTGCCAACTTCACCTGGCGCGCGCGGGAGACGGAGATTCTCTGCAATCCCTCCTTGATGCGCGCATGCACAGCACAGGCCGGTGCATGCATGGTGTAATCCGGCGACATGGCTGGTAGAGAAGAGGCGTTGCCCATTCGGCGAACGGTCAGCTCCCCGACGGGAGGCAGCAAGCAGAGGCGGTGCACCCATCCTGATCCTGCCCCGCCGATTCACCAAGGGCCGGCCTTCCCCTTGCGGCCGATTTTCGTGTTTTGACTCTTTTGATGAAATTTAGCTAGATCTGATCCTGATTCCTAAAAATTTTGGGACCTGATCCTCTTTCCTACTGCCATAAGTCTTCGCGGTAGGGTATAACTGCCCACCGCCATAGCCCTTGGCGGTAGGACATAACTGTGCCGTCATGTCTGTCTAACGTGAACAAAAACCCTACCACCAGGGCCTTTGACGGTAGGCTATATAACCCTACCGCCAAAAAAATGTGGCGGTAGGCAGTGCAGGCATGCATCGATTCTGTGCAGTGATTAGTAGTACTATGCATTGGCCCTGCATGCAGCAACTCTGCGGTGCCCTCTCCTGTCTGCATCATTACATGCATATCCATGACCAGACCGCATATCACCGAGGGGGCAGAGATTGAGTGGACATCCTAGCAGCTAGCTGCCTAGCTTAGTTTTCTTTTGTTTTTAAGGTAAATACACTAGGAGTCTTGAAACTTACGCGTGGCGGTCAGTTTGATGCATAAACTTGTAAAATACGTGTTTCTGGTCCGTGAACTTGCATGAAGATGCAAATACGGTCACATTCCACGTGCACGGATGTATTTGTTGCCTACATGGCACGCCGGCGTGGCCAGAGCCCGTTGGCAGCAACTTCTCATATTGGGCCCCTCAAATAAAATTAAAAACAATTGCACACGCGGCTTTCAAACCCGGGACCTGCCGCAAATATTCTCGCGTGGACGACCACTAAACCGTTGATGATTCATGCTTTTGTAGCACAACTACCTCTTATATTCTATCAACTCGACTGGAAAATTAAAGAAGAAAAGGAAGCCCCGCAATTCAAAACTGTGACTCTGTGGTCAGGTCGTGACTAAGCTAACCACCAGGCTACGACGGCACATGATGTTGTAAGGAGATAAACATTGTTTATGTTGTTATCTCTATTTTCTATGTAAGAAAACAACTTATACTGTCATGTTTGTAACATTCAAAAAATGTTCACGTGTTAAAAAAAAGGTAAATGCTATTTTAAATAATATTTAAGCGTTGCAGTAAAATATTGGTGTAACTAAAAACATATTTCACATTAAAAAAATGTTCATAACATTTTTTTAAATGTTTAGCAATGTACAAAAATGTTGGTGCTGTTTTTTTAAATGTGTACCATCCCAAAAAAAATGTTTGACACGTATTTAAAAAAAATTCAAACTTATATTTGAAAAAATGTTAATCATATGTTTAAAAAAATATTAAACATGTATAAAGCTGTTTTAAGTGTATACCTAAGACGAATAATGCGTATGAAAAAGATAAACATCAAAACATGAATTTGAAAATATTAAAGGTATACAAAAATGTTTCTGTTGTATACAAAAAATGTACAATTTATATGCAAAAGTAGACATCAAAACATATGTTTTAGAAAATATTAATCATGTACTTGAAAAATGCTAAACATGTATAAGAATAATATTTTAGTACGGTACCATGCTATATAGTAATACCTACTGGTGGACTGAGCCTGTATGTATTTATGTAACTAAGTATGTTTGCATCATATACTTAGGAACATAAGTATACTACTATGATTACATTGCTTAGTACGTTGGACGGCCACATTCAGCAGAGCGTTGTAAAGCTGGGATGATGTTGGTAAAAAAATATATAAGAGGGCATTAAACACTAAAGATTATATGGTGTCCTCACCATGGAGCCATTGCACAGGTTGTTTGAACGAGCCACAAGAAGAGGTGCACTGGAGCCGTTAGCGCGTACTGGCATGAAACAACGTCTGTCCATCTTTGCGGATGACGTGGTATTTTTCATCAAGCCCAAGCCAGTGGAACTTGAGGTGTGCAAGAGCATTCTTGATCTGTTTGGAGAGGCTTCCGGACTGCGGATAAATATGGTGAAATCTGCGGCACTACCAATTAGGTGTAATGATGAGGAGAGCACAATGGTATGTGATGAATTGGGCTGCCAGAAAGGGGCCTTCCCAATCAAGTATTTGGGGCTGCCGTTGACTCTTAGAAAACAGTATGCATCGCAGTTGCAGTACTTGGTGGACCAGATGGCTAACTGCTTACCAAAGTGGAAAGCGGCCTTAATGCCTAAGAGTGGAAGACTAACGATGGTGCAGTCGGTGCTTTGTGCTATGCCTATTCATGTCATGATGGCCTTGGATTTACCTGCCAAGACTATAGCTGCGATGAACAAAGTGTGCAGAGGTTTCTTATGGTGCAGACGGGCAGAGGCTAATGGTGGCAACTATGCGGTGGCATGGGATTCGGTGTGTTCACCGAAATGGGCCGGTGGCCTAGGTCTACCCAATCTCAAGTGGCTTAATGTGGCCATGCAAACTAGATGGCCGTGGTTGGCAAGAGTGGATGCGAGTAGACCATGGACGGAGTTCCGCATAAAGGTACCACAGGAGGCAATGCACCTTTTTCGGGCGGCAACGCGAAGTGAAGCAAGGTGTGGCCTCACTATCTTCTGGAATGAGGGCACAGGACATTGCCCCACCTATATACAACAGAATTCCACCGGGGATCAAGGCGACAATGATGGTTGCCCCGGCCATCGAGGATGGGGCTTGGGCAATGGAGATTGGCCCTAACATTAGGATACAGGAACTGCATGAATTCCTGGAGCTATGGACTAGAGTGAGCAGGGAGCCGTAGCTGGACGTGCCAGACTCTGTTGCATGGGCATGGGAGCCCAACCGCCATTATTCCGTACGATCCGCGTACGCAGCGAAGTTCTGGGGCCGAACGGTTGACCCAATGGCCCAGCTGACTTGGAAATATAGGGCCCCATCCACATGCAAATTCTTCGCCTGGCTTGCGCTCAGGAACAGATGTTGGACCTCGGATCGCCTTGCAAGGCGGGGGCTACCACCCCAGGTGGCATGCCCCTTTTGTGACCAGGAGGAGGAAACCATAAATCACGTGCTACTCACGTGTGTGGTTGCGATATCGGTATGGGCGGTGGTATGCGAGGCTTTGAGCAAGGTGGAATGGTCGCCGATGGCGCATGATTCGCTTGCCGTATGGTTAAGGGACAGGCAGGGGATGGACAACATCTCAATGTTGTGTTTTTTAAAGAATGTATGCATAATTTTTTCTCCCGTTACAACGCATGGACATTTTAGCTATTTTTTTAATATGTGCACATCCTTTATTTTTGTTTTGCGTCCGCGACTGCATGTGAGTCACGTGCCCAGGAGCGGGAACCAGGAATAGCTCGCTAGCTCACTCCATCTTGTCTGCACCGCATGCTACATGCATGAGGCTGGTGGAATGGATAAGCTACCGCTCGACTTGTCCAGTCCGGCCGGGACTCGATCACGGCCGTGCCAACTTCAACTGGCGTGCGCGGGAGACGGAGATTCTCTGCAATCCCTCCTCGATGCACGCACGCACAGCACAGGCCGGTGCATGCATGGTGTAATCCGGCGACATGGCTGGCAGAGAAGAGGCGCTGCCCATTCGGCGAACGGTCATCTCCCCGACGGGAGGCAGCAAGAGGCGGTGCACCCATCCTGATCCTGCCCCGCCGACTCACCAAGGGCCGGCCTTCCCCTTGCGGCCGATTTTCGTGTTTTGACTCTTTTGATGAAGTTTAGCTAGATCTGATCCTGATTCCTAAAAATTTCGGGACCCGACCCTTTTTCCTACTGCCATAAGTCTTTGCGGTAGGGTATAACTGCCTACCACCATAGCCCTTGGCGGTAGGACTTAACTGCGCCGTCATGTCTGTCTAACGGGAACAAAAACACTACCGCCAGGCCCTTTGACGGTAGGCTATATAACCCTACCGCCAAAAAAACGTGGCGGTAGGCAGTGCAGGCATGCATCGATTCTGCGCAGTGATTAGTAGTACACGTATGCATTGGCCCTGCATGCAGCAACTCTGCGGCGCCCTCTCCTGTCTGCATCATTGCATGCATATCCATGACCAGACCGCATATCAACGAGGGGGCAGAGATTGAGTGGACAACCTAGCAGCTAGCTGCCTAGCTTAGTTTTCTTTTGTTTTTGAGGTAAATACACTAGGAGTCTTGAAACTTACGCGTGACGGTCAGTTTCGTGCATAAACTTGTAAATACGTGCTTCTGGTCCGTGAACTTGCATGAAGGTGCAAATACGGTCACATTCCGCGTGCACAGACGTATTTGTTGCCTACATGGCATGCCGGCGTGGCCAGAGCCCGTTGGCAGCAACTTCTCATATTGGGCACCTCAAATATAAAAACAATTGCGCACGCGGCTTTCAAACCCGGGACCTGCCGCAAATATTCTCGCATGGACGACCACTAAACCGTTGATGATTCATGCTTTTGTAGCACAACTACCTCTTATATTCTATCAACTCGACTGGAAAAATTAAAGAAGAAAAGGAAGCCCCACAATTCAAAACTGTGACTCCGTGGTCAGGTCGTGACTAAGCTAACCACCAGGCTACGACGACACATGATGTTGTAAGGAGATAAACATTGTTTATGTTGTTATCTCTTTTTTCTATGTAAGAAAACAACTTATACTGTCATGTTTGAACATTCAAAAAATGTTCACGTGTTAAAAAAAAGGTACATGATATTTTAAATAATATTTACGCGTTGCAGTAAAATATTTGTGTAACTAAAAAACATATTTCACATTAAAAAAATGTTTATGTATTTCAGAAAATGTTCATAACATTTTTTTAAAAATGTTTAGCAATGTACAAAAATGTTTGTGCTGTTTTCATAAATGTGTACCATCCCAAAAAAATGTTTAACACGTATTTAAAAAATTCAAACTTATATTTGAAAAAATGTTAATCATATGTTTAAAAAGATATTAAACATGTATAAAGCTGTTTTAAGTGTATACCTAAGACGAATAATGCGTATGAAAAAGATGAACATCAAAACATGAATTTAAAAAATATTAAAGGTGTATAAAAATGTTTCTGTTGTATACAAAAAATGTACAATTTATATGCAAAAGTAGACATCAAAACATATGTTTTAGAAAATATTAATCATGTATTTGAAAAATGCTAAACATGTATAAGAATAATGTTTTACTACGGTACCATGCTATATAGTAATACCTAGTGGTGGACTGAGCCTGTATGTATTTATGTAATTATTGCATCATATACTTAGGAATATAAGTATACTACTATGATTACATTGCTTAGTACGTTGGACGGCCGCATTCAGCGGAGCGTTGTAAAGCTGGGACGATGTTGGTAAAAATATATATAAGAAAGGTCATTGAACAATAAAGATTATATGGTGTACTCACCGTGGAGCCATTGCACAAGTTGTTTGAACGGGCCACAAGAAGAGGTGCACTGGAGCCGTTAGCGCGTACTGGCATGCAACAACGTCTGTCCATCTTTGCGGACGACGTGGTAGTTTTCATCAAGCCCAAGCCAGTGGAACTTGAGGTGTGCAAGAGCATTCTTGATCTGTTTGGAGAGGCTTCCGGACTGCGGATAAATATGGTGAAATCTGCGGCACTACCAATTAGGTGTAATGATGAGGAGATCACAATGGCCTGTGATGAATTGGGCTGCCAGAAAGGGGCCTTTCCAATCAAGTATTTGGGGCTGCTGTTGACTCTTAGAAAATAGTATGCATCGCAGTTGCAGTACTTGGAGGACCAGATGGCTAACTGCTTACCAAAGTGGAAAGCGGCCTTAATGCCAAAGAGTGGAAGACTAACGATGGTGCAGTCGATGCTTTGTGCTATGCCTATTCATGCCATGATGGCCTTAGATTTACCTGCCAAGACTATAGCTGCGATGAACAAAGTGTGCAGAGGTTTCTTATGGTGCAGACGGGCAGAGGCTAATGGTGGCAACTGTGCGGTGGCATGGGATTCGGTGTGTTCACCGAAATGGGCCGGTGGCCTAGGTCTACCCAATCTCAAGTGGCTTAATGTGGCCATGCAAACTAGATGGCCGTGCTTGGCAAGAGTGGATGCGAGTAGACCATGGACGGAGTTCCGCATAAAGGTACCACGGGAGGCAATGCAACTTTTTCGGGCGGCAACGCGAAGTGAAGCAAGGTGTGGCCTCACTACTCTCTTCTGAGAGGATCGGTGGATCGATGGCATGAGGGCACAGGAGATTGCCCCAACTATATACAGCAGAATTCCACCGCGGATCAAGGCGACAATGATGGTTGCCCCGGCAATCGAGGATGGGGCTTGGGCAATGGAGATTGGCCCTAACATTGGGATGCAGGAACTGCATTAATTCCTGGAGCTATGGACTAGAGTGAGCAGGGAGCCGTAATTGGACGTGCCGGACTCTGTTGCATGGGCATGGGAGCCCAACGGCAATTATTCCGTACGATCCGCGTACGCAGCGAAGTTCTGGGGCCGAACGGTTGACCCAATGGACCAGCTGACTTGGAAATCTAGGGCCCCATCCACATGCAAATTATTCTCCTGGCTTGCGCTCAGGAACAGATGTTGGACCTCGGATCGCCTTGCAAGGCGGGGGCTACCACACCAGGTGGCATGCCCCTTTTGTGACCAGGAGGAGGAAACCATAAATCACGTGCTACTCACGTGTGTGGTTGCGAGATCGGTATGGGCGGTGATATGCGAGGCTTTGGGCAAGGTGGAATGGTCGCCGATGGCGCATGATTCGCTTTCCCTATGGTTAAGGGACAAGCAGGGGATGGACAACAACAATCGGAAGGACCTCCATACTATCTTCCTACTTGTACTTTGAGAGCTGTGGAAGCATAGGAATGCAGTTGTCTTCAATTGGGCATCGCCTTCTATTATGGGACTTATTGGTAGGATTAGGTCGGAGGGAAGGTTATGGTCGCTAGCCGGCAAGTTCAAAGGGAATGTAGACCCCTTCTTCCTTCGGCTAGAGTGGTGGGCAAGTAATGAGTAGTCCATTGTAATGAAACCTTTGTAATCTCGGTGGAGGCATGCTTTTGCCTTTCTTCTTGAATATATAATATGCACACTCGTGCATATTCGAGAAAAAAATATGGTGTACCGTTTGTGCCTCTGTGTGCGAGCGAACGCTGCTGTTAAGTTCGGCCTCGGCCTGCTGCCATGCTACTTGCCATGTCAGTCTGACAGTGGGCCACTGACACGTAGGCATCATGTTAGCACCTGATACGGTTACATACGTGAAATATGACCGTATTTTCATCATCAGGCAAGTTCGTGAATCAGAAAGACGTATTTTGCATGTTTGCACACCAAACTGACCGCCTTACGCAAGTTGCAAGACTCCCAATGTATTTACCTCTTTGTTTTTTGGCGCTGCATGCATGCATGCATCAATTTGTCTATCCATCCATCGCCTGGCCCAGCGCCTGCTATCTACCGCATCTACTGCTGCATGCAACACAGCAACACAGGCACACAGTAAGGAAGGCTACCGCTAGGGTATAACTACTTACCACAAAAGAGCATGGCGGTAGGGTCTTTTCCGTACCAAACGAGCATGACGGTGCCGGGAAGTCCTATCGCCAGGGACCCTGGCGGTAGGTTGTGCTACCCTACCGCTGAGACCAACGGTGGTAGAAAAAGGGTCAAATCTCAAAAAAATTACATACCAGGGCTAGATCCGGTTAAACTTTGCACAAAGGGTCAAAACACGAAAATCGGCCTCCCCTTGCCCCCGGCGTCGATCCTTCCCCTTGCACAATGGAAACCAGCAAAGCAAACCAAGAGCAGACACAACGTCCGGACTCTGTCGTGCTCTCCTCGATTCGCCTAGGGACGTGACGCATGCATGCACCAGCTGCATGTTGTTTTCCTTTCTTTTTGAACGGAGCTCAATGCTTTTTTTCTTAGTTGGCGGCTCGATGCTCTTTTGAAACGAGACGACAAGAGTCAAGACTCCACCCAAATTTAGAAGGCGGGGTATATCAAAGGTTTGACCTGTTTTATGCTGTGTTGGAGTACCGGCGGATCCAAGAATTGAAGTTAACCGAGGTGAAGTTTTTGGTCTACAGAAGCTTAGTTGCGAATACAAGTTTATTCAATCGAAACTCATGCCATTTAACAAATGAAAACATAAAAGATAATCATAAAAAAGTCTTTGAAATGAGAAATTCAACACTGAACAGTACATAACATAAGTTGGACTTTAGATTTGGCCCATTACTACATTGATATCAAATTTGTCATTTTGTATCTCAAGACATGTTTTAAATTTTGATACAAAATTTTGTGACAACATAAATAGATGTTGTGTCAATGTGCTAGATTTTTTTTAGATTTTTTAAAATGTTCTACAACATCAGGTGCAGCGGTAGCACCACAAATGTGGGTGCACCAGATACATTCCCGGGCAGGAGGTCGCTGCCCCGACTCTCCCAGTGGTAGATCTGTCACAGTGTTGGGGGTATGGATACCTCAACTAAGATGCTAATTCATTCAACCAAAAACACTACCCTATCAATGAAATATGTGCCAGCGGGTTACCTGCAATTTGCACATTCCGTGACCTAAATCTCCAACATTTGCACATAAATATTACATATGTTGCAGTGAATTGTGATTCAAACATCTGCCTTGAGAACACTTGTTCCACCGCAAAAAATTCCCGGGTGGCCTTAGTTACTTACTACATTAGTCTGGTGAATTTTACTGAGTAAACCTTGGTCATGGAGTTTCCGCTCCCGGATGCACATGCACTTGGATGAACAGTAAAATAAAAGAAATAGAAAGAAACCTGAATTTTTTTGGTGACAAACATTGTTAAGCATTTCACTTGCATGCAAAGTTTCTGATAAAAAGTATTCATGATGCACTGAAAAACTGATGTTCCAAAAACACTATTTTAAAAATCATTTTGGAGTATTATTTTTTCCCTCGGGCCCTCAGAATTGTTATTGCATCACAAAATGTGCAAGTATGTAAAAAATTAACATATGTTTTTTAACCAAAAAATAGTTTTTTTTTACATTTTGCCTATTATTTTGAACAGTAATTCTAGAGCTACATGCTTTTTTTACATGGTTCGTCGTACGGAGTGATGCGGGGCAAATAGATTGGCTTGGGATTAGCGGGAGGGGCTCACCCCTCTGAAAATCAGGGGGGGGGGAGCGAATTAGCGAGAGGGAGTCTGTAACAGACGCGTAAAACCCCGTACGCGTAGGATTATTGTATTTTGAATGTTACTGTTCATCCCTGGTGCATATGCACTCCTGCTCAGGATGACAAGTAAAAAGACATAACGAGTGCTTCAAAATGCTCTAAAAAATAGCTGATTAGTAGCACTGATCTTTTATTGCCCATACCTTGACGGATTTCATTCCATCATGAACATTTGCATGCATGTGAAACTCTCATCAATGTTTATCATAACAAAAGATACATAATTTTCTTATATACTTTAATTTCTTGTTAACATTTTACTGTTCATCCAATTGCATGTGCACCCGAGAGCAGAAACTCCATGTTCATGCGAAATTTACTAGGTCATAAACAAACTTCATGTAAAAATAAACAAACTTCATGTAAACAGACACCAAATAAATAATAATGATTATGTAGCACTTAAAAACAAAAAAGAGTGCTACACAATCTCAAGAGACCCTTAACCCCGAATTCATGAATTGTCAGTCAACCCCAACCGGCATTTCACCCATAATTTGGTGTACCATCACTCCCCACCCCCTTCTCTCGAGCGAGTATGTGTGCGTGCGCACACACACGTCTTTAATGTGTGCAGTGTCATCCTGTCAGAATTTCTCCGACTCCTCTTGGCAATAAATGAATGGCATATTGTTTCGTTTCTTGAAAATTACGAAATAAACTATCATTTCAAACATCTTTGTTTAGCAAAAAAGGAGGGAGAAAAGGTGAGAAGCATGAAGAAATATAGCTTAGAGCATCTCCGAACGCGTTCGCGGACAAATACTAGGTCTGCTTCAGAGGCGGAGTTGGAGATGCCCTTAAGTCGACAATTACAAGAATGCTCATGGATTCTTTTTTTTTTGCGGGTGCGAATGCTCATGGTTTCTAGCGTACCTAGTATGTAAATCTAAAAGAAAAAAAATCTACGTTTCAATTTTTTTTCAACAAACATGCACATATAATTTAGCTGAAACTAACCCATGCATATTCTTTTGGAAAATAGTATGATCATTTGGTCAAAATGAGAATGAAAGCACTACAATTAAAAACTTTCACGCGTAAGGTTCTAACCAATACTACCTTTAACCTGTTTTCTTCGTAATTTTTCAAAACCTATCGACAAGGATATCTTTTTTGCTAAGTTTTTGGAACTGAGTTCCGGTGGTAATCAACCGATGGTCCAAAAATCCGCTCTCGTTTACGCCCATCTTTGTTTTTGCCAAGTTTGATGATATACACTACTTCCTCCATCCCATAATATAAGAACGTTTTTTTACACTAGTGTAGTGTCAAAAATGCTCTTATATTATGGGACGGAGGGAGTAGTACTTAATTTGTAGCATCGTGGATACTTTGGGGCACCTCGATATTTGATCTTTTCCGGAAACAAGACAGGTTGTGGTGCACTGAGCCCATACCATTCCAAGAGTTCAATTAGGCCGACCGACGACCTGAGCTCCACCTCTTTTCCCTTGCTCGAAATCGAAAGTGGGCACGTAGAGTACGTCCACATGGCGGCGACTTTTCAAAGGCAGAATCCTCCTGCATTGCATCGGGTAAAGTCTATTTTAAACCTCGAATTCGTAAGGCTCGTCTGAAATGAACCCGACTTCTCAATTCCTGAAATCGGTACCTTGTGATGAAGTCATGTACATAGGGTAGGGTCATGGACCTGCCCAAGGGTACCCTCCCCAAGGACACTCGCGAAAGAAGCTGCCTTCCAGTCGACCTGGTAGGCTTCCACTCGACAGAATCCGAGACACTCGACCAAGAAGGCTCACTCGACCATCAGGTGCTCAGGAATCACTCTGTATCCAAACGGTCTGTAATTAAGTAGTCTTTATGGTCATGATGACACTTTATGTCCGGCGTTACCAGTAACGCCAGGTCTTAACGTACCTTAAACCCTCTGCTACGTGGGTTGGCTGGGGTCCTGGCGCACTCTATATAAGCCACCCCCCCTCCACAGCGTAAGGGTTCGCACTTCGTAACACATACGCATATAATCCAGTCGACCGCCTCCGGGCTCCGAGACGTAGGGCTGTTATTTCCTCCAAGAAGGGTCTGAACTCGTAAATCCCTTGCGTATACAACTACTCTATAGCTAGGATCTTGCCTCTCCATTCCTACCCCCATTCTACTGTCAGACTTAGAACCACGACAGTTGGCACCCACCGTGGGGCAGGTGTTCTAGCGATTTGTTGGAGAAGTTGGGATTCTTTCGATCTCCTACATCATGGTTTCAGGTGGAGTTACTGGTCGAGGGCGCGAGATCCGTCTCGGTGCGCTCACGTTAAATGCGCCGACGACTCCGCTTGGTTTCAGGAGGCTCCACTCGACGTGGACGCGCTCCCCGTCCGCGGAGCGACGCACTTTCGCGCGTGTGTCCGCGGCGTCCTCCTGCGGCAACCGTCGACCCAGTATGGGTCGGCTCCTGTGCCGTCCTCGCTCCCAGTCTCCCGCCGGCGCAAGCGTTCCGGTCGGTCGAGGCTTCAGCGGTGGGTGAGGCATGCGGTGGCTCGCCAGTCGGCCACCCCCCAAGTCGCGGCGATCGAGCCCGACGAATCTCTCTACGGCCTGTTCGACCTGTCGACTGGCTCCGCAGAGACTGCGTCCGAGTGCGATAGCAGTGACCCGGCGGCAGAGGTTCTGATGGTCGATGGACCACGCAGTCCCCCCGGATTCCCCCGCACCAACGGAGGTGACGGTGGAGGTGATCTGGCGCAAGCCCACGAAGAGTACCTGCCCGAGCCCCTCACTTCGCTTCAGAGGGAGGAGCTTCGCCGTCGGAACATGGATGCGCTTCACACTCCTATCGTTGGAGAAACCCCCGAGGCTCGTGCCTTGGAGGATGCAACAGCCATTAACCTGGCTGAGCACACTCGACCGAGAACCTTCAGCGAGTACTCGGCGATGCCGCGCGACCAAGGGTTCCAGAATCCAGTCGACGTCAGCTCTTCCAGCCACCAACTCAGATATATCGAACTCCGATTCAGAATTTAGCAGCTGCCACCCGTATAGCAGAGTCGATTCAGCCTTCCTAGTCGGAAGCGGGTAGAGGTTTGCTACAAATCAGAGATCTGCTCCGGGCGGCAGGAGACCAAAACTCAGTCGTATCACAGTCGCGGAACATGATTCACAGCCGATCCGTCGCTGCGAATTCAGTCCAGTCGGCCCATAGTCCGAGATTGCCCCCGAGGCGCGAGGAACGTGGGGGCCGGCGTGATGATCAGTACAAGAGCCGCGAGAAATATGAGCACCGATTCGATCGCAATGATCGACGTCGAGTGCCCACTCCTCCCCCAAGGGGTGGATCATACGCTCCTCGGCAGCAGGATGACAGACGCCAGCACAGTGTTGGGCGAAGAGTTCCAGTCGACCCCAGGGAACCAGGCTTTGATGCGAGATCTATTATCATTCAAGGTTTGGTCGACAGGAACAGAGGTCACCGAGAAGGCCATGACAGAGATGTTCCCTCCAGCAGCAGAGTTCATGTCTCAGGGCCAGGGTGTTTCAGCAGAGCCATCAGAGCCGCGGTGATTCCTCCCAACTTCAGGTTGGCGACTGGAGTCAGTAAGTTCACTGGTGAATCCAAGCCTGACACTTGGCTTGAAGATTACCGAGTGGCTGTTCAGATCGGCGGCGGCAACGATGAGGTAGCCATGAAGCATTTGCCTCTTATGTTGGAGGGTTCAGCCAGAGCGTGGTTGAATCAGTTAGCACCCAACAGTATTTACACTTGGGAAGATCTTGCACGAGTGTGTGTCAGACATTTGAAGGGAGTTGCAAGCGACCGGCGGGGTTGACGGAGTTGCGATGCGTGTGCGTAAGTCGAGTGAAACTTTGAGACATTATATCTAGAGGTGGATCACTTTGCACCACCACGGTTGAGAATGTATCGATCACCAGCGGTCTATGCCTTCAAAGAAGGTGTCAAGAACAGAGAATTGAGTTTGAAATTGATTGAACTGGAGATATGACCACGAGTCGGATGATGGAGATTGCCACCAAGTATGCAAATGGTGAAGAAGAGGACCGACTCCGGAGTGGTAAATACAAATCGGCCGCTAATGAGGCCGGTGGAGGAAATTCCAGTCGGAAGCAGAAGCGCAAAGCCGAGCCAGCTGCTCCCGGAGAGGCCTTGGCTGTGACCCCAGGAAAGTTCAAGGGGAAACCCAAGGGTCCTTGGAACCCCAAGAAGGTGAAAGACCAGGATGGAAATGACGTGTTGGATTTGCCATGTCACATTCACACGAAGAAAGATGAAGAGGGTAAACTCATTTACCCGAAACATACCACTCGACAGTGTTGGCTCTTGATTCAGCAGTTCCAAAGGAAACATCCCAAGGATAAGGATAAGGAGACGGACAAAGTTGAGGACAAAGATGACAGTGATGATGGATATCCCCAGGTCAATTCCACCCTGATGATTTTTGCTGACGTCGAAAGCAAAAGTCGATTGAAGGTTATCAATCGAGAAGTGAACTTGGTCGCTCCGGCGACGCCCAACTATCTGAAATGGTCCCAGACAGCCATCACATTCGACCAGTCCGATCACCCGACGCACATTGCCACCCCTGGGAGGCAAGCGTTGGTGGTTGACCCAGTCGTCGAAGGCACTCGACTGACCAAAGTTCTGATGGATGGTGGTAGTGGCTTGAACATATTGTACGCAGAGACGTTGAAAGGGATGGGCATTCCGATGTCCAGACTCAGTACCAGTAACATGAGCTTCCACGGAGTCATTCTTGGAAAGAAGGTTGAGTCACTCGGCCAAATTGCTCTTGATGTAGTTTTTGGTGATTCGAAGCATTTCCGGAAAGAAAAGTTGACCTTTGAGGTCGTGGATCTCCAGAGCGCTTATCACGCTATTGTGGGAAGCCCAGCATATGCACGTTTCATGGCCCGACCGTGTTACGTGTATCTTAAACTGAAGATGCCTGGTCCCAAGGGCGTGATCACTGTTACGTGCAATCGGAAGAAGGCGGAAGAGTGCTTCCAGAAGGGCTCTAAGATCGCCGATGCTCGGTTAGCGATGGTAGAGCTACAAGAGTATCAGAAAACTGCAGATCCGAGTGATTTGTTGCGAGCTAAGAAGCCCGCTACGGAGTCAGCATTCCAGTCATCCAATGAGACGAAATAGGTTCACATTCACCCGACTGATCCCAATGCTGCTCCGACCAACATCTCAGCAACACTCGACTCAAAATAGGAAGAAGCGCTCATCCAGTTCCTCCGTGAGAACTGGTGAAAGGGCATTTCCCTACCTTATGTTTTGGATGATGATGACAACTCTTTGTTGGTCTAATCCTGTGCTAAATGTTTCAGGTTCTCAATGATTAGGCTTTAAATCGCTTGGTGGTTCTCTCTCGAAGGAATCGTTTGAAGACGGAGTCCTCTACGCTTTTTATCTCTTTGGTCGTAAGGATCCCGTACTATCAAGAGGGAATCCACTTTGGGGAGTATAGGGGATTCCATTCACGTACACATCCTTCACCCCTCTTTTGTCGAGAGTGTGCCTCCATATTTTTCTATCCCTTGTTGTGTTTTCCCAGCGGTTGTACCGCTCTTCCAAGCGGTTGTACCGCTGGCTCTTGACGCTTCAGCGGTTGTTCCGGCCTAGCACCGCACATGTACCGGCCTGGGTTCTGTTTCGATGCGGTGGCTGGGCGGTGGTGGCCCGGTTGCTCCGGTTGTTCTTTTTCAACCGGTACAACCGGAGGTTTGAGCGGTTCTTCCGCTCATACCTTAGCCACTCAAGCGCTCAAGGCCAGGCGGTTGTTCCGGCCATGCACCGCCCATGTACCGGTCAGGATTCTATTTTGATGCGGCGGCTGGGCGGTGGTGGCCCGGTAGGCCCGGTTATTTGCTAATGACCGGTACTACCGCCCGTTGGTCCGGTTGTACCGCCTGGTAGGGTTCTGCAGCTACATCGTCTGTCCCGGTTGTACCAGGACAAGGAGCGGTTGTACCGCTGTAGTACCAAAAACGCAGTAACGGTTAGATGTTTGTGGGCTAGTATATAAGGTGGTTCTTCCACCTACCACATCTACCTCTTTCCTCTCTCACTCCTCCATTGATGCTCTCAAGCTTTCTTGCCCGATCTCTCTCTCTAGCCACTCAAACTTGTTGATTTGCTAGGGTTTGAAGGAGGAGACCTAGATCTACACTTCCACCAAAGGATATTTAGTTTCCCCATACTTTCTAGTGTGGATTTTGTTACTCTTGGGTGTTTGAGCACCCTAGACGGTTGAGGTCACCTCGAGGCCATATTCCATTGTGGTGAAGCCTCGTGGTTTCGTTGGGAGCCTCCAATTGTTGTGGAGATTGCCCCAACCTTTTTGTACGGGTCCGGTTGCCGCCTTCAAGGGCACCATTAGTGGAATCACGGCATCTCGCATTGTGTGAGGGCGTGAGGAGATTACGGTGGCCCTAGTGGCTTCTTGGGGAGCATTGTGCCTCCACACCGCTCTAACGGAGACGTACTTCCCCTCAAAAGGAAGGAACTTCGGTAACACATCCTCGTCTCTACCGGCTCCACTCTTGGTTATCTTATCCCTTTACTTGTGCAAGCTTATTTGTGTTCCTATCCTTGCTTGCTCTTGTGCTTGTGTTGTTTGCATCATATAGGTTGTCCACCTAGTTGCACATCTAGACAACCTTTATTATTGCGAAGTTTAAATTGATAAACAAAAGCTTAAAAATTGTTAGTTGCCTATTCACCCCCCTCTAGTCAACTATATCGATCCTTTCAATTGGTATCAGAGCCTCGTCTCTTTTTAAGGACTTTATCGTCCGAAGAGTATGGTGGACGTCGTAGATGATGTGGGGGAGCACTCCGGTGCGAATCCGACATCATCTACGGGAGATGGGGGTACCTCGATCTCGTGAGGAATTCAATGTGGCGTTGGACACATTGAAAAACTCCATAACGAAGCGAGGTCAAGGACATGTTTAAGGAATTCCTAGAAGGGCTTAAACTTTCCACCGCACCCGTGAAAGTGGGTGATCCCGCCAACACGGGAGCGGATGCTAACTCCGATAAGGGGAAGCTACTAGTGAGAAAGCCCCTCTTCTAGTGGAAAGAATGGCACCGGCATCTTCGCCCATGTGCAACCTCCCGTTTATGGTGGACCGATTCCTTCCACTCAGTTGAATCATGCCGGTCCACCACCTAAGATTGATAAAAAGGAGGATTTTGATTCTTGGATTTATCGTTTTAAGCGTCATTTAAATCATGTGAACACTAACCTTTGGAGAATCATTGAAGAAGGCTTCTATCCGCATGATCCGAGCAACTTTTCTCCTAGAGAAGTCGTGGACCATAAATTCAATGAGAATGCTCTCTTCATCATCCAAGAAGCAATCCTTCCCGAAGACCTCCCTCATCTCCGGCCTTACACCCGTGCCAAAGATGCTTGGCTCAAGGTGGTTTCCATGTATCGAGGAAGCGCAAGCATTCAACGCTCCAATTATGAAGTGGTCCAAGATGAAGCCGATGAGTTTGCAATGAAGGAAGAAGAAGAACCTCGTGAGCTCTATCGGAGAGTAACCAAGCTTGCTGTCTCCCTCCGGGATCATGGAAGTAAGGACACAGATGACAACTAGATCAAGCGCAAATTTCTCAAGGCAATGATGCCCTACCACAAAGCCATGTCCTCCGTCATCCGTCAACGACCGGACTTCCACACCTTGTCCTCAAGTGATGTGTTGGATGAGTTTGTGGCTATGAGCATATTGGACAAGATCGCCGACAATGCGGTGCTTCGCTCTCAAAGAGCAAAGAAGCCCAATCTCGCTTTGAAGGCCAAGATTTGTGTCGAAGAAGATGGACAGGAGGAAGAAGAAGAGAGCAACCTCGAAGATACTAAGTATGATTATCATGAACACATGGCTCTTGCTTCAAGACAATTTTGGAGCAAGAAGAACTCAAGGCCCAACTTCAACAAGAGCAATTCAAGTGGCTCTAAGGGCAAGCAACGAGTGAGGACATGTTTCAATTGTGGAAATGTGAGTCACTTTGTTATGGAGTGTCCATATGAGAAGAGGGAAGACAATGGTGGCAAGCTCATCCTTAAGGACAAGGCCAAGTCTTTTCCCAACAAGAGCAACTTCCCAAAGAAGACTCCTCACAAAGCCTTGGTGGTTCAAGAAGAAAACAATGAGGATGATGATGATGATGAGGATGGTGAATCGGTTGCCATGGCATCCGTGGCCATTGCAATGACTCCTCGGGTGTCTCTCTTCGGTTCACCCAATGAAAGCATCACCGCCAAGTGCCTCATGGCTAAAGCCACCAACAAGGTAACCCCCAACATCAAAACTACCATCATCAATCATTCTTCTTTGACGGATTGCATTGATGAACATGAGGTGTCTAATGTAGAGGAAAATGAATTTGAGATCTTTATGAGTAAACTCAAAGGGAAATCCAAGAAGCACTTCGTTGCTCTCTTGGAACAACTTGGTGAAGCCAATGTCATGATCGAGACTCATGAATAAACCATCTCTAAGATGGAAGGGCATAGTCGTGACTATGCCGATGAGTTTTGGGATCTTTCCAATGCTCTTGAGGAAGAGCGTGGTCTTCGTTTGGCTCTTGAGGAGTCACACAACGATGATCACGCTAAATTAAAGAAAGACCTTGATCATGCTCTTGTTGTGTCTCGTGTGCTTAGTTCCGAGAAGGCAAAGCTTGGAGTTGATCTTGCTAGACTCAACGAGGACTTTGACACTCTCGACAAGGCTCACAAAGTCTTGAAGGGTGCTCATGCTAGTCTCAAAGAGTCTCATGATCAACTCCAAGTGAAGCTAACCAAGGAGAAAGCCACCTTTCCTCATATGATATTGATTGATAATGCAAATGCTACTAACCCTTGTTGTGAGCATGTGCATCTTGTTGAGGAGAATGCTAAGTTGAAGGAGCAACTTGAAAAGGGCCTTGTCACATGCATTCAAGGTGAGAAGAACTTTAACGACCTTTTGAGTAATCAAAAGGAAGTTGTGGCCAAGGAGGGATTGGGTTGGCCCAAGCCCAAAAGCAAGAAGAAGAATGACAAGGCCAAGCAACCTCCCCTCTCAAGCAAACTTTTGTGAGGGAGGGAGAGGTGCTTCAAGAAGAAGAAGAACCGTGCAAAGGGTGGCAATGTCAAGAAGGACAACGTCATCCCCATGAACATAGCCCGACTTTAACCCCTCATATGTGTTGTGCCGTGCTAGTGATGGGCATGTCTATGCTAAATTTGTTGGTTCTTCTTATGAGTACATTGAATGGTCTATTTGGGTTCCTAAGACCCTCGTTACTAACATCAAAGGACCCATTACCAAATGGGTACCTAAAACCAAGCATTGATCTCTTGTAGGGGTTTGCTTCCGGTGGGGGATCATGGTTGCTCGATAGTGGAGCAACAAATCATATGACCGGGAGCAAGGACATGGTGGTGGACGTGCAAGAGATTCCATCTATGTGCCCACCGATGTCGAGTGGGGTGATGCGTCACATTCTAAGGTATTGGGTCTTGGCAAGGTTGTCATTTCTCATGATCTTACGATCGAGAAAGTCATGCTTGTTGAGTCCCTTGCATACAATTTGCTTTCCGTTCGTCAACTTGCAGTCATGGGTTTTGCTGCTTTCTTTGACACTGATACCGTGTCCCTCTTGTGGAGCAAGACTCTTAAAGTAGCCTTTGTTGGGCATGTCGAAAATGGTCTCTATGTGATTAACTTTTCGGAGCGACCCACTAAGACCGCGACATGCCTAATGGCTAAAGTTGACGTGGGATGGCTTTGGCATCGCCGTTTAGCCCATGTCAATATGAGATCTTTGCAAAGTCTTCTCAAGGGGACCATGTCTGTGGACTAACAAATGTTAGTTTTGCCAAAGACCGTGCTTGCGATGCTTGTATTGAAGGAAAGCTTCATGAGAAGGCTCACCCTCCCACGACTATCATATACTCAAAGAGACCCTTGGAGCTCCTTCACATGGATCTCTTTGGGCCACCATCTTTTGATAGTCTTGGAGGAAGAAAGTATTGCTTGGTGATCGTGGATGACTATTCAAGATACACATGGGTATATTTCTTCAAGAGGAAGAGTGAGACCCAACAAACCGTCATCGACTTTGCAAATGAAGCTCAACGTCAACATAATGCAAAGATCTTGACTATAAGAAGTGACAACGGCACCGAGTTCAAGAACTACACCTTGGATGAGTTTCTTAGTGATGAGGGAATCAAGCATCAATATTCTGCACCATATACCCCTCAACAAAATGGTGTGGCGGAGAGAAAGAACCTGGACGTTGATGGATGCGGCAAGGACCATGATGGCGGAGTTCAAGTCTCCATACAACTTTTGGGCGAAGCCATCAACACCGCTTGTCATGCATCCAATCGGCTCTATCTCCGCAAAGGCTTGAACAAGACTCCTTATGAGATACTCACCGCAACAAGCCCAACCTCAAGAACTTCCGGTGTTCGGGTGTAAGTGTTTCATTCTCAAGAAAGGTGTTCGTTTGTCTAAATTTGAAGCTAGAGCTCATGAGGGCATATTTGTTGGTTATGCTACAAACTCTCATGCTTACCGTGTCCTCAATAAATCCACGGGACTTATTGAGGAGACGGTAACGTGGAGTTTGATGAGAATAACGGCTCCCAAGTGGAGCAAAGTGGCACTTGTGATGTAGGTGATGAAATTCCTCCCCAAGCCATAAGAAGAATGGGAGTTGGCTTTATCCTACCCATTGAGGAACCCCTTGTGGCCGAAGGAGAAGGACAATGCTCCACTCAAGTGGAGCCATCACCAATTCAAGGCCCACACGCTTCCGAAGAACAAAGTGAAGGCCCTCAACCTCAAGAACAAGACCAAGGGCAAGATCGTGCTCAAGATGATGATATCACCTTAAATGATGTCCAAGGTCAAGTTCTCTCCCCCGAGCATGCTCAAGATGAAGGTCATGCTCAAGGCAGGCGCTCAAGATGATCAAGTGACCCCTCCTCATCGCACCTCCGAGGAGGAATTAGAGCGTCGTGCCGCCAAGATTGCTTCCAAACTCACTACCAAAGGCCATCTCATGGAGAATGTGGTTGGTAGCGTAAGAAAAGGGGTAAGAACTCGTAGACAATTGGAAAACTATTGTGAACATCACGCGTTTGTCTCTTGTGTTGAACCTCAAAAGGTCTATGAGGTGCTCGAAGACTCGGATTGGCTCAATGCCATGCATGAAGAACTCAACAACTTTGAGTACAACAAGGTGTGGAGATTGGTGCCAAGGCCATCGGAGAACCACAACGTCATTGGAACCAAGTGAATTTTCAAGAACAAGCAAGATGCTCATGGGAACATCATTACAACAAGGCAAGATTGGTAGCACAAGGCTACTCCCAAGTCGAGGGTATCGACTATGGTGAAACCTTTGCTCCCGTTGCTCGTCTTGAATCCATTCGTTTGTTGATTGCTTATGCTTCCCATCACAACTTTAAGTTGCAACAAATGGATGTAAAAGTGCTTTTCTTAATGGTCCCATTAATGAGTTGGTCTATGTCAAGCAACCCCGCGGGTTCGAGGACCCCTACTTCCCGGATCATGTGTATCAACTCGATAAGGCACTCTATGGACTTAAACAAGCCCCACGTGCATGGTATGACCACCTTACCGAGTTGTTACAAGATCGTGGTTTTGAAGTGGGGCAAATCGATCCCACTCTTTTTACTAAGAAGGTCAATGGGGAGTTGTTTGTATGACAACTATATGTTGATGATATTATGTTTGGTTCTCCTAACAAAGCTTTCAATGAGGAATTTGCCGCTCTCATGACCTCCAAGTTCAAGATGTCTTCGATGGGAGAGTTGAAGTTCTTCCTTGGTTTCGATATCAAACAAAGAAGAGAAGGAACCTTCATCAACCAAGCCAAATACACTCAAGACATGCTCAAAAGATTCAAGCTAAGTGATGTCAAGCCAGCAACTACACCAATGCCCACCAAGTGCCAACTTGACATTGATCCCAATGGTAAGGCGGTGGATCAAAAGGTATATCGCTCCATGATTGGATCCTTGCTTTACCTTTGTGCATCTAGACCGGATATCATGTTGAGTGTGGGAATGTGTGCACGGTTTCAAGCCGCACCAAGGAAAGTCATTATGTGGCGGTCAAGCGAATCTTTCGATATTTGGCTCATACCCCAAACTTTGGCTTATGGTACCCAAGAGGAGCAAACTTCAAGCTTGAAGGATTTACGGATTCCGATTGGGCGGAGACAAAGTGGATAGGGAAGTCCACCTCGGAGGGTGCCAATTTCTTGGTTGCTCCTTGGTAAGTTGGTCTTCCAAGAAGCAAAGTTGTGTGTCTCTCTCGTCCACCGAAGCGGAATATGTGGCGGCCGGTAGTTGTTGTGCTCAACTCCTATGGATGAGGCAAACCATAAAGGAGTACGGTGTCATTTGTGACAAAGTGCCTCTTTGGTGTGATAATGGAAGTGCCATCAAGATTTCTCTCAATCCGGTGCAACACTTCAAGACGAAGCACATCGAGATTCGTATCATTTCATCCGGATCACATTAGGCGAGGAGAGATCGAGCTCAAGTATGTCAACACTCAGGATAACCTTGCGTATATATTCACGAAGCCCTTAGATGAAGCAAGATTTCACGAGTTAAGGCATGAGCTAAATATCATTGATTTGAGCAATGTGACTTGAGCCGTGCACTCCCCACCACACCGAACTTGCCGTCTAGTTTAGGTGTAGGCTGGACATAGGGGAGTGTTGTTCTCTCGATGAGCTCTCCCTCCCCCCATCATGCATAAATCGATCACCTCTTTCGCATTAGCCATTTTTTGTGGTACTTGTGCTTCAAAGACGAGTTTTGGTCATGGGCCCAAGGATAATTCTTCGCGGTGCCATACCATTTGACTCAAACATAGGTGGCTTCGGCCATCGCCCTCTCTTCAGAGAGAGGACTGAGCTCTCTCTGCTTGTGTGCGGTTGCTTGTGTTTTCCTTTCGTTCTTTTCCCTGTTCTTAGTGTTTGGTTTCTCTTATTTGTTGCTCCGTGTGTCTTGTTCTCTTCCTTTTGGTCTGGGCATTGGTGGTCGGGCGGTACAACCGGTGTCACGGGCGGTTCTACCGCTGATACATGGTTGTGCTGCCCCAGTTGAGTTGCTTTCGGTGCTTGGGCGGTTATACCGCCCATTCTCACTGGGCTTCTCCATCCGGTAGTACCGGTTGTCACCGAGCGGTACTTCCGTACTTGCGGTACAACCGGTCCTAGGAGCGGTTCTACCGCCGCGCGGCTATGGGCCTATTTATATCCGACGGGGCGAAGGGTTTCTCTTTTTTTTCCTTTCGTCCCCTTTCGCCTCCTCCTTGCCCTAGCCGCCGGTCACCTCTGCCCCGCCCCGGAGTGCGCCCCGCGCTTCGGACCCGAGGGCTCTCCGTGGATTCTCTCCGTGGAAGTCTTTCGGTCTTCTCCCATGGATGGTGGTAATGCCCTTGTTCTTCGTTCTTTGATTCTAGGTTTCCATCTTGCTTTAGGGCATTACTTTTCCCTCCTAGTTTAGTTTTCGTTCTTTGGTTGGGAGAGATCGTTGTTGTTGTCTTGTGTCTGTGCAGTACCTAGAACTCCAAATAGTGCTTGGGTGATTTGCACATCTTGAACAGATCTAACTTCCCTGGTGGTGCCACTGTCAGCGGTTCTACCGCCCGGATAAATGGTACAACCCGGGCTGGTTCTACTTGGGTGATCCGGTACAACCGGATTGTCTGCACCTCTCGGCACTGTTCTGGTTTCTATGGTGTTGCATTTTTTCGTATGCTTTCCTCTCATTCTTGTTGGTTTTCGCGTGTCCTCTTCGTGTTTGTGTTCAGGTGGCTCCAGTTCTCGCCCTGCTCCTCGCAAGACCAAGAAGAGGGTTCGAAGGGCTCCACGCCCGGCTGATTCTGAAGAGGAAGTCGTGATCCCTACCAAGCCCACTCGCCGTGAAAAGTCTGCCGCTATCAAGAAACGTGTGGTAATGCCTCTCCACCGTTGGAAAACCAAGGATTGGGAAGCCTTCCGCTCAAAGAATCCTTATGTGGTTCCCATAGCTCCTCATTGGACCACTGTTCAGTTTCGGAATGAGATGCAAGTACGAATTGTTCATGAACTCTTTGAGCACAACAAGAACAGATATGCCAAGCAGTGGACCATCGATCTTGATCATTGGCGGAACAACATGGAGTATTTTGGTGAGGCTTTGGCTCTCTGTGAGGAGTTTGATCTTGTCAAGCTCATGTCCGTCTCTGTGACTTTGATGTTCAACTCATCCATCGGTTCTATGCCACCGCTCACTTTGGAGAAGATGACGCCGCACCCTCACTTTCATGTGTCGTGACGAGCTCTTTCACGTTCCTGGAGGACCTTCTGCAATGCTATTGGGTAATGGCGATACCGGTCTGGAAGGAAGGGGTGGCATTCGCCCACATGATCATCCTGAGCCCATGCCTAAGGAGAAGCTTGCCCCCCTGTACATTCGGGGCCGTGGTATTATTGGTGAATCTAAGGATTTTGGTGAAGGTCTATGACATCATGCATCGTGTTTTTCGCAATGTGCTTCTGCCCAAAGTGGGGAATCAAGATGAAATCCATGGCTATCTTGTTAACTTGATGGTTGCTATGAAGACCAAGGTGGGATCTGGGAGACGTTTGATGTGTCCAACTGGCTGTAGCACGAGATGTACAACATGGTCATCTACAGAAGGTCCCCATTTATGCTCCGTTTGTCATGTGCCTTCTGAACTCCGTGTGGGCAGTTCGCCGTCCTGGAGAGCCCCTCACCTCTCCTGACAATCTTACCACTCATGAAGTCAAGCTCCTTAAGAAGAAGAAGCACGCCGAGCCACGTTTCCCTGCTAATTGTAACATCCCAAATTTTCAATTTGGAATGTTATACATTAAGTCATCATGCATTACATATTTTCTTGCATTTTGCCGATCCTAGAAATTTCATGCAACTCAAGGACCCTCGGAGAGAAGTGGAGATTTCGAAATTTTCGTATTTGAGTTCTCTCAAAACTACGAAAAGAGGATCATTGGATTTATTTATTTATTCTTCAAATATTTTTCCAATATCAAAAATAAGAGAGGGAATAATACGACTTTCCCAAAATTTAGAAAAAATGACGATTTAATAAATAAATCAAATTTTGGATTTTTCTCGGAGTTTATTTGCCTTAGGGAAAAATGCGTGTTTTCAAAAATTGCATTTTAGGCCCCGTATTAAAGTTCATTTTGTTCGACTCGTTTTTAGGAGTCGGGGAAAATTTACTTTGTAAATTTTAGAGTTTGTTTATATTTTATTTTATTCGTTTTTCTGCGCGTGATTTTATTTATAAAAAATACATGGCGCCCGCTTTGGGCCAAGGGCCCACTGCCCACCCCCTACCCTCACTGTGCTGCCCGCCCGCCCGGCCGAGTCCGAGGAGGACTCCTCCTCCTCCTCCCTTTGCTTGCCCCCTCCCCAAGCTACTCTCCCCTTTATATACCCTCACCCCTGTCCTCCCCAACCCGCAGCCGCCGCCCTCTCCTCAGCCGCCTTATAGCCCGCCACGCCGCCTTGCGCCGCCGCCCGCCCGTGGCCTTGTCGCCGCCTGCCGCCTAGCCGCCGCCCCGCCGGAGCCCCACCTCGTCGAGGTAGCCGCGCCGCGCCACCCTCCCCTCGTTTCAGTTTTTTTAAAAAACCGTTCCGGATTTCTTTTCCATTGTTCGGTTTTTTTGAAAACCCTAGATCGGTTTTACTTTTTTATTTCTTTTTGGTTTTGTTGTTTAGCGAGCGTTCGCCGGACCGTTCGTCTTAACGAATGTGATAACCGGTTATTCCCGGTTAACGAACGTCCGTTCGTTTAACCGTTCGTCGTTTTTTTAACGGATTTATTCCGCTATTTTCCGATCTCGATTTCAGATCCGATCTTCGTTCTAGTTTATCTTCTCGCTCGTTTATCGGAATCAGTGATTCAAGCGCTGAGTTTCGTTTCAAACCGCTGTTCCGACTAATCAACTTAAACAAAGTTTTGCTACTGTAAATTTGACCTAGTTTCAACTTGCTAGAACCGAGCTGTTTTCTTCCGCCGGTTGTTTTCCGTTGTTTTGTTTGATTCGTTTCTTTTTGCAACCTGTGGTTCTTAAGTTGAACTTTCTGGTTAGATCTTTTATTCGAGATTTACCTATGCATTAGATGAGTACTTATTGTATGCTTGTTGTTTGTCTGCGATAGGTCACCCGGAGTGCGCCGCTTGTTACTTCGAATCTCTAGGTTTCGCGGATCATCAGCAAGGCAAGTAACACTTTGATCATACTCTTCTCATACCCGGTTTTATGCATTAGATCCATCCTCAAACACTTGCATGATTAGGATCTAAATAAACTGTGGGATGGGAAGTAGATGAGGTAGTACCTATTACCTGTTTTACTTATGAAACCTTGGGAGTTACTTCTACGTTTGCTTATTACGCTATGCTATGCTAGTAGACGTGGATTGGGTGAGTGTATCCATGACAGATGTGAGATTGTTAAACTAATGGTTTATTTAAGGTGGCAACTTAAACACACATCTGGGTGGATTGAGGCACTGGTTTCCATCAGGACTTGCCTGCTTTTTCTTCGGACCGCCACCCGGGCTCAACGGGATCATAAGATCATTCATGCTAGTAACTTCCGTGTGCAGCCACAAGCCATTATGGGCTCGCATAGTTGAGTAAGTTGTGCGAACTCTTACGGGTAGACTAGCGTATGTAGGGGTTGTAGGTTGGTACGGTCTACCCACAAGTAAGGTGCTAGCGCTTCTGAAAGACTATGTCTCGGTCATCCGTTTCTCAAACACACTGCAGTACGAGAAACCAAACGGAGGCGATCGAGTCTTGTGGGGAAAAGTGCGCAAACCTCTGCAGAGTGTATAAACTAATCATGATTAGCCGTGTCCCCGGTTATGGACATCTTGAGTATCTAGTATTTGAATATCATGTGAATCTCAACATGTTACTCTAATTAATATTGTTGGGTTTTTAATGAGTACTTTTAATGGGGATTGAGGATGCTGTCTACCATTCTCAATGTTTAACAACCACCATGATAGTTAAACAAATTTATTCCTTTGCAGTAGGAAAAAAACTGGCTTTATGCAAAACTGTAACCATAGAGCTTTTCCACCAGCCACATGTGCATGTAGTACAGGCTTATCTTTCACTATTCTCTATGTGTTACATTGCCAGCATATTCCATGTGCTGACCCGTTTTCGGGCTGCAACTTTCATGTTGCAGACTTTTCAGACGACGAGTAAGGTGCTTTAGGTCGTGGTTCTATACTCAGTGATGCAGCGGAGTTGATGGACTCACTTATCTTCCAAGTCTTCCATTGTTATCGTTATTAGATGGCCTTAAGCCATATTTATTGTAATAAGTCCTCTTACGGACAAAGCGATGTAATAAGTGTGTGATTGCTACTCTGTTATAAATCCTTGAAATCTTGTGTGGTGTCGGCATTATGATCCAAGGATGACACCGAGCACGAGACTTGATCCATTCGGGTCGGGTCGCTACAGAGATGGTATCAGAGCACATGCTGACTGTAGGACACGACCACTAAGTTAAAGCCATAGATCACTACTCTCTTCACATTTTCTAACTCCTCATCTTTTCTACTCTTTAGGATGAAGGACGCGAAGATCAAGTACGCCCAACCAGATGAAGGCACACCTTTAGGATTTCACTTGAAGGAAGTCACCAAGTACTGAACATTGGACTACCAAGCTTCACCGGACTTTCAACGCAACTCTGCACGAAGAAGAGCGTTGGAAGATTCAAGCTCATGTTAAGGAAGGACATTCGCGCAAATCACCAAGCCTATAGATAGTGTTTTCAGCACCAACCTCGAGTCCGGAAAGAGCATGGCAGCTCATATCACCATGGGACGCATTGGAGAAGTTTACCAAGAAGACCTCAAAGACACCATCTACCAGATTTGCGGACGCCGAGATGAACAATGGGAGATAGTCAGCACCAAGAAGGATAGATCCATTACAGCTTTCATCCAGGAGTTAAACCAGCACATTCGACGCCAGGAGAACCAGATGTGCAATGATATGATCGAATTGAAGGATGCGAAGGGAAGGATCATCGAACTTGAAGGAGAACTAAAGTCTACACGTAAGGACTACATGGACGAGATCGTAGCGTTAGCAAGACACAATAACGATCTTAAGTATGAGATTGAAGAACTCAAGAAGAAATTACGCTCAAGAATGAAGACAAGTACGTTGACCGTCCAAGCAACTACATCAACATCGATTTACACCGATTCGGATCCAAGTGAACCTGACTTTGAAGATGAAGTCGAGCGGACATCATGGAGTCTTCCACCGTTCAAATTAATAGATGACCCCCACATATTAGTAGTATTCCCTCCATGTAACATTTTAGTTCACGCACTTTTGCGATAGTTAGATCGTTGTAAGCCTTTTGTTTGAATTGAATGAAGTGATTTTGTGTGCATTTGCTCATATACATTTGGGTAGTGTTTCTCCATAGACCTCACTCTATTCTTAATTTCTCATCTTTTCTAAACCCATCAGATGCCTCCGAGACGCGACCCCGGGTCTGTTTTCCCGCCAGAGATCACCCAGTTGATTCAGCAGCAGAACACTTTGATCCAAACATTGGTACATAACCAAGGCAACAACAACAACAACCCACCGCCACCACCACCAGTTGACCATCTGGCTCGTTTCTTAAGGCTGAACCCACCAGTGTTTTCCAGTAGCACTGAGCCGATAGTAGCAGATGATTGGCTCCGTAAGGTAGGGAGGGAGTTGACCACTGCAGGATGTACAGATGGAGAGAAGGTGAAGTTTGCTGCACACCAACTTGAAGGACCCGCAGCAGCATGGTGGGAGAATTTTACAGCCACTTACCCTGTAGACACTGTCACATGGGATCAGTTTCAGCAAGCTTTCCGCACTGCCCATGTCTCAGCAGGAGCTATGGCCATGAAGAAGCGTGAGTTTCGCAACTTACGCCAAGGAGGAAGGACTGTTGGCCAGTATGTGGATGATTTTAGTAAGTTAGCACGTTATGCCCCAGATGACGTTGCTACAGATGCAACTAAGCAGGAGAAGTTTCTGGAAGGATTGAATGATGAGTTAAGCATGCAGTTGATGGTAGCAAGTTTCAATAACTACCAGGAGTTGGTAGACCATGCCCTCATGATTGAAGGAAAGCAACAAAGAAATTGAGAATCGCAAGAGGAAGTATGGGCAGGGGAAGTATAACTCTGGAGCCTAGCAGAAGCCCCGTTATACCCCTAAACAGGGAGTTCAGTTTCAGCATACCCATGGAGGAGGTAATTCGCACAACCATAATGGCACCCAGAATGGGAACGGGAATGGAGGAAGCAACGACCAGAACCGCACCAACCCATCAACACCATCCAAGGTAGACCTGAGCCACATCACTTGCTTTAAGTGCCGCAAGACTGGGCATTATGCAAATGAATGCCCGTATAGGCGAATGGAAATGGCAATGGAAGCTCGGAAAGAAGCCAAACCCTTTCAACAGGGGACAGGTGAACCACATTGATGTAGAGGAGGTTGAAGATCAGCCCGATGCGATGTCGGTAAGTTTTTGGTTAAGTCGTTTACTGCAGTTGTTCTTTTCGATACTGGTGCATCGCATTCATATATATCAAGGGGATTTGTGGATAAATACAAATTACCAACCCAAGCCATTAGGTCACCCATGCTAGTAACCTCACCCGGAGCAGAATACATGGCTAGTATATGGTGTGGTCGACTGCCATTAAGGATTGGACACTATGTTTTTCCCTCGGACCTAATAGTTCTAGAATCCCAAGGATTGGATGTGATATTAGGCATGGATTGGTTATCGAAGTATGGAGGGAACATAGATTGCGCCACTAAGTCAATTTTGCTTACCACCCCAGAAGGAAGGAGAATCAAGTATGTATCACGGCATGAGCCGAGGAGAACACAAGTAAATTCTTTAACAGGAGTTGTGCAGGAAGAAGTACCAGTGGTAAGGGATTACCCGGACGTGAGTTGCCAGGAATGCCACCGGATAGAGACATTGAGTTTTTGATTGAGATTTTGCCAGGTACGGGCCCAATATCGAAGCGACCATACAGGATGCCCGCACAGGATTTGGCGGAAATCAAGAAGCAGATTAAGGAGCTATTGGATAAAGGTTATATACGCCCAAGTTCTTCGCCTTTGGGGATCACCCGTACTTTTAGTAGAGAAGAAGGACGGATCATTAAGGATGGTTGTAGACTATCGTGGTTTAAATGAAGTAACGATCAAGAACAAGTACCCACTACCAATGATAAATGATCTGTTTGATCGTTTGCAAGGAGCTAAAGTGTTTTCCAAGATCGATTTGCGATCGTGGTACCATCGATTGAAGATTCGGAGCAGGATATACCTAAGACAGCATTTACCACGAGATATGGACTGTATGAATATACCGTTATGTCATTTGGACTGACTAACGCCGGCCTATTTCATGAACCTGATGAACAAAGTGTTTATGGAGTTTTTGGATAAGTTCGTTGTGGTGTTCATAGATGATATTTTGGTTTTCTCGAAGAATGAAGAAGAACATAAGGAACATTTGCGATTGGTTTTGGAGAAACTGAGGGAACATCAGTTATATGCCAAGTTCAGCAAATGTGAGTTTTGGCTAAAGGAAGTTCGATTTCTTGGACATGTTATATCCGGAGAAGGGATAGCAGTTGACCCCACAAAAGTTGAGACCGTAACCAAATGGGAAGCACCAACGACAGTTGGAGAGATCCGGAGTTTCCTTGGACTCGCAGGATACTACCGGAGATTCATTGAGAATTTCTCAAGGATTGCAAAGCCTATGACGGAGTAGTTGAAGAAGGATACCAAGTTCATATGGACTGAGGAGTGTGAGGCAAGTTTTCAGGAGTTGAAGAAAAGATTGGTTACCTCACCAGTGTTAATTTTGCCGGATCGTACCAAGGATTATGAGGTGTATTACACGCTTCACGTCGAGGACTTGGAGCGGTGCTTATGCAGGAACGAAGAGTTGTTTCAGATGCTTCACGACAGCTTAAGCCTCATGAGTTGAATTATGCCACACATGATTTGGAGTTAGCAAATTGTGCATGCATTGAAGACATGGAGACATTTTCTCATTGGAAATCATTGTGAGGTGTACACGGATCACAAGAGTTTGAAATACATCTTCACGCAGAAGGAATTAAATCTCAGACAGAGGAGATGGTTGGAGCTTATTAAGGATTATGATATGAGATTGCATTATCACCCCGGGAAGGCTAAAGTTGTAGCAGACGCATTGAGCCGTAAGAGCCACATCAATACACTAATGATGGGAGGAATACCCAAGGAGTTAGCCGAGGACCTTCGAGAGCTATGTTTGGAAATAGTTCCGAGAGGCTACGTAGCAGCATTGGAGATTCAGTCTACATTGATGGACAAAATTAGAGAAGCCCAAAAGGCAGATAAGGAAGTTGCCTCTATAAAGGAGAATATGAGCGAAGGAAAAGCTAAGGGATTTCGTGAGGATGAGCACGATACCCTATGGTTTGAGGACCGTGTTTATGTGCCAAATGACCCGGAGATCAGGAAGTTGATTATGCAAGAAGCACATGATTCGCCCTACTCGATTCACCCAGGAAATACCAAGATGTATTTAGATTTGAAGGAAATGTTCTGGTGGACCGGAATGAAGAAGGATATTGCAGAGTATGTATCAGTTTGTGATGTATGTCAAAGGGTGAAGGCAGAACATCAGAAGCCAGCAGGATTGTTGCAACCATTGCCGATACCCGAATGGAAGTGGGATAAACTAGGCATGGATTTCATCACAGGTTTGCCAAAGACCGTTCAGGCTATGACTCGATTTGGGTTATAGTCGACCGCTTGACGAAGGTAGCTCATTTCATTCCAGTCAAGACTACCTATAGCAGTGCTAAGTTGGCAAAGATATACATGACCAGAATTGTGTGTTTACACGGAGTTCCGAGGAGTATCGTATCAGATAGAGGAACCCTATTTACCTCAAAGTTTTGGAATCATTGCGAAACATTTGGAACCAGGCTGGAATTCAAGACAACTTTCCACCCACGCACCGATGGATGACCGAGAGAGTCAATCAGATTTTGGAGGATATGCTGAGAGCTTGTGCACTAGATTATGGATCTAGTTGGGATGATAACTTGCCGTATGCAGAGTTTTCTTATAACAACAGTTATCAAACCAGCTTGAAGATGGCACCTTTCGAAGCCTTGTACGGAAGGAGGTGCAGGACACCGTTATCATGGGACGAAGCTGGAGACCGTCAGTTGTTTGGACCAGATTTGATCAAGGAGTCTGAACAGAAGGTTAAGTTGATTCGCGATAGGCTCAAAGTAGCCCAGTCCAGACAGAAAAGCTATGCGGATTCAAAATGCAAGGCAATGGAATATGAAGTTGGAGACATAGTTTATCTTAGAGTATCCCCACTTTGAGGAGTTAAGCGTTTTGGAGTTGAAGGAAAATTAGCACCACGTTTCGTTGGACCGTATAGGATCTTGCAACGCATGGGAGAAGTTGCTTATAAGCTGGAATTGCCAGAGAGACTGTCAGGAGTTCATGATGTATTCCATGTTTCTCAGCTGAAGAAATGTCACGCCGAGATGGCGGAAGTACCGCTAAGAGATACAGTGCCACTTGAAGCAATTCAGTTGAAGGATGATTTAACATATGAGGAGAAACCAGTCAGGATTCTCGATTATGCCAGCAGAGTTACTCGCAGCAAGGTTATCAAGTTTTGCAAGGTTCAGTGGAGCCACCACACTGAGGATGAAGCCACCTGGGAAAGAGAAGAAGATTTGCTCAAGGATCACCCTCACCTATTTTCTAGCCAACCCGAATCTCGAGGGCGAGATTCATCTTAAGGGGGGTAGGTTTGTAACATCCCAAATTTTCAATTCGGAATGTTATACATTAAGTCATTATGCATTACATATTTTCTTGCATTTTGCCGATCCTAGAAATTTCATGCAACTCAAGGACCCTCGGAGAGAGTTGGAGATTTCAAAATTTTCGTATTTGAGTTCTCTCAAAACTACGAAAAGAGGATCATTGGATTTATTTATTTATTCTTCAAATATTTTTCCAATATCAAAAATAAGAGAGGGAATAATATGACTTTCCCAAAATTTAGGAAAAATGACGATTTAATAAATAAATCAAATTTTGGATTTTTCTCGGAGTTTATTTGCCTTAGGGAAAATGCGTGTTTTCAAAAATTGCATTTTAGGCCCCGTGTTAAAGTTTATTTTGTTCGACTCATTTTTAGGAGTCGGGGAAAATTTACTTTGTAAATTTAAGAGTTCGTTTAGATTTTATTTTATTCGTTTTTCTGCGCGTGATTTTATTTATATATAAAAAAATCGCATGGCGCCCACTGGGCCAAGGGCCCAGCCGACCCAACCGCCTCCTCCTCGCAGCCTTGCTGGCCGCCGGCCGAGTCCGAGGAGGACTCCTCCTGCTCCTCCCTTTGCGTGCCCCTCCCCAAGCTACTCCCCCCCTTTATATACCCCTCACCCCCCTCTCCTCCCCAACCCGCAGCCACCCCCCTCTTAAGTTGAACTTTCTGGTTAGATCTTTTATTCGAGATTTACCTGTGCATTAGATGAGTACTTATTGTATGCTTGTTGTTTGTCTGCGATAGATCACACGGAGTGCGCCGCTTGTTACTTCAATCTCTAGGTTTCATGGATCATCGACAAGGCAAGTAACTCTTTGATCATACTCTTCTCATACCCAGTTTTTATGCATTAGATCCATCCTCAAACACTTGCATGATTAGGATCTAAATAAATTGTGGGATGGGAAGTAGATGAGGTAGTACCTATTACCTGTTTTACTTATGAAACCTTGGGAGTTACTTCTACGTTTGCTTATTACGCTATGCTATGCTAGTAGACGTGGATTGGGTGAGTGTATCCATGACAGATGTGAGATTGTTAAACTAATGGTTTATTTAAGGCACAACTTAAACACACATCTGGATGGATTGAGGCACCTGGTTTCCATCAGGACTTGCCTATTTTTCTTCGGACCGCCACCCAGGCTCAAGGGGATCATAAGATCATTCATGCTAGTAACTTCCGTGTGCAGCCACAAGCCATTATGGGCTCTGGCATAGTTGAGTAAGTTGTGCGAACTCTTACGGGTAGACTAGCAGATGTAGGGGTTGTAGGTTGGTACGGTCTACCCACAAGTAAGGTGCTAGCGCTTCTGAAAGACTATGTCTTGGTCATCCGTTTCTCAAACACACTGCAGTACGAGAAACCAAACGGAGGCTATCGAGTCTTGTGGGGAAAAGTGCGCAAACCTCTGCAGAGTGTATAAACTAATCATGATTAGCCGTGTCCCCGGTTATGGACATCTTGAGTATCTAGTATTTGAATATCATGTGAATCTCAACATGTTACTCTAATTAATATTGTTGGGTTTTTAATGAGTACTTTTAATGGGGATTGAGGATGTCATCAACCATTCCCAATGTTTAACAACCACCATGATAGTTAAACAAATTTATTCCTTTTGCGTATGAAAAAAGCTGGCTTTATGCAAAACTGCAACCATAGAGCTTTTCCACCAGCCACATGTGCATGTAGTACAGGCTTATCTTTCACTATTCTCTATGTGTTACATTGCCAGCATATTCCATGTGCTGACCCGTTTTCGGGCTGCAACTTTCATGTTGCAGACTTTTCGCATTTACGAGTAAGGTGCTTTAGGTCGTGGTTCTATACTCAGTGATGCCGCTGGAGTTGATGGACTCACTTATCTTCCAAGTCTTCCGCTGTTATCGTTATTAGATGGCCTTAAGCCATATTTATTGTAATAAGTCCTCTTCTGGACAAACGATGTAATAAGTGTGTGATTGCTACTCTGTTATAAATCCTTCGAAGTACTGTGTGGTGTCAGCATTACTGATCCAGGGATGACACTGGAGCACAGGGACTTGATCCATTCGGGTCGGTTCGCTACACTAATGCTCCTGAGGATGTCTATGCCACTTCTAATGATGAGGATTTTGAGTTGGAACCAGGGGCCAAGCCCTCGTGTGTGGACAAGCTCGCTGCCAAGGTGAAGAAGACTTTACGCCTTGATCGACATCCGTAAGAGGCTGTATGAGGCACATGTCAATGAGAAGCTTGCGGCGTCGTCAAATTGCTATGATGAGGCACCTCAACATGTCGGTTCCGAGTGGTTACGAGAAGAGCATCACACCGGAGGAGCGTTGGATATCTTCCCACAAGACTGGATCGATGATGAAGCCCTCCTCAGCCCTCCACCACCATTCCCTGCTGATGATATCATGGAAGACTCGGATCGGGACGATGATGAAGTTTCATTGATGGTGAAGATTCGACAATGATGAAGATCCAGATGCTACCGAGGAGTCGTGAGGAGGACGACCGAGCACAGGCGATAGCTTCGCTCTTTTCCTTTTGTTGTCCCGATGCCAAAGGGGAGAGAGTGTGATAGGACTCGGGAGTTGCATGGGTGGTTGCGTAGTGTGTGTCTCGTATTGAACTTGTCTCGAACATGTGTGGTCTCCAGTTGAACATTGGTCGTTCTCGTTCGCTTTGTGTGGTTTTTGTGCCACTCCTGCTATCTTATCTTTATGCTTGTTGGTCTTTAATGGCAGGATTGCTCCTATTTCATTGTGTTGGCTACCTTCTTGTTATATGCTCTTTGTGGCCAGTCTATAAAACCTAGGGGAGTCTCGACACAGGGCTCACATCTAGGGGAGCTCCGCCTAGTTTCTATAGACTTCTATCTTATATCGTGTTGTTGTCATCATCCACCAAAAGGGGAGATTGAAAGGGCATTTCCTACCTTATGTTTTGGATGATGATGACAACTCTTTGTTGGTCTAATCCTGTGCTAAATGTTTCAGGTTCTCAATGATTAGGCTTTCGTCGCTTGGTGGTTCTCTCTCGAAGGAATCGTTTGAAGACGGAATCCTCTATGCTTTTTATCTCTTTGGTCGTAGGGATCCCGTACTATCAAGAGGGAATCCACTTTAGGGAGTATAGGGATTCCATTCACGCATACATCCTTCACCCCTCTTTTGTCGAGAGTGTGCCTCCATCTTTTTCTATCCCTTGCTGTGTTTTCCTAGCGGTTGTACCGCTCTTCCGAGCGGTTGTACCGCTGGCTCTTGACGCTTCAGCGGTTGTTCCGGCCTAGCACCGCACATGTACCGGCCTGGGTTCTGTTGCGATGCGGTGGCTGGTATGGTGGCCCGGTTGCTCCGGTTGTTCTTTTCAACGGTACAACCGAGGTTCGAGCAGTTCTTCCGCTCATACCTTAGCCGCTCAAGCGCCAAGGCCAGCGGTTGTTCCGGCCATGCACCGCCCATGTACCGGCCAGGATTCTGTTTTGATGCGGTGGTTGGGCGGTGGTGGCCCGGTAGGTCCGGTTATTTGCTAATGACCGGTACTACCGCCCGTTGGTCCGGTTGTACCGCCTGGTAGGGTTCTGCAGCTACATCGTGTGTCCCGGTTGTACCGGGACAAGGAGCGGTTGCACCGCTGCAGTACCAAAAACACAGTAACGGTTGGATGTTTGTGGGCTAGTATATAAGGTGGTTCTTCCACCTACCACATCTACCTCTTTCCTCTCTCACTCCTCCATTGATGCTCTCAAGCTTTCTTGCCCGATCTCTCTCTCTAGCCACTCAAGCTTGTTGATTTGCTAGGGTTTGAAGGAGGAGACCTAGATCTACACTACCACCAAAGGATATTTAGTTCCCCCATACTTTCTAGTGTGGATTTTGTTACTCTTGGGTGTTTGAGCACCCTAGGCAGTTGAGGTCACCTCGAGGCCATATTCCATTGTGGTGAAGCCTCGTGGTTTCGCTTGGGAGCCTCCAATTGTTGTGGAGATTGCCCCAACCTTGTTTGTAATGGGTCCTGTTGTCGCCTTCTAGGGAACCATTAGTGGAATCACGGCATCTCGCATTGTGTGAGGGCGTGAGGAGATTACGGTGGCCCTAGTGGCTTCTTGGGGAGCATTGTGCCTCCACACCGCTCTAACGGAGACGTACTTCCCCTCAAAAGGAAGGAACTTCGGTAACACATCCTCGTCTCTACCGGCTCCACTCTTGGTTATCTTATCCCTTTACTTGTGCAAGCTTATTTGTGTTCCTATCCTTGCTTGCTCTTGTGCTTGTGTTGTTTGCATCATATAGGTTGTCCACCTAGTTGCACATCTAGACAACCTTTATTATTGCAAAGTTTAAATTGATAAAGAAAAGCTTAAAAATTGTTAGTTGCCTATTCACCCCCCCCCCATCTAGTCAACTATATCCATCCTTTCAACTGGGACATCTTTGCATGGAAGCCTGCTGACATGCCGGGTGTTCCCAGGGGGCTGGCTGAGCACCGCCTACGAGTTGACCCAAAAGTCAAACCGGTTAAAGAATATCTTCGGCGGTCCGCCGTCCAGAAGAGAAAGGCCATTGGTGAAGAGGTGGCTCGACTCTTAGCGGTAGAGTTCATCCGAGAAATCTACCACTCCGAGTGGCTCGCCAATGTCGTCATGGTCCCCAAGAAGGACACGTCGTTAGCATGTGCATCGATTTCAAGCATATCAATCGGGCCTGCCCGAAAGATCATTTCCTCTTCCTCGCATTGACCAAATAGTCGACTCAACTGCGGGATGTGAGAGGTTGTCTTTTTAGACGCCTATTCCGGTACCATCAGATCTGTCTCAGATGGACCCGATGAGATTAAAACAGCGTTCATCACTCCATTCGGTGCTTCGTTATGTCACCATGCCATTCGGTCTCAAGAATGCCGGAGCCACATTCATGAGGATGATTCGTAAGTGTTTGCTCACTCAAATCACCGGAATGTGGAAGCGTACATGGATGATATGGTGGTCAAGTCACGAAAGGGTTCCGACCTATTGACTGACCTTGCTGAAACATTTGCCCATCTCAGGAGGTATGATATCAAGCTTAACCCATCAAAGTGCACATTTGGAGTTCCTGGTGGAAAATTACTCGGTTTTCTCGTTTCTGAGCGAGGAATCGATGCTAACCCCGAAAAGGTTGGCACTATACTCTGAATGAAGTGTCCTGTGCGTGTGCACGATGTCCGTGCTTATGGATGCTTGGCCGCTTTAAGTCGATTCATCTCTCGCCTCGGTGAAAAGGCATTGCCTCTTTACCGATCGATGAAGAAGTCGAGACAAGTTCGAGTGGACTCAAGCTGATGCAGCGCTTGCGTAGCTAAAAGCTCGCTCTCCCCAGCCGGTGCTTGCTACTCCTATCAGCAAAGAGCCTTTGTTGCTTTACATTGCAGCCATCGGACAAGTCGTCAAGACTGCATTTTACTTGGCCGAAAGGGAAGAAGAAGGAAAAGCCTTCAAAGTTCAACGCCCAGTTTATTATTTTTCTGAAGTGCTGACCCCATCAAAGCAAAGATACCCTCACTATCAGAAGCTTGTTTATGGGATTTATATGACCACAAAGAAGGTTGCTCATCATTTCTCCTATCATTCCATTACAGTCGTTAGCGACGCCCCATTGTCGGAAATTCTTCATAACAGAGATGCAACTGGTCGAGTGGCTAAATGGGCGATTGAACTCCTTCCCCTTGATATCAAATTTGAGGCAAAGAAAGCCATCAAGTCCCAAGCAATAGCGGACTTCCTCGCCGAGTGGGTGAACAGCGACTTCCGACTCAAGTTCACTCAAGCAACTGGACTATGTTTTTCGATGGTTCCAAGATGCTGAACGGTTACAGTGCGGGGTTGTATTGGTTTCCCCGAGGAGATAAGCTCAAATATGTTCTCCAGATTCACTTTGATTCTTCCAACAACGAAGCGTAATATGAAGCACTCCTATATGGGTTGCGTATGGCCATTTCACTCGGCGTCCGTCGCCTTATGGTCTACGGCAACTCAGATCTGGTTGTTAATCAAGTGATGAAAGAGTGGGATGTCAGAAGCCCAGCCATGACAGGTTACTGCAATGCAGTGAGAAAGCTGGAGAAGAAATTCGAGGGGTTAGAGCTTCATCATATACCCTGACTGAAAAACCAAGCTACGGATGATTTGGAGAAAATAGGGTCCAAGAGGGACGCCATTCCCAGAATATATTTTGGAACACATTCATGCACCATCGGTCAGGAGGATCCTTTCACGTAAGAAGCCCCGCAGCAAAAGAGTGCCAATGATCCGACTGATGTTGAGGTCCCAGGCGTGGTCGACCTGATTATGGAAGTTGTGGTCATCACTCCCGACTGGACAGTGCCGTACATCGCATATATACTAAGGAAAGAGCTCCCAGAGAATGAAGAAGAGGCTCGACAGATCGTCCGTCGATCCAAGGCCTTTACAGTGATCAAGGGACAGTTGTACAGAGAAAGCGCGACTGGAGTCGGCCGTAAGTGTATCACGCCGTAAGAAGGTCGATAATTCTTGAGGATATCCACTGGGACCTGTGGCCATCATGCGTCCTCTCGGACCATTGTGGCTAAAGCATACCGCGGGATTTCTTGGCGAAAGCAAATGAAATGGCAAAAGAAATAGTCGACAAGTGTGAAGGGTGTCAGTTCTATTCCAACATGTCACACAAGCCCGCCTCAGCCTTGAATACCATTCCACTCGTCTGGCCCTTCGCTGGTTGGGGATTAGACATGATTGGACCGCTGAGAACTGGCGTAAGCGGCTTCACTCATTTGCTAGTAGCAATCGACAAGTTCACCAAGTGGATCGAAGCCAAGCCCATCAAGAACCTTGATGCATGCACCGCTACCGGTTTCATCAGAGAGTTGATATTCAGATATGGAGTTCCGCATAGCATCACCACCGACAATGGGTCAAACTTCGATAATGACAAGTTCAAAGCCTTCTGCGCCTCTCAGGGCACGCGGGTCGACTATGCTTCAGTTGCTCATCCTCAGTCGAATGGACAAGCAGAGCGTGCAAACGGCCTCATTCTCAAAGGGCCGAAACCACGGCTGATGCGTGATCTCAAGCACGCAGCATGAGCTTGGGTCGACGAACTTCCATCAGTTCTCTGGGGATTGAGGACCACTCCTAATCGGGTCGATCGAGAACTCCATTCTTCCTGGTCTATGGAGATGAAGCAGTTCTGCCGAGTGACCTGCTTCACAATGCGCCTCGAGTCGAACTATACTCTGAAGAAGAAGCGGAACAAGCCCGGCAAGATGCAGTCAACCTCTTGGAAGAGGAGAGGGATATGGCCCTGATCAGCTCGACTATCTATCAAGAAGACTTGCGTCGATTCCATGCCAGAAATGTGAAGAGTCGAGCCTTCCGAGAAGGAGATTTGGTCCTCCGAGTGGATCAACAGAAACCACACAAGCTCGCTCCCACTTGGGAAGGTCCCTTCATCGTCACAAGAGTTCTCCACAATGGAGCGTATCATCTCTACAAGGTTGATCGCCAGATCGACGAGCCTCGAGCTTGGAATGCGGAGCTGCTCCGCCCCTTTTATACTTAAATACTCACTCGGTTGAGATGTAATAAAAGTACTTTTGTAGTTTGTTTGTCTAAGACAAGAATGTCATAAATTTCCCAGTGATTGTTATTACTTTTTGTTGAAATTTCCCCCAGTGGGTGGCTTACCTGCGAATCCGCTTCGCCTAAGTTTGTAAAAAAAATTCTTTCCGAGTGGCTAGCCAGTCTCCCACTCGGGGGCTTAGCTGCGAATCCGCTTCGCCTAAGTATTCAAATCCTACCGAGTGGAGAGCCAGCCTCCCACTCGGGGGCTTAGCTGCAGTCCAAGTACTCGCCTAAGTATTCAAAATCCTACCGAGTGGAGAGCAAACCTCCCACTCGGGGGCTTAGCTGCAGCCCAGTGCTCGCTTAAGTGATAAAAATCCTACCGAGTGGTGAGCCAGCCTCCCACTCGGGGGCTTAGCTGCAGTCCAAGTACTCGCCTAAGTATTCAAAATCCTACCGAGTGGTGAGCCAGCCTCCCACTCGGGGGCTTACCTGCAGTCCAAGTACTAGCCTAAGTATTCAAAATCCTACCGAGTGGAGAGCCAGCCTCCCACTCGGGGGCTTAGCAACAGCCCAAGGATTCGCCTAAACATTCAATATAATGAACGCTTCGCAAGGACGACGAGGTGCAGGTCGGCTGCTACCTTCTCCTTCAGAGCTACACCATAAAGATCCTACCGAGTGGAGAGCGAACCTCCCACTCGGGGGCTTAGCTGCAGCCCAGTTCTCGCCTAAGTAATAGAAATCCTACCGAGTGGAGAGCAAACCTCCCACTCGGGGGCTTAGCTGCAGCCCAGTGCTCGCCTAAGTAAGAAAAACCCTACCGAGTGGAGAGCAAACCTCCCACTCGGGGGCTTAGCTGCAGCCCAGTGCTCGCCTAAGTATTCAAAATCCTACCGAGTGGAGAGTAAACCTCCCACTCAGGGGCTTAGCTGCAGCCCAGTGATCGCCTAAGTGATAAAAATCCTACCGTATGGAGAGCACACCTCCCGCTCGGAGGCTTAGCTGCAGTCCAGTACTCGCTTAAGTAAGGACTTCATCCCAATCCGCAAGGACGACGAGGTATAAGTCGACTGCTACCTTCTCCTTCGGAGCTTCGCCACAAGTGCAACGTGCGGTCCATCCCAATCCGCAAGAACGACGAGGTCGGGTCGCGATCAGGCTCCATCTCTACCGCAGGATAGATGAAGTACAAGTCGACCGAGTTTCACCTCAAGGATACTACTTACAACAATGAAATATATTCGAATGAAGAGCAAAGTTCTCTTGAAGGCAAATAAAGCATGTTCAAGGATAGATCAAGTTCGGATAAACGTCCCCTGAGATCCAAAAGTGCTCAGGCGTTAAGCCTGTTAAAGTTTGTCGGTTACAAAAACCACTCGGCATTCTGAGGCAAATTTAAGGTGGGACTTAGAAGTTTTTTACTCCTCCGGTGGAGGACTGGAAGGTGCAACAAACTAGCCGAGGTCGATTCCGTCGGCAATACGGGTAGCAGAAGTGATGAAGGTCTCCATGAAAGATCGGAAGTCGTACTTCCTGGTGTTGGCAACTTTGAGGGATGCCAGCTTTTCCTCTTGCGCTTCCTTGCAGTGGACACGAACCAGAGACAGAGCAACATCAGCACCACACCTCGCAGAAGACTTTTTCCATTCTTGCACTCGACTTGGAATCTCATTCGGTCGAGTCATTAAGGATACAAGGTCATTCTAAAGCGTCTGCTCTGGCCAGAGAGTTGAGTCGATCCGCGACACCGCAGCTTTCAGTCGAGCAAGATAATCCACCATGCTAGCAACGCGAGATTCCAGTTGGAGCACATTCATAGCAGCTTCGTCCTTCACAGGAGAGTTGATGGGGTCCAGGTTGGTTTCCACTCGACTGGTTTCTTCTTCGAAGTTTTGACAGAATTCTGAAAACACAGCTCAGACTCAAAACAACAATCATGCGATGAGCCGGTGATAGCAAGACAATCGGATAAAAAAGATTTCCTTCAAGCATGAGAAACAGCTTCTCGGCGAGCCCTCCAAGATAAACCTCCAGGTCATTTCGCTTCCCCGCCAGTTGGCCAGCCTTGTCAGACAGAGCAATCTTGTCGTTCTTCAGTCGACTAACTTCCTTGTTGGCCGCGTCAAGAGCGGCTTTCATCTTGGCATTTTCATCTTCAAGTTTGCCGACTGACGCAAGTTTCTCTTGAGCGAGCTTTGTTTTCTCCAAAGCCGCCTATACGTACTCTGCAAGGTCAAGGTCCTTCTTCTTCGTAGTCTCCTCCGGTTTATACGCAAAGCAACAATGAGAACATAGTTGAGAATGAACAGAAAAACAAAGACAATCGTCAAGTTCTCACCAGCCATACCTTTTGCTTCATCCTTCGCCTTCTGCAAATTCTCCTGAGCAAGCTTCAATTCGAGGTTGAGCTGGATCTGTTTGTTCTCTAACTCAGTATAGCGAGCCACAAGCTCGCAAGATTTCTACAAAGAGTCAATCAACAAAAGACATCAAAGACAGATCACTTCCGAGTGATTAAGGAAAAATCATAGCATTTCTAAGACTACAGTCGAATCAAAACATTCGACAGTAGTCTCGGGGACTACACCCAGTGGATGCACTCAGCGTGCCCCCACTGGTTTTACCAATTTGGGTCGAACCGTCGACCAGAAGAGGCAAAAGGTTATGATTCTAAAACCATGGCTAACTGCCGTGACGGCCAGCGGTAAAAAAACAGTTCTTTAGACTATAGCCGATCGCCCGCAGTCCACCATAGTCTCGGGACTACACCTGGGTGCACTCAGCGTGCCCCCGCCGGTTTTACGGTTCCATTCGACTTGGTCCGACCAGGCCGAGTGAAGAAGTTCAAAGTGTAAAGACTATAGTCGATCGCACGCAGTCCACCATAGTCTCGGGATCGCACCGGTGGGTGCACTCAGCGTGCCCCCACAAAAACTCAATCGACACACCCACCCAGTGGGTGTACAGATATGGAAATCTAGAGAAGAAGCAGTTTCAGGTAGCATGTCCTAACAGAGCAAGCAACGATCGACTTACTTGGACATTGCTCTGGAGAGCTGAGCTAGCATCATAGGCTGCCTGGCTGGCCTCTCGGACTGCCTTCACTTGCTCCATCATGATCCCTGCTTGGCATATAGCCTCCTTAGCAGCACTCACTTGGTCTTCCGGGACGTGGTGTATAGCAAAAAGGGATGGTGGATCAGCAGTCGACGAAGTGGGTCGGGCACTTGTCATTGCCGTACAACAAAAGACACGAAGCCGAGGTGTTGCCTCCCTCGGAAACCAGCGTCTCAGGTATCGTCACAACTGGAGCAGCCTTGCCAGCAGGCACCCTCTTGTTCTTCCTCTTCCTCAACGGCGCTTCCTCGTCATCATCGGGGAGATCAATGACATGAGGCGGAACTACAAGAAAGATGAAAAAGTAAACATGGAAATCCAATCGACTAAAAGCGAAACTGCAGAGATCATACCAAGGTTGGAGGTGACGGCATCTTCCATTCCCTGATCTTCGTGCTTACCGAGGTCTCGAGGTAGCAAAGCACCGCAGATTTCAAGAATCGGCTGATCACCATCGAGTCGACCAAAAGTACACTCATGTTGAATAGGGAAATACGACTTCTGCTGATTACCCGGAGATGGTGGGAATGACCATCCGCATCTTGGGCAGGGCCTTCGCCGGCTTCGACGATGTTGCTCGAGGTTGCTTCGGCGGTTTCTCCGTCGGCGCAGGGGAAGTTGTCCGAGGTCGCTTGCCGACCGCCTAAAGGCGCAACAGCTCTACCGCGGCCGTCACGGGTCATGCGCCGATTTGGACCTTCCTTCGAGCGGGAGGATCGACGTCTTCCCCTCTTCCTCCTCCTCCTCCTCTTCACCAGAGCTGTCGTCCCCCTCATCCTCCTCGCCGTTGGACTCCCATTCCTCCTGGCTTTCACCTCCGCTTCCTTCTTCTTCTTCGACTGGTTCCTGCGCCCCGTTGGGCATCGAGTACATCTCAGTGGTGGCCTAGAAGACAACAAAACAAGGCAAAAGTCAGTCGACGAATTTTTGCATCAAAACAGAATGAATGCAGCAGAATCACGATGGAGATAAGTGGTTATACCTTATGCGGATCGTAAGAATGGTCGAGTGGGGAATCCTCCTAGCTCATGAGGATTTTCTTTGTTTCCTGTGATGGCAGTCATCCACTTCTCCAGCGTGGCGTCATCGACCTCCTCTGGATGGACCCGAGCGGTATCATCCGTACCGGAGTACATCCACATCGGATGGCCTCGGTATTGGACTGGCTGAATACGCCGTCGGAGGAAAACTTCCAGAAGATCCATGCCGGTCACCCCGTCACGAATAAGCTGGACTACGCATTCCATCAAAAATTTTACTTGGGCCTTCTCCTCTGGTTGCACCTTCAGGGAAGATGGCTTGTTCACTCGACTCATGGAGAAAGGAGGGAGTCCAGGTCGGCCCTTGCGTCGGCTGGTCTTGGCAAGAGAACCAGGTCGACCGCCACCCTCTAACCGAGTCGGGGAGAGTCATAGCCGGGAAAGCGCTCTTCCCCCTCATCTGGACCCCGAGTCCCCCACAGATCTGGATTACTTGGGTTCTCTCGTCATTCGGGTTCGTTTTCTTCACCGTCTGAGAGCGACAAGTGAATATATGCTTGAAGAGGCCCCAGTGCGGCCGACAACCCAAGAAGTTTTCGCACAACGACACGAAAGCAGCAAGATAGACAATGGAGTTGGGAGTGAAATGATGGAGTTGCGCTCCAAAAAAGTTCAGAAACCCCCGGAAGAAAGGATTCGGCGGTAGAGAAAATCCCCGATCTACGAGAGTGGCTAGGAGAACGCACTCACCCTGTTCAGGCTGCGGCTGCCACTCCGTTCCCGGAAGCCTCGCCGACCCATGGAGGATCAGTCCCTCGTTGGCCAGATCGTTGAGGTCCTTCTCGGTGATGGTCGAGCGGATCCAATCTCCTGGACCCAACCTTGCGGCAGTTTGGACCGCTGAAGAAGATCCGCCTGACCGGGCGCTCTCCCTCGCCTTCGCCGCCGCCTTTCTTCACCCGCTCAAGGCTGCGGTCTTCTCCTTCACCATGGTCGCCGGTGAAGCAGGTCGAAGCTGCGGCGCTGAGCAGGCTAAGGGCGCAGCAGAAAGATTTGGAGGCGGAAGGAGGGGAAGATTGGGGTCGCACTGTTCAAAATACCCCGTCCGATGCCTTATATGAGGCCGCTTCCGAGTGGCTGACTGGTAGGCCCAGACAATCCCGTAAAATCTCGCAATAGGCGCGCGCGCGATACGTGGCGAAAAATGCGGCGCGAAGATCGAGGCGTCATCGCCTTATCCCATCCGAGTGCCGCAGTTTTCTCCGCTTCGCGCGCTTCCCAAAATTCAGATCCCGCGAAATCCGCTAACCGCGGAGCAACCTGTCAGACAGCAGATTTCCTTCGATCCGTCGCTCGGAAATCCTCAAGTTCACAAAGTTCACTCGACAAATGTGAAGAATGGATCAAGGCGACTGAAAGAGAAGTTGACGCCATCACTAAAAGGTCGTTGATCCAGAGTAAGGCACACTCGCAACACAAAGAACAGGTCGGAAAGATTATCAACTCCTTCCTCACTCAAACCTCGATCCATTCGGGGGCTAATGATGAAGTCATGTACCTAGGGTAGGGTCATGGACCTGCCGAAGGGTACCCTCCCCAAGGACACTCGCGAAAGAAGCTGCCTTCCAGTAGTCCTGGTAGGCTTCCACTCGACTGTATCCGAGACACTCGACCAAGAAGGCTCACTCGACCATCAGGTGCTCAGGAATCACTCTGTATCCAAACGGTCTGTAATTAAGTAGTCTTTATGGTCATGATGACACTTTATGTCCGGCGTTACCAGTAACGCCAGGTCTTAACGTACCTTAAACCCTCTGCTACGTGGGTTGGCTGGGGTCCTGGCGCACTCTATATAAGCCACCCCCCTCCACAGGCAGAAGGGTTCGCACCCCTGTAACACATACGCATATAATCCAGTCGACCGCCTCCGGGCTCCGAGACGTAGGGTTGTTACTTCCTCCGAGAAGGGGCCTGAACTCGTAAATCCCTTTTGTATACAACTACTCCATAGCTAGGATCTTGCCTCTCCATTCCTACCCCCTATTTTACTGTCAGACTTAGAACCACGACACCTTGTACTTACGGATCCCGGTCGACCTTAACCCTACACTTGTTTGGCACACCGGGAAAGAATCAATCCCGTCTGAGTTCATCACTAATCTCATTGACTAGGCGGGTCCACTACATGTCATCTTCGTCTTCTTGCCCAATCTCTCTCCGGCTAAGTCGATCCATGTTCTACTCGTGTCCGCATCTGCCAAGACGGGGCTCACGCAGTCACACTATACGCTGCAGCTCGTGTGTCCGACGTCTCGCGTGCATGTGTCCAGAAGAGATCGATCTAATCGATCAAGCTAGGCTCACGTCGACGTAGTAGTTCGTGCTTGTAGATGAACCGATCAAGGCATCAAGCTATCCATGTACATGCGCGTCTTCATGCGGAACTTCAGTACGAATGCGAACGGCCGGAAAGTAAACCGCCGAAGCTAGAGGAGGAGTGTCCATGGTGGTGCACCGTGCGCAATATCATGCGAGACGTTCTACGTTTGTCAACTCCACAATGCTTCCCCGAACGTTTAGTCTGGTTGGGATGACTGCGTCGATGAGCTGAAGACAACCACACCGATGGCTGCCGCTCTCGACATCCATAGCGCCAACCCGACCGCGGGCAAGTTTGCGGTGATTTTTCGTCAAAAGAGACCACCTGCCGGGTTGAAATGATAAAAAAGACCACCTCTAGCTCAGAGTGACAAAAAAGACCCCCTCGCGATGGCGGCAGGCGCGCCAAGCGACACGTGGCGCCTGCCGCCACGGGCTGAGGCGGCCGGCCCCGCCGCCAAGCTGCCAGGCGGCCAGTCGCTGCCAACGGCATCCTCAGCGTGGGACGGAACGGAGCGGTGTGTGGTGGGCCATGCCGCCACCGGTTCAGGCGGCCGCCTCTGTAGCTCTGCACTCCTGCTGCTGCAAAGTGGGAAGAGGGGGTGGGCCATGCCGCCTGTTGTGCTATCCAGTGATCATCACCGCCCGTGGCAAGGCAAAGCTTAAAGAAACGAGCTGCATTTGTCTGCCTCCCCTCCCCACCTGGTTAGTGCTATTTAAAAACCACGGGGCCCTCGTTGTTGGGTGGCTAAATGGTTCTTGTACACTAGTTAGTGCCAGGTTAGACGGGGAAGCAAAAGGCTAACTAGCCGGGTATGATGCACCAGTACAAAGCTCGATTCCAGTTGCTTTTCTCGTGCATGTGGAGAACAACAGTGTGGCTCGTGTGCAACATAGCAGTGCGGCCGCCAGAAGCCGTGGCGGCATGGCCCACCCTCTCTTCCCACTTTGCAGCAGCAGAAGGCAGTAGCTACAGTAGCTGGTCGCTTAAACCGGTGGCGGCATGGCCCACCACACACCGCCTGCTCCGTCCCCACGCTGAGGATGCCGTTGGCAGCGACTGGCCGCCTGGCAGCTTGGCGGCGGGGCCGGCCGCCTCAGCCCGTGGCGGCAGGTGCCACGTGTCGCCCGGCGCGCCTGCCGCCACCGCTAGAGGGGTCTTTTTTGTCATTCGGAGCCAGAGGTGGTTTTTTTTGTCATTTCAACCAGGCAGGTGGTCTTTTTTAACAAAAAATCGTTTGCGGTCACCTCCAGTCATGTGAACCCCAGTACTCCACTTTCGTGATTCCTCATCCCCCTCTCAGTTTTGGACATCACCCAACGCCCGCACCAGTTCATCCACTCACGTCCGTAGAACGGGTGTGGACGGGTCTGCCTTGGTCGATGATCGGTGATGGAGAGGCCGGATCAAACGGGATGCTCGCCGGAGCTGCTCGCCACGCCGGTCGATTACCCTGGTCCTGGTGGCGACATAGGCGGGGCGAGCCACCAGCGTCGGGGCAGCGGTTGTGCCTGATCAAAAGAGGCAGTGAGGAGGTGGGGGATTTGTGGGGAGAAGGTACCAGTAGAGAAGAAATATATGACATTTAGGTCCACCTAGTCAGTGAGAGTAGAGACTTATTTTGGTGGGATTATTTGTTTTTCAGGTGTATCATTTGATCTAAACTGGTACAGGGTTGAGATTGAACTGGGATCCATGAGTATAGGGTGCCGATTTTAGGGATTGAAAGGTTGGGGTTCATTTCCGACGAGCCATAGAAATTCAAGGTTTAAAATAGACTTCATCCTCCTGCATGTGCATGCATGTCGACTAAACCAACGGCTCCATTAACGGGTCGGCCCATCGGTGCAAGATCAGCGCTCCCTCCTTTCCGTCGCATCACACGTACGACACGCAGGCTAGCTAGGCGCGCAATTGGCCGGCGTGACCCCATTCGATCTCTCCCTGATTTCTTTGCCCTTTCCTGCTCCGGCTCCGGCTCCGGCTCCAGGTGGGTGTGGGTGCTCCATCATCTGTCAGTAATGACGGACGGCCCTGTCAATAATCGAGCAAGGACAAGGGGTTTTATTCCGCGTGTGACTCATTGCCCGTACGTGCTAACGGCCTGATTTACGAGCAAGTTGGCCACAGGGTTCCTTAATTGCCTAACACTCGACACCTAGGGTTGAAGAAGGCGAAATCGCTGCTTCTGCTAGCCCAGAAACATCTCCACACTAGGCTACACAAGTGTACGTACGCGTCCGTGCATGCATTGCGCGCTGGTGCAACGGCCGGGGGGAGTTGATCGGGGCGGACACTCGCAGCGGGTGCGGAAAGAAGCCCACCCGGGACGCACGGATTTGGGTTGGGCAATGCAAGCTCGCTTGATCCAGCGCTAGCCGTCGTGCTCGAGGAAAAAGCTGTTCGATTCGAACCCGTCCGTACGCGTGAGAGCCTGTCGCCGTCCATCGACCTCCCTCCCTCCCTCCCTTAATAACCAGCTCGCCCAACTAACTGCCGATGCAGATGGGCCGTGGTGAATCAGAATTTCCCGGTCCGGTACGATCGATCCAGCAGGCACGTGCAGGCTACGGGCGGACGTCTTGTCCTGCTCGATCATGGCTGGGCCGTCTTCCCGTCCGATCACCGGTACGTGACAGCGGGGTCGATCGCACTGGCTGAGCGCGCGCGCCTCCTATACACGCGTACAGTATGTACTACGCGCAGATCCAGATCGACCGTCGATGTTCCATCGCCGATCCGGCACGGAAACCGCCCGATCGGCGTGCGTGCGTACTACGCCCGCGTTCGTGGTGTGTTCCCCGGCCGCCCGGCTGCTGCCGGATCAATGCCGATGCGACGGCCGGCGGTCCCGGCGCAGGATGCCTGGGCAATTGGCATGTGAGCTAGAGTCTGGAGTAGCCGGTGGTGGTCGACCGGGCCGGAGCCACAAGTCCAACGAGCGATCGACCTGCTGTAGATCGAGGAACATCCTGTGCTGTGCCAGCCTATCGATTTGGCCATCGACCGATCGGCATCGCTAGACAGCAACCCCAAATATAGCCACGTTTTCATCACGTTTACCCGTGTGGGATATCTACCCCACGTACCCACCCGGCCACTCCTGTCTCGAGTCACTGTGTCCAGTACTAGCGAGATGCACCATTCTTAAATTCTTTTCGCCAACTCCATCACGTTGCCTGCGTTCCTATCCACTCAAACTCGAGGGCAAGAGCGTCTCTATCCGATCTCCAATAATTCAAAGGAGGATATGCCCCAAAATCCTTGCTCCTTTAAATAATACTCCCTCCATCCCGTAATGCAATACAAAAATGTTTTTGATACTATATTAGTATCAAAAACACTCTTATATTACGGGACTAAGGATACCGTTTCTAACCGATCCCAAATACTTCACGGAGTCAAAGAAAATCAGTGACGCACCAACACAAATTCGTTGCAAAATTGGTTCAAACTTAAAACTACTACATCAAACTTGATTCGCAATATATACATAAATATTTTAGGTGACTTGAACGAAATTTAGACTAGATTGCATAAAGACTACTCGCTATCGCTATCGCTCTCGTCCTTCAACTTCTCCCAGTCCGATTCGGTAAGCCCTCCGATCATATCGCCATGGCCCGCTCCATTGTCATCGCCGCCGCCGTCAGAGTCACTAGAGGCGAAGTCGACGACCTCCGTCGCCCTAGCCGTGTACTGCTCGTACAACCGACGCTTCGCCTTGACGCGCTCCAGGTATAGGCGGTGGAGCTCCCCCATATAGGCCTCGCTGGCTTGCTCCGTCTCAAGGCGCTCATGGGCCTCCCGGTCTTCCTGCATCTCCCGTGCAGTGGCCACCCGAGGGTTGATGGGCTCCAACTGCTGCAGGCCGTCGGGAAGATGTGGCGGGCGTCCGTGTCGTGGAGACGGACCAACATAAGGTGTACTTGCGTGCAGACCGCGAAGTGGAAGTATTCGATCCATATCCACTCATGCGTGTAGTGGTCGGTGATCTCTGCGACCCATGTTCCCCATCGGTGCTGCCGCACGCCAAGGTATTGTCTCTATGGCGGTGGCGGTGGTGGGAGGTCGGGGAAAACGAGCAAGAGGAAACCACCGACGCGGGGAGAGGAAGAAGAACCGATGCGAGAGGAGGATCCGTCATCGCAGCCATGGGCTCGGGACATCTCGTGGCGGCGGGTAGAGGCAGTGGCTGGATCCGACCATTATCGGTGGCAGGGTTGGCACTGGAGTGTGTCAAGGTCAGGGTGGGAGAGCACTGGTGGGGCTTGGGAGGCGGCGGCGCGGAAGAGGAGGCGAAATGAGGGTGCGATTTTTTTACTCCGTGAGCGAGCGGTCGAAAGTAAAAAAAGTTCTACACTAAAGATTTTTAGGTTCGGTTAGTTCCCTATTAGAGGAGGAAAAATCAGATTTATCTTCCTCTATCGCTTTATTGGGCATCGTTCTAAAGAACGCATCGCATCGGATCGATCCCTTCTCTTAATTAAATGCAAAACGTTACCTTCCAAGCGGCGGATGAGCCGCTCGTATCCACCACCTCCGTGGCCGTCCAATTTAATTTTAATCATACGACACGTAACGCTATGTGAGACAGTTCAACAACTTCTGTAACATTGGGTCTGTTGCACACACAAGTTTGTAACACAGGCAATGTTACAAACATATGAAGCACCAACAAGTGGTCCGCATGCATATAACTTGATCTTTTTTTTTCATATTTTTTCCGCAACATCATCCTTGTTACAAAATTCTTTCCGCAATATCATCTATATTGCAGAAATGTGAAAGACAGAAAAAAAAAACATGTAACACAACCTCTGTTGTAAAATATTTTTCTGCAGCATGACCTTTGTTGCACAAATAACGCTTAAAAAAATAACGGGCCGCGCTTAAAAAAACATAACGACTGAGAGCCATTCGTTTCCTTTTTCTTCTTTGTTCGTCTTTGCAACATGCTTTCTGTTGCAAAATAATCTACAATATGACATCTGTTGCAAAAAAATCTACAGACATTTCCGCAACGTGATCTTTGTTGCAAAAAAAAATCTGCAATATGACATTTCTGGCAGAAAAAACTCCGCAAATCCGCAACATGATCTCAATTGCAGAAAATATTCTATAACATAAACTCTATTGCAGAAAAATTCTACAGAAATTTTGGCAACATGATCTTTGTTGCAAATACTATCATGCCCGTCAGCCGTTCGAAGACGCCAAATTTGTGGGCTAGCGACCCGGCCGATCTTTTAAAAAGATCGGCCGTTAAAAGATCGGCCGACGGATGCGTAGCAGTCCCCTAATTAAATTGCCCTGTGAAGACCTTAATTAAAGAGGCAAATACACCAGAGGTACGACAAGTTGCATGTGATGACCACTTTGATGCTTGATGTTGAAAAATACACAAAACTGGTGCACAAACTTGTGTTTTGGTGCATGTACGGTTCAAAAGGGAGATGTGGCCGTGTACAACGCCAGCTGTTCGTGACAGCGTGGCGGGGGTCCCATTGTCATTGGCTGGAAGCCTTTCGGCGGGCTGGAGTTTGTTTTTTTACAGATAACACCCTGATTTGATGCGGGCGGGCTGGAGTTAATTGAAACTGATCTATATGTGTACGCATTGCCCTCCTCTTTTTCGTTCTACTTTTCTCCACCGATCAACTCGAGGTGGAGACGGCGCTGGCGACCCTCGACCACCGTCGGTCAGGTGATGACGGAGGAGCCTCAGCACCGGCGGCCCGGGGAGGAAGCACCACGCTATGGTTAGTCCTTTCTGCCCTTTCTGACGCCTCTCTGACCCCTCTCTCAGCCCAGCCCATAGCATGTTTTGGTTAGGGCAAAAGTTCTACTCGACCATGCCGCAGAGTTGATGTATTTCTCGAGTTCTAAGGAGTGTTGTACGATTAGCTATGGTTCCACAAAAGCATCGAGGCTCTGAAGATCTGATTCTTCCTAGGGTTTATCTTGGGTTTATAAAGTTGGTAGTTCTGTCATAAGATTTCGTTGAGGATCGCCATGAGAAATAATTTCAGTGGTTAAATAGGACCAGGAGATGTCTAGATTTTGGCCATATGGTTAGCAATGTGAAGGGAATATGAGAGACTAATTCAAACTGAATGTATGTTTGTAACTGAATTTTTTTGAAAGTGTGTTAACTGAATTTTTGCACAACAGTGATCTGAATGTCACTGAATTTTTCAACACATGGACTGTAGATAGTTCTGCTTAACAAAGATTGACAGAATAACCTATGGTAAGGGACAATCTTCTGCCCGTAAGGTTAACAATGTGTGTAGGGAATATGAGAGAATAATTCAAACAGAATGTACGCATGTAACTGAATTTCTTTGACAGCGAGTTAACTGATTTTTTTAATAGTGTGTAAACTGAATTTTTTCGACAGTGTGTAGTTAACTAGATTGTAACAGGAATTTTGTATAGTTTCAGTTACATTGAATTGTAGATAGTTTCAGTTGAACTATGTGTGGTAAACCTGATTGTAACATGAATTTTATATAGTTTCAATTAACTAAAATTGAATATGAACTTCTTTTTGGCAATAGTTTCTGTTTACACTTTCAATCAACAATTATTTTAGATAGGTTTAGTTTACAAATTTGTTTGCTTAATTGAATATGCATTTATCTTTTTTATTAAAAATGCATATTCATTTCTCTGTTTTCCTATTTGTTGTGTTAACTGCATATGCACTTATCGTTAACTGAACTTGTGTGTTAACTGAATTTACAGGGCCTTTTGATGGTCTTTTTACTGTCCAGATACACCACAAAGGTTTCTTTTGTGGTACTGGAAGCAATATGACATATCTTGACTATGAAGTGGACTGGTTTGACAATTTTGATAGTGACACTTGGTCTATACTGTGGATTGATGACTTCCTGAAGCAGTTGAGCTATGACAGAGGTGTTTCCAAGAATGACATATATTGGTGTCAACCTGGCAAGTCAAGAGTGTATGGTCCAAGCAGATTATATGTGATGCTGACATACTGTTAATGATTGGTGCAACAATTGAGCACAAAAATTTGCTCCTCATTATTGACCATGGTGATACACTACAAACTCTTACTGGAGATGATTTCATGCCATATGGAGTTCCTGAATTGCCCAAGGTCATCACTCCAATCAAAGACAACAAGGGGAAACAAAATATTGGCTTTACAGAAGAGGCCATTTTCACAGAATTTGCTTCATTTGGTGAAGGTCCAAAACAGAAGAAAGCAAAAAGATCTAGGAGATTTGTTTCATTTGGTGAAGGTTGTAGCTCCTCATGTCCTGGTGTTGGTGATGAAGAAATTGAGGAACGATGCTTGAGCAGTGATACAGACCAACAAGATGCAGGCATTGAAGAAGAATCTGATGAGGAATTTCATGACAGTGACTTTGAACCAGATGTGGGAGTTGATGACTTGTTTGATGAGAATGTAGACAAGGATGTGGATGATCACAGAGAGAGGGAGTTCATACCTGACATGGAAGCAGAACTTCCAGAAGATGCACTTGATGACTCTCACCTAGATCTGTCCAAAGAAGAAAAGGAGAAGTTAAAGTACAATTTCAGAACTTTTAACTCAGCTACTGATTTGAATGCACCCAGCTTCAGGCTTGGAATGGTTTTTGCTAACATGAAGGAACTGAGACTTGCAATAAGTGCCTACAATGTTAGAAACAGAGTTAAGCTGAAGAAGACAAGGAATACTGCAACTATATTAGTTGTAGTGTGCAAACCAGGATGCTCTTGGCAATTGAAGGCAGGCAAGGACAATAGAACAAACAGCATCCTCATAAAGAAGTTTAATGGAGTACACACATGCACCAAGGCTTGGGATCTGAATGTGTTGACTGCACCTTTTCTGACTAGAAAATTCAGAGAAGAGTTCAGAGATAATGAGAAAATGTATCTAAAGAAATTTCAAGATAAAGTACAGGTTGAATACAACATGATTCCAAAGAGAAGCAAGCTAGGAAGGGCAAGAAGGGCAGCTGTTAGGGAGATTAGGGGTGAAGATGATGACCAATAGAAGTGGTTGTGGGATTATGGGCAGGAGCTTAGAAGAAGCAATCCTGGCAGCACATTTTTCCTTTGCGCGAAGCAATTGACTGACGAGAAAACTAAAGTGGCAAGAGACCATTTCTCCACTCTTTATTGGTCACTGGATGCTTGTAAGAGAGGGTGGCTTGCTGGTTTTAGACCTATCATTTTCTTGGATGGTTGTCATATAAAGACCAGGTACAAGGGGAACATGTTGACAGCTGTAGGCATTGACCACAATGACTGTATATTTCCCATTGCCTTTGGTTTGTGTGAAGTGGAGTGTACTAGCAGCTGGGAATGGTTCTTGGCATCATTGAAGGCTGATCTTAATATATTCAACTCATCATCCTACACAATCATGAGTGACAAGCAAAAGGTCACTACTTGCTATTTCTCTTGACATTGATTTCATTTGTGTAGACTCATTTGTGATAACATCGCTCTTACTTAAGTTGTTTGCTTGGTAGGGTCTAATAAATGCTGTGCAGAAGGTATTCCCACATGCAGAACACAGATTTTGTGTTAGGCATCTGTACCAAAATTTCCACAAAGTGCATAAGGGTGAGCAGTTGAAGAATGATGTTTGGTCGATAGCAAGATCTACCAATGACATTGCATATCATAAGAATATGGACCAGATAAAGTCGCATAGTGAGGGTGCTTACAAATGGGTTGAGAAACTGGCTCCAAGAACATGGATAAAGGCCTTTTTTTAATCATTCCCCAAGTGTGATATATTGCTTAACAACATGTCAGAGGTATTCAACATGTTAGCTCCTCACTTCTCTTCACATTCAAAATTTTCGCAACTATCATTCACATTGCAGCAGTGCTAAAGTATTTGTTTGCCATTCCAAACTAATTGTAGTTACATACTTGAGGCAAGAGAACTACCAGTTGTGTCATCATTGGACAACATGCACATCAAGTTAACCAACAGAATTGTTAGCAAGCAGAGAGAGTCAGACAACTTGACAGGGAGACTTTGCCCAAAGATCCAGAAGAAGTTGGACAAGTTTGTTGAGTGGGCAGCTAATTGTATGGTCCAAGAAGTTGGTAAAGGGGTTTTCCAGGTAAAATCCTTTAACAACACTTACTTGGTGGACTTCAACATGAACAACTGTGACTGTAAAAGATGGGAGTTGTCTGGAATACCATGTCATCATGCAGTTGCATGTGCTAGGCATGAAAGAATTGAGCCCGAAAGCTTGGTGCATCCATGCTATACTGTTGAGAGCTACAAGAAGGCCTATGCCTACAACATTATATCATTGAGGGACAAAGGTCATTGGGAAAAAATGCATGGAATTGATGTGTATCCACCCGTGTACACCAAAGTGATGGGAAGGCCCAAGAAAAGCAGGAAGAAAGATCCAGAAGAGAAGAAAGACAAGAATGGAGGGATAAAACTAACCAAGGCAGGGTCGACCATGCACTGCTCTATATGTAAAGCACCTGATCATAACAAGAAAGGTCACCACAAGCATGTTAATGACATTCAAAATGAGCAGGCAGCAAAACAAACAGAGGAAGATTTTGATGACCCTAGCCTCATTGCTGTAATGACTTCTTACTTTTTTATTATTTTGGTCTATGAATTTATTTCATTGAATTATGTATCTTAACTCTTATTTGCTTTGTGTCTTAACATTTGCAGAACATAATGCCACATACAGTCAGGCCATGTCTTGATCGAACACAAACTCCCGATTCTATGGTCTTCATGATGCAGAAGCAGGTACAAACTTATTTGCTTTGTGTTATTTTTGTCTCTGATATGCACTAACATGTCTACTTTATGTGCCTTTAGGAGAGGTTTGTACATCCACCTATCAGAGACTTTGGTCCTCTACCAGAGTCAAATTTCATAGCAAATGCTAGAGTAGAAATCCCACCTCCAAGAGTGACAACGGCAATGGCAAGGGGTAGGGTCAGAAGAGGTGGAACTGATGCATCAGGATCCAGAGGTGGAGTTGCTGCATCTGGAGCAAGAGGTGGAGGGCAGAATGCTAGAGGAGCTAATTTTGCAAGAGGAGCAACCAATGTTGCAAGAGGAGGAGGGCACAACGCAAGGGGAGGAGGGAATGTTGCAAGAGGAGGTGGATGCCACAATGCTAGAGGAGGAGGGAATGTTGCAAGAGGTGGTGGAGGCCACAATGCTAGAGGAGGAGGGAATGTTGCAAGAGGAGATGGAGGTCACAATGCTAGAGGAGGTAATGTTGCTAGAGGAGCAACATCTGTAGATCCTGGCTTCTACAACAACCTCCTTTTTCGAGATGATGGAACCAACAGAAATGAAACAACAAATTTCATGCAGGCTGAAGAAGAAGTTCTGATCACTCAGAATGCACCTGATGATGAATGGGCTTACGATTTCCTATCCCTGTGATGCAGAGGTTGAAAACATGAAGTTCATGAATGAACTTGCTTTTCAAACACTTGCGTTCATGGATGAACTTAGCCTAAACCTATTTATTTTCTTTTTACATTTGCTGAACTTGGAAAGAACTTAAGTGGCGAACTTGGAACGAACCCTTTAGTTTACCAGTAGATGTAATGAACTTGGAATTTTAATGATTTTTGTTGTCATATGCATGAATGATCTATATATGTGATATACAGTGGTTTTTCGGCTCACAAAATGCATGGCATGATCTATACATGTCTGGCATGAGTTTGTCTGGCCAGTTTTGTCATATGTTAAGGCCCTCTATATTTTTACAGTGGCTATTTTGCTCACTAAATAAGCATACTAAACTATGTACATTCAGATCAGACTATAAGGTGTATTTGCCTCTTAATTAAACATTGTCACTCACCACAGCCACTCCAGCTGATATATATCATCACACAGACTAGCCAGTCGCGTTTTCCCATGCATGACACAAGACCGTACGTGGCTAACTGACTATTCTATTCCTGCCACTGGACAATGGATTCGATCACGTCCTTATCCGGTGGAGTCACGAGAGCAACGGGACCTCCGTGATTAACTGAGACTGTCGTCGGTACGGTCGGCTTCCAAATGACGGTGGTCGCCGATAACTTAATCAACTACTCCCTGCATATCGATGGGGTTGCCGACTAGCTGCTTTACATAATCGTGTTGAACGGCGGCTGTTACATTTCCAACTGACAACAGGTGGTTGAAGGCTGTTACACTACAGTGCTTGCTAGTAATGGGCATCGTGCGTCCAATAATTGGATCCATCACCTGAAATCCGGGATCGAAATAGACGGGTCCGATTAGGACATAACCGACGATATTTATTTATTTATATCTAATATAAAAGGGTTTTTTTAGAGAAACTTTTTGTCTAATCATCTTTGATCATGACTGTACAACGAAAAGTAGAAATGAATAAAAATTAAATCCGAATCATGTAGACTACCTGGCGATGAATACAAGTACTGAAGTGAGTCAAAGGCGCGCCGTCGTCAGCCCCTCTCCTTAGCTGGAGCCAAAAAAATATTGTAGTAGACAGTCCCCCCGGCGGGCCACCCGGTCACGTTTTTTGATCCAGACAGACGCCTCAAACGCCTGGGCTGACCGGCACCCGTCATATCCAGCCCAAATATGGGGCGGATAAGGGGGCACCCGGGCACGCCCGCCACGTCGGACCCGGCCCATGCTGGCCCACCCGACCCCACATATATTCATCCCCATCCGTTCATCGAAGCAAACTCTAGCCACTTCACTCTGCTCCCCTCCGTCACCTGAGCTCATCTCTGGCAATTTCAGGCCTTCTCCGCCATGGTAGGAAGCGGATCGGACTCCGACCAGTCCGGATCCGTCGACTGCGGTGTCATCCCGTGTAGGTTCGAGGAGGCAATGGCAGTCCGCATTGTTGGGAACATAGTAATTTCAAAAAAATTCCTACGCACACGCAAGATCATGGTGATGCATAGAAACGAGAGGGGAGAGTGTGTCCGCGTACCCTCATAGACCGAAAGCGGAAGCGTTATGACAACGCGGTTGATGTAGTCGTACGTCTTCACGATCCGATCGATCCAAGCACCGAACGTACGGCACCTCCGTGTTCTGCACACGTTCAGCTCGATGATGATCCCCGGACTCCGACCCAACAGGGTGTCGAGGATGAGTTCCGTCAGCACGACGGCGTGGTGACGATGATGATGTTTTACCGACGCAGGGCTTCGCCTAAACTCCAGGACGATATGACCGAGGTGGAATATGGTGGAGGGGGGCACCGCACACGGCTAAGGAACGATCACGAAGATCAACTTGTGTTGGGGAACGTTGCATAAAATAAAAATTTTCCTACGTTCACCAAGATCCATCTATGAGTTCATCTAGCAACGAGTGAGAGAGATGCATCTACATACCCTTTGTAGATCGCTAGGCGAAGCGTTCAAGAGAACGGGGTTGAGGAGTCGTTCGCCGTGATCCAAATCACCGGAGATCCTAGCGCCGAACGGACGGCACCTCCGCGTTCAACACACGTGCACGGTCAGCGTGGACGCCTCCTCTGTCTTGATCCAGCAAGGGAAGGAGAGGTTGATGAAGATCCAAAGAAGACGACAACAGTGGTGGTGGATGCAAGAAGATTCGGCGAGGCTTCGCCAAGCAACCGGGAGGAGGAAGAGGTGTAGCAGGGGAGGAGGCGCCAAGTGCAAAGGTGCGGCTGCCCTCCCCCCCTATATATAGGGTCCCTCAGGCGCGCTGCCCTAGGAGATGGGATCTCCTAGGGGCGGCGCCAAGGGGTGGAGTGCCCCCAAGGCAAGTGGGCGCCTCCCTAGGGTTCCAAACCCTAGGCGCAGAGGGGGGCCAGGAAGCACCAGCCCACGAGGGGCTGGTTCCTCCCACTTCAGCCCATGGGGCCCTCCGGGATAGTGGACCCCGGGACCCTTCCGTGGTCCTGACAATACTGGGTGACCCGAAACTTTCCCGATGGCGGTCAAACAGCACTTCCTATATATAATTCTTTACCTCCCACCATTCCGGAACTCCTCGTGACGTCCGGGATATCATCCGGACTCCGAACAACATTCGGTTTGCTGCATACTCATATTCATACAACCCTAGCGTCACCGAACCTTAAGTGTGTAGACCCTACGGGTTCGGGGGACATGCAGACATGACCGAGACGGCTCTCCGGTCAATAACCAACAGCGGGATCTGGATACCCATGTTGTCTCCCACATGCTCCTCGATGATCTCATCGGATGAACCACGATGTCGAGGATTCAAGCAACCCCGTATACTATTCCCTTTGTCAGACGGTATGTTACTTGCCCGAGATTCGATCGTCGGTATCCCAATACCTCGCTTAATCTCAAGTTATCGGCAAGTCACTTTACTCGCATCAGTAATGCATGATCCCGTGACCAGACACTTGGTCACTTTGAGCTCATTATGATGATGCACTACCGAGTGGGCCCAGTGATACCTCTCCGTAATACGGAGTGACAAATCCAGTCTCGATCCGTGTCAACCCAATGCACACTTTCGGAGATACCGTAGTGCACCTTTATAGTCACCCGCCACGCCAGGACGCTTTGGTACACCCAAAGCACTCCTACGGTATCCGGGAGTTACACGATCTCATGGTCTAAGGAAAAGATACTTGACATTGGAAAAGCTCTAGCAAAACGAACTACACGATCTTGTGCTATGCTTAGAATTGGGTCTTTGTCCATCACATCATTCTCCTAATGATGTGATCCCGTTATCAATGACATCCAATGTCCATAGTCAAGAAACCATGACTATCTATTGATCAACGAGCTAGTCAACTAGAGGCTCACTAGGGACATGTTGTGGTCTATCTATTCACACGTGTATTACGATTTCCGGATAATACAATTATAGCATGAATAAAAGACAATTATCACGAACAAGGAAATATAATAATAATCCTTTTATTATTGCCTCTAGGGCATATTTCCAACAGTCTCCCACTTGCACTAGAGTCAATAATCTAGTTACATTGTGATGAATCGAACACCCATAGAGTTCTGGTGTTGATCATGTTTTGCTCGCGGAAGAGGTTTAGTCAACGGATCTGTGACATTCAGATCCGTATGCACTTTGCAAATTTCTATGTATCCATCTTGAACATTTTCACGAATGGAGTTGAAGCGACGCTTGATGTGCCTGGTCTTCTTGTGAAACCTGGGCTCCTTGGCAAGTGCAATAGCTCCAGTGTTGTCACAGAAGAGTTTGATCGGCCCCGACGCATTGGGTATGACTCCTAGGTCGGTGATGAACTCCTTCACCCAAATTGCTTCATGCGCTGCCTCCAAGGCTGCCATGTACTCCGCTTCACACGTAGATCCCGTCAAGACGCTCTGCTTGCAGCTGAACCAGCTTACTGCTCCACCATTCAACATATACACGTATCTGGTTTGTGACTTAGAGTCATCCAGATCTGTGTCGAATCTAGCGTCGATGTAACCCTTTACGACGAGCTCTTCGTCACCTCCATAAACGAGAAACATGTCCTTAGTCCTTTTCGTGTACTTCAGATATTCTTGACCGCTGTCCAGTGTTCCTTGCCGGGATTACTTTGGTACCTTCCTACCAAACTTACGGCAAGGTTTACATCGGGTCTGGTACACAGCATGGCATACATAATAGAACCTATGGTTGATGCATAGGGGATGACACTCATCTCTTCTATATCTTCTGCCGTGGTCGGACATTGAGCCGAGCTCAATTTCACACCTTGTAATACAAGCAAGAACCCTTTCTTGGACTGATCCATTTTTAACTTCTTCAATATCTTTTCAAGGTATGTGCTTTGTGAAAGACCTATGAGGCGTCTCGATCTATCTCTATAGATCTTGATGCCCAATATATAAGCAGCTTCTCCAAGGTCCTTCATTGAAAAACTCTTATTCAAGTAGGCCTTTATGCTGTCCAAAAGTTCTATATCATTTCTCATCAAAAGTATGTCATCTACATATAATATGAGAAATGCTACAGAGCTCCCACTCACTTTCTTGTAAACGCGGCTTCTCCATAAGTCTGCATAAACCCAAACGCTTTGATCATCTCATCAAAGCGAATGTTCCAACTCCGAGATGCTTGCACCAGCCCATAAATGGATCGCTGGAGCTTGCATACCTTGTTAGCATTCTTAGGGTCGACAAAACCTTCCGGCTGCATCATATACAGTTCTTCCTTAAGATAGCCGTTAAGGACTGCCGTTTTGACGTCCATTTGCCATATCTCATAATCATAGTATGCGGCAATTGCTAACATGATTTGTACGGACTTCAGCTTCGCTACGGGAAAGAAAGTCTCATCGTAGTCAACCCCTTGAACTTGCTGATAACCTTTAGCGACAAGTCGAGCTTTATAGATGGTAACATTACCATCCGCGTCCGTCTTCTTCTTAAAGATCCATTTGTTTTCTATCGCTCGACGATCATCGGGCAAGTCTGTCAAAGTCCATACTTTGTTTTCATACATGGATCCTATCTCGGATTGCATGGCTTCAAGCCATTTGTTGGAATCTGGGCCCGCCATTGCTTCTTCATAGTTCGAAGGTTCGCCATTGTCTAACAACATGATTTCCGTGACAGGGTTGCCATACCACTCTGGTGTGGAACGTGTCCTTGTGGACCCACGAAGTTCAGTAACAACTTGATCCAAGTACCTTGATCATCATCATTAATTTCCTCCCCATCGATGTAGGCACCACAGAACATTTTCTTGAGCTGCACTACTTTCCGGTTCAAGAGGTAGTACTTCATCGAAGTTCTACTTTCCTCCCACTTACTCCTTTCGAGAGAAACTCTTTTCCGTAAAGGATCCGTTCTTGGCAACAAAGATCTTACATTCGGATCTAAGGTAGAAGGTATACCCAATGGTTTCCTTAGGGTATCCTATGAAGACACATTTTCCGACTTGGGTTCGAAGCTTTTCAAGTTGAAGTTTCTTGACATAAGCATCGCATCCCCAAACTTTTAGAAACGACAGCTTAGGTTTCTTCCCAAACCATAATTCATACGGTGTCGTCTCAACGGATTTAGACGGTGCCCTATTTAAAGTGAATGTAGCTGTCTCTAGAGCGTATCCCCAAAATGATACCGGCAAATCTGTAAGAGACATCATAGATCGCACCATATCCAATAGAGTGCGATTACGACGTTCGGACACACCGTTACGCTGAGGTGTTCCAGGCGGTGTGAGTTGTGAAACGATTCCACATTTCCTTAAGTGTGTACCAAATTCATGACTTAAATATTCTCCTCCATGATCTGATCGTAAGAACTTTATTTTTCGGTCACGTTGATTCTCTACCTCATTCTGAAATTCCTTGAACTTTTCAAAGGTCTCAGACTTGTGTTTCATCAAGTAGACATACCCATATCTACTCAAGTCATCGGAGAGTGAGAACATAACGATATCCTCCATGAGCCTCAAAGCTCATTGGACCGCACACATCGGTATGTATGATTTCCAATAAGTTGGTTGCTCGCTCCATTGTTCCGAGAACGGAGTCTTGGTCATTTTGCCCATGAGGCATGGTTCGCATGTGTCAAATGATTCATAATCGAGAGATTCTAAAAGTCCATCGAATGGAGCTTCTTCATGCGCTTGACACCAATGTGACCATAGGCGGCAAGTACACAAGCATGTGGGACTATCGTTATCAACTTTACATCTTTTGGTATTCACACTATGAATATGTGTAATATTACGCTCGAGATTCATTAAGAATAAACCATTGACCATCGGAGCATGACCATAAAACATATCTCTCATATAAATAGAACAACCATTATTCTCGGATTTAAATGAGTAGCCATCTCGCATTAAACGAGATCCCGATACAATGTTCATGCTCAAACTTGGCACTAAATAACAATTATTGAGGTTTAAAACTAATCCCGTAGGTAAATGTAGAGGTAGCGTGCCGACGGCGATCACATCGATCTTGGAACCATTCCCGACGCCAGCATCGTCACCTCGCCCTTCGCCAGCCTCCGCTTATTTCAGTAGCTCCTGCTGTGAGTTACAAATGTGAGCAACGGCACCGGTATCAAATACCCAGGAGTTACTACGAGTACTGGTAAGTTACACATCAATTACATGTATATCAAATATACCTTTAGTGTTGCCGGCCTTCTTGTCCGCTAAGTATTTGGGGCAGTTCCGCTTCCGATTGGTCGTTCCTTTGCAATAAAAGCACTGGTCTCAGGCTTGGGTCCATTTTTTGACTTCTTCCCGGCAACTTGCTTACCGGGCGCGGCAACATCCTTCCCGTCCTTCTTGAAGTTCTTCTTACCCTTGCCCTTCTTGAACTTAGTGGTTTTATTGACCATCAACACTTGATGTTCCTTCTTGATTTCTACCTCTACTGACTTCAGCATTGAAAATACTTCAGGAATAGTTTTCACCATCCCCTGCATATTGTAGTTCATCACAAAACTCTTGTAGCTCGGTGGGAGCGAATGAAGGATTCTTTCAATGACCGCCTCGTCCGGGAGGTTAATGTCCACCGGGACAAAGGTTGTGCAACCTGCATATTTTGAGTATGTGCTCACTGACAGAACTATTTTCCTCCATCTTACAACTATAGAACTCGTCGCAGACTTCATATCTCTCGACCCGGGCATGAGCTTGGAAAATCATTTTCAGCTCCTCGAATATCTCGTATGCTCCGTGTTGCTCAAAACGCTTTCGGAGCCCCGGTTCTAAGCTGTAAAGCATGCCGCACTGAACGAGGGAGTAATCATCAGCACGAGACTGCCAAGCATTCATAATGTCTTGGTTCTCTCGATGGGTGCTTCACCTAGCGGGGCTTCTCGGACTGATTGGGTCTTGGCTGCTATGAGGATGATCTCGTGTTCCGGACCCAGTCCGAATAGTTACCGCCATCGCCTTTCATCTTGGTTTTCTCTAGGAACGCGTTGAAGTTCATGGTGACATGAGCGTTGGCCATTTGATCTACAAGACATTTTGCAAAGATTTTAGACTAATGTTCATGATAATTAAGTCCATCTAATCAAATTATATAATGAACTCCCACTCAGATTTGACATCCCTCTAGTCATCTAAGTGTTACATGATCCGAGTCGACTAGGCCGTGTCCGATCATCACGTGAGACGGACTAGTCATCGTCGGTGAACATCTCCATGTTGATCGTATCTTCCATACGACTCATGTTCGACCTTTCGGTCTCTTGTGTTCCGAGGCCATGTCTGTACATGCTAGGCTCGTCAAGTTAACTTAAGTGTTTTTCATGTGTAAAACTGTCTTACACCCGTTGTATGTGAATGTAAGAATCTATCACACCCGATCATCACGTGGTGCTTCGAAACGACGAACTTTAGCAACGCGCACGCTAGGGAGAACACTTTCTTGAAATTATTATAAGGGATCATCTTATTTACTACCGTCGTTCTAAGTAAACAAGATGCATAAACATAATAAACATCACATGCAATTATATAGTAGTGACATGATATGGCCAATATCATATAGCTCCTTTGATCTTCATCTTCGGGCTCCATGATCATCTTGTCACCGGCATGACACCATGATCTCCATCATCATGATCTCCATCATCGTGTCTCCATGAAGTTGCTCGCCAACTATTACTTCTACTACTATGGCTAACACGTTTAGCAATAAAGTAAAGTAATTTACATGGCGTTTCTCAATGACACGCAGGTCATACAAAAAATAAAGACAACTCCTATGGCTACTGCCGTTGTCATACTCATCGACATGCAAGTCGTGATTCCTATTACAAGAACATGATCTCATACATCACATATATATCATTCATCATTCATCACAACTTTGGCCATATCACATCACAAAAAAATTGCTGCAAAAACAGGTTAGACGCCCTCTAATTGTTGTTGCAAGTTTTTTACGTGGCTGCAATAGGGTTCTAGCAAAAACGTTTTCTTACCTACGCGAAAGCCACAGCGTGATTTGTCAACTTCTACTTACCCTTCATAAGGACCCTTTTCATCGAATCTGCTCCAACTAAAGTGGGAGAGACAGACATCCGCTAGCCACCTTATGCAACTAGTGCATGTCAGTCAGTGGAACCTGTCTCACGTAAGCGTACATGTAAGGTCGGTCCGGGCCGCTTCATCCCACAATACCGCTGAATCAAGATAAGACTAGTAGCGACAAGAAAGTTGACAACATCTACGCCCACAACAAATTGTGTTCTACTCGTGCAAAAGAGAACTACGCATAAACCTGGCTCTGATACCACTGTTGGGGAACGTTGCATAAAATAAAAATTTTCCTACGTTCACCAAGATTCATCTATGAGTTCATCTAGCAACGAGTGAGAGAGATGCATCTACATACCCTTTGTAGATCGCGTGCGGAAGTGTTCAAGAGAATGGGGTTGAGGGATTCGTTCTCGTCGTGATCCAAATCACCGGAGATCCTAGCACCGAACGGACGGCACCTCCGCGTTCAACACAGGTACGGTCAGCGTGACGTCTCCTCCGTCTTGATCCAGCAAGGGGGAAGGAGAGGTCGATAAAGATCCAAAGAAGACGACGGGCGTGGTGGTGGATGCAAGAAGATTCTCACCGGGCTTCGCCAAGCAACCGGGAGGAGGAAGAGGTGTAGCAGGGGAGGAGGCGCCAAGTGCAACGCGTCACTGCCCTCCCCCTCTATATAGGGTCCCTGGGCGCTGCCCTAGGAGATGGGATCTCCTAGGGGGCGGCTGACCAAGGGGTGGAGTGCCCCCAAGGCAAGTGGGCGCCTCCCTAGGGTTCCCAACCCTAGGCGCGGAGGGCGCCAGTGGGGCGCACCAGCCCACCAGGCTGGTTCCTCCCACTTCAGCCCATGGGGCCCTCCGGGATAGGTGGCCCCTTGATAGATCCTCAGGACCCTTCCGGTGGTCCCGATACAATACCGGTGACCAAACTTTCCCGATGGTCAAACAAGACTTCCTATATATAATTCTTTACCTCCGACCATTCCGGAACTCCTCGTGACGTCCGGGATCTCATCCGGACTCAACAACTTTCGGTTTGCTGCATACTCATATTCATACAACCCTAGCGTCACCGAACCTTAAGTGTGTAGACCCTACGGGTTCGGGAGACATGCATACACGACCGAGACGGCTCTCCGGTCAATAACCAACAGCGGATCTGGATACCCATGTTGGCTCCCACGTGCTCCTCGATGATCTCATCGGATGAACCACGATGTCGAGGATTCAAGCAACCCAGATACTATTCCCTTTGTCGACGGTATGTTACTTGCCCGAGATTCGATCGTCGGTATCCCAATACCTCGCTCAATCTCGTTCTTGGCAAGTCACTTTACTCGCATCAGTAATGCATGATCCGTGACCAGACACTTGGTCACTTTGAGCTCATTATGATGATGCACTACCGAGTGGGCCCAGTGATACCTCTCTGTAATACGGAGTGACAAATCCCAGTCTCGATCCGTGTCAACCCAACAGACACTTTCGGAGATACCTGTGGTGCACCTTTATAGTCACCCAGTTACGTTGTGACATTTGGTACACCCAAAGCACTCCTACGGTATCCGGGAGTTACACGATCTCATAGTCTAAGGAAAAGATACTTGACATTGGAAAAGCTCTAGCAAAACGAACTACACGATCTTGTGCTATGCTTGGAATTGGGTCTTTGTCCATCACATCATTCTCCTAATGATGTGATCCCGTTATCAATGACATCCAATGTCCATAGTCAGGAAACCATGACTATCTATTGATCAACGAGCTAGTCAACTAGAGGCTCACTAGGGACATGTTGTGGTCTATCTATTCACACGTGTATTACGATTTCCGGATAATACAATTATAGCATGAATAAAAGACAATTATCACGAACAAGGAAATATAATAATAATCCTTTTATTATTGCCTCTAGGGCATATTTACAACAACTTGTGTGTTCTAGGGTGCCCCCCCTGCCCCCGTATATAAAGGAGCAAGTGGGGAGGCCGGCCGGCCCTAGGTGGCGCGCCAAGGAGGGGCGGAGTCCTCCTCCTAGTGGGAGTAGGACTCCCCTTTCCTAGTCCAACTAGGAAGAGAGAGGGGGAAGGAAAGAGAGGGAGAGGGAGAGGGAAAGAGGGGTCGCGCCCCCACCTCCCTAGTCCAATTCGGACTCCTCATGGGGGGGCCACCTCCTGGGCTGCTGCCCTCTCTCCCCTCAGGCCCACTAAGGCCCAATACTTCCCCGGGGGGTTCCGGTAAACCCTCCGACACTCCGGTTTTCTCCGAAATCACCCGGAACACTTCCGGTGTCCGAATATAGTCGTTCAATATATCGATCTTTATGTCTCGACCATTTTGAGACTCCTCGTCATGTCCGTGATCACATCCGGGACTCCAAACAACCTTTGGTACATCAAAACATAAACTCATAATAAAACTGTCATCGTAATGTTAAGCGTGCGGACCCTACGGGTTCGAGAACTATGTAGACATGACCTAGAACTATTCTCGGTCAATAACCAATAGCGAACCTGGATGCTCATATTGGCTCCTACATATTCTACGAAGATCTTTATCGGTCAAACCGCATAACAACATACGTTGTTCCCTTTGTCATCGGTATGTTACTTGCGAGATGCGATCGTCGGTATCTCAATACCTAGTTCAATCTCGTTACCGGCAAGTCTCTTTACTCGCTCAGAATACATCATCCCGCAACTAACTCATTAGTTGCAATGCTTGCAAGGCTTAAGTGATGTGTATTACCGAGAGGGCCCAGAGATACCTCTCCGACATTCGGAGTGACAAATCCTAATCTCGAAATACGCCAACCCAACAAGTACCTTCAGAGACACCTGTAGAGCACCTTTATAATCACCCAGTTACGTTGTGACGTTTGGTAGCACACAAAGTGTTCCTCCGTAAACGGAGTTGCATAATCTCATAGTCATAGGAACATGTATAAGTCATGAAGAAAGCAATAGCAACATACTAAATGATCAAGTGCTAAGCTAACGGAATGGGTCAAGTCAATCAGATCATTCACCTAATGATGTGATCCCATTAATCAAATAACAACTCTTTGTCCATGGTTAGGAAACATAACCATCTTTGATTAATGAGCTAGTCAAGTAGAGGCATACTAGTGACACTGCTTGTCTATGTATTCACACATGTATTATGTTTCCGTTAATACAATTCTAGCATGAATAATAAACATTTATCATGAAATAAGGAAATAAATAATAACTTTATTATTGCCTCTAGGGCATATTTCCTTCAGTCTCCCACTTGCACTAGAGTCAATAATCTAGATTACACAGTAATGATTCTAACACCCATGGAGTCTTAGTGCTGATCATGTTTTGCTCGTGGAAGAGGCTTAGTCAACGGGTCTGCAACATTCAGATCCGTATGTATCTTGCAAATTACTATGTCTCCCACCTGGACTAGATCCCGGATGGAATTGAAGCGTATCTTGATGTGCTTGGTTCTCTTGTGAAATCTGGATTCCTTCGCTAAGGCAATTGCTCCAGTATTGTCACAAAAGATTTTCATTGGACCCGATGCACTAGGTATGACACCTAGAACGGATATGAACTCCTTCATCCAGACTCCTTCATTTGCTGCTTCCGAAGCAGCTATGTATTCCGCTTCACACGTAGATCCCGCCACGACGCTTTGTTTAGAACTGCACCAACTGACAGCTCCACCGTTTAATGTAAACACGTATCCGGTTTGCGATTTATAATCGTCCGGATCAGTGTCAAAGCTTGCATCAACATAACCATTTATGATGAGCTCTTTGTCACCTCCATAAATGAGAAACATATCCTTAGTTCTTTTTAGGTACTTCAGGATGTTCTTGACCGCTGTCCAGTGATCCACTCCTGGATTACTTTGGTACCTCCCTGCTAGACTTATAGCAAGGCACACATCAGGTTTGGTACACAACATTGCATACATGATAGAGCCTATGGCTGAAGCATAGGGAACATCTTTCATTTTTTCTCTATCTTCTGCAGTGGTCGGGCATTGAGTCTTACTCAACTTCACACCTTGTAACACAGGCAAGAACCCTTTCTTTGCTTGATCCATTTTGAACTTCTTCAAAACTTTGTCAAGGTATGTGCTTTGTGAAAGTCCAATTAAGCGTCTTGATCTATCTTTATAGATCTTAATGCCCAATATGTACGCAGCTTCACCGAGGTCTTTCATTGAAAAACTCTTATTCAAGTATCCCTTTATGCTATCCAGAAATTCTATATCATTTCCAATCAGTAATATGTCATCCACATATAATATCAGAAATGCTACAGAGCTCCCACTCACTTTCTTGTAAATACAGGCTTCTCCAAAAGTCTGTACAAAACCAAATGCTTTGATCACACTATCAAAGCGTTTATTCCAACTCCGAGAGGCTTGCACCAGTCCATAAATGGATCGTTGGAGCTTGCACACTTTGTTAGCTCCCTTTGGATCGACAAAACCTTCTGGTTGCATCATATACAACTCTTCTTCCAAAAATCCATTCAGGAATGCAGTTTTGACATCCATTTGGCAAATTTCATAATCATAAAATGCGGCAATTGCTAACATGATTCGGACAGACTTAAGCATCGCTACGGGTGAGAAGGTCTCATCGTAGTCAATCCCTTGAACTTGTCAAAAACCTTTTGCAACAAGTCGAGCTTTGTAGACAGTAACATTCTTGTCGTCGATCTTCTTCTTGAAGATCCATTTATTCTCAATTGCTTCCCGATCATCGGGCAAGTCAACCAAAGTCCACACTTTGTTCTCATACATGGATCCCATCTCAGATTTCATGGCTTCAAGCCATTTTGCGGAATCTGGGCTCACCATTGCTTCTTCATAGTTCGTAGGTTCATCATGATCTAGTAGCATGACTTCCAGAATAGGATTACCGTATCACTCTGGTGCAGATCTTACTCTGTTTGATCTATGAGGTTCAGTAGCAACTTGATCTGAAGTTCCATGATCATCATCATTAACTTCCTCACCAATTGGTGTAGGTGTCACTGAAACTGGTTTCTGTGATGTACTACTTTCTAATAAGGGAGCAGGTACAGTTACCTCATCAAGTTCTACTTTCCTCCCACTCACTTCTTTCGAGAGGAACTCCTTCTCTAGAAAGTTTCCGAATTTAGCAACAAAAGTCTTGCCTTCGGATCTGTGATAGAAGACGTATCCAATAGTCTCCTTTGGATATCCTATGAAGATACATTTCTCCGATTTGGGTTCGAGCTTATCAGGTTGAAGTTTTTTCACATAAGCATCGCAACCCCAAACTTTAAGAAACGACAACTTTGGTTTCTTGCCAAACCATATTTCATAAGGCGTCGTCTCGACGGATTTCGATGGTGCCCTATTTAACGTGAATGCAGCCGTCTCTAAAGCATAACCCCAAAACGAGAGCGGTAAATCTGTAAGAAACATCATAGATCGCACCATATCAAGTAAAGTACGATTACGACGTTCGGACACACCATTACGTTGTGGTGTTCCGGGTGGCGTGAGTTGCTAAACTATTCCGCATTGTTTCAAATGTACACCAAACTCAGAATCTCAAATATTCTCCTCCACGATCAGATCGCAGAAACTTTATTTTCTTGTTACGATGATTTTCAACTTCGCTCTGAAATTCTTTGAACTTTTCAAATGTTTCAGACTTATGTTTTATTAAGTAGATATACTTATATCTGCTTAAGTCATCTGTGAAGGTGAGAAAATAACGATATCCGCCACGAGCCTCAATATTCATCGGACCACATACATCTGTATGTATGATTTCTAACAAATCTGTTGTTCTCTCCATAGTACCGGAGAACGGTGTTTTGGTCATCTTGCCCATAAGGCACGGTTCGCAAGTACCAAGTGATTCATAATCAAGTGGTTCCAAAAGCCCATCAGTATGGAGTTTCTTCATGCGCTTTACACCGATATGACCCAAACGGTAGTGCCACAAATAGTTGCACTATCATTATCAACTCTGCATCTTTTGGCTTCAACATTATGAATATGTGTATCACTACTATCGAGATTTAATAAGAATAGACCACTCTTCAAGGGTGCAAGACCATAAAAGATATTACTCATATAAATAGAACAACCATTATTCTCTGATTTAAATGAATAACCGTCTCGCATCAAACAAGATCCAGATATAATGCTCATGCTCAACGCTGGCACCAAATAACAATTATTTAGGTCTAATACTAATCCCGAAGGTAGATGTAGAGGTAGCGTGCCGACCGCGATCACATCGACTTTGGAACCATTTCCCACGCGCATCGTCACCTCGTCCTTAGCCAATCTTCGCTTAATCCGTAGTCCCTGTTTCGATTTGCAAATATTAGCAACTGAACCAGTATCAAATACCCAGGTGCTACTGCGAGCATTAGTAAGGTACACATCAATAACGTGTATATCACATATACCTTTGTTCACCTTGCCATCCTTCTTATCCGCCAAATACTTGGGGCAGTTCCGCTTCCAAAGGACTACCGCTTATGAGAAGCACTCAGTTTCAGGCTTAGGTCCAGGCTTTGGTTTCTTCTCCTGAGCAGCAACTTGCTTGTTGTTCTTCTTGAAATTCCCCTTCCTCTTCCCTTTGCCCTTTTTCTTGAAACTAGTGGTCTTGTTGACCATCAACACTTGATGCTCCTTCTTGATTTCTACCTCCACAGCCTTTAGCATTGCGAAGAGCTCGGGAATTGTCTTATCCATCCCTTGCATATTATAGTTCATCACAAAGCTCTTGTAGCTAGGTGGAAGTGATTGGAGAATTCTGTCAATGACGCTATCATCCGGAAGATTAACTCCCAGTTGAATCAAGAGATTACAATACCCAGACATCTTGAGTATATGCTCACTTGTAACTATTCTCCTCCATCTTGCAACTATAGAACTTATTGGAGACTTCATATCTCTCAATCTGGGCATTCTTCTGGAATATTAACTTCAACTCCTGGAACATCTCATATGCTCCATGACGTTCAAAACGTCGTTGAAGTCCCGGTTCTAAGCCGTAAAGCATGGCACATTGAACTATCGAGTAGTCATCAGCTTTGCTCTGCCAGACGTTCTTAACGTCATTAGTTGCATCAGCAGCAGGCCTGGCACCCAGCGGTGCTTCCAGGACGTAACTTTTCTGTGCAACAATGAGGATAATCCTCAAGTTACGGACCCAGTCCGCATAATTGCTACCATCATCTTTCGACTTTGCTTTCTCAAGGAACGCATTAAAATTCAACGGAACAATAGCACGGGCCATCTATCTAAAATCGACATAGACAAGCAAGATACTATCAGGTACTAAGTTCATGATAAATTTAAGTTCGATTAATCATATTACTAAAGAACTCCCACTTAGATAGACATCCCTCTAACCCTCTAAGTGATCACGTGATCCATATCAACTAAACCATGTCCGATCATCACGTGAGATGGAGTAGTTTCAATGGTGAACATCATTATGTTGATCATATCTACTATATGATTCACGCTCGACCTTTAGGTCTCCGTGTTTTGAGGCTATATCTGTTATATGCTAGGCTCATCAAGTTAAACCTGATTATTCCGCGTGTGCAACTGTTTTGCACCCGTTGTATTTGAACGTAGAGCCTATCACACCCGATCATCACGTGGTGTCTCAGCACGAAGAACTTTCGCAACGGTGCATACTCAGGGAGAACACTTTTACTATGATAATTTAGTGAGGGATCATCTTATAATGCTACCGTCAATCAAAGCAAGATAAGATGCATAAAAGATAAACATCACATACAATCAATATAAGTGATATGATATGGCCATCATCATCTTGTGCTTGTGATCTCCATCTTCGAAGCACCGTCATGATCACCATCGTCACCGGCGTGACACCTTGATCACCATCGTAGCATCGTTGTCGTCTCGCCAATCTTATGCTTCTATGACTATCGCTACCGCTTAGCAAGAACAACATGCCCTGCAAAAACAAGTTAGACGTCCTCTACTTTGTTGTTGCAAATTTTACGTGGCTGCTACGGGCTTAGCAAGAACCAATCTTACCTACGCATCAAAACCAGAACGATAGTTTGTCAAGTTGGTGCTGTTTTAACCTTCGCAAGGACCGGGCGTAGCCACACTCGGTTCAACTAAAGTTGGAGAAACTGACACCCGCCAGCCACCTGTGTGCAAAGCACGGTGGTAGAACCAGTCTCGCGTAAGCATACGCATAATGTCGGTCCAGGCCGCTTCATCCAACAATACCGCCGAACCAAAGTATAACATGCTGGTAAGCGATGACTTATATCGCCCACAACTCACTTGTGTTCTACTCGTGCAAATAACATCAACACATAAAACCTAGGCTCGGATGCCACTGTTGGGGAACGTAGTAATTTCAAAAAAATTCCTACGCACACGCAAGATCATGGTGATGCATAACAACGAGAGGGGAGAGTGTGTCCACGTACCCTCGTAGACCGAAAGTGGAAGCGTTATGACAACGCGGCTGATGTAGTCGTACATCTTCACGATCCGACCGATCCAAGCACCGAACGTACGACACCTCCGTGTTCTGCACACGTTCAGCTCGATGACGATCCCTGGACTCCGATCCGGCAGGGTGTCGGGGATGAGTTCCGTCAGCACGATGGCGTGGTGAAGATGATGATGTTTTACCGACGCAGGGCTTCGCCTAAACTCCACGACGATATGACCGAGGTGGAATATGGTGGAGGGGGGCACCGCACACGGCTAAGGAACGATCACGAAGATCTACTTGTGTGTTCTAGGGTGCCCCCTGCCCCCGTATATAAAGGAGCAAGGGGGAAGGCCGGCCGGCCCTAGGGGGCGCGCCAAGGAAGGGGGGAGTCCTCCTCCTAGTGGGAGTAGGACTCCCCTTTCCTAGTCCAACTAGGAAGAGAGAGGGGGAAGGAAAGAGAGGGAGAGGGAGAGGGAAAGAGGGGCCGCGCCCCCCTCCCTAGTCCAATTCGGACTCCTCATGGGGGGGGGCGCCACCTCCTGGGCTGCTGCCCTCTCTCTCCCCCTCAGGCCCACTAAGGCCCAATACTTCCCAGGGGTTCCAGAACCCCTCCGGCACTCCGGTTTTCTTGAAATCACCGGAACACTTCCGGTGTCCGAATATAGTCGTCCAATATATCGATCTTTATGTCTCGCCATTTCGAGACTCCTCGTCATGTCCGTGATCACATCCGGGACTCGAACAACCTTCGTACATCAAAACATAAACTCATAATAAAAGCGCCATCGTAACGTTAAGCGTGTGGACCCTACGGGTTCGAGAACTATGTAGACATGACCTAGAACTATTCTCGGTCAATAACCAATAGCGGAACCTGGATGCTCATATTGGCTCCTACGTATTCTACAAAGATCTTTATCGGTCGAACCGCATAACAACATACGTTGTTCCCTTTGTCATCGGTATGTTACTTGCCCGAGATTCGATCGTCGGTATCTCAATACCTAGTTCAATCTCGTTACCGGCAAGTCTCTTTACTCGTTCTGTAATACATCATCCCGCAACTAACACATTAGTTGCAATGCTTGCAAGGCTTAAGTGATGTGTATTACCGAGAGGGCCCAGAGATACCTCTCAGAGCATTCGCAGTGACAAATCCTAATCTCGAAATACGCCAACCCAACAAGTACCTTCGGAGACACCTGTAGAGCACCTTTATAATCACCCAGTTACGTTGTGATGTTTGGTAGCACACAAAGTGTTCCTCCGATAAACGGGAGTTGCATAATCTCATAGTCATAGGAACATGTATAAGTCATGAAGAAAGCAATAGCAACATACTAAACGATCAAGTGCTAAGCTAACGGAATGGGTCAAGTCAATCAGATCATTCACCTAATGGTGTGATCCCATTAATCAAATAACAACTCTTTGTCCATGGTTAGGAAACATAACCATCTTTGATTAATGAGCTAGTCAAGTAGAGGCATACTAGTGACACTCTGTTTGTCTATGTATTCACACATGTATTATGTTTCCGGTTAATACAATTCTAGCACGAATAATAAACATTTATCATGAAATAAGGAAATAAATAATAACTTTATTATTGCCTCTAGGGCATATTTCCTTCACGCATTGCACTCCGCCGCTCGGGAGGACAGCGCCCGGCCGACGGACGGATCCGTCCGCCGCGACGCCATAATATCGGCTCATCGGGCGCTCCGGTCCTCTTGTGCTGGATCCTCGTGGTCCCGCCAGCCAGAACACCTCTCCTTCCCCATTTCCGTCCGAGCAGGAGTCCCACCGGGAACGGGCGGCCCACTGTGGGAAGGAGAGGATAAGGGCCACTGAGGCCTGTATCGACGCGGAAATGGCGGTTGCCGAGGCGACTGATGCGGCAGCGCGGACGACCGCAGAGGAGGAAGCCATCCGCGCCCGCATTGTAAAGAAAGACAGTGGAGGAATACACGCGCCCTAGCTCGAGAGCATAATCGGGCGGTCCGTGCCATGGTCGGGCTGCCTTCGAAGGAGGAGAAGGAGGACAACGACGGCGAGAATAGCTTCGGCGACGAGCAAATCCGGCTCGATCTGTATTGCGTCTTCGACCGGTACTTCCGCAAGAAGGACGGCAAGGGCGCCGGGAAGGGCAAGGGCAGCCGTGGATGAACTCCACCATAGCCAAACATGCCAAATTTTGGTAGCCCGATGACATGTTTAGTTAATAGTGATGGAGTAGCCGGACAATGTGTGTGCATCGACGTAGTTGCATGAGTATGTATGGATTTGAGACATGGTAATTGAGGTGTCCGGATGTGGATTAAATTATTTGAGGGATGCCCGGTCATTTCCCGCGGATGCGTCCGGGCGCGTCCGCGGGCGTTTGAGTGGCCGAATTTGGCCGGTCCAGATGTAGATGCTCTAAGGCCTTATAGGACCAGCGCATCAGAACAGCAACCGCCGCCGGTGAAGTATAGCATAGATCGGAAGGATCCAACCCGAAGACACATAAACATAGACGAACGACGAGCGGATCCATCAAAGACAGGTCCACCAAAGACACACCTTCACACGCCCACACGATGCTAGACGCACCACCAGAACGGGGGGCTAGGCGAGGAACCTTATTCCATCTCCAAAGAGCCGTCACCGTCTCGTTTTATTGAGCAGGACACAAATTCTAACAAACTCGAAGACATCTCCGCTCCATAACCCTAACCACTCTAGCGAGCCCGCTGCTCACGGCCAAAATCACCATTTTGACCATTTGATCAAATTTTAGCGTGATTTAACCCCTATTCTAAAGTTTTGGGCCCGCATCGCTGCTCTTGCATTACTGAGCTTCACGAGTTCTAATCCCTTTTTCACCGTCGCTTCATCAACTACCTAGATCACACGAGTATTTTTTGTTCTCATCGAACGAAAATTACCGGTATATCTCATTTCTTTAGACCAGGGCATGAAAAAATTTGTTCCTAATCGGATCTACAACTGGACGGTCCATACCCATACCAAACGTCCGAACGACCTGTCCGGAACGAAAGAAGCTACCCAGCCAACCGCTTCGTACCCGTCGCAACGTCCAGGCTGACCGGTAACCCCCGTACCCAGCCCATATGTGGGTGGATATGCGGACGCTCGTACGCATCTACCACGTTGGATCTGACTCACTATGGCCTGCCTCGACTCACATTTATTCATCCATTTCGGACTAATATCAAGCCACTCCACTCCACCCTCAAGCTGCCCTACATCGATCTTGAACTTTCTTCGGCATGGGGGCAGCGGATTTGACTCTGAGATCTCCCGATCCGCCGACTAGGCCCTTGTCCCATGTGGATGGTTGTCCGCATGGCTCTTCGCCGCTCCTGGGAGAAATGCGTCCGATCACGGTCCAAGTCGATCCAACAGGAATCCATTGCGTCCGTGCAAATGGTGCTTGGATTCACCGGGGTTGGTGGCTTATGGCGCATGACCGCCTGACGTGGCGACCATCGGCTAGCGGCGCAACCACGAGTTGGCGGCACAACCCCTTCGATGATGCCTCGTCTTCGCGACGCCAGGTTCTGAGCCGGAGGTCGACGCCAACATGCGTCACGTCCCAACCGGCCAAGAGGAGCGGCATGCCCGCTATGCGAGGCACAAGGCGCAGCAACCGTGAAGGCTGAGGCCGTGGAGGCGGAAACGCACGCCGCCTTGGACAACAAGGGGGAAGCTCTCCGTGCCCGCATCATCGAGAAGCAGGAGCAAAGCCGGGCGGTCTATGTCATGATTTGAGGGGCGATCCGCACTATCCGTAGACGAGTACGGACGCGTCCGCGGACATATAGAGGCCCGGCTATAAGGCGTTCCGAATCAACCACCGGCGTTGCAGAAACGGCAGGGTACAAGGCTGGCGACCGCGGACGGTGCAACGCAAACAGACAGGATATCCGTGTGAGACCGAGGGAGGCCCTGGTCGTGGGACTGATTCCGCCGGACGTACGTGCGCACTGAGCAGCGACGAGTACGTGACTCGCAGTGTCCAGCTACGTAGATGGCACGCTCCCCTTTTTTTGCGGGAAACGTTCCCAGCCGGCGCGCCGGTGGAAACGCTGCGCCGGACGCACGCAGTCCGCGTGATATGTTTAGATCGTGTGCTTCGTAATCGCCCCCTCGCACAGGCCAGACCCACGAATCTATTTTTTTAACATAACCTTATCTTATCACCAAGCAGCCATGTCCGTTCCTTCTTCCTTGTAGCAACGCATTTTCTTTCAGCTCACCTAAACCAGTGCTGGCAAGTGGCAACGGCGGATGTCGGCCGCAACCGAGCCCCCGCTGACCCACCACCATGGATGAGCGGAGACACCGGCGTCGAAGCTCGCCGGCTCGTCACTGCGGATGCAGCAAATCGGGGCAGGCGTGTTTCTAGCAAAAAACCGCCGAGTGACGGATGCAGCAAATCGCATCCACCGTTCCAGCTCAGTGTGGTGACTTCAACAGCTTGCTGCAAGCATGGTCCCAAATGCAGCATGGTCCCAAATGCCATGGTGACCATTGCAGCTCTGCGCGGTGACCATCCCAGCTCGCGGTGCGTTGTAGCTTTTCTGTTTGCCGGTTGTAGCATTTTTGTCTGCGGTTTGTATCTTCCCTGATGGTCGGCTGTAGCAGTCTACCTTCGCCGGCCACAATTTTCACCGTCGCCCATTGTCGCAAAAACGTCCGTCGGTGGTAGCCTTTTCCATTGCCGGTAGTAGCTTTTTTGCAGGCAAGGTTGCAGTTTTTGTTCGACGCTTGCAGTCGTCTGGTATCGTTGGTGGTAGCAAATCAATTTGCCGGTAGTAGCTTTTTCGGCTGCGGGTAGTAGCTTTTTTGCGGGCGGTTGCAGCTCCGGGCGCATGAGGTTGTAGGCTTGTAGCTCCACTGCCCCACTCCCCGTTCGAGCTCACTAACATGCCGGTTCCAGCAATTGGTTTCGCTGGTTCCAGCAAGATGCCTCGCTGGTCGCAGCAAAACGATGCTGCTGGGTCACATCGACTGCCGTCGTCAACGTTGGAGCATCCCAGCATGGTCTCTGCCCTCGCAGCATCTCGGTGACAGCTGTGGCACCTCCGATGGGTGGAGGGTTGCGATCGGCGGCGGCGGGCGCGAAAAGTGCGCGGCCGGGCGACGAAGCGCGGCGGCGCCATGGCCGGGCGACGAAGCGCTGGCGGCGCCATGGTCGGGCGACAGCGCCATGGCGACGGCCGGGCGACGAGCGCGGGCGGCACCATGGCCGGGGTGACGAGCGCCGCGGGCGGTGCAACCAGCGCAGGCTGCCCCATGGCGGGCAATCTTTTCAGGAAGACGATGAAAAAGGACGAAGCGAGGAGCGAGGAGGCACATCCGACGGCTCGCGCGTAGGAATCGTACGGTCATAGATAGACCGGCCGAATCGTTGCGCCGGTGCGCCGGCGCAGAGTAGTGGCTTTTTTTGCTCGCTTGGTACAGGCCGTGTTCATCCCACAAAAAGAAAGAAGCGCGTCCGCCTCTGGGTGGAAACCGAGCAAAAACACAAGGGAGTGTCCGCCTCTGGGACTCTGGGTGGATAGATTACATTCATTTTTCCCGGTGATTACATTAATTAAACTAGAACAAAAAAAAGTCACTGGTACTAAGCTAACTGCTACACTAGTAGCCTAGTACACTGTCGCCACGTGAGGGGGCGCCCGCGCCGGCGGCTGGACGGCGTTGCTGCTGCAGTGCTGGTCGGAGCTGTTGGGCTCTTTGGCGGCGGCGGGGAAGAGCTCGAAGGGGCCGAGGCGGTGGTCGCCGAGCCGGGACTTGTAGGCGGCCTTCTTGTACTCGGCCCAGGTGAACTCCCTGTACAGGCTCCGCTCACCCTCACGCATCAGCTCCGGCAGCGGCGCGATCCGCTGCGCCGGCGCCGGCCCGCCGAAGTATATCACCGACAGCCGCGACTGCTGCCCCTCCGGCGGCGCCACCACCCGGTGCTTCACGCTCTGGAACCGCCCGTTCGTCAGCACCTGAAATCCACCGGAAAATGTCTCACGTCAGAATACGTGCGTGTAAAAACACTCTGTGGCGTACTGGTGCAACAAATAGTACTGCCACTGGAGTTATGCAGGTGGTAGGGCACACGCAGGCTGCGCGGGGGTCGCGCGGCAATGAGTTATCGGGCGCAACTTGCACCCTTTGCGCGGTACGTCGTTGACAAGAACGGAGGGTGGGTCGGGCAGAACACCAACGGACGCCAGCTAAATAATGCGCCATGCCAAACCAGACCAGAACATGCGTGCGTGCGTGCGCGTCCATGGACATGGATCCCAGGTAGATGAATGGGGTAGGCGGCAAAGGTAACAAGTGAGTGTGTGGTAATGGTGTGCTGCCTACCTGGAGGGAGTCCCCGACATTGACGAAGAGGGAATCGGGGTCGGGGGCCACGGGGACCCAGCGCCCGTCCGGCAGCATGATCTGGAGGCCCCCGGTGCGGTTGGACCGGAGCACGGAGATGATCTGCGGGTCCGTGTGCTCCCCGAACCCCGTCACGCCGCTTTGCCCCGCCGCCAGGGGGCAGGGGCACGGCGGGTAGTGGTTCACGCGCACCAACTCGTCAGCCCCGCCGTTGTCTCCCGCCGGTGCCACCACCATACGCCGCAGCACGCCGCGGTGCTCCTCCGCGACGCCGAGCCCATCCGCCATGAGCTCCAGCACCCGCGCTCCCACCTCCCGCACCGCGTCCGTGTACTCCTCGAGGGCAGCCCGGAGCGACGGCGGCAGGGAGGCCGCCGCGACGGAGCCGGACCCGACGGAGAGCAGGATGTACTCGAGCCAGCCCACGTCGCCGTTGCAGCCGATGCTCTTGCTGCCGTAGCGGAAGGGGCGCGCCGACGCCTCCATCTTGTCCTTGTGCGGCAGCGCGAAGAAGGCCGCGGCGCGTTCCTCCAGCGCGTCCGCGAGGGCCGCCGGCACGCCGTGGTTGGTCGCCCTGAAGAAGCCCACGCCGCGGCACGCGTCCGCGACGGCCGCCGCAGCGCCGGGCGCCGACAGGTCGACGCTCGGCAACGCCGCCGCCGCATTCGTGCATTTCACCAGCGGGATCGTGTCCACCGAGATGGGCACCGTGATCGCCACCATGGCCGGCAGACGATCTCGCAGAGCACCCGATATGTAGTGAATCAACAAGCAGAGGAGGAGCAGAAGAGAGCAGAGGAACAGGGGATGAGGTGCGAACGTTTGCGGTTGTGCTCATCTGACGGGGTGACGGCCCCTCGTATATGTAGGCGACATGAGCATTGATTATGAGCTGCAGTAACTAACCAACAAACCAGCTGCTCACTTTAGTTAGTTAGTTTGGTCTAGCGAGTGAAGTGACGTGGCAGGAGTGTCGGAGCAAGCTACGAGCATGCACGCACTAAGAGCAAGCGCGCGCTTATAGTCCGCTTACATGGCACTTTTAAAATGACGTGGCTTGACACACTGGTATGTGGATCCGGGCCCACACATTCAGGCCATCGACCAGATGGTTGGTTGGGACCGTACGGTTCAAGGGCGTCTCTTATGCATCCACGCCGAATTTTTGGTCTAACGGAAAGGCAAGACTTTTCCTTGCTCTCGAGAATTTCATTCGGTTGAACATAGATTCAGTTTCTCCTTTTCCTTTTTTCACATAATAATATCTTTTTTTTTCTTTGAGCATCACACAATAATATCTTGGGGCGTGTATAAGGAGGCTATATTAGGTCTGCCACATACAACAAATACTGACATGGAGAGGAAAAAAACAGAAAAAAAAGGCTCGTCTTCTTTTTTTTCTTTTGTCATCTCTTAGCATGATATTTCTCAGCATATATTTAGCTAGTGGAGATAAACTAAGAGATAATTCATTGTACATAATTTTTTATTACATATCCAAATTACGTGGCATACACATCAATTTTCGAGCTCCATTATTATCTCCTACATTTAAAAGGGTCTAAGGTTGAATCCGATTATTTTGATTCCAATTTATTATTATTAAGATAAGACTGTCTTCTCAACAGTTGTAAATGCTCTTATTTACCATTTCATGGAAAAGTGAACAGTATGCCCTTGTCATTGGAGTAGCAGGGTTTTTCGCTGAAGAATTTATTGGGTTGAACGGACCAGCTTTTTCTTTTTCTTTTTGTTCACATAAAATCTCATTTACCTCTCCAAGAAGATTAAAACTAACTAATGGAACGATCATTGCCCCTGTCATCGAGCACCAAGAGGTTTTTTTCTTACTTCTGTAGACAACGTGTACATGGTTGACCCGTACACATGCAAAAGAGAATGCGAGTAACTGAAAATGCAAGTTGTGTCCATGTGTCATCTGTGTGGTATTAGAAAGGTTAATGGGTGATAGAAGGCAGTGGGAACGATGCAGTACAATAAAACCATGGATTTAACCTAATGCATGGGTTACCTATTCATCGTATTGATTTTCCCATTGTAAGAACATTATGGCACCAGAACACTGGCTAGAGGCAGGCGACTACACATCTTTCATGCACATCACTAAAAGAACAACATGTAGAAAATGTATGTACCCGTTCACGACATACTGAATTTCAGTTAAATGAGTGAATGATAGAACTTTCCTTGATGATTATACAATTTTCATAGCTGTCTAAGTCCGGCTTTGTTGGTTCGTCATTGCTCCCCACACATCTGATCTTTTTGCTAGAACTATGGCAGTGGTAAGATTGTCGTTTACACCTGCATAAAAATTAGGGTCTAGTGTTTTTGATTCGTGAAATATTTCATGACATTGTTACTGAAGTATCACATGAATGGTTCTTTCTTAAGAAGCTAGGGTATATTAGGTAGAATATATATGTGTTAGGAAAATATGCAAGGGCCATTGCACCGCCCCCCCCCCCCCCCCTCCCCGACGTATTGCATGCTAATTCTGACGAGACATCAAATCCGCATTAAACATTGCAATAGAAGGTTAATCATTTCTGACACGCGAATATTAGCGTGGAGAGCATTTTATGAGCTCGGGCCAATAGCCGATGCATCCATGCACCTGGCCGTTATCGCTTTGACGGCTGACACAGATCCACTCATCACCGCCAAGTAGAGCGGTGACAGGGCGGTGCTATTAATCTTAGAGGACAAATCCGATGCCATGGAAACCACAAACCTCCACTATGGCATCATGGTTGTGCCTCGCCACCAGGTGCCGGGTGGTTTCCTTGGCCTTCTTGCCGCCAAAAAAGCTGCTATCTCCCGAGCGCCATGTCACATCCACGACGAGAGATAAAGTAGTGCCGCAACCTGCCCTCTCCGCACAGTCTAGCGGTGCGCTACTTCAAGTTTAGAGAAGAGGGAAGGTCCTTGCCACATAACTTTGTGGCAAGCTCCTAGACTAACTTGTCGTGCCCTTGCTCTACGGCTAAGTGGATGAGATTGTTCCCCTACAGACTAATCTGGTGTATGACACACTGCACATGAATAATGCGTGAAACAAACAGAATAGTTATATTGATTTTCTACTTCTTGAGCTTTTGTCAGAACTATAGTAGTGGTATGATTGTTCATGACATTACAGAAAGATGACATGAATGGTGTGTTATTCGTTAAGAAGCTAGGGTACATTAGGTTGAACATATATAGCATTGCCATGTTGTAGGGACAATATGTAAGGGCCATTGCACCTCAACCCGCGGTGTTCCGTGCTAACTCCGGCGAGATATCAAATCCTCATTGTAAGACTTTGTAGAAGAGGATGATAGAGAAGGTGTGCTTGTTTATTTTGATAAATGGTCAATATGCTCAGGCCCTTCTTCAGGCCCTTCTTCACCCTTGCCCTCTGACCATGGATGCGTCAGGCCCAAGCGGTTAGTATGCACACCGCGTTCTGCGTCAATGTGGATCTGCATGGCGTCCCGACACCGGGTGGAACATTTTTGCAGGGGGGGCGACCCCCCCCCCCCCCCCCCTTCCCTCACAAGTCACTCGTGGGGTGCGCGAGATCAATACAGTTCCTTTGTGCTTATGTTTTTTAGACTGCCAAAGCGCCCATGCATTGCAAGGGATCTTGAATAGATTAGTACTTGTTCACAAACTTCAAAAAATCATTGAATTTTTGGTATACTTCATTAAATATGTGTTAGGTTTCACCAAAGTATATTCGGCTTGTTTGGGTAAGGTGTGAGAGGGATAGGGTTGGTCAAGGTCATTTTTGTGTGCAAATATGCAACACCTTGTCTCGCATGCATTAGATGCAAATTTGATAATCAGAAGTGAAGAATGCAATATCGCCAACTAGGTCTTTTATTAGTTTTTAATTTATGATTTTATGAAATTTGTGGCTAAGTGGTACTCGTATGACTAGCACAATACTAGCAGTATAACTTTTCTTAGGAACTTCCAAACTCAAGATTGTCAAAGTATAGCATATTTTGATGAAACTACAACATCACTGCTCGCAAGAAAAAACACAGCATCTGTTTTTAGGAGAATAACCACGTCTACAGCTACAAAACACTCGCTAGCGGAATTTATCAGGCATTAGTCTTCTATAAGGGGATTCACTGTCATTAGTAGCCTTGAAATCTTGAGCTGACAACATTCTTGTTCCTTGGGCTAAACATGTCGGGCCAGAGAGTTGGCTTGTTCATCTTACGAATGGCACGGCCATGTTTACCGCCAGGCATTACGGCTCGTTGAGAACTGACTGGATTCGGTAAACATCTGGAAGAAATTTGTGCAAACCAGTGAGCAAAGGCTAAAGGGTCCAATGCTAAAGCGACGTGGGTGTCCTGCTCCCGGAGAATGACATTCGCCTCTGGGCGCAAGCTACAACTACTGAAGAGATTGTCCGTAGCCCATGCCTGCCCCTTTCCCGTGGGTTTAGGCCCTGATTCTGATTGGATTGGCGTTTCACGGCACATATCCCTGCAAAATATACATACCTCCGTCGGTCGTTTCTCTTTCCCGCTGAAAATCAAGTGTGGCCGATATTATACACGTGTAAAATAAATACAAGTGTTTAAAAATACACCGATGCCAAGCGGAGCCTTAGCATTTTTCCGGGGGGGGGGGGGGGGGCTCCGACGAGCTCCGCTGTTAGAGCATTTCTAGCAGACCCCGCATAAGTGGTCAAACCTGCAATATTTTGACGTTTTACAGTTTTTGACAAAAAAAGTGTCCAGAACAGAAACCGTAAAAGTGGTCCAACCCGTAAAATTTTTAAGGGCCACCGCAAATGCACACCCGAAACCCTTATCTTTGAAGGTTGCAAGGCCGAATTTAGGGGCCCCCGTATACCGGTCAAACCTCGTCGGAGCAAACACGCCGCCGCGGAGTTTGCTGGAATCCGCCATAAACTCGCCGGAATTCATCACCGCACATCGAAAAAGGCTGCTAGACGCTACAATCGCTCGCCGCCGGTTCGAATTGGACGAGCTCGACATCGTCCTGGCCTCCCATGACCTCGGCCGGCCGGAATCCTCGGCCCGACGCGAGCAGTAAAGGGGCATGGCTCGCTAACAATAAGTAAGGCCCGGACGACGGGCGGCGACGGGCGTGGCTGCAAGGCTGGGCGCGACGACAGAGGCGACGGGCGTGGCAGCGAGGCTGGGCATGACCGGCGCGGTGATGGGGCGTGACAGGCAGGGACGGGGCGCGACCGATGGACGATGGGGCATGGCTGACGGGCGACGGGGCATGGCCTGCGGGCGACGGGGCGCGGCCGGCTGGAGGAAGGGCGGCAACGGCCGGACTGGAGGAAGGAGCTCTTCGTGAAACTGCAAACGCGTTTTACAGTATCTATTCGGCCGCGTTAGTTTTTGAACCGCAAACGCGATCTTCGTGAAACTGCAGACGCGTTTTACGGGTCAAGTTTTTGTAGGTTCCGCTAGGGTTGCTCTTACATGATCCGTACGTGGCTCTCTGGCTACTGCTCGATCGATCGAGTAGGGAATCGAAGGGTCCCGGACAAGATGGGAGACGGCGTGACCGGGCTAAGGAAAGGAAAGCGAGCACCCATGGCGCGTGCGTGATGGGGTTGAAATGCCGGCCAAGTGTGTCCGTGGAATAGAAAATTCTGGGGGCGTACGTGCACATACCGCTGACCACTGGCCATGGGGCTAACCCGGTCACTCCTCGTGCCTCAGTTGGCCCCGTGCCATGTGTTGTCGACGTGACGATGCGCCAACAAGCAGGGCCGCACCCCGCTGCTTAATTAGCTGGCTGGCTGGCCCCTCCGGTGGCAGGGGAAAGGTGGCGACACGAGTCCGACGGCGGCGCGCGGGATGCCCGCGGCGTCGTCGGCGACACGCGTCCGTCCGGCCACCGTGTGTGGGCGTACATTATTGGATCCACCAAATACCGGAGTCAAACTCGCCCGCGCGCACACTGCTCGCTGTCCAGTGAACAGCAGAACACGTATTGCCGGCTGATGCCACCGACTGTCGGCGGCGCATGGCGCGCCGCAGTACGTACGTATCGATCGCCGGATAATGGCGCCGTCCGCCGTGACCGTGTCCGTGGTGCCCGTCAGCCGGCCAAGCTGCACATGCCGGTTAATGCACGCGTGTTTAATTGTTTTGTAATTTAGTAGGTCAATTTCGTGGCAGAAGGAAGGAGGCGATGCGGCGCTCCGAGGTCGAGCCAGAGCTGACGACGATGTTGCTCGCCGTGTTTAAGAGCATCTCCAGACGCGCCCCTAAGAAGGCCTCGCCAGGCGTTTTTTTCACGTCGGCGCTGAAAAAATGACCCAGTCGCGCCATCGCCTTCCCTCTCCCTTTCCCGAGCTCCGCCGAGTCTTTCCACTCCTGAGCGCCACCGCCCAACCCCTCCCTCTCCCTCCTCTTCCTGATGGTCGGGCGTTTCCCCGGAGACGAGGCGGCGGTCAACGGCTTCGGCCGCCGTTCGCTCCGCGAACAGGAGTCCTGGCTCCTGTTCCAGGGGAACATCCCGGCGCCGCAGGACATGCGCGCCGGGCCGACGGGCTGGAGGCTCAGCAATGGGGCCTGTTGCCCGACACCGTCAACAAGCCATCGTACATCGCCGACGAGGTTGGGATCGTGCGCGCCTCCCTCACCGATGCCGAGCTCTCCCTCCCCCAGTACGCCGCCGACAACACCGCGGCCTGGGCGGCGTACTTCCAGCGCTGCCAGCAGCAGCGGCTGGCATTCACCAACAGGGCGCCGGTGGTCGGTGGCATGAAGAATAGCGAGGGGCGCCACCTCTAGTGGGGCGTCCCCGGCCGCACCCTCGACGGCGTGCTGACGCACATCGAGGGCGGCAACAACCCACCATTGGCGTACCCCCCGGCGAGGACGGCCGCCCCGGCGCACCGCCGACGCGACGGGCAATGGGCGCCAAGGAGGTTCGGCTCCTCCTCTTCTTCTTCCTCGTCGCGTTCTTCCTCCCACTCCTCGGGCACTCCATCGCTGCTCGGCGTAAGGCCGAGCCCGTGGCGGAGACGCCGCTCGGCCGGCGCACACGCAGCGCCGGCATCGTCATCAGCGAGGGCGGCCGGCGCGCCTCCTCGTCGGCTCCTCCACCGCGCTTCGTCAAGCAGAAGACGGAGCCGGGTCTCGCGCCGGTGAAGCCGGAGCCGGGGCTACTGGCGCCGGTGAAGACGGAGCACGGCGAGGTCGACCTCGACGACGACGCGGCCCTTGAATGGGCACACCAAGACTCCCCGAAGATGGCGAGGAGCGCCGATCGCCGCCTGCGGCGCTTTGCGCCGCCGCCGAGGGCGGCGAAGGCGTCGTCATCATCGAGGACAGCGACGACGACGACGACGCGCCGCGCCACCAGCCGAGGAGGGCTCCAGCAGGGGCGCCCGAGTCAAGGAGGAGAAGGCCGACGATGGCGGCGACGACGGCGACTTCTTGGCCATCAGCAAGTTTTTTTTGACTAGTTTTTATATGTAATGGCGTGTTTTTGCCGTAGTTTGCGAATATAAAAGCCCAAGTTTGCCGAAAATTGGCGTGTTTCAGCCCAAGTTTGTCTAAAAAAAATTCCCACGCCTGGGGCCGGCCCTGGGGGCGGCGGCTGGGGGCCAACTCGCCCCCAGGCCCACTTTTTGCACCGGGTCACCCCCAGGCGGCGATTTTAGGCGCCCCCTGGGGGGCCAACGGCTGGAGATGCTCTAAGGACTAAGGAGGAGGCAAATCCGGGGGTTAGGAATTCTATCAATCTATCTTTTTTTCTTCTCTTCCAAGTCAATTAGGGCAAAGTCTTCTGTCCTCGATCTTCACCAACGAGCCTGTAGATTCGTGCCTTCTCTGCCTACCGCTTTGGCTAGCAGTTATGTTAGGGTTTTAATCCTCGCAAGGACCTTGTCGGTGTCAAAACCGGCGGATCTCGGGTAGGGGGTCCCGAACTGTGCGTCTAGGCGGATTCCTAACCTTCCTGACCAGAATCCGGCCAGGGTTCTCCTGATAAAGAGAGAAACTTCAGTGAATTCAGGATGTCGTCAAAGGGCGAGTGCTGAAAGATGTCCGCGGCAGTCAATTCCATGATCGGCGCCCAATCGGATTCGATTGGCGGGGGCGTGGAAGGCTCGGGGTCCGGAGAGGAGTCCGGCACCTTGGAGTCACGAGCTTCGCAAAGGACGGGGTAGGTTTACGGCTCAATCACCGTAGAGATCGCAGCCCCCGAGGCGGTGTCCAGCCACCCGTCCTCGATCGGCGCAGTCGGCTCCGAGCTAAGGGTCGGAGCGGACACTGGTGCGGCCTCCAGGACACTGTTCGGCGGCAGAGCTAGATCATGCCCCTCGTAATAAGGCGGGCGCGCTTTGGCTGTGGCTCGAACCCGTCGAAGATCAAGTCTCCGCAGACGTCGGCCGTGTAGTTCAAACTTCCAAATCTGACACGATGGCCGGGCGTAGCTTTCAATGTGCTCCGGATGGCTGTTTAATTGGCCCGCAGCAAAGCCGCCCGAATACGAAGATCTGTCCGGGAGAAAAGTCTCACCTGGACCGTATCGTTGTGAGACGATCGGAGGAGCCATCGGGCCTAAGGATGACGACATACGTAGGAACTCTCAATGAAAGCACCAATGTCGTGTCAAAACCCGCTTGCTTAATATTGATGATATGGGTAGTACAAGAGTAGATCTACCACGAGATCGGAGAGGCTAAACCCTAGAAGCTAGCCTATCAGATGATTGTTGTTCGTCCTATGGACTAAAACCCTCCGGTTTATATAGGCACCAAAGAGGGTTAGGGTTACACAGAGTCGGTTACAATGGTAGGAGATCTACATATCCAGACGCCAAGCTTGCCTTCCACGCCAAGGAAAGTCCTATCCGGACACGGGACGAAGTCTTCAATCTTGTATCTTCATAGTCCAGAGTCCGCCAAAGGCTATAGTCCGCTATCCGGACATCCCCTAATCCAGACTCCCTCAAGAGCCCTCGAACCAGGCTTCAATGACGACGAGTCCGGCGCGCATATTGTCTTCGGCATTGCAAGGCGGGTTCCTCCTCCGAATTCTTCATAGAAGATTTTGAACACAAGGATAGTGTCCGGCTCTGCAAAATAAGTTCCACATACCACCGTAGAGAAAATAATATTTACACAAGCTCAATCTGCTGACGTATTCCGCAGCGTGACATCACACCACGGCCAAGCCTTTATTCGAATCGTTTTTACTGTCCCACCTCAGCGCATTTAGCGAGGCGGTTTCCTTGGCACGTCTTGTCAAAGCAGAGATCGTGTCCCCTTATTCCGGGATTCTCATCAATACGGGCGTGGGTAACCCAACCGCGCCATTGATTACGGCGCTTGGGGGATAAGCGAGTTTTATCAGGCCGGTGGGGGACGCATAGCTTTGTCCGTCCATATAAGGGATAAGGATCCACTTTTTCACACACGCCTTCTTCCTCCTTTGCTTATCCATTTCCAAGACTCGAGCTCCAAAGTGCCCAAGTCCGCACATCCCACCTCAACCTTCTCCAACTATGTCCGGAGCGGGAGGCAAGTGGATGGCCTCCTCCGTCACGGAGGGGCACATCAAAAGCTGCGAAAGGCCGGATACTTGTCCGACGACATCGCGCATCGGCTCCCCGACAAGGGGCAGCTCATCCCCACCCCCAAGCCCCATGAGAGGGTGGTGTTCCTCCCCCACTTCCTCCGCGTACTAGGGTTTCCACTTCACCCATTTGTCCGGGGGCTCATGTTCTATTACGGCCTAGATTTCCACGATCTACCCCCGAATTTCATCCTCAACATCTCGGCGTTCATCGTCGTGTGCGAGGCCTTCCTCTGCATCCAGCCCCACTTCGGCTTATGGCGGAAGACCTTCAATGTCAAGCCGAAGGTAGTGGGCGGCCGCCAAGCGAAGTGCGGAGGTGCCATGGTGGGCAAGATGGCCAACATCCTATGGCTCGAGGGCTCCTTTGTGGAGACCATAAAGGAGTGGCAATCGGGGTGGTTCTACATCACCGAGCCACGCGACTCTAAATGGGCGGCGGCCCCCGAATTACGATCTGGATTCCCTACACGGCTCACCTCATGCAAAGAGACGGGCCTGACGTGGGGTAATTCGGAAGAGCTGGCCGGAATCCAAACCTGCGTCCGAAACCTGGTGGACAAGAAGCTCAAGCTTGTCAACGTAGTCCAGGTTATGCTCATCCGCCAGATCCTCCCATGCTAGCAACAGGCCTTCAACTTGTGGGAGTTTGATCCGGCACAACACCGAACCTTGAGCCGGCTCTTCGACACTACGTACGAAGATGCCTGGAAGGTGCTGTTCAAGGGCGCCGAGGCTCCCGCATCCGCTACCGAAGATCGCGGATTCAGCTCGCGGCATCAAGCCAGCGAGGTAAGCTATTTTACCCTTTACGGGACTCTTTTTTCATAGTTTGACTCTATGCGGGATCTAAAACTCCCTCACCTTTGACAGGACTGGCAGAAGACGTCCGGACAGGTTGACTGTCCGACTCCCTTGCCAGAAGACCCAGCGGACGCCCGCTTGACGGGGCTGCTGGTTCCGGCACCTTACGTGGTGCCGGAGAAGAAGGCCAAGAAGAAGGCCACGGGAACTCGAAGGAGTTCCCGGCGCCAGGTGTTGTCGGACTCATCGTCCGATGACTCCGAGGCGGACTCCTCCCGCGAAGACGAGGAGGAGGAAAAAGAGGCCTCTCCCCCAGCGGGGGGAGAGAAGAAAAGGAAGGCCGCCTAACCGGGAGGCCGGAGGGTCCAAGAAGGAAGGACCCTCCCTCCGGACTACACCACCAACACCGATGACGGCGGAGAGGAGTGGCCACCAAGGACCAAGCCCCTGGCGAAATCGTAAGTGTCCAGACACCAGAATAACTCATGGCATTCCATTTGTCACACAACATCTTCTAACGCCGAATATAACCATGCAGCCCGCCCAAGGACGGGCTCGACGCTTCGTCGAGCGGCTCCCTGGATTCGTCGGATGTGAATAGCACCTCACTTCCGACCGCCTCGTCTCCTCCCGCCGTGGGTGACGCCGGGGTGGAGTCCCAAAAGGGGCCTAGCCAGGAGGAGGTGGCCCTGGAGGCGCCGCAAGGCGACCTCCCGGGACTCGGCGCAAGAAGGGGATAAAACCCCAAAGGGCTTTAAGTCCGCCTGTGCGGACTCCGCATCGAACCTTCAGTGGTTCCGGAGTCCGGCAGGCGACCCCTTCGTAAGAAGGGAAAGACTGCGACGCCGATGACCTCCGTCCAACCAGAGGCACCGGATGATTTGATGGAGGCGCTTAACGGCGCTTCCATCGACGAGGAGCACCACACTGTTATGAGTGTGGTGATCCAGAAAGTTCAGTCCGCCAAGAGCAGGTTGACTGAAGCCTGTGCCAGCCTTCTAACAGGCTTTGAGGTATGTATTTAAGATATGTAAAAATATTACTGCATAGACAGTAGCCCCTGGTGCTCGGTTTGGTGTTCGGAAAGAAAAAGCCGAACTGAGGATCTAAAAAGATATACGCAGGAGTCTAACATAAGTGTGTCAATATGGGAATGCAGGCTGCGCTGCTGACCTCTGCCGCACTGACTGCGGAGGTTGATGCATTGAAGCAGAGCCTCGAGCGGTCCGAGAACGAGCTCGGCCTTGCCAAGAAGCAGCTCGAGGACAAGGAAGGTAAGTAATACCTTATGGGAGTATTTAAAAGACGTGGTTGCAAAAAATGACAGGAATAACGTGAATATTGCAGGGGCCACGAACGTGGTGGCGACCCTGAAGGAAGCGGTGTCCAAGGCCGAAAGCGATGCGGCCGCGGAGCGCACCGAGCGAGAGAAGAAGGAGGCGCGGGTGGTGGAGGTGCGGCAAGAGCTCTAGGCTCTCGTGGAAAAAGACGAGAGTTTGGAGCGTGACTCAAAGACTCGAGAGTCCGAGCTTGCCTCGGCCCTTGAGAGCGCCAAAGCCGCTAAGGCCGAAGCCCAAAAAGCCCTCCAGGAAATTGAGGCGATGAAGAAGATAGCGGCGGGTAAGGCATTCTATATGCAAAGCAAGCATGTCAAAGTGAATTATCTGTTACTTACCCGAATCCGGAGCTCTCCAGGAGCATTCGCAGATCTGCCCCATAGTGTGTCCGATGCTGCCGCATTCTACCGAGCCAAGGAGGGAAGCTCGACGGAGAAGGTGTTCTGGTCTCAGTATGCTGAGGCCGGACACCCGATGCCCTTAAGCGACCAGTTGAAGCAGCTGGTCGAGCTCCATAAGGTGGCCGAACAGGCCATCAAGGGCCTCATAGTTCGGCTGTGACCTAAGGAAGCCATGCCTGGGAGCTACTTCGGGCTGGTGGACGCCTGTCCATGGGTTGAAGTCGTCAAGCGCTCCGTCTGCATCGAAGGTGCCCGTAGGGCCCTTGCCCGTGCTAAGGTGCACTGGGGCAAGATGGACGCTGAGAAGCTTGTGAAGGACGGACCACCACCGGGCAAGGAGCATCACAAGCCTGAAATGTATTATGAGGGTGTCCTGAAGGGTGCCCGCCTTATAGCGGGTGAATGCTCCAAAGATGTAATTTTTGAGTAGACTCTCATTTGTTATCCTGTACGCTGAAAACTTGTTCATATGTTAAGCAACACTTCTGAATTTAAAATATTACCTTCTGTGCGGCCGTTTATTAAATTTGAGAGATGGCGAGTCGTCGGCTTCAGCCCCCATGCCACGAGTGCTGGGTTGTTCAGGATAAACTTGAGCGCTCTTGTTCCCATTCTTGGGTCCTTCGAGGGAGGCGCTCAACGCAACGAACAAGGCAACCGGACTATAATGCTTGAACACTCTCACTTAGCCATAAAATTCTATAATTTTAAATTTCGACGAAGCCCCTAGTATTCGGAAGACCAAGTTCAAGGCGCTATCCACGCCTAGGCCGGACAATGTCGACTCCTCGCTCTAAGCGGCATAAGTCTTTAGGGACACGAAAACCTCTCGAACAGCGACCGGCTCTCGCCCTACCATGACGGTCAGTTTTAGCTTTCTCCACTGAGGTGCTTAACCCAGCTCATCCGGGGCACAATCGCAGTGGTTCTCCCAGCGCTACCTTAGCCGATATAACGGAACATAAGGTACCAAAACATGAGAGCCGGGCAAACCCAACTATTGACCCAAGACATGATCCGGAGCCGATGCATATAATGCTATAAGTTCGGGGTGCCGCACTTGTGAAAGTGTTCGGACTTATCACACCATGTTGTGGGGTACTTAAGCCCCTGGTGTATTGCCCGTACTAGAGTGTACGGTTGCACAATGTCATAAATGAACAAATATATATAGAAAAAAAGGGAATTCAATAATAGGTAGAAGCTATGTATTGTTTTATTCAAAAGGGCTGCAATAAGAGCAGAACGATACAAATAGTGCGGTAAGCAAGGGACGGGACTTTTTAACATGTCCCCCTCCAGGGGCAAGCTGCGGGATGGTATGTAAAACAGGTATACTGCTCGTAATAGAGACCACCTGGACACTCGACGTAGCTTTCTGCTTCCCTGGCTGTTGCATCGTGTGTTCGGTGATTCCATTGCCGGACAGGGCTTTGTGAGAATGGAGTCCTGAAAGTAAAAAAGAAAAGAAGAAAAGAAAAGAATGACACAATCGGGAGTCCCTGGTGCGGTTGAGCCGCATTCTGGGCATGCCGTGGTCGTGCCCCTTCCCCTATGCCCATGGTATTTCCAGAGCGTAATTATGTACACGTAGTACTGGTTTCGCAATTTCGCGAGGGCTGGGGTTTGGGCCGCATTGCTATGCGTGCTCGAAACGTGCCAGGCGGTCTTGTTGTAGGTTACTCCGGGCGCGCTTGACGGTGTCCGAACGTTCAATAGCCGGACTCAAGAATTGCCTTAAGAGGCTGCTTTGTACTTCCGCCGCGAGGGCCGCCGTATGCTCCTCCGTTCGGAGAGAGCGTTCGGTGTTTCCGTTGACCATAATGACTCCTCGAGGACCTGGCATCTTGAGCTTGAGATATGCGTAGTGCGGCACCGCATTGAACTTTGCAAATGCGGTTCGTCCAAGCAGTGTGTGATAGCCGCTGCGGAACGGGACTATGTCGAAGATTAACTCCTCGCTTCGGAAGTTATCCGGGGATCCGAAGACCACTTCAAGTGTAACTGAGCCTGTACAGTTAGCCTCTACACCTGGTATGACGCCTTTAAAGGTCGTCTTCTTGGGTTTAATCCTTGATGGGTCTATGCCCATTTTACACACTGTATCCTGATAAAGCAGGTTCAGGCTGATGCCGCCGTCCATTAGGACTCTAGTGAGATGAAATCCGTCAATGGTTGGGTCTAGAACCAATGCGGCGAATCCGCCATGGCGGATGCTAGTGGGGTGGTCCCTTCGATCAAAAGTGATCGGGCAGGAAGACCACGGGTTGAACTTTGGGGCGATTGGCTCCATCGCATATACGTCCCTTAGTGCACGCTTCCGCTCCCTTTTGGGTATGTGGGTTGCGTATATCATGTTCACCGTCCGCACTTGCGGGGGGAAGCCCTTCTGTCCTCTATTGTTCGGCTGCCGTGGCTCCTCCTCGTCATCTCTATGCAGCCCCTTGTCATTGTTTTCGGCATTTAACTTGCCTGCCTGCTTGAACACCCAACAATCCCTGTTGGTGTGGTTGGCTGGTTTTTCGGGGGCGCCGTGTATCCGCACGAGCGATCGAGTATTCGGTCCAAATTGACGGGCCGGTGTATTTCTTTTAAAGGGATTTTTCCGCTGACCGGGTTTAGAGCCTCTGAATCCGGCATTGACTACCGTATCCTCAGCATTATCGTCGTTAATGCGGCGCTTGTGCTTGTTGCGACGCGACCTGCCATTGCTGTCCTTGGTATCCGAATTACCAGGGCTTTTGGTCATGTTGTTACTACGAGCTAGCCAGCTGTCCTCTCTCGCGCAAAAGTGGGTCATGAGTGTTGTGAGGGCTGCCATGGATTTCGGCTTTTCCTGTCCTAGGTGCCGGGCAAGCCACTCGTCGCAGATGTTGTGTTTGAAGGCTGCAAGGGCCTCTGCATCCGGACAATCGACGATTTGATTTTTCTTGGTTAGGAACCGTGTCCAGAATTGTCTGGCCGATTCCTCTAGCTGCTGAATTATGTGGCTTAGGTCATCGGCGCCTGGTGGTCGCACATATGTGCCCTGGAAATTGTCGAGGAATGCGGCTTCCAGGTCTTCCCAACAACCGATTGACTCTGCTGGCAAGCTGTTAAGCCAATGTCGGGCTGGTCCTTTAAGCTTGAGTGGTAGGTATTTGATGGCGTGTAGATCATCACCGCGGGCCATGTGGATGTGAAGGAGATAGTCCTCGATCCAAACCGCAGGATCTGTTGTGCCATCGTATGATTCAATGTTTTTACGGGTTTGAAACCCTCAGGGATTTGATGATCCATTACTTCATCTGTGAAGCATAGTGGGTGTGCGGCGCCTCTGTTTTGGGCTATATCACGACGCAGCTCAAATGAGCTTTGTCTACTGTGTTCGGCCCGGCTGGAGTTGCCATATCCGGCGTGACGGTTATCGTCACGTGTCGTGGGGCGCCCACGTGATCCGTAGGTCGATCTTGTTTGCCTTGCCTTGTCCTCCAATATATCTCGCAGGTCGATCTGGCGCATTTCCCCGCGCCTTGGTATTTTTTGAGCAGCGCCGGGGTGCGGCTTGAGTTGAGGGCCGAGAGGCCTCTCTGTCGCGGCCACGAGGTGGCCGGTCAGCCGTATCATGCGGTGGTGATGTAGGTTTGGGTGCTTCCTCCTCTAATCGGGGTAGCAGCCTGCGTTTTGGGTAGCTCTTGGAGGCGCCGAGTTCATACTCTTGACGCAAGGACTACAGTCCATCTGTCGACTAGCAAATCTTGGTCAGTTCTAAGTCTGTTGCTGCTTTTTCTTGAGGCTGCTTGTCGTGGCCATAAGCCTGCGTTTGAAACGCTCTTGTTCGGACGGGATCCTCGGGCACGCATTAAATCGTCGTCGAGGCTTGCCTCATCTTCGGAGGGAGGTATGTGGTTATCGTCCTCTACCTCTCTTTTCGCCGCTCTCTCACGAGGGCTGGCTTCTCCATCCTCTGCGCTGAATCCTGCCGGAGGGGTTGTCTTCAACCGTCCGGTGTTATTGTCTTCCGTGCGGAATCACCGCTTTTATTGCGGCGGGATTTAGAGCGGCGCCACCGACGCCGCGCTTGGGCTGTTTCTTGGAGGGTCATCCTCCGCTGTTCCATCGCCATTCCCATCTTTTGGGATGTCCACCATGTATATGTCGTATGACGAGGTGGCCTTCCGATTGCCCTGTGGGCGCTGGTTCTTGATCGTCTCCTGCATCGTCGTCCATACCGTCGATGTCTTCAGAGTCGAAGTCGAGCATGTCGGTTAAATCATCGACAGTGGCTATGAAGTGGGTGGTGGGTGGGCTTTGAATTTCTTTGTCGTCCGCATCTTAACCTTCCTGACCATAATCCGGCCAGGGTTCTCCTGATAAAGTGAGAGACTTTAGTGAATTCAGGATGTCGCCAAAGCGCGAGTGCTGAAAGATGTCCGCGGCAGTCAATTCCATGGTCGGCGCCCAATCGGATTCGATTGGCGGGGACGTGGAAGGCTCGGGGTCCGGAGAGGAGTCCGGCACCTTGGAGTCACGAGCTTTGCAAAGGACAGGGTAGGTTTACGGCTCAATCGCCGTAGAGATCGCAGCTCCCGAGGCGGTGTCCAGCCACCCGTCCTCGATCGGCGCAGTCGGCTCTGAGCTAAGGGCCGGAGCGGACACTGGTGCGGCCTCCAGACCTTTGTTAGCGGCAGAAGCTAGATCATGCCCCTCGTAATAAAGGCGGCGCGCTTGGCTGTGGCTCGAATCCGTCGAAGATCAAGTCTCCGCAGACGTCGGCCGTGTAGTTCAAACTTCCAAATCGACACGATGGCGGGCGTAGCTTTCAATCTGCTCCAGATGGCTGCTTAATTGCCCGCAGCAAAGCCGCCCGAATACAAAGATCTGTTCGGGAGAAAAGTCTCACCCTGGACCACGTCGTTGTTGACGATCGGAGGAGCCATCGGGCCTAAGGATGACGACACGGAGGAACTCTCAATGAAAGCACCAATGTCGGTGTCAAAACCGGCGGATCTCGGGTAGGGCGTCCCGAACTGTGCATCTAGGCGGATGGTAACAGGAGACAAGGGACATGATGTTTTTACCCAGGTTCGGGCCCTCTCGATGGAGGTAAAAACCTACTCCTGCTTGATTAATATTGATTATATGGGTAGTACAAGAGTAGATCTATCACGAGATCAGAGAGGCTAAACCCTAGAAGCTAGCATATGGTATGATTGTTGTTCGTCCTACGGACTAAAACTCTCCGGTTTATATAGTCACCGAAGAGGGTTAGGGTTACACAGAGTCGGTTACAATGGTAGGAGATCTACATATCCGTATCGCCAAGCTTGCCTTCCACGCCAAGGAAAGTCCCATTCGGACACGGGACGAAGTCTTCAATCTTGTATCTTCATAGTCCAGGAGTCCGGCCAAAGGCTATAGTCCGGCTATCCGGACACCCCCTAATCCAGGACTCCCTTAGACATCCTCAAACAAATGGCGGCACTTTCTTCAAGTCAGTCTTGCGGGCTCAGGTCCTCCTCGATTTCATCCATCAGGGGATTACACGAAGCTCCGACATAGATTCTTGTCCATTACTAGGATGGCGAGATCAGGGTGAGGTTATGATTTCTCATCGTGTATATGCGGATCTGGTGTCAGGTTCTTCAGATCAATTAAAGGGTTCAAGGTTGATAACTATGACTCCAGGGAATTGGTCCTCCGGGACATGCGCACAAACACTTATAGGCTATCACTGAGGAGGTCAAAGTCAGGCCAGCTCTGATATGGGATCGACGGCAACAACACTTTGTCGCCTTTTTTTGGCAGAGGTAATGGTGGTTCGTTGGTCCAGAATCCTTAATGCAACTCTTATTATGTTTGAAATGTTTTATACTTTTGGTGAACTTTTACAATAGTTCTAGATCCTTTTTGTAGAAAAAAAAGGAATCCAAGGGTTAACCGGCGTGGGTAGAGGGCCTTTCAGTATTAGTTTCCTCTCAAATCAGACAATGTCCGCGTCACAGGACACGGGCACGAAGCAACCAAAGACAAACGTTGAAGAAGGAATAGTCGGAGAAGGAAAGAAAGCCGAATGAAGAAGGAAAAGAATAGTCCTTGTATTTTAATCCAGTGGCACGGAAGATCAACTTTTTAAAATATACTCCATTTTTGAATGACTTGTAGAGCATTTATAGCCGGATAGATCAAATCCGGCCCGTCAACGCGATCTTGACGCGCCGCTTCTGGGTGCAGTGACCGGGCAGCTTTCAAATTTTCACCTTTGCATAAGAAAACCTCATACTTTTACCCTTAAAATCACACAAACCATTCAAAGTAAACATGTACGTAGTACTTAGATCAACTAAACATGCACTAGACTACTTCGTTTTCATCGGAGATGACGACCATCTCTGTTCTGGGCTTCGGATACATGGGCGGCAGACGCATCTCCGGCTCCGTGGCGGCCTCCGCCTCCATCTCCGCTTCCACCTTATTGAAAAGCGCGTTAGTCTCCATTTGTTGTTGCCGAATCGCCGGTTGGACTCCACGTACGCCTCATCTTGGATGGACTTGAGGATGGGGTTCTGTTCCGCCGTCTCCGCCGATTGGGTGACCTCGAACGCCGCCATGGTGTCCTCCATGGGGAAGCCCGCAACCGACGATGGCTCCTCGTCCTCCTTCAGATCCGCCCCCTCCATGGGTTCCCGCTGCTGTTCCCCTCCCCTTCCTCTCCACCTCCTCCTCCGGCTTGGTGACTCCGGAGGCAGGTCGACTATGATCCGGGTTGCGCGCCCCACCTCACCTCTCCCGGATCTCGTCCTGAATTTGGAACCGGCGCCCTGACGTTAGCATAGCGTACATAGTCTTCTTCTGCTGGGCCATGGCGGAGGCGGACGATGAGGGAAGAGGGAGGCGGAGAGATATGGATTGGTTCGGGCTGGTGGCACTAAGAGGGAGGAAGAGGATGTGGCTTAGGCGTCTGAGTTAAATAAAAGAGCTTTGGCCTTGAGCGGCGAGTCGGAGCGGCGTCACGGTATGTTCACACCCCCACCAGAGAAGATGCCCGTCGAATCGTTGGGTTTCCATGCGATTTTCTGTGGGACCAAACCGTCAGTCCGACGTGGCAGACACGCCCGGGCCTCCTCATATTGCCTCAGATTTGGGTTAGATATGAGGGGTGTCGGTTAGCCCGGGCGTTCGAGGCCGGTTTGTGATGTCCGGGTGGCTGTGTTTTTTTTTATCCGTCAGTGACCGGGCGCTTCATTCGGGTGTTTAAGACCTGTTTAAGGCGCTGTAGATGCTCTTATGTATAGTCGGTATGTTGCTACGGCGTGCTGCAATCCACTATGCATCGAATTCGAATCTATGTATTGGTAGAGTCGTGGAGACCAGATGCAGGAGGCGACGGGCAGGTCCTAGGTGTAGGCACTAGCTCCGTGCTCCGGTGGGGCGGCTCGCTGCTGGTGACGAGTTGCATCGGTAGATCGCACTAGCCCGCACAGGAATGTGATCCTGATCCATGCAAGATAATTCAAGTCGTACGTTACGTACAATGTCGATGGCGATCACTCGGCGGGAGGGACACAATTGCAGTCTGGACCCAGGGCGACACGTACGTGTATGTGCACACATGCATTATCGATCCATGCATGTCTCCCGAGCTGGCAGCTACCTGCATGCGCCGGAGCGCCGGCCCGGTGCATGCATCCACACTATAGCTCGGCTCAGCGTTGCAAGGTTCTGTCAGGCCACGTGACCGGGCCGGGGTCGCCGGTGAAGAGCACCGTAAAAGGCTCCCATGTGTACGTGTGCTCGATCGGGGTGTCGGGGGCGGTGCATGAACTTGGCCACGACATGCACCATTCATGCGTACGTAGCGTCTAGGAATGAGTCTACCTAGCTACCTGCAGACACGTCGTTGTCGCCCTATCCCCTAGCTCGTTTCAGTCCCTTGCTGTGGCCGGCATGCCAGACACGACATTGATAGAGCAGCAAGTGCTTGCGTGCCCACGTGAGCGTGGCGAGGCTACGACTGGCCCGTCCAATGGAACAGCAACACGTCGACGACGCCATCGGCCGGCATGCTACTTCTGGGACGCATGCATGCATCGGCGTATTAATCGCTATAGGTGCTGTGCTGTTTCCGCTTCTTTGCTGAAAACAGCATGATACGAGGTAACTATTTATATCTTCAATACCAAATATATAGAGTATGAAAATTCATCTTATAATGAATCTAATGTTATAAGTTCGGCATTCTAGATCTAAATATTTCTTCCGAAATTTTGTTAAAGTTTGTGATGCTTGACTCTTCAAAAAATCTATATGGACTGCAATATGGAACAGAGGGAGTATGTACTACTAATAGTCTAAAACACAGGGTCCTTGTAACACCAAAATAATAGTTAATATATGCATATATTTAGGATGTTGTGCATCCAAAAGTAAATTTTCATATTGTCAAATAATTTATGAATATACTTAATTTTTCATCTTCTCATTAATAGTGTGAGGTACAAAGTCACAAATGATGGTGTCAATGTCAATTTCATTCAACAATTTATTTTTCTTTCCTCACTTTTGGATGTAAGTTTTAAAGACGGATGATGCAAAAATGTGATGGTGTGGCATCATATGCATCCGTGTAGGTTTGTACTTAGTACTACCTCCGTACAGGTTTATTAGGCCCCCTCATTTTGCGCTAAGGTTTGACCTATAAATTTAACTAATAAAATGTAAAGTATATGTTACAAAAATTATACCTTCAGAAAGCTCTTTCAAAGATAAATCCAACAATGTATTTTTTTAATATATATTTTATATTTTATTAGCCATATAGATGGTCAAAGTCTGACTCAAAATGGGGGGGGGGGGGGGGGCAAAAACCCTGACGGAGTTAGTAATTGACACAGCAGTTAGGGTATTTTTTTTTCTTGCACTAGTTTTCGAAAAGGCGATCGTCGATCAGCCCAGGCAAGAAACTAAAAAGGCAACGAGGACAAATTACTCACCAGTAGGCAGTTCTTTATTAGTGTAGATAGTTAGTGGCTCTACCAAGATTTTAAACGCCGCTGGTAATTTCTACAAATAACAGTGGCGTCCTAGGAAAGGGGTGTGCCGCCTTACTCTTGTATCTTTTAAGGCGTCCAGAGTAGAAGCCACACCAATGGCCACCATGGGTAGTATTGAACGAAATATCACTGGTGTTGCAGGAATCAGCGACGCTAGTGGAGCTCGTACTATCATAAGGGAATGGTACTTAAGGAGGCGCCACTGGTGGTTTAAAAATTGGTAGGGTCTTTCTTAAGAGTGGCGTTTTGGCACATGGGAACGCGCTCTTCTAGTTTCTAAAATGTGGTTTAGATGTATTTTGGAATATCAAAAAAATTTCAAACAAAAAATTAGAACGTACATCTCGATATTATACATGCTCACAAAGTCATTTTGTAAAAAACCGCAATTTATGTGTTGCGTGTGAAAAAGACAAAATCCGAATGCTGGTATGGTCCAGGGTCCTACCCATGGTGGTGATGGGCCCCATGTAGGTCCCATATGATGGGTTCTTGACCCTACCTGAAATAGGTGACCTCATCAGATGTGCCGGCTTCGTGGTCGTGCCGGCGCGACGCGGCCGTGGCGGAGCTGGTGATGTCCTCTTCGTCCCCGCTCTTGGCGAACACCTCATCCGTCACCTCGTCCATCTCCTTGTAGGAGGCCTATAAATCCGGCTAATATTGAATTTTTGGCTTTCGGTGGGCCACGGTCATCGGACGTGGGCGTGGCAGCGGTCCGGACATCTGCAAAGCCCCACCCGCCCCCTAGCCCCTCACACACTTTGTCTCCGGTTCACGGGAAAAAGAGCGGTCGGACCGATGCAGGATATCGTCAGATGAAAAAACATGTCTGGACCCTGCAGTCCGGACGGTTGCGGGTGGTTTGAGGATAGGCATTGAAGATGCCCTAAGTGAGTTCCCATCATAACCACCGGTCCAAAAATCTGTCACACTCATCTTTGTTTGGCAAGTTAGACATTTTTCCATTGCGGGTTTTGGCAAGTATATATACTACTATATTAAACTGGCTAAGATAGGGGCTCCCTCCCATTTTCAATTTTTTTAGAGTGCTATGTGAAATCGGCATGTGGCAGTTAATATTAAACTGGCTAAGGTAGGGGCTCCCTCCTTTTTTCCTATTTTTTTAGAGTGCTATCTGAAATTGACATGTGTCAATGAACAGTGTATTGCATGACCAGTTCCCATGAATAGTAATTGTACAAATTAATTAAGCGCGAACAGTAATCTCGCAAGGAATTGTAATCGTGGGCAAACAGTAAGAATGCATGAATACTACTGCTTACGAACAGTGCTCCACGTGAACAGTGTTTTTTATTTATAAAAATGCAAGTACACTTTTTTAGGTGAATGCGAGCACATTTATATTATAGACAGTAATTAGTTGAACAATATTACATGTTAATCCTTATGACGATTTGAACACAAAAATACAAACCATTTTGTAAAAATCTGAAAATTTTATACATCAAAGACTAAAGACCAGTCTGTGCAAATTTTTACGCTGAGATGACATCCAAGAAGCTCGATAAAAAATTAGAGCTCAAATTAGCATCATCTTTTCCCCTTTCCCCTTTTTTCTTCCCCCGGTGCTTTATGTAAGAACGCACATATTTTTCAGGTGATCACCTCTTTGAAAAAGTCTTCACGAAATCTTTTCTTTTCAGTACCCTGTTTCTCCTTTTTGAAATTTTTTTAGGCTCCAAGAATTGGCAGTGGACAATGCATCCCTTCTCATAAATCTACATAATGAGAAGCACAAATAAACTGCATACATTTGTAATACTTACTCAAAATATATTATCAAATAGCACCCTGTCCCCCCCATCCCGCACCCTGTCCCCCCATCCCCCGCCGAGCGCACCGCAGGAGCTAATGGCCTGTCGGACACGGATTGAGCACCACCTGCCCTTCTTCTTCACAATCATGCAGCAACCCGACGTAGATGGGAGGCCGTCGCCTTGAGTTCGCACTGGCCTTCATGCGGGCCAAAGGTGGGCGAGCTCGGCCCGTGCGAAGGAAAGCCGCCGCTAGCTCCCTAGGATAGTTTCGGCGGCGCACTGCCGGAGATGGGACGGTACACGGGCAGGCCGCCACGATCGGGCTAGGCGATAAGTCAGCTGACACAATATGGTTCCTGGCCATGGATATTGTCGAGAAGGCAAACGACCACCTGGGATGTCTGTGGGCCACGTCCTCTACGATGAAGTCATGAGGTACTGCAAGAATTTTTGAATCACAACCGCTTCATTCTCTTCGCCGACCACAATACATGCTCCTGTAAATACTCTAAAGAAATTAAGTTTTGTAGTTGAGATAAAGATAATATTTCCTTATGTTCTGAGCAGCTTTTGATCTACCCGTATTAAAAGGTGTAAGCAAATAGAAGAATGAGTAGAAAATGATACATCCATTTGCTCATTTGAAAGGGATGCCATGCACATGGCAAAAAAAAAGCCGAGTAGGAGATCAGGAAGGTTGATGCCAATATAGACCAACCCAGTATGCCACTGAAATTGGGACAATAAATTTAGTAACTTCAACTACCCCCAAGAAAAAACGGAGCACTGTGGGCGCTACGAAAATGCACAACACTAGGAAGTTAGGTTTTCATCTGTGATTTAAAGTTATAATATCTTTTCTTCGCAGATTCCATCTCTTCTACAAACTGATTTACAAGTTATCACACGATAATATATATGCACTGATTACTTTGCAGGAAATACAATGTTTTGCTCTTTATAGCCTTCAAGATACTGAAATATGTGATGTAAAACTGTTGTCTTTGTTCTCATGTGGACCGTTGAGAGTGCCACTTCATTACACTGTTATTAGTTATTTAAGTTATTTCTTTATTAAAATCATCTGCATTATTGTTCCCAAGTAATCTTATATTCTACTCCCTCCGTTTCTAAATGTAAGTCTCTTTATAGATTTCAGTAGGGACTACGTACATATGTATATAGACATATTTTAGAGTGTAGATTCATTCATTTTGCGTCGTATGTAGTCCATATTGGAATCTCTAAAAATACTTATATTTAGGAACAGAGGGGGTATGCAATAACCAACATGATTGGCCTTTGACATGGGATTTGTATTAGATGTTCGCACTTTGATACCGATTATTTTTACCAACATTTACATTGAAATATATTTTTTTCAACAAAATTTGTCTGGATAATTTATAAGTATTACTTTCCCCTGAATTTGGAGTCTGGAGTTCATCTACTATAGTTCACCTAATCATGTATGTCACCTATGTTTCAATCTACGAGGCTTAATCGCATGGTCTTGTGGCTAAAAGATCAACATGATGCAACCTGCTTTACACAGACAATGACATAGTATAGGATGAGCCTCCACATGTACTTACTGCTCATGTTGTTTTTATCGTATGCAGGCTCGGAAGTTGTGATCCAAACCAAAATGTTATGCTTTGTGCATGATGGCTCCCCTGTTTCTGTGTTCATCTCTTTCAAATATTTTGGTCGTGTTGCTTTTAGCATTTTTGGTTTGTCACTTACTTTGTTACATATTTTCTTGCTAACAATATGCATTCCATTGAAGTTTGAAGGTTATTTGTAATGTCTGAACTCTTCATTTTTGTTACTGTTCATATGATGTTTGTCTGTCTACAAGTTTTGTTACTACTTAACGATCTGCATATATGTGTGCAGACTTGAGTACGGTCCGAGATAAAAATATATATTAAATCCAAAGATGATGCATTGTTTGCGCTCAATGCTTTTCACTTCAATTAGTTTTCTTTCGTGGAACAGTTAGTCACTTCAATTTGTCTAGAGAGCCTGAACGATGCTTTGTTTCATATATTCTTCCGTAATTTTTTTTGTCCAATATGGATTTGCTAATAACTATTTTATCCTCATAAGATGCTTCAGATGTTAATTTTCCTCGTTGATATGTACCAAATATGAGATTTGTGGCATATATTACCATTATTTCATTCTACAAGCAAAGGGAAGGTAACCACTCGTAATGTAAGTGGTGAAAGGGAACGACTAGATTTCAATCGACTGAATATAATATTATGGTCTGTCACTTTTTTGCTTTTAAACAGCCACGAGCTGATGCATGCAAAGACGAGTCTCCTGCATGCGGTTGCCCCGGCCATGCCTAAGCAACTCGTACATTAGCTTCATCGCCGTCTACAGGCGCATGCATACGCGAAAGGCTGCTCCGTATAAAACTGCATATATATAAAATCCATCCGTGTATATATGTCTGTCTGTATATATGTACCCATATGTGGAGGCAATGCAACACATCCCTATCGATGTTGCTCAGATAAAAGAGAGATAAATAGCACAACACACGCAGTTCAAATAAGAGCCAACTACCCATCAGTTTTTTTACAACTATTATTTTAACATTGGTCCCAGTGTGCAATGACAAAAAACATAAGCATCAATATTTAATCAAAAAAAGCGTAAGCATCAGTATGGAATTAGTGGCGGTACAATCATTAAAGAAGAACGAAAATAAAAAACTAAAACAAATCAAATAATAAAGATCTATAAATAAGAATGAATAAGTGACAATGGTACTACCCTTTCAGAAAAATGAAATAAACACCAAAACAAAATGAAAATATGATGTTTCCCCACGAAGAATGAATTAGTGGCATTCCTATTACCCTTTACGAAGAAAAATAGTAATCTAAATCAAACAATGTATAAATTTGCACACAATTTACACAAAAATATAAGCATATATTAGTGGAATTTACACAAAAAAGAAGTTTCCAAAGAAGGGGTGAATTAGTGGAATTGGTATTATCCTTGAAAAAGAAAAATAGGAATATAAACTAAAAAATCAAAATAAGAATGTTTTCTAATAGTGAAAACTAAACCAAAATAAAAAATAAAACAATAGAAAATGAAGTTTGCTATGGAAGAATGAATTCATGGCATTGGCATTACCCTTTCAGAAGAAAACAAAATCAAAATAATGAAGTTTTCTAAGAAAGAATGGAACTCTTTAAGAAGAAACAAAATGAAAAAGAAAAAACTTTCAAAACTTGCACACAATTTGCACTAAAATTGCACTTTGTGAAATATGCAAAGAATAAGCATATAATAATGCATTTTTCGCATTCTACTATAAGTAACACATAGTGTAACTGAAATAATGTATTTCCCTTAAGAAGAAGACTAAAAAAACTTACACACAACTTTGCACTAAAATTGCACTTTATCGTAATATGTAAAAATAATCATATAATCATGAAAATCTGGCACATATTATATAGTATTTTTTTTGTATATAGTTACACTCAGCCAAAAACCCACAAAGAAAAAGGCCAATAAAGGAAAGAAAAAGACATAGAAAAATTAAATAAAGCAATAAAAAGTGAAGTTTTCTATGGAAGAGTGAATTCGTGGCATTGGTATTACCCTTTAAGAAAAAAAACAAAAAACAAAAAACAAAACAATGAAGCTTTCTAAGAAGAATGAAACTATTTAAGAAGAAGAAAAATGAAAAAGAATTAACTTTCAAAACTTGCGCACAATTTGCACTGAAATTGCAGTTTTTGAAATATGCAAAGAATAAGCATATAATAATGCATTTTTCGCATTCTACTATAATTTACACATAGTGTAACTGAAATATTGTATTTCTTTTAAGAAGAAGATTAAAAAAACTTACGGAAACTTTATGGTAATATGTAATACACACTATACAATATGCACAATTTGCACCGAAATTGCACTTTGTCGTAATATGTAAAAATAATCATATAATCATGAAATTTTGGCACATATGATATAGTATTTGTTTGTACATAATTAAACTCAGCCAAAACGCACAAAAACAAAAAATAACCAATAAACGAAAGAAAAAGGGAAAAGAAAAATGCATAGAAACAAAAACAGAAATAAAAAATGAAGGAAAAATACCTATATACGAAAGAATTAAATTTCCTAAGGAAGAATGAATAAGTGGCATTGGTGTAACCATTTAAGAACAAAAAAATGGGAAAAAGAATTGAAAACAAACACTGACAAAATTTGCCCGAAATATACATAAAAATTGTGCTTCTTTATAATATCCAAGAATAATCATATAAAAGTGGAACTTTTGCAAAAATAAAATCTAAGAACAAATGAATAGTGGCATTGGAATTAACCTTAAAGTAGAATGAAAATGAAGTGAAGACTAAAACAATATCAAAATAATGATTTTTTTAAAAAGAATGAATTAGTTGCGTTTGTATTCTTTTAAGAAGAAAGAAAATTTAGAACAAAAACTCATGCATGACTTTGCACCGAAATTGCATTTTATCGTAATATGCAAAAATAATCATATAATCATAAAATTTTGGCACATATTATATAGTATTTTTATGTATATAATTACCCCCAGTCAAAAACCCACAAAAACAAAATATAACCAATAAAGGAAAGAAAAAAGGAAAAAGAAAATATGCAACCCAGAATTAAATGGGCGCAACCAAGACAAAGAAATCGGCCTGGTACCGATTCGACTGACCAAAACAATGCGTCAATCGATTCCTTCCAGCCCAATCGAACAACAAAATTAAACAGAAAAAACTGAAAACAACACAGTTCTCAAAGCACGATCCGACGAACAGAAAATTGACTGACCACAAAATGAAAAATCAGCTGACTGATATGTACCTAAAGTGGCGGTGAAAACATAACATGTTTGCTCCTTTTGATGGGAGGACTATTGACTGATATGTACCTAAAATTGTAATGCAAGTCTTTGAGTTTTCATGTCTATTAATTGATCATGTTTCTTGCTCTGTTTGCACATCAATATTAGGCATTTCTATAATAAACATACCTGTCATTTTTTCCTTTTCTAGGTGATTCAAACGGGCTCTTCTATTTTATTTCTTTAACAAAATCAACACCAAAAATTCAAACGGGCTGTCCTATGGGCGCCGCGCTTCCGCCAACTAGTTAGATATGATTGGTGGAATACATTGATTGATTAAGAGGTCTGCAAATTCGGTCGCATCACACCTAGGAACGACAGGGTGTGCACGATTCTTTTCACCATACTTACGTTTGTCCTTAGAGCATCTCTAAGGCTGACCGGTAATTTGCTCCGGCATTCAGACGCTGATAGGAGGACCAGTCGGTAGATATGGATACGCGAACCGGTCATCCAACGCTATCTTGTATATGTCAGCCGGTAAAAGGCAATTTAAAATTCAAATCTTGTCCGATCCACAAAAGTGCCGGATCACGTGCGCAATCACAACCAAAAGGAGGCAAGTATGCTTACAGTTTTTACATGCCCAATCCCGATCACAAAAGAATTTCAGTCCGGTAATCCGTGCAGAAAATTGAGATTTTCTGCCCTGCTACATGTGGGCATAGTTGTCGGATTGGGTGGGATCCGAGTCTTTCACCTACCCGTCGTCACAACCTCCTTCTCTGGCGCCGTCATGGATGCTGTCCATAATCTGTACGCCTTCTCACCGGATTTACGCATTGCAGCGAACAGCGTGCGGGCATGCATGTGCTCTCCGCCCACCGTCCACGCTCAGACGAGTTGTGGTGAAGCAGACTCCGAGAAGAGCACTAGCATCGCGCTGATGTCGATGATTTAATGCACTTGCCCGATGGTGCCGTGAACTGCCTACCGAGCTGCTTGGCGGCGTAGCAGTACGGAGCCTTGTAATGCTCTGGCCATGGCGGCATCTGGATGGTGGAAGACAAGAGCCACGCTCCGTGACCCCGGCCGCGACCTCGACCATGTTTGCGACCAGCACGCCCACCACCACGGACGCCATCAGCACGCCCTTCACCGGCCTTCCGCTTCACGAATGTTGCCTCTTTTGCAGCCTTCGCTTTGACGCGACGATTTTGCCACGGCGCCGAGTTGATCTTCCGGGCAAGGGTGATGCTCGGATCCTCCTGCACCTCCAACTCCGGCATGCTCTCATCCGGTTTCATGCGTCAGGGGCGGAAGGGAGGAAGATAGTGGGAGAAAAGGGCGGGAATTGGGTGGAGAGCGGCGGGATGGAGGAAGAGAGTGGAGATTTTGCCGCGGAAACAGGGCGGGCAGCTACAAAAGCGCGAGCTCTGCCTTCCTTTTGGGTCGACCATGGGCGTAAGAGTTCGACGTGTCTCCTGTCCGGACACCCACAAAGCCCCTCACGTTTGGTTCCAGTTTGCAGAAAAACATGATTCGAACCGTCCGCCTGACCAATACAGGACCGTGTTGGATAGCTTCCACGGTCAGGACCACGCGGTCCGAACCTATACAGACGGTTTGAGGGTCGGCGACGTTGGAGATGCCCTTGTCCGCACTAGTGTAAGCCTCAAGAACCCATCGGGAGCAGTAGTTAAATTACGAAAAAGGGTTCCCCCGCTTTGTATTACAAAGCAACCACCGATACAACCAACGATAGGGGCTGGGACAGTAGCACAAACAAGCCCAAAGAAAAACAGAGAAAAAAGAAAGAGAAACTACTGCCAACAACGGCAGATCAACGAACAAAGACGACCGGCGACCGCTGCACCCTCCAGAGTAGTACCACCACGCTCCCATCACTCTGAAGCGCCGCGTACCAAGCAACACCTTCAAGAAGGAGACGACGACGACGCCGTTGTTGACCAGACTAGTCCTAGGGTTTCCTCCGGTACGCGGGGGGCAGTGGGGGAAGGGTGTACCCGACGCCCTTCAGGAAGGTCCGACGGCACCCATAGGCGTCGCCGCGTCGGGGTCGGACGAGCCGCCAGAGATTTCTCCCAACCCAAACCCCCACCACCACCCCAGACGAATCATAGTGCACCGCCCATCACGCCGCCCACCAACATGTGCCACCACGGTCACCGAATCAACTTCGCCGTCTCCCTGAGGTCACCGACACGAGACCTGGAGGACGAGAGAAGAGCTAGCGGCCACGGGGGCATCCGCAACATCGCCGACGTGAGGGGACAACCACCACCGCCGCCGCGGAGCCGACCGGATGCACGGACAAGGGACCTGCCAAGCGCCGAGGCCCGGCCGGACCCAAAAGGATCCGGACAGCCCCTGCCGACACGCTGCAGCTCGCCGCCGACGGTCCGCCACCGCCCGCAGACCACCGCCTCGCCACCAACCAGGAACATCGTCATCACAAGACCGATCCGCCGGCCCGCCCAAGCCCGATGGAGCCCGAAGGGTTTAGATCTGGCCGCCGGGCGCCGGGCCACGGCCACCAAGACACGCGCCGTCTGCGACCTAACGGCCGCGCCGCACCGAGAACCCCGAGGCCCACCACCGAGCCGCACCGCTGTAGGCCGAGATGCACAGCCGCTCAGAGGCCCCCGCCTCCCCAACCGCTGCGCGGGAAAGAACGCCCGCCGCCGGGCTGGCCAGACGGGCAGGCCCGGCGGACCTCGCCGGCGGGGGGGGGGGAAGAAGGAGGGGGTGGTGGGGCCGGAGAATAAGCGGAACCCGGGGTCCACCCGGCGCCCGCACGGGGGGGGGGGGAGCGGACAGGGAGGCAGATGAGGAGAGGGGAAGGGGAGGACGGGGAGGAGAGGCGCGACGCGCGCGGCCGGAGGCGGCGGGAGGGGAGGGCGGCCGGCGGGGGGGGGGGGGGGGGCGGGAGGGGGAACCCAAGTCGCCCAGCGCCGCAGTAGTTAAATTGCCCGTTGAAGACCTTAATTAATGCATGGTCAGTCACCACAGCTACTCCCAACTGATAGTACTCCATATATGTCACAAGACCGTATGTGATTATACTCCTGCCACTAGGACAATAGACTAGATCACGTCCTTAATTATCTAGTCGAGGCTCGAAAGCAAGCAGCGGGACCTCCGACCTCCGTGACCGTGACTAACTGAAAGTGTCGGCTGTCAAATGACAGTGGTCGTTGATAACTTAATCTACTACCCCGCAACAAAAAAGATACAGTACTAACTTAACTATACTACTACTACATATTGATGGCGTTGCTGATGACTAGGTAGGTAGTACTAAGGCACAAGGTCAACGCATAAGGCTCTTAAAAATTGATTTGATTGGGCATATATGGAGAAAGTTTGGGCGTGAATAGATTATATCCAAGTCTTGATCGATGTATTGCTAAATATGTTCTATATATTTCAATAATATAATATTATACTTTATTATTTGTTATGATCCAAATTTGTGTTCTTTTATTTATCCATAAGTATCGGAAAACACAAGTTTTGTTGGTACATGCCACATATAGATCACAAAATTGAAGTACTACTATAAATCCCACAAAAAAAAAAAATAAACCCTCTAAATTACCACCCATTAGTTACCACTCACTACGGAGGTAGTAACATAGAGTAGTAACATGCTTACGTGATATGTATGTTACTATTCTATGTTACTCCCCATTGGGGCCAGCCTAAGTAGTGATGCAAAATGTCTTATATTTCCTGACCGGGGGAGTACTTTACATAATGTTGTTGAATGGTCGCAGTTACATTTCCATCTGACAGGTGGTTGAAGGGTATTACACTACAGTGCTAGCTAGTTCGTTGGCATCACGGCTTCAATAATTTGCTCCATCACCTCAACTCCAGGCTCCAAATTGACAGGTCTGACTAGGTTATAACCGATGGTTTCTTCTTTGGGCGCTTATAGGCGCCGGCGCGCGCCGTTTGATTTGAGCCACGCGGCCGTTGGATCCAAGCAAACAAAAAAAAAAAACGAATCGCCCCCAGTTCTCTTCTTCCTCGGGGAGTTGGTTGGATCCGCATGTCCTGTTCGAAGGAGCGCGGCGCCGCGCCTCTTGTCCCCTCCGGTGGTCGTCGGTCCCCACCCTCGCCGGTCTTCCTCGTCGCCGCCGGACCTCGCCCTCGCCTGCCGTCCTCGTCGCCGGTCCCCGCCCTCGCCGGCCGTCCTTGTCGCCGGTCCCCGCCCTCGCCGGTTGTCCTCGTCGCCAGTTCCCATGCAACAACTCCACCTGCGTTGCAGCTCTTGACGGCGACGGTTGTAGCTCGGCCGCCGCCCCTCGTCATTGATGATCGCTGTAGGAAATTATGTCGACGGCGGCCGTCAGCCAATCAACGCCGTTTTGATTGGATGTAGCAAAAAACTTCACCCGTAGTAGCAAAAATAAACTACGGTTGCAGCAAAATTCAAACACCGTCCCCGTCTTTCGCGAGGTCGCAACTCCGCCTTACATGGATGTAGCACAAACTTCACCGGTAGAAGCAAAATTCTACTATGGTTGCAGAAAAAATCAAACACCGTCGCCGTCTTTTGCGAGGTCGCAACTCCGCCTTACATGGATGTAGCAAAAAACTTCAGCGGGTAGTAGCAAAATTCTACTACGGCTGCAACAAAAATCGTCATTGTCATCGTCGCGAGGTCGCAGCTCCGCCTGATGGATGTAGCAGAAAACTTCGCCAGTACTAACAAAATCCAACTGCGGTTGCAGCTTCCCCTTGTTGTGCAGTTCCATTGAAGCTTTTCTGTCTATGGTTGAAGCTTTTTTGAACAGCTGTTGAAGCTGTTCTAGGTGACGGTTGCAACACTAGTATACGCGGGGTGCATCCAGCCATGGCGGCAGGCAGCCATGGCGGCCGGAGAGGGAGCGCCTGGCCGCCGACGATGGAGGTCGTGGTCGCCGCGCAGCCGGGAGGGGAAGGGGAGGGATGCGCCAGCGTGAAGGCTCGAGGTAGGGATGGATCTGGCCATGGCGGCAGGCAGCCATGGCAGCCGGCGAGGGGAGCCAGGCCGCCGGCGATGGAGGTCGTGGTGTCCCAGTTGCAGCTCGGGAGGAGGGGGAGGGGGGGAGGCGCTCGCGAGAGGAAGAAGAAGCACAGAAGAAAAAAATGTTTCGCTTGAGGCCCACCTAGCGTATGTGGAAAAGAGCAAGCGAGCGAGGGGCATCGGCCGAGCGTTTGGCCGGTGCGCCTATGCCAAACGTTTTTCCCTTCTTCTTTTGCTAAAAAGAGTTCTGACCGGTTCTTACCCTTCTTTATTTCGAGACACCGCCGCCACCTCAATTCTAAGCACCTTGTCTTTGCTGGTGTCGTTTCGTCCACATTGTTGAGATCGCCATGTTCGATGGCCACCATCTCCGCTTTGCTATCGGTTGCCTCGAGCTCATCGTGTTCGACAGCGGAGCAAGTCCACTTCAATGGGCTATCCTCCATCCACTCCTTCGTCATCGTCGCTCCTGTTTCGCTGGAATCTCTACCCCATGAGGTCATGACTCTAACCACTCAAGTGAGGCCTCCTCTCCGCACATCGCCGATAGCTTTGTTTCCACATCCTAACATGTCACCGCCACCGTTAATTACTTCTTTAGAAGAAGAAAACAAGTTGACATGAGCACTTATCAGCATCTCTTTTTAGTGGACGAAAATTATTAGTACCTCATTTCTTTAGTTCATGTGATGGGTTTGTGTTTTCCTAAAACATGCACGGTGGGTTTGTGGGCCGAATGGGAGGACCCGAGCCCAACCACAATAATTCTACACCTACAGGCATTTTACGGGTGTGTTAGAGCATCTTCAATGTGGACCCTCAAACCTTCCACAATTGTCCGGACTGCGGAAGCTATCCAACGCGGGGTTGTATCGGTCCACGGGGCGGTCCGGACGTGTTTTCTCCTGCAAACCGGATGTAAACGGTAGGGGGGGGGGGGGTTGCGGGAGTCCGGACTGCTCGCAAGCCCGTTTCTGACCGCCCGGCCCACCAAAAACCCCTTTCCCCTCCCGCGCGTTTTTGGTCAGCGCCGCTCCAGAGCGTAAGCGCCTGCATTCATGCCCGACCAGAGCAGACGCCACAGCTCACCGGCACTGGCATTGCAGTGGCGCCCCAGCCGAGAGAGCGCCGCCCGCGCCACTTCCCGTGCAGGCAAGCGCCTCCCGCGCCACTTCCCAATGCAGGATGCTGCCGCGCTTTCGAACGACATGACAGACGCCCGTCAGTCTGTCTACCGCCCTCATTGATGGCACGCGGTTGTTGAGGCATCTCCTTCGGCTCCACCAGTCCGTCCCTCTGCCGTCTACCAATGTATAAATGCTGGCACCCGGCCATAGCCACTGTCATACACCTCCAATCCCTCCCCGCACCACTCCCACCATGGATCCCTCCCCCACCAAAGCTCTCTGGGATGGGCTGACATCAGACTTGAAGAAGGAGATGGCCGCCATTGCTGGCGGCTGGCTGGCCGGCAGGCAGCCGGAGGACGATGACGTCCCAATGGGGGATGCTGCCGACGACAAAGCCGGCACTGCCCTCATCCTCCGCCACCCTCCTCCTCCGCGCCATCCTCGCCATTGCATTGCACCTTGACCATCGGCGAGGCCCGTGCCCATTACGTGGACATGGTGCGGGAGTAGTAGTTCCGGGAGGCACAGGCTGACGCTTTCTACACCCACCAACTCCTGCAGGAGCACGTGAAGGCGAAGGAGCAGCTCGCCGTTGGCAGGGCAGTCACACCGGACAGGACATGACGGAGCAGGAGGCGTTGCTCGAGTCCTACCACTTTGCACACGAGATCCCCCTTGCTCGCTGGCGGTACCGGCAGCGGGTGGCGGAGGTGGCGGCCGCCGGAAAGGAGAGTGACGAGGCGGGTGAGGCCGTGTTCAGCGAGACCGACGAGGAGGAGGAGGACATCGCTGAGTCTGCGCCCCGCCGTGGCGACCACGAAGCCGACACATCCGCGTGCAACGCCGGCAGCGAGGAATAGTAGTGCATGGTAGGTCGCCGCCACTCGTGTCCCAGGAAGGCCAGTGCTCCTCCCCTCCCGTCGACACCAAGTTTGGTGGGCTCACAATCTTCGGCCGACTAGTCACTTTCGACAATGTGGAGGCAGACAGCTTCACTTCCTAGGCCTCCGGAGGCAGAGGTTACGGAGGCGGAGCAGTAGAGCGCCGAGCCGAAAGTGGAGATGGTGAAGCTTCAGTTCTTGGGGCTGATGGCCGGACACGGCGAACGGGCACCGGCAACCATTTAGATTAGGTATTAATTATACCTCTAGAGCCGGACTAGCACCGCTTTGATGTAAATGTAATAAAATCCTCCTATTTATATGAAATCCATCATGTTTATATGAAATTCTGTCTTGTTTGCATGAATTTCATCCGGTTTGTTGAAAATAAGTTTGAAATGTATGATGCTAGCGTTGGATGTTGTCCTCCCGCATCTGGCAGACTGCCCCCTGTCAGCGGACGGATGCAGGAGGAAATTTGCGGGTTGCCATTGGAGATGCCCTTATGACTTACGAATCCTTTCTCAAATTCTCTCCTTTGTTTTTCATTGTGAGTCTTGCTTCCTGATTTTCTGCTAACCAACCACCAGATGCCATCTGATTTTCTAAGACACTTTCTGTACTATGATGTGTTGGTCCTATGGTACCTTAGTACGATGACTTTCCGATTGTCTACAAAAACAAAGTTTGTCCGGCTCCGGTGAGGGAGAGGCGATGACGGTGGCGCACTTTCGGCTCGTTCCAATGCTTGTTGTCATTGCTAGGTGGTCCAAGGACATGGTTGTAGTTTTTATTACCTCTTTTCTTTTTTATACTGCCATGATTGAAAATGAATAGATTGGAAGTTTCTCGCCGGGGAGGGGGGGGGGTGGGGGGTATTCCATAGAAGCAGATTTACAATATGCTAATACAAAAATTATATTCATGTCCATAGACCACCTAGTGACGACTACAAAGCACTAGAGCGAGCCATAGGCTCATCAACATTATCGCCCCTCCCTCATCGGAGCCGAGCAAACCTTGTACTGGACAATAAAAAATTCGTCGTGTTAAGGACCCAAAGGACCAACAGACCATCACAACAACCATCAAGGATGGAGAGAAATGTACATCAGAGTTATCCAACATGTGGACAAAGAACGGAAACCAAATGCAAATAGATCCACCAAAGACAAATGTTGACCGAATCACGCGAGATCTGCCGGATAAACACGCCCACCAGCGATGCTAGACGCGCTGCAAGAGCGGGGCTAGGTTGGGGGAACCTTATTCCATCTCAAGGGAGCCGCCGGCGCCTTGTCTTCCGGAGCAGAATAAAAACACTAAATATTTTTTTAAACTAAAAAAAAGTAGGAGCCAACCCACCAGCAGGGACCGGGATGCACCGCACCTTCTTTGCCATAAGGCCACAGGAGATGAGGTAGATCGGTGGCGTCGCTAGCAAGAGGCAACAGAACCGTCGTCGCATGCTGAGTCGCTCGTGAGGAGCAGAAAATGCTTCGTTGTGAATACAAGATTATGAATAAAAGGAAAACCCGACTGCAACCAACAAAGCGATGTTGGGAGATGTAGTAAAAAAAATCTGATTTCATAAATCATATAGGGCATCTCCAATGTTTTTCATTAAAATAAACATGCAGAACGTCCACGGACACTTCAAAGAAACTAAACTAAGCATCCACCATGCACCCTCGGTTTGAATCATCGGTCGATAACAATTCAACCATATATTGAAATCCTAAAAATGTGCCGAATATTCAACGTGCTTTAAAATTCATCAATTCCAAATTCAACCAAACTCCTTGAAAGTGGCCTTCATCTCAAGTTTGAACTTCTTCCTTGACGCATGTTGTTCACCCAGATGGCCCCCCCCCCCCCTTGAGTTTCATCCAACAATTGTTCAAAGTGATGTGCTTGCCCTCCGTCCTTTGCTACATCACGACAACACATGAGGGCTATACAATGACGTGATCATCAAGTTACAACACTAAACGATCAAAGAATTGACCAACACGTAAGCAACAAGAAGCAAAACTTACAATCTCCATGGTTGACGCACCTGTTCGCCACATTGTGCAATCACACTGTAATAATTCATGACGACATTTGAAAGTGTGTACCATTGATGGAGTAGCGACTTCGCATTGCGATCATGGATCACATCCAAATTGTAGGGCTCGTAGTGCTTGTGTTCATGAAACAAAGAACGCACATGTTTGCCAAAATATCGTATCCGTTTGCTCCACGCCTAAAAACTCCACACTTGTGGCAAACCATGCATCAAACAACAATGCATCCTCCCTCACCGAGTACCCTGCCATCGTGCTTGCTTTATGTTAAACAAGGCGAAGGTGAACAAAATCTCAATAGCGTCAGCCGGGGGTGGATGATACCTCAGTCATGGACGAACCCGGGGGTGCAACGGCGGCGAAGTACAAGGCCTCTGGGTGGAGCAGCGAATGTTCGGTAATAACTAGGCGTCGGCGGTCTTGGAGGGTGCGATACAGAGCAAGAGGGGAGGGATGGAGTGGGGTAAAAGTGCTCCAGGAGTGGGTTTTTGGGTGGGCCGGGTGTGTCGGAATCCGAAACGGTGGACGTCCAGACTCCCCGAAACCTGCCCAGCTATGTTTTCGGTTTGACAGAATACGGACATGCGGGCCGGTTCATAGATGTTTGATGCACAACATTAAATGACACGAAGTGTTTGGACCGTGCAGTCATGATGTTTTGCGGCATTTTGATGCACGGTATTGGCTTGCTCTACTGGACGCTTAGTTGTTTCCATGTTTAGAGATGTAGTGCCGGATTGTATCCGGGGTACTTTGTGTAATGATCTATTGTGATCTATATAGTGTCGTTTTCTCTCCGGGAGAAAAAGCTCGTCAACCCGGAGTAGAGGACGAGGAATTGCCTATAGTGCAACCCAATCAGAAAACTATCCATGTACGACCGAGGGAGGCTCGTGGCCGTCGGGTTCTGCAGGACGTAGGTACGTGAGCACTGAGCAGTGATGTACGACCGTGTGCTCGAGTGACTCGCAGAGTATGTCCATGTACATGGCACGCAACGGGTACAGGTGCAGCCCCCCTTTTTTGCTCGCTTAGTACATGTCGTGTTTATCCTACGAAAAGAAAAGCGATGAGCAAAACGCAACGTATCGGCTCCTGTCTGTCTAAAATCGTATCTCGTACGTGCTACATGTCCTGCCTCTACCTCGCGTGTACATCCATGATCCACGGTACTGTCAGCAGCCCTGTTCCTGTTAACTCTGAAGATGCAACACCTAATTCTAAAGATGAGGAGAGAAGACCTATAGCTGATCAGGAGCGTGCCGACAAGAGCGAAGCGCCAGTCCCACTGGTTCCAAGGCCCAAGTCCAACCGGCCCAAAAGGCTTCCCCAGTGGCTTGCTAGCCCGAACTGCGCTCGCTGAGCGGGTGTACTGTTAAATAGCTACAGTAGTCCATCGTCTCACTCTGGCTAGGATTTGGATGGCTACGACCGTGGCTTGGTTGTAACGAATAGAGGTGTGGGTGGCTGGGAGGAATCCTCATCCGAATTCAAATTCATAGCTCGAATCCCCATGAAAAATCCCTCAATCCCCTGACTGCAAGTGAGATCCTCACATCTGGTAATCAGAGCCTCGTCACCGTGGAGTTGCCACCCCACCACTATGCGACGCGATTTGGCGAGTGGCGACGGATCCAAGCCATGGAAGAGCTCAACGCCGACAGCCGCACCGTCTACGAACTACTTCACCATGAGTTCACCAGCGACATGGACAACAAGCTCCGGACTCACGGTGAGTCGCTTCTCAAGTCGATGAGTAAGATGATCGAAGCCAACAATGCGACACTTGACAGCCTCATATCGGCGCGGCCAGATGGGATCCGCGACGAAATCGCCCTCGACCTCGAGCAGATCAGGATAGATTTCTACAAGATGGAGCCGCCGGAGCCAGATCCCAAGGCCGACGGAACCTCTTCGCGCAACGCTGGGCCAGGTCATGGCGCGGCCGCGACCAGCACCCTTGGCTTCGACAACAAAAACCGGGAGAAGGCACATAACATCTATGTCCCTCCTCCGGTCAGAGGTGTGCGCGATTCTGTTTTTCCCCCAGAAATTTTTCTCCCCGTGACCCACATCCGATGGATACTACTGAGTATTCCTCGTTTTCCATGCATCTGGAGATTCCCAAGTTTGATGGTTCGAATCCGAGATTGTGGCAGAACAGATGCGAAGACCAGTTCAACTTGTGGAGCACACCTCCTCACAGATGGTTATCTCTGGCTACATCTCATTTCGAAGGTGCTGCTGCACGGTGGCTTGAATCTATGCACAGGCGCATGCCAAATACCAACTGGTCAGAGTTATGCGCTGTGTTACAGGGTCATTTTGGGCGAAATCAACACCAAACACTGCTCAGGAAGCTGTTCCGAATTGCTCAAACAACTACTGTAGAAGACTATGTTGAACGTTTGCAGAGCTGTATGATCAGTTGGCAGCGTATGAAGATACACCCAATTTCCTGCATTACACCAGCAGGTTTTTGGATGGACTAGAACCTGGAGTAAGGATGGCGGTGGCACTGTAGAAACCCAAGGATTTAGATGTTGCATATGAACTAGCTCTGCTCCATGAGGAATTAGGAGAGACGTACTCTTCCACCTCTAGCTCTGCTCCAAGGAAATCAGTGACTGTTTCCAGCTATGCAAGTTCGAAGGTTCAGAAACAGGAAGACAGACGAAGTTCAGACTCTGTCAGTGGTGTAGCTCACGAAGATAAGTGGACAACACTTAGAAATTACAAAAAATCCAAGGGGCTGTGTTTTGTTTGTGGAGAGAAATGATCTAAGGATCATGTGTGCAAGGCCACAGTTCAACTGCATTTTGTTCAAGAAATGATAGAACAATTACAAACCAATTCCACTGAAGACTCTGACTCTGACAGTGAACAGCCTGAACAATATTCAGTTCATTCCATCAGGATATCTGCCGCAGCTACGGGAAAGGAATCAGAAGCTCCAGTTTTGCAATTAGAAGATGAATTGCAGGGCCATACCTTTTAGTTTCTGGTTGACTCGGGCAGTACACACTCTTTCTTGGATTGGTAACACAGTTCATTAGCAGCTGTTAGTCCAATTAATACAATCTCAGTTACAGTAGCTGGGGGGTCGACAATTCAGTGTCAACAAAAAATAAAAAATTGCGTGTGGCAGTCCAATGGTGCTAAATTCATTTCAGATTTCAAGTTGTTGCCCTTGCAAACTTATGATGGCATACTGGGGTTGGATTAGCTGGCTCAACAGAGTCCCATGTATGTTGATTGGGTTGAGAAATGGTTGTCTTTTAACAAGGAGGGACAAACAGTCACTTTACATGGCATTGGTTCTGAAGAATGTGCTTACACTTGTGTTGCTATCTCTGCACTTTAAGCCGAAGGACAAACTGCTGTAACTCCAGAAATCCAGTTGTTATTAGAGGAATTTGCTGATGTTTTTGGAACTCCAACTCAGTTACCACCTAGAAGAGAGTGTGACCACAAAATCACTTTAATTCCAGGAGCTAGACCAGTCACAGTTAGACCATACAGAATAGCACGGCAGTTAAAGGATGAACTTGAAAAACAAATTGCAGAAATGCTAAAGTCAGGTATCATCAGACCCAGTAAAAGTCCTTTTTCTTCTCCAGTGCTTCTAGTTAAGAAAAAGGGAGGGGAGTGGAGATTAGTAGTGAACTACAGGATGCTAAACGCTATCACTATAAAAGGAAAATTCCCAGTGCCTGTGATTGATGAGCTTTTGGATGAATTATCTGGTGCTGCTTGGTTCACTAAATTGGATCTCAGGGCTGGTTACCATCAAATCAGATTAGCTGAGGGGGAGGAATGTGAAACAGCTTTCCAAACTCATCTTGGCCACTATGAGTTCACTGTTCTGGCCATGGGTTTGAGTCAAGCTCCAGGAACATTCCAGGAAGCACTGAACAACACCACATCCCTGATTAATGTGAAGAATACCTTGGTTTTCTTTGATGACATTTTGATTTTCAGCAAATCATATGAGGAGCACTTAAAACATGTTAGAGAAGTATTGGTTTTGCTGAGAGCTGATCAATGCAAAATCAAGATGTCAAAGTGTGCTTTTGCTCAACAACAGATTGGTTATTTGGGACATACAATAACTGCTCAAGGAGTTGCAACAGATCCTAGCAAAATCCAAACAGTAGAGCAATGGCCTACCCCAACCTATGTCAAGGAAGTCAGAGGTTTCCTTGGTTTGAGTGGTTATTATAGGAAATTCATTCAACACTATGGAGTGATCAGCAAGCCCCTGACTGAATTGCTTAAAAGGGAGTTCCATTTATGCGAATCAAATCACGTAAACAGCTTTGCAACCTTGAAAAAGGCATTGATTGAAGCCCAGTTCTAGCCCTCCTCAATATGACAAACCTTTTGTCATATCAAGCGATGCACTGTGAGTTAGGCATTGGAGCTGTTCTAATGCAAGAAGGACACCCACAAGCTTATATCAAGAAGCTTTAGGCCCAAAGAATGAGCTCTTTCGGTTTATGAGAAGGAATATCTAGCTATCTTATTAGCTGTTGATCATTGGAGACCTTATTTGTAGTTCCAGCAACTCACTATTAGAACTGACCAAAAGAGCCTTGTGCACTTGCAAAATCAAAAACTGCACACTGTTTGGCAGCAGAAAGCATTAACTAAGCTCATGGGCCTGAACTATAACATTGTGTACAAGAAAGGGGTGGAAAACTCAGCTGCAGATGCTTTTCTCGAAGGCCTCATTCTTTTCAGTTATTTCACATCTCTAGATCACATCTGTATGGTTGGAAGATGTAGTAGCTAGCTATTCTGCAGATGACAAGGCCATCGAATCGTTGCAAGCATTAGCTGTTAATCCCTCTGCTAAACCTAATTTCCAATTGATTCAAGGGTTGCTTTGAGATCTGAGGCTGCATTTGGGTGGGAAAAATGTTGAGCTGCATGACAAGATTTTCTCCGCCTTCCATGATAGTCCTATTGGTGGTCATTCTGGGTTTCGTCACATATCACGTAATCCAATCTTTGTTCGGATGGACCGGTATGAAAAAGTTTATCAAGGACAAGGTGCAGTCTGTTTAGTCTATCAACAAGCTAAACTGAGAGAGTAAAGTATCCAGGTTGTTATCTCCCTTGCTTGTTCCAAACAAAGCATGGGAAACTGTTACTATGGGTTTCATTCTTTGGGTTGCCTCCTTCATATCGGTTTGATTGCATTTTGGTGGTCATCGATAAGTTTACTAAATATGGTCATTTCATGCCTCTCAAGCATCTCTTCTCTTGCACAGAAAGTGGCTGAAATATTCCTTGACAATGTTTATAAACTGCATGGAATGCCAGAGTACATTGTATCAGACATAGATCCTATTTTCACGAGTAATTTTTGGCAAACGCTGACTCACAGGACTGGCACACAACTGAATATGAGTTTTGCCTACCATCCTGCTACTGATGGGAAACCGAGCGGGTTAACCAACAAGTTGAATGCTACCTGAGAAGTTTCATCAGTTCTCATCCATCCAAGTGGAGCAAATGGTTATCAACGTGTGAATTCTGGTATAACCCAAATTGGCATTCTGCTATGGGCAAAACACCTTTTGAAGTGTTGTATGGCCATTCTCCCGATACTTTGGCATCTCTCGCTGTCTGATACAAGAGTCTAATAGACATACAACAGTGGTTGCGGGACAAAGAAGTAGTGGTGGCTTCTATCAAACAACATTTGTTTCGGGCCCATCAACGGATGAAGCACATGGCAGACAAGAAAAGAACTGAGAGAGTTTTCGAGGTTGGCGAACAAGTATTCCTCAAGCTACCCCTTATGTGCGATCGGGCCGGTTGTGCATAGAGCTAACCACAAGTTGGCCTACAAGTACTACGACCCTTACACCATTCTTGGAAAAATTGGTGAAGTAGCTTACAAACAGCAATTACCTCCTGACAGCAGAGTTCACCTTGTTTTTCATGTTTCTCAACTGAAGAAGGTGATCTTACCTAACATCCCTGTTGCTTGTAAGCTGTCGTCGTCTTTTGCTTCTCTACAGGTTCCGCAGTGTATTCTTCAGCAGCGCTTGCGTCAACAAAGCAAGCGTACAATTGCTCGGGGTTTGATTCAGTGGAGCGGGTCATCTCCTGAAGAGGTGACACAGGAAGACCTGGATTCTCTCCGTCAACAGTTTCCTCGTTCGGCTTGGGGTCAAGCCGTTTCTCATCGGAGGGATGTCGCAGCCCTGTTCCTGTTAACTCTGAAGATGCAACACCTAATTCTGAAGATGAGGAGAGAAGACACATGTAGCTGATCAGAGCGCGTGCCGACAAGAGCGAAGCGCCATTCCACCGTTCCAAGGCCCAAGTCCAACCGCCCAAAAGGCTCCCCAGTGGCTTGCTAGCCCGAATCTGCGCCATTGAGCGGGTGTCTTGTTAAATAGCTACTGAGTCCATCGTCTCACTCTGGCTAGGATTTGGGCGGCTACGGCCGTGGCCATGGGTTTGAGTGAAGCTCGTGAACATTCCAGAAGCACTTTGAACAACACCGTGTCCCCTGTTAACAGGAAGAATACCTTGGTTTTCTTTGATGACATTTTGATTTTCAGCAAATCATATGAGGAGCACTTAAAACATGTTAGAGAAGTATTGGTTTTGCACTACTAGGAAAAGGGCTATAGATGGAAATGACACTAATGGCGCACCGGAAAGATGGTGCGCCATTAGTATATACTAATGGCGCACCGCCATACGATGCGCCATTAGAGTCTAAACTACTAATGGCGCACCATGCTTTGGGTGCGCCATTAGTACCAAATTTTTAACTAGTGCGCTTGTCCAAACATACTAATGGCGCATCCTGCCCGAGTGCGCCATTAGTAGTTGTAACTACTAATGGCGCACTGTGGTGTGGTGCGCCATTAGTACCAATTTTTTTAAACTAGTGCGCCTGTCCAAACATACTAATGGCGCACCACACCTGGTGCGCCATTAGTAGTTGTAACTACTAATGGTGCACCGGTGTGGGTGCGCCATTAGTACAGAAACTTTTTTGAACTAGTGCGCCTGTCCAAACATACGTCCAAACATACTAATGGCGCATCCTGCCCGAGTGCGCCATTAGTAGTTGTAACTACTAATGGCGCACCAGGTGTGGGTGCGCCATTAGTACCAATTTTTTAAACTAGTGCGCCTGTCCAAACATACTAATGGCGCACCCACACCTGATGCGACATTAGTAGTTGTAACTACTAATGGCGCACCGATGTCAAATGGGTGCATTAGTATAGAAACTTTTTTTTGAACTAGTGCTTGTCCAAACATACTAATGGCGCATCCTGCTTGGGTGCGCCATTAGTAAGTGGGCAACAACAAGATATTTGGGACAGCCTCTCCTACCCACACACTCACTTTCTCCCCACTTCATTCTCTCCACCTCCTCCTTGTCTCGGTGCCTCCTCTTTTTCACCTCATTTCCACCATAGATTCATTCAAATTAAGTGGTTAAATTACCTTGTTTTAATAGGTAAGTAAGGGGGGAAGCTATATTTAGGTTGTTCTCCTTACAACAATGTGCACATGCACTTTTTACGGCCTGCTAGCTAGATCTATGTATGTTCGTGGTGTTGCATATGTTTGTGGTTTTTGCATATGTGTTTGTGTTTGGAGGTGTACCGGTATTTGAAATGCGATAGTTGCCAATATTTTGCCGGAATGTTGATTCATTTCCGTTTCGTGAGAATTTTGGCATTAAGCATCCTTTTGGTCCTATTTTTAGGGAAAGTCATGCCAAATTTTTTCTTGGTTCTAAAATATCGCTTTTGCTCTACCCCGCAGCGACCATATGGTCCGCACGATGACCGAAGGCATCGTGAATAGGTTTTTGAGGTCCGCGAAGGCCGAGATGCTTCAAAAGAACGAGGCGGAGATAAGATGTCCGTGTCGAAGATGCAAGTCAAGAGCCTTATTGCGGACCCGGATTCGGCAGGTGCGGGACCACCTGCTGTTGCGTGGTTTCATGGATGGCTATCGGTGGCAAGGTGATGAAGATGACTACGAAGTCGTCCATGCGGGCTGGGCAAGAAATGAGGAAGGGCAGCAAGACAACCACCGCGGCTCGGGCGGGCGAGAAGACGAAGAATCCCCAGGAGATGATCACGATCGGTGATGTTGCATACCACAGTCATCATGTAGAATATGCAGGACATGATGATGAGGAAGATGCCGAGCAGGCGACGGGCATGATCATGAAGATGATGATGCCGGGCGAGCGCATTTACGCCGACCATCGATGGGCTGGGTGCGGGACCCTCATATTCAAGAGCTGCTTCTCAAGCGCACGGATAACGCAAGAGCTGCCGCCGAGAGAAAGCCAAGATGGATCAATTTGAGTTAGACGCGGTTACTCCATTGTATGAAGGATGCAGGCCGAGGATACCCGCTTTGAAAGTAACGCTCATGGCCCCGGAGATGAAGGTAAAACACAAAATGACCGATGCATGCTTCGACGAGAACATGTCATTCTCGCACGAACGTCTTCCCAAGGGGAACAAGTCCCCGACCAGTTTGGAGGAGGCGAAAGAAAATCGTGTGTCCTCTGGATTTACCGCACGTGAAATACCATGTGTGCATGAACAATTGCATCATTTATCGGGACGAGCACGCTGAGTCTACCATATGTCCGTGTCTTGGCGTCACTCGATACAAGAAGAGGAAGAAAGCTCCTCGAAAAGTGGTGTGGTACTTTCCGATCACTCCTCGTCTGCGGCGCTATTTCGCGGACCCTAAGGTAGCAAAGCTCCTGCGTTGGCACGCGGATAGGGAGGAGAAGAAGCGGGAAGATGACGCAAATGATCCGGAGATAGATAAAAAGACAAGATGCTGAGTCACCCTAAGGATGCGAGCCGGTGTGCAAGCGTTGAACTTCAAGACTTCGAATTTGGGAACGATCCAAGGAACATCGTCTTTGGCGCGAGCACCGATGCTGAGTCACTCGAATTTGGCAGCGAGAAGCACACATAGCACCTGGCCCGTGTTTGTGTGGATGTACAACCTTCCCCTGGTTGTGCATGAAGAGGAAGTACATTCACATGAGTATGCTAATTGAAGGGCCGAAACAACCAGGGAACGACATCAATCTGTATGTCTGGGGCTGCTTTGAAAGAGGAGCTTGACACGCAGTGGAAAACGCCAGCCAATACGTGGGACGCCGCAGAGAAAGAATATTTCCCTATGAGAGCCGCCTTTGCTCACGACGGTGCATGACTATCTCGGTTACGGATATGTCGCGGGCAGGTGGTCCACGGATTTTCTGGATGCGTCAGGTGCATGGATGACACAACGTATCGCCAGCTAGATAGAGATCCCGGGTCTTCGAAAACCGTGTTCATGGGACATCGAAGGTGGCTTCGCGACGATGACCCGTGGAGAAAACGCAAGGATCTGTTCGATGGTGAAACCGAACCCCGAAAACGCCTGTAATGTCAGGAGCGGCGAGGAAATAGACAAGCTGTTGGAAAATTGGAAAGACTGCCCACTGCCGGGAAAGAAGCAAAAGGCGCCAGAGCCGGGAAAGAAGCGAAAGGCGCCAGAGCCGCTGCTGAAGGTATGGAGAACGAGGTCTGTTTTCTGGGACTTGCCGTACTGGAAGATCCACCGTGTGCCTCACAGCCTTGATGTCATGCATATCACGAAGAACGTGTGCGAGAGTCTGCTTGGTACCCTGCTCAACATGCCGGAGAGGACCAAAGATGGGCCGAAAGCAAGGGCAGACTTGAAATCAATGGGCATCGAGGCAGAGCTTCACGCTATATATGATGATGATGATGATGATGATGAGGCGAAGCGACCACGTAAAGTCGCCGCAAAGGCAAAAAGGCCAAGAAGACCGGAAATGACTACCCTCCCGTGCTTCACTCTAAGTCGAGGAGATCGAGCAGTTTTCACCTGCCTCCTAGGAGTAAAACTTCCTTACGGTTACGCTGGGAAGATAAGCAGATACCTAGACCCAGTGAAGAAGTTCAGCGGGATGAAGTCTCACGACCGCCACGTCTTGATGACGCAGATACTTCCGATTGCAATCCAGGATCATGGACGCGCACGTCCGTGAAACGCTATTTGGCCTATGCAACTTCTTCGACGTCATCTCTCGGAAGTCGATTGGCGTGAGGCAACTCAGAAGGCTACAGGAAGAGATCGTGGTGATACTATGCGAGCTTGAGATGTACTTCCCGCCCGCATTCTTCGACGTTATGGTGCATCTGCTGGTCCATATTGTGGAGGATATCATCCAACTCGGGCCGACGTTCCTGCACAGCATGATGCCGTTCGGAAGGATGAATGGTGTCATCAAAGGATACGTTCGCAACATGTCACGCCCGTAAGGAAGCATAGCGGGGCTCTCGACCGAAGAGTGCATCTCCCATCGCACGAATTATCTAGGCATCGAGAACCCCGTTGGTCTGCCGTCAACGAGCACCTCGGCAGGCTCATTTGGATGGGGTCACCGTGAGGGTCGCCACAAATGCATGTCGACTTCGAGGGTCGACTCGCCGACTTTGAAAGAGCAAACCTAGTCGCGCTACAACACATAGACGTGGTCGATCCTTGGGTGGTAGAGCACAAAACCTTTATTAAAAAGACGTACAATGACCGAGGCCAACAGAGGACGAACGGAGATACACTCAAAGAGCACAACTCATGTTTCACGCGTTGGTTCAAGCATAAGCTTCGTCGTACCCTTTACATGAGGATTCTTCCGCGGAAGAACAACTCATATTCGCCTTGTCACAGGCGCCGAGCACAACCCGATGACCTATGAGGCGTCACGATATCAACGGCTACACATTCTACACCGAGGCCAAGGACATGAAGAGCGATGGTTATCGAACTCCGGGTAACGATGGAATCCTACACCGTAACGACAAGGACAGATACTACGGAAGGATCGAGGAGATCCGAGAGCTGAGCTACGCCGAGAGAAGGTCCCGATGTTCCGTGTCGATGGGCCAAGAACGTCATAAAAGAAGACCGGTATTTCACCACCATGGTTATACCCGAAGCCAAATCCAAGATCATGGCGCAAACGTCACCGCGAAAAAATGAGCCATGGGTACCGGCTTCCCAAGTGGACCAATGCTTCTTCATTATCGACCCGCCAAAGCCCGGTCGTGTTGTCGTGAGGAGAGGCAAAAGGAAGATCATCGGAATGGATGGAGTAGCCAATGAGCAAGACTTCGACAAGTACGGGCGACCGAGGATCGAACATGACGACGATGATGAAGTAGCGAGATACACCACAAGAAGAAGCGGGACCACCCTACCTAAAGGACGTCCGTTCCACATCATAACTCCATTTGCGAAAAAGAAGGGCAAGAAGATTGTGAACAGATAGCTAGCTAAGATCGATTGTATTTAAATCGTAGCCTTCATTTCTCGATTGTATTTCATGGGTACTTTTTGAACTATCATGAATATTTTTAAATTTCATGGACACTCGATCTCGATCCTCCATCTCGATCGCTATCCCACCTCGCCGAGATCCGGCCCCCCTACTTGCCCGAGCACCCCCAGTCCACGACGGCCGCCGACCCCCCGCACCCTCGATTCCCCTCCATCTTTTAAAATGGCTTTTTAAATGCTACTGTCTTATAAAAAATGCTACTGTCTTATAAAAAATGCTCTTGTCTTATAAAAAATAAGTATCAAACAGCTTTTTAAATGCTACTGTCTTATAAAAAATATTACTGTTATTATTTAAACAAGTTTGAACATATTTAAACATAAATAAGTATCAAATAGCTTTTTAAATGCTAAAAAAAATTTGTGGAGCCTGGGAGTCGAACCCAGGACCTCCTGGTGTGAGAACTGGAGGCTGACCAGTCGAGCTAGTAGAGTGGGCTTGACATGGATAGGTTCTGGTAGTACATAACCTTTTGGCTTGAGTGGAAATAAAAAAAATACTAATGGCGCACCACGGTGAGGTGCGCCATTAGTGTGGACATGCTAATGGCGCACGCGTGAGGTGCGCCATTAGTATTGTAACCCCTTCGCCCGATCCCCTTCGCCCGATCCCCTTCGCCCGATCCCCTCGCCAGTTCTCTCCTCTCGATCCACCGCCGCCGCCCGCCTGCCCTCGCCCTCGCCCTCGCCTCTCTCCCTCCTCCTCTCTCGCCGCCGGGCCTTGCCCGGGCCAGCGCCCGCCTCGACCCGCCCGACCCCTTGCCCGGGCCCGCCGGACGCCGCCCACGCCGCCCGCCGCCCGGACGCTGCCCGACCCCGCCCGGACGCCGCCCCGACCCGCCCGGCCCGTCACCAGCCGCCATAAATACCGCCCCTTCCTCGCCTCAAGTCCACCTTCTCGTCAATCCTCCTTCCCCACCGCCTCAAGGTACGGCGATTCCTTCCCTCTCCCTGTCTGGCGAATCCTCCTTCTCATAAGCATGCCAACAGCTATATAGAAATCCGTGAGAAAATTGATTATCGAGATATGCATGAACCTATTTGCTCGCTGGTATCTCTTTGATGAAGAAAATATGTCTGTTGAGTCTCGGCTTTTGATGTATAAGCTTATCTATTTGCGTTGTTAGATTGGTTAAGCTTTAGTGAATTAGTAGGGATTTTGTGTTTATTTCCTAATTCTTCTTGAAGGGTTAGGTCTATTCGCCTTCCGTAGGTGAATTCCTGATGCCATATGGTTTCATATGTTAATCTGTGCATGTTTCATCTATTACAGTTCCGTTACGGCTTGGTAAATCTTTATGATCCAAATAGTAGCTACGTGATAAAATTTTCTCCACACATGGATATCTGTATGATTTGTTGCGCCTTATCCGATTGTTGTTTTACCAAGATCGTCCTAATAGGCCTAGAATTGTAGATTGTTTTTCTCCTGAAGCTTGTGGAATCATTGAGATAGCAAATACATGTAGATTAGTGTCAGACGTCCAAAAGTGCATATACTTGATGATCCTTGTAAGAGTACGCATGATAGTTGAGCCTTGGTGGTGCCAAAATGGCCCATTTGGTTTTAGAATTGAATAAATGATAGCTCGTGTTGCCTTGTTTTTCTGTGAATCAATGAGCAAATGCTTTAAAACTGAACCTTATGCAGGCGTTGCCTCTTTTAAAAATAATAATTATGCAGGCATTTGTAAGAATTGAGATGTTCATTTGAGGATAACCTTTGGTTATATTGTTGAGAGTGAAATATATATCTTTCTCCTTTGCACTAAATCTTCTGCATCAAATGTTTTGAAGAACTCGCACGCCCTACCTGCAAAGAAATATTTCTTTTATTTTTACACGCAGTCACATTTTTTTGGCTGTGGTTCCCTAAGTTCTATGGTTTATAGTTGTTCACTGGTTTGCTACTCAGAAGTAGTTTTGGCTTGCATCTCTTCTGTTTTGATTTGTAGATGTTGCTCGTAAAGGTAAATTTGGCAAGGGGCAGATTTCTACATTTTGGTCCTGGTACTTTCGGTTCTCGTGAGAGCACAGAAACCGCTTACTGCACTTCTTTTAAATAGTGTTTGGGGTTCAGAGTACCGAATTTTTTGTGGTTGTTTCAAACTGCAACCATTGTTTGCTTTTATTTTTCGAATGGTGAACATCGTTTGTTTGAGTGCCTCTTTATATTGCTGCACGCAGGAGTACTCCCATCCTCTGTTTTTCCACCAACATATCACTTGAGAGCACCTGAAGCACGCCTCGCAACATCATTTTTCAGACTAACAGGATACGGTGTTATCTTAGTCGATGAGTATTTCTCATCTCAACTTGGAATTTCTCATTTCACTTAGTGAGTATGCATTGAAGCACACCTTCCAGTCAATAAATTCAAACACCAAATGTTTACATTCACTTGATAAATATTTCACATCTCTGTACATGCAAATATTCAAGACGGCTTTGCTCAGCTCGATAACACCATCGAGTAAAGCTATTTCAGACACAATAAAGTTGCAAAATTCAGATACTTCATAGACATATGTGTGTTGCTTTTGTTTACGCTTAAACTGTCTATGGTAGATAAACTGAGTGTTGTGGCCATGCTTGATGCAGGAGCTCAAGAACCTGCGGCAGCAGCTCTACTCCGCCTCAGTATCTTGCGAGAAGTCCTACCTCAACACCCACCGTAAGTAGATGTGAGTAGCTAGTTGGGGTCAGATTGGTTTTGTGGACAGTATTTGACCTTATGTTTTGGTTTTGTGGACAGTATTTGACCTTATGGTAACTAGTTGGGGTCAGGTTTTGGGGTTTTGATTATTGGTATGAAGTAATCTTGACAGAGGATCTTATTCACACCAAGTTTTAGTTAAACACTGGTACTTGAATGATTTTGTGCTACTTCTGTTGTGGTTTTGTGGACAGTATTTGAACTTAAAGGTAACTAGTTGGTTATGAAAGCATGATACTGCTATAACTTTAGTACTAAGCGGAATAGATCGTATACAAGAGCTCTAGGCAGAGAATGGCATGTTACTACCATAGAGGTACCCAAATATGTAGGTGTAGTTTGTGTTTTTATTTGTTCACACTGTCGCTGTATTGCTCAATTAGACAATTAGTCTTTATGAAGAAGAAGAATAAAGTTGATGCTGCTGTTATGGCTGTATTCACTGCTTTCGCTGTTGTACTTGTGATGATGTTGTACTTGTGATGATGCTACTTGTGATCTTCTGAAATGACCCATTGGGGACTTCATTACGCTGAGGATAATGATATTGCAGGTACCCGAGAGGTCTTGAGTTTGCCGGAATGTCGATTAACTTCCGTTCCGGCAAATTGGGTACTCCATATGTCCTATTTTCAGCAAAGGTCATGCTGAAATTTTCCGTGAATTTTAGCATGACTTTGCTAAAAATAGGACATATGGGGTACTTGTGACTAATGCATGGGCCGGGTATCTTAGTAGTTAATTAAGTAGGATCAAGTGCCCGGCGTACTTGTGACTAATGCATGGCTTTTAGGGTGCCTCGGTGTCGATAAAAACCGAAATGATGAAAAGTTAGGCTTTTAGGGTGCCTTGGCGTCGAAAAACCCTCAATGATAAAAGCTTAGATTTTAGGATGCCTCGGTGTCGACAAACCCTAAATGATGAGACCATGATCTTGTTCCTTGACAATAACCAACTTTTGACCAAACTTTGTTTCTATTTAGAGAGAAACATGGCCCACAACGATGAGGCCGGGGGTTCGGGCGGCAAGGCATTCTCGAGCTGTCCCAGAGATGGAGGAACAACCTCACTTGTATGAGGCCGCCGCCTTCCCCACCGATCCCGAGACCACGGATGGTGCCGCCGAGGATGACCACACCGATGTTACCACCGATGAAAGCACCGAGGATGCCACCATCGATGATGGCGGCGACGCCTGAGATGGCAGCCACCGAAGAGGCAACGGAAGGACCGGCGCCCGATCATGCTCCGCACCCTCAAGGAGGAAGTTACTCAAGTGGACTCCAACGGAATCCAACGGCGCCCGAGCGAATAGTCAAGGGGTACTCGCTTCAGCTCGGGTGCATTGTCCGAGCACCGTCTCGATCAACACCGAGAACCCGAGGCATCCCGACCGAGGGAATTTGCGCAACCTCCTCTTCACGAAGCTGCACGAACGATACAAGTTCCCCGCTGAATTTGAAAACACAAGCCTCAAAGGGAATAAAGTGAACAATGCCGCCCTCACGAAGATGAGCAAGGCCCCGTCTACTTGGAAAAGCAATGTGAAGAGAATGATCGAGAAAGGTGAGAGTTATGAGAAGATCAAGGAGAAAAATCCTTCGATCACCGAAGATGACTACAACGACTTCAAGATCAATTGCTCGAGCACCGCAAGCTCCCAATCAAGTGAGTGGGGAAACAAATGCGGAGCTGAACATAGGGGAACACACACTCGGTCCCGGCGGTTCTGAGTGGCGGAGCCTATATGGGACAAGGAGGAGGCGGACTGCGTCGAGCAAGGCCTACCGCCTCTTCGATACATACGGCGGTGACAAGCGGACCAGGAACTTTGTCGTGGCCCGGTACAAGAAGGACCCGAAACAAAGGAGCTTACCACGGATCCGAAGACCAGGCAGCTTGAGCTTGTTCTCGTAAGGAATACACCCCCGTAATTAGCTCCATATGGTTGCATTCTAATTAATGAAGCCGAATTTCTAAATGGTTCACATTCCTTCCGCAGCGATCGAAAGCAAGAGCGCTGGGTCGACTCAGAGCAACCCTTGGGACACCACTCTAAATAGGGGTTGAATGTAATGAAGAACAAGGATAAGCTCGAAGCCGACGTCACCGGTCGTGGTGGCCGCAAAGGCTTGTCGACAAAATGGGGTCATACTATACCGCTGGTGTGCGGAAGGAGAAAAAGACCAGCTCGGAAAGCCAGCGCGAGAGGTTCAAGAACTCAAGGCACAGGTGGCGCGGATTCCGGAGATTGTCCAAGAGCAAGTGGAACAACGACTGGAGCGACGATCACCGCCTTTGTGCCTACCTTGATCTCGGGTTGAGTGCGTGGATTGCGGGCGGCCAACAGGGCCGCCCGATTCCTAGCTTCACGGCCAGCAACTCGCATAATGCGATGGCGGGGCCATTGGTGCCTCCTCATGAGGCGGCATTGGTGTCTCCGACGCCGCACGGGAGCTTAATGCACCCGGTGTACGCCGCCGGCACCTCTGCAGCAAGCGCCCCTCCGTCCATCGCACGCCGCCGTTGGCGGTGCCTCTACATTAGCCGAGCTCGACGCCATCATCCACGGTAACTAATTAAGCCTCTCTCGCCGAGGACTTCATCTCCTTGCCTTTATTTGGGCATCCCCGACGCCCTACATGTTTTCGCAGGGCGCCGCCGACGTTCGTGCACTCTCCTCCACTTCGTGAACAACGAGTTGGTCGATGTCGCCAAGGGCAAAATCGTTCAACCGGCAACCCTTGTTCCACGGTACCCGGATGCCACCCAACTTGTTTAGGGTTCAACTGGTTCGGTGCTGCCAGGCTGCAACGACTTGTTACCTCCGAATCGACCCGTCGGGGCCGACGATGATGACGTGATGACCCTCGGCGCTGCTGAGCTGGCCCTCGCTTTGGCGAAGAGCCAGATTCGTTTGAGGCGGGGACAGCACCCCAGAGACAACACCGCCAGTCGTGTCGGCGCCAAGTCGGCCCCATGGCAAGACCGCCGTAACGGTGCCGAACATCCCTATGCCACTGGATCCAAACATGCATATGGCACATGATCAGAATGACGACGGCGACTATGATACATTTGGCAACGTCGATCGATTACTTTGCCGAGCATGGGTGCGATGGCGACTTCATGGGGCCTCCTTCTCAAGAACCAAACCCAACAAAAGACGTGTGCGATCTAGCTCGTGCATGGAGAAGCCAAGTTGCAACAGCGCCGTCTGGCGTTCAGCTCTCGAGAGACGCCTCCGGCTGCCGACTTCACCGAGCCTCAGATAGGCGAGGTGCAAAATATTATCAGCCCCAACACACTTAAGAAGGCGGTCTGTGAGCAAAACTCGGTCCCATTACAGGAGAAGAAGAAGGCACGCAAAAGAAAGACTAAGAAGGGTGCGTGCCAGCCGGCACCGAGTACGATCCGTGCTCAGGACGGGCCACCTTCACCGCAGGATATCTCGAGGAGGGTGCATGTGGCGGGTAGGGCGATGCTACCAACAAAATAGCTCAATGCTGCAACCGGTGCTATGCGGAGTCTGCATGACAGTGTTCTTTCTTTGGAGAAGCGGCGTCTCAGGGAGAAGGATGTGGCATACCCGGTTTTCGGCCAAGGTGCCAGAGGGCAAGGGCTTTGTGGATAACTCCATCGGGCGTCACGATCGTCCTGCGTTTTGATGACATCCACGCTATGTTGAACCTTCATCCGCTGCACTACACCTTCGCTCGGCTATTTTCGCTGAGTATGGAGATGCGGATCATTCGCGACAAGACCCGGACATCGTGATAGTCGACCCCTTCTACATGCGTGCCAAGATCTTGGGCAGCGCTGGGGACCGCAAGTCGCGAAGTTCTTACCTCAAGGCGCCATTCGGCAAACCAAGAAAAGGATAACTTCCTCGTGCCTTACTTTCCCGAGTAAGTCCTCCCTCAACCGCCCGTAACATATGAATTCTTACATTTCGATCGTTTTCTTTTAACATTCCGTGTTTTCTGCAGCGACACGTTGCACGCTCATCCTCCTAAGCCCTAAATATTCCATGGCCACGTATTTCGACCCGGACCGTCGATCGAACGTAGACTACACAAATGTCAAGAAGGTTCTTGATGATGTTCTCCGGCCACGCCAAATCTGGAGGCACCTTCACTAGGCCTATTCGTGGCACGGCAAGCACGTGTTCTCCCACAATACGACGTTCTGCTGCGTCAAGCAACCGCTGGCGGTCGGAAGGGTGCCTACTACGCCATCCATCACATGCGAGGCGATCGACGGGGACCATCATCAACTTCTGCTACCGAGTAAACTCCAAGATTGGGCCGCGAGCGTGTCGGCAATCCAGGACGCGGACCTCCGACAAGAATTCTTATGCATCCAGTCGGAGTTTGCGGAAATCATCCATCAAGATTTCCTTCGTACCTCGGGGCAGTTCTACCTCAGAAATCAACCGTCCAACAGTGACATCGACACAATGCTACAAATGCAGGATGACAACGCCCGTTCTTTCATGACTCCCACGATAGACGGGCGGCTTCATCCACGCCCGATCCCTTGAGTCGAGTTGTCTAGTTCTGAAACATCGATTGGGTCATGTTGTAATTAAACTTTAATGAACTTGTAGTATGTCTCTTTGGTTTCGAGAGTCGTTCAACTTAGATGTAATCGATGCTATTAATGTCTTGCTTTTCTCTTCCGATCGGTCTGTTGCATACTTATATATTGCTTATGTATTGTCTGTGAATTGGTACTAACGTTTACGTTTGGCTAGTGCATAGCGATGCCGACGTATGTCGTGTATGTACAAGGGTAAGGTTCCCGAGTTCACGATGATCGGGAGGAGTGTCGGAGACAGGTTCACCGATTCAGCGGTAACAGTTACAAAGGGTACACCACTAGGGCCGAGGCCGAATCTAGATACGCCCGCTATCTAGCGGGAGAGGGAGGGAGCGTTGGAGGAACCGGATGAAGACGAGTTTCATCGTGATGATGCTCATCGTGATGACCGCAGCTCTCTTCTATGTGATGGTAGTTTAGATGATCGATATCGACTTGTAATGCGAAGATAAACTCGCTACTCGCGGTCTCGAGACTTGTAATATAATGTTCTATCTTTGTTCGGTCTTTTCAATTCGGAGACTAATATGATGAATTGTATTCGGAGACTAATATGATGAATTGTATTCAAGGACTAATCTTCTATTGTATTTGATGAATCTATTGTTGATGTGTGCTGTCTATATTTTGTCAAATTATACATTTTGTAACCTGTGCAAAAAACAGAAAATAAAAAAATAAAAAACCTAATATTCATACTAATGGCGCATCACATGATAAAGGCGCCATTAGTATGACAAAGGCATACTAATGGCGCATCACGGAAGTGCGCCATTAGTATGCTGCAGCTTACTAATGGCGCATCCGGAGGTGGTGCGCCATTAGTATGCCAAAGCACTGGTATACATACTTACAGGAGGCATACTAATGGCGCATTTTGCATATACTAATGGCGCACTGTGGTGCGCCATTAGTATATCAGATAATAATGGCGCAGTGGTGCGCCATTAGTATACCGATACTAATGGCGCACCGGTGGTGCGCCATTAGTCTCAGATACTAATGGCGCACCAGGTGGTGCGCCATTAGTAAAAATTACTAATGGCGTGCTGTCAATGGCGCACCTCTGATGCGCCATTAATGGCCATATTAGGTGCGCCATTAGTAGTGGTATTTCTAGTAGTGTTGCTGAGAGCTGATCAATGCAAAATCAAAATGTCAAAGTGTGCTTTTGCTCAACAACAGATTGGTTATTTGGGACATACAATAACTGCTCAAGGAGTTGCAACAGATCCTAGCAAAATCCAAACAGTAGAGCAATGGCCTACCCCAACCTATGTCAAGGAAGTCAGAGGTTTCCTTGGTTTGAGTGGTTATTATAGGAAATTCATTCAACACTATGGAGTGATCAGCAAGCCCCTCGATCGAATTGCTTAAAAAGGAGTTCCATTTGTCTGAATCGAAATCACGAAACAGCTTTTGCAACCTTGAAAAGGCATTGATTGAAGCCCCAGTTCTAGCCCTCCCTCAATATGACAAACCTTTTGTCATAGAAACTGATGCCTGTGAGTTAGGCATTGGAGCTGTTCTAATGCAAGAAGGACACCCACAAGCTTATATCAGTAAAGCTTTAGGCCCAAAGAACAGAGCTCTTTCGGTTTATGAGAAGGAATATCTAGCTATCTTATTAGCTGTTGATCATTGGAGACCTTATTTGCAGTTCCAGCAATTCACTATTAGAACTGACCAAAAGAGCCTTGTGCACTTGCAAAATCAAAAATTGCACACTGTTTGGCAGCAGAAAAAATTAACTAAGCTCATGGGCCTGAACTATAACATTGTGTACAAGAAAGGGGTGGAAAACTCAAATTGCAGATGCTTTTCTCGAAGGCCTCATTCTTTTCAGTTATTTCACATCTCTAGATCCTGTCCTGTATGGTTGGAAGATGTAGTAGCTAGCTATTCTGCAGATGACAAGGCCACTGAACTGTTGCAAGCATTAGCTGTTAATCCCTCTGCTAAACCTAATTTCCAATTGATTCAAGGGTTGCTGAGATACAGGAGCTGCATTTGGGTGGGAAACAATGTGGAGCTGCATGACATGATTTTCTCCGCCTTCCATGATAGTCCTATTGGTGGTCATTCTGGGTTTCCTGTCACATATCACAGAATCCAATCTTTGTTCAGATGGACTGGTATGAAAAAGTTTATCAAGGACAAGGTGCAGTCCTGTTTAGTCTGTCAACAAGCTAAACCTGAGAGAGTAAAGTATCCAGGGTTGTTATCTCCCTTGCTTGTTCCAAACAAAGCATGGGAAACTGTTACTATGGGTTTCATTACTGGGTTGCCTCCTTCATATCAGTTTGATTGCATTTTGGTGGTCATCGATAAGTTTACTAAATATGGTCATTTCATGCCTCTCAAGCATCTCTTCTCTGCACAGAAAGTGGCTGAAATATTCCTTGACAATGTTTATAAACTGCATGGAATGCCAGAGTACATTGTATCAGACATAGATCCTATTTTCACGAGTAATTTTTGGCAAACGCTGACTCACAGGACTGGCACACAACTGAATATGAGTTCTGCCTACCATCCTGCTACTGATGGGCAAACCGAGCGGGTTAACCAACAAGTTGAATGCTACCTGAAAGATCGTGGATGTCGCCTAGAGGGGGGGGGGGTGAATAGGCGCTTTTTAAAATAATTACGGTTTAGGCTTGAACAAATGCGGAATAAACCTAACGGTTAATTTGTCAAGAACAAAACCTAAAGCAACTAGGCTCACCTATGTGCACCAACAACTTATGCTAAGCAAGGTAATCAACTATGTGATAGCAAGATATATGACAAAGAACAATATGGCTATCACAAAGTAAAGTGCATAATTAAAGGGCTCGGGTAAGAGATAACCGAGGCACGCGGAGACGACGATGTATCCCGAAGTTCACACCCTTGCGGATGCTAATCTGCGTTTGGGGCGGTGTGGAGGCACAATGCTCCCCAAGAAGCCACTAGGGCCACAGTAATCTCCTCACGCCTCGCACAATGCAAGATGCCGTGATTCCACTAAGGGACCCTTGAGGGCGGTCACCGAACCCATACAAATGGCAACCCTTTGGGGGCGGTCACCGAACCCGTACACTTTGGCAACCCTTGGGGCGGTCACGGTACCGTCAAATTGCTCAGGCGATCTCCACAACCTAATTGGAAACCCCGACGCTTGCCGGAGCTTTACACCACAATGATTGAGATCCGAACACCACCAACTGCCTAGGGCGCCCAAGCACCCAAGAGGAACAAGCTCAAGGGCACCAAGCACCCAAGAGTAATAAGCTTCTCAACTTGTAACTTCCACGTATCACGTGGAGAACTCAAACCGATGCAACAAATGCAATGGCAAGGGCACACGGAGTGCCCAAGTCCTTCTCTCTCAAATCCCACCGAAGCAACTAATGCTAGGGAAGAAAATGAGAGGAAGAACAAGAAGGAGAACACCAAGAACTCCAAAATCTAGATCCAAGGGGTTCCCCTCACATAGAGGAGAAAGTGATTGGTGGAAATGTGGATCTAGATCTCATCTCTCTTTTCCCTCAAAAACTAGCAAGAATCCATGAAGGGATTGAGAGTTAGCAAGCTCAAAGAAGGTCAACAATGGGGGAAGAACACGAGCTCAAAGGATAAGGTTGAATGGGGAAGAAGACCCCCTTTTATAGGAGCTCCCGAATCCAACCGTTATGTTCACAGCCCACAGAGCGGTACTACCGCTCAAGGAGCGGTACTACCGCTTAGGGCGGTAGTACCCCTTCGAACACAACAGCAAGGAGGCAAAAAGGCCAGAAGAACCGTCGGAGCGGTAGTACCGCTCGTCCTCACGGTACTACCGCTCGACCTCACGGTACTACCGCAAATGGTAGCGGTACTACTGCTTATGAAAGCGGTACTAAAAAATACTTCATGCCTACTTCCACGAGCAAAACACGAGATTTTGGTCCGGAGCGGTACTACAGCTAAGGTGCAGCGGTAGTACTGCTCTGGGCGGTACTACCGGCTCGGGAGCCTGTGATACTGCTCTGGAGCGGTAGTAAAAATTACATCCGCTCTAGTCGCGGTAGTACCGCTGCAGCCTTTACCAAAACAGCCATAACTTTTGCAAAGCGGACTCCAATTCAACGAAACCAAGTTTGTTGGAAAGCTAGAAACAAGGGCTAACACAATCTTGAGAGAAATACCAATAATAAGCAAATGAGAAAAGGCCCAAAAGAAAATGGTGAGAACCCTTCCTCGGAAAAAGACCGGTAAAACCTCCAACACCGAAAACATCATAGAAGACGCATGCAAACTCCGTTTTCGATGAACTCAAGCTTGTCATAAAGATGACCATAAGCTCTAAGACTCACAAAGAGAACCAAACAAGAACCAAGAAACATGATGCAAGGATGCAATGGTTTGAGCTCTCGACGAACGATACGATCAAGCTACTCACTTGAGAGCCCCCTTGATAGTACGGCTATCGATCCTATAACCCGGTCTCCCAACTACCACCATGAGACCGGTAAAATAGAAAACCTATCAAGGGCAAACCTTTGCCTTGCACATGATCCACTTGAGCTAGATGATGACGATCTTGTCCTCCTCAAGATGGACCACCTTTCTTGATTGCGTTGGGTCGATGGAGACTAGATGATTGCTCCCCATACTCCACTATGGGTGAGCCACTCTTGACACATCTTCACAAGTCCATTGACACCACAATGGATGGCAAGCTTCAAGCACTTGATCTCTTCGTGATGCTCCACTTGAACTTGCACACGGCAATCTTGATGACGATCACCACTTGATGTCATCCTTTCCATGGGTTGTATGATATCTTCCTCTTGACGCAAGCCCATGGACACGTACCTAACCCCACATAGACTCTCACATAGACCATGGGTTAGTACACAAAGTGCAATGGATAATGCTTACCATACCATGGGATCACTTGATCCCTCTCGGTACATCTTCTACGCTTTGTGAGTTGATCAACTTGATTCACTCTTGACTTAGTCTTGATCAACCTTGAATCTTTCCAACTCTCTTCGCTTGGATGATGTCTTGAAGGTAAACATGAATGATCACACAATCTTCTTATTCAAGACATGCTTGCAATAAGCTCAACACTCACATGACCAATCTTTGGATAATTCCTTAATAGCACCTTGGTCAACACATAAACTCCTTGAAACCAACACATGGACTTCAAGAAATGCCTATGGACAAATCCTTCAAATATAACTCAATGCAACCATTAGTCCATAGAGAATGTCATCAATTACCAAAACCACACATGGGGGCACCGCATGTCCTTTCACTACCTGAGAAGTTTCATCAGTTCTCATCCATCCAAGTGGAGCAAATGGTTATCAACGTGTGAATTCTGGTATAACCCAAATTGGCATTCTGCTATGGGCAAAACACCTTTTGAAGTGTTGTATGGCCATTCTCCCCGATACTTTGGCATCTCTGTCAGTGATACAGTAGCTCCAATAGACATACACCAGTGGTTGCGGGACAAAGAAGTAGTGGTGGCTTCTATCAAACAACATTTGTTTCGGGCCCATCAACGGATGAAGCACATGGCAGACAAGAAAAGAACTGAGAGAGTTTTCGAGGTTGGCGAACAAGTATTCCTCAAGCTACAGCCTTATGTGCAGTCGTCGGTTGTGCATAGAGCTAACCACAAGTTGGCCTACAAGTACTACGACCCTTACACCATTCTTGGAAAAATTGGTGAAGTAGCTTACAAACTGCAATTACCTCCTGACAGCAGAGTTCACCTTGTTTTTCATGTTTCCAACTGAAGAAGGTGATCTTACCTAACATCCCTGTTGCTTCTAAGCTGTCGTCGTCTTTTGCTTCTCTACAGGTTCCGCAGCGTATTCTTCAGCAGCGCTTGCGTCAACAAGGCAAGCGTACAATTGCTCGGGGTTTGATTCAGTGGAGCGGGTCATCTCCTGAAGAGGTGACCTGGGAAGACCTGGATTCTCTCCGTCAACAGTTTCCTCGTTCGGCGGCTTGGGGTCAAGCCGTTTCTCATCGGAGGGATGTCGCAGCCTGTTCTGTTAACTCAAGATGCAACACCTAATTCTCAAGATAAGGAGAGAAGACCAGAGCTGATCGTGAGCGTGCCGACAAGAGCGAAGCGCCAATCCCACTAGTTCCAAGGCCCAAGTCCAACCGCCCAAAAGGCTTCCCCGGTGGCTTGCTAGCCCAATCTGCGCCATTTGGGCGGGTGTACTGTTAAATAGCTACAGTAGTCCATCGTCTCACTCTGGCTAGGATTTGGACGGCTACGACCGTGGCCATGGGTTTGAGTGAAGCTCCAGGAACATTCCAGGAAGCACTGAACAACACCGTGTCCCCTGTTAAGAGGAAGAATACCTTGGTTTTCTTTGATGACATTTTGATTTTCAGCAAATCATATGAGGAGCACTTAAAACATGTTAGAGAAGTATTGGTTTCTTGAGAGCTGATCAATGCAAAATCAAAATGTCAAAGTGTGCTTTTGCTCAACAACAGATTGGTTATTTGGGACATACAATAACTGCTCAAGGATTTGCAACAGATCCTAGCAAAATCCAAACAAGAGAGAGCAATGGCCTACCCCAACCTATGTCAAGGAAGTCGAGGTTTCCTTGGTTTGAGTGGTTATTATAGGAAATTCATTCAACACTATGGAGTGATCAGCAAGCCCCCACTGAATTGCTTAAAAGGGAGTTCCATTTGTCTGAACTGAAATCACAGAAACAGCTTTAGCAACCTTGAAAAATGCATTTATTGAAGACCCAGTTCTAGCCCTCCCTCAATATGACAAAACTTTTGTAATAGAAACTGAAGACTGTGAGTTAGGCATTGGAGCTGTTCTAATGCAAGAAGGACACCCACAAGCTTATATCAAGAAGCTTTAGGCCCAAAGAATGTAGCTCTTTCGGATTATGAGAAGGAATATCTAGCTATCTTATTAGCTGTTGATCATTGGAGACCTTATTTGCAGTTCCAGCAATTCACTATTAGAACTGACCAAAAGAGCCTTGTGCACTTGCAAAATCAAAAATTGCACACTGTTTGGCAGCAGAAAGCATTAACTAAGCTCATGGGCCTGAACTATAACATTGTGTACAAGAAAGGGGTGGAAAACTCAGCTGCAGATGCTTTTCTCGAAGGCCTCATTCTTTTCAGTTATTTCACATCTCCGGATCCTCATCTGTATGGTTGGAAGATGTAGTAGCTAGCTATTCTGCAGATGACAAGGCCACTGAACTGTTGCAAGCATTAGCTGTTAATCCCTCTGCTAAACCTAATTTCCAATTGATTCAAGGGTTGCTGAGATACAGGGGCTGCATTTGGGTGGGAAACAATGTGGAGCTGCATGACAAGATTTTCTCCGCCTTCCATGATAGTCCTATTGGTGGTCATTCGGGTTTCTGTCACATATCACAGAATCCAATCTTTGTTCGAGATGGACTGGTATGAAAAAAGTTTATCAAGGACAAGGTGCAGTCCTGTTTAGTCATCAACAAGCTAAACTCGAGAGAGTAAAGTATCCAGGTTGTTATCTCCCTTGCCTGCTCCAAACAAAGCATGGGAAATCACATTACTATGGGTTTCATTATCGGGTTGCCTCCTTCATATCAGTTTGATTGCATTTTGGTGGTCATCGATAAGTTTACTAAATATGGTCATTTCATGCCTCTCAAGCATCTCTTCTCTCGCACGTAAAGTGGCTGAAATATTCCTTGACAATGTTTATAAACTGCATGGAATGCCGTAGTACATTGTATCGTATATAGATCCTATTTTCACGAGTAATTTTTGGCAAACGCTGACTCACAGGACTGGCACACAACTGAATATGAGTTCTGCCTACCATCCTGCTACTGATGGGCAAACGAGCGGGTTAACCAACAAGTTGAATGCTACCTGAGAAGTTTCATCAGTTCTCATCCATCCAAGTGGAGCAAATGGTTATCAACGTGTGAATTCTGGTATAACCCAAATTGGCATTCTGCTATGGGCAAACACCTTTTGAAGTGTTGTATGGCCATTCTCCCGATACTTTGGCATCTCCGCTGTCTGATACAAGAGTCTAATAGACATACAATGTTGGTTGCGGGACAAAGAAGTAGTGGTGGCTTCTATCAAACAACATTTGTTTCGGGCCCATCAACGGATGAAGCACATGGCAAACAAGAAAAGAACTGAGAGAGTTTTCGAGGTTGGCGAACAAGTATTCCTCAAGCTACAGCCTTATGTGCAGTCGTCGGTTGTGCATAGAGCTAACCACAAGTTGGCCTACAAGTACTACGACCCTTACACCATTCTTGGAAAAATTGGTGAAGTAGCTTACAAACAGCAATTACCTCCCCGACAGTTGTTCACCTTGTTTTTCATGTTTCTCAACTGAAGAAGGTGATCTTACCTAACATCCCCGTTGCTTGTAAGCCGTCGTCGTCTTTTGCTTCTCTACAGGTTCCGCAGCGTATTCTTCAGCAGCGCTTGCGTCAACAAGGCAAGCGTACAATTGCTCGGGGTTTGATTCAGTGGAGTGGGTCATCTCCTGAAGAGGTGACCTGGGAAGACCTGGATTCTCTCCGTCAACAGTTTCCTCATTCGGCGGCTTGGGGTCAAGCCGTTTCTCATCGGAGGGGGGATGTCAGCAGCCCTGTTCCTGTTAACTCTGAAGATGCAACACCTAATTCTGAAGATGAGGAGAGAAGACCTGTAGCTGATCAGGAGCGTGCCGACAAGAGCGAAGCGCCAGTTCCACTGGTTCCAAGGCCCAAGTCCAACCGGCCCAAAAGGCTCCCCCAGTGGCTTGCTAGCCCGAACTGCGCTCGCTGAGCGGGTGTACTGTTAAATAGCTACAGTAGTCCATCGTCTCACTCTGGCTAGGATTTGGACGGCTACGGCCGTGGCCATGGGTTTGAGTGAAGCTCCAGGAACATTCCAGGAAGCACTGAACAACACCGTGTCCCCTGTTAACAGGAAGAATACCTTGGTTTTCTTTGATGACATTTTGATTTTCAGCAAATCATATGAGGAGCACTTAAAACATGTTAGAGAAGTATTGGTTTTGCTGAGAGCTGATCAATGCAAAATCAAAATGTCAAAGTGTGCTTTTGCTCAACAACAGATTGGTTATTTGGGACATACAATAACTGCTCAAGGAGTTGCAACAGATCCTAGCAAAATCCAAACAGTAGAGCAATGGCCTACCCCAACCTATGTCAAGGAAGTCAGAGGTTTCCTTGGTTTGAGTGGTTATTATAGGAAATTCATTCAACACTATGGAGTGATCAGCAAGCCCCTGACTGAATTGCTTAAAAAGGGAGTTCCATTTGTCTGAACTGAAATCACAGAAACAGCTTTTGCAACCTTGAAAAAGGCATTGATTGAAGCCCCAGTTCTAGCCCTCCCTCAATATGACAAACCTTTTGTCATAGAAACTGATGCCTGTGAGTTAGGCATTGGAGCTGTTCTAATGCAAGAAGGACACCCACAAGCTTATATCAGTAAAGCTTTAGGACCAAAGAACAGAGCTCTTTCGGTTTATGAGAAGGAATATCTAGCTATCTTATTAGCTGTTGATCATTGGAGACCTTATTTGTAGTTCCAGCAACTCACTATTAGAACTGACCAAAAGAGCCTTGTGCACTTGCAAAATCAAAACTGCACATCGCTTGGCAGCGTAAAGCATTAACTAAGCTCATGGGCCTGAACTATAACATTGTGTACAAGAAAGGGTGGAAAACTCAGCTGCAGATGCTTTTCTCAAGGCCTCATTCTTTTCAGTTATTTCACATCTCCAGATCCTGTCCTGTATGGTTGGAAGATGTAGTAGCTAGCTATTCTGCAGATGACAAGGCCACTGAACTGTTGCAAGCATTAGCTGTTAATCCCTCTGCTAAACCTAATTTCCAATTGATTCAAGGGTTGCTGAGATACAAGGGCTGCATTTGGGTGGGAAACAATGTGGAGCTGCATGACAAGATTTTCTCCGCCTTCCATGATAGTCCTATTGGTGGTCATTACGGGTTTCTGTCACATATCACGTAATCCAATCTTTGTTCGGATGGACTGGTATGAAAAAGTTTATCAAGGACAAGGTGCAGTCTGTTTAGTCTCACAACAAGCTAAACTCGAGAGAGTAAAGTATCCAGGGTTGTTATCTCCCTTGCCTGTTCCAAACAAAGCATGGGAAAGCTGTTACTATGGGTTTCAGTACTGGGTTGCCTCCTTCATATCAGTTTGATTGCTTTTTGGTGGTCATCGTTAAGTTTACTAAATATGGTCATTTCATGCCTCTCAAGCATCTCTTCTCTGCAGAGAAAGTGGCTGAAATATTCCTTGACAATGTTTATAAACTGCATGGAATGCCGTAGTACATTGTATCGTACATAGATCCTATTTTCACGAGTAATTTTTGGCAAACGCCGACTCACAGGATCGGCACACAACTGAATATGAGTTCTGCCTACCATCCTGCCATCGATGGGCAAACGAGCGGGTTAACCAACAAGTTGAATGCTACGAGAAGTTTCATCGGTTCTCATCCATCCAAGTGGAGCAAATGGTTATCAACGTGTGAATTCGGTATAACCCAAATTGGCATTCTGCTATGGGCAAAACACCTTTTGAAGTGTTGTATGGCCATTCTCCCCGATACTTTGGCATCTCTGTCAGTGATACAGTAGCTCCAATAGACATACAACAGTGGTTGTGGGACAAAGAAGTAGTGGTGGCTTCTATCAAACAACATTTGTTTCGGGCCCATCAACGGATGAAGCACATGACAGACAAGAAAAGAACTGAGAGAGTTTTCGAGGTTGGCGAAGAAGTATTCCTCAAGCTACAGCCTTATGTGCAGTCGTCGGTTGTGCATAGAGCTAACCACAAGTTGGCCTACAAGTACTACGACCCTTACACCATTCTTGGAAAAATTGGTGAAGTAGCTTACAAACTGCAATTACCTCCTGACAGCAGAGTTCACCTTGTTTTTCATGTTTCTCAACTGAAGAAGGTGATCTTACCTAACATCCCTGTTGCTTGTAAGCCGTCGTCGTCTTTTGCTTCTCTAAAGGTTCCGCAGCGTATTCTTCAGCAGCGCTTGCGTCAACAAGGCAAGCGTACAATTGCTCGGGGTTTGATTCAGTGGAGCGGGTCATCTCCTGAAGAGGTGACACAGGAAGACCTGGATTCTCTCCGTCAATAGTTTCCTCGTTCATGACTTGGGGTCAAGCCGTTTCTCATCGGAGGGGATGTCGAGCCTGTTCCTGTTAACTCTGAAGATGCAACACCTAATTACGAAGATGAGGAGAGAAGACCTGTAGCTGATCGTGAGCGTGCCGACAAGAGCGAAGCGCCATCCCACCGGGTTCCAAGGCCCAAGTCCAACCGCCCAAAAGGCTTCCCCAAGTGGCTTGCTAGTTCGAATCTGCGCCACGAGCGGGTGTCTTGTTAAATAGCTCTGATGAGTCCATCGTCTCACTCACTGCTAGGATTTGACGGCTACGGCCGTGGCCATGGGTTTGAGTGAAGCTCGTGAACATTCCAGAAGCATCGAACAACACCGTGTCCCCGTTAATGTGAAGAATACCTTGGTTTTCTTTGATGAAATTTTGATTTTCAGCAAATCATATGAGGAGCACTTAAAACATGTTAGAGAAGTATTGGTTTCTTTGAGAGCTGATCAATGCAAAATCAAAATGTCAAAGTGTGCTTTTGCTCAACAACAGATTGGTTATTTGGGACATACAATAACTGCTCAAGGAGTTGCAACAGATCCTAGCAAAATCCAAACAGTAGAGCAATGGCCTACCCCAACCTATGTCAAGGAAGTCAGAGGTTTCCTTGGTTTGAGTGGTTATTATAGGAAATTCATTCAACACTATGGAGTGATCAGCAAGCCCTCGATCGAATTGCTTAAAAGGGAGTTCCATTTGTCCTAATCGAAATCACGTAAACAGCTTTTGCAACCTTGAAAAAGGCATTGATTGAAGCCCAGTTCTAGCCCTCCTCAATATGACAAACCTTTGTCATAGAAACTGATGCCTGTGAGTTAGGCATTGGAGCTGTTCTAATGCAAGAAGGACACCCACAAGCTTATATCAAGAAGCTTTAGGCCCAAAGAATGAGCTCTTTCGGTTTATGAGAAGGAATATCTAGCTATCTTATTAGCTGTTGATCATTGGAGACCTTATTTGCAGTTCCAGAATTCACTATTAGAACTGACCAAAAGAGCCTTGTGCACTTGCAAAATCAAAATTGCACACTGCTTGGCAGCGAAAGCATTAACTAAGCTCATGGGCCTGAACTATAACATTGTGTACAAGAAAGGGTGGAAAACTCAGCTGCAGATGCTTTTCTCAAGGCCTCATTCTTTTCAGCTTATTTCACATCTCTAGATCCTGTCCTGTATGGTTGGAAGATGTAGTAGCTAGCTATTCTGCAGATGACAAGGCCACTGAACTGTTGCAAGCATTAGCTGTTAATCCCTCTGCTAAACCTAATTTCCAATTGATTCAAGGGTTGCTGAGATACAGGGGCTGCATTTGGGTGGGAAACAATGTGGAGCTGCATGACAAGATTTTCTCCGCCTTCCATGATAGTCCTATTGGTGGTCATTCTGGGTTTCCTGTCACATATCACAGAATCCAATCTTTGTTCAGATGGACTGGTATGAAAAAGTTTATCAAGGACAAGGTGCAGTCCTGTTTAGTCTGTCAACAAGCTAAACCTGAGAGAGTAAAGTATCTAGGGTTGTTATCTCCCTTGCTTGTTCCAAACAAAGCATGGGAAATCATTACTATGGGTTTCATTACCGGGTTGCCTCCTTCATATCAGTTTGATTGCATTTTGGTGGTCATCGATAAGTTTACTAAATATGGTCATTTCATGCCTCTCAAGCATCTCTTCTCTGCACAGAAAGTGGCTGAAATATTCCTTGACAATGTTTATAAACTGCATGGAATGCCAGAGTACATTGTATTAGACATAGATCCTATTTTCACGAGTAATTTTTGGCAAACGCTGACTCACAGGACTGGCACACAACTGAATATGAGTTCTGCCTACCATCCTGCTACTGATGGGCAAACGAGCGGGTTAACCAACAAGTTGAATGCTACCTGAGAAGTTTCATCAGTTCTCATCCATCCAAGTGGAGCAAATGGTTATCAACGTGTGAATTCTGGTATAACCCAAATTGGCATTCTGCTATGGGCAAAACACCTTTTGAAGTGTTGTATGGCCATTCTCCCCGATACTTTGGCATCTCTGTCAGTGATACAGTAGCTCCAATAGACATACAACAGTGGTTGCGGGACAAAGAAGTAGTGGTGGCTTCTATCAAACAACATTTGTTTCGGGCCCATCAACGGATGAAGCACGTGGCAGACAAGAAAAGAACTGAGAGAGTTTTCGAGGTTGGCGAACAAGTATTCCTCAAGCTACAGCCTTATGTGCAGTCGTCGATTGTGCATAGAGCTAACCACAAGTTGGCCTACAAGTACTACGACCCTTACACCATTCTTGGAAAAATTGGTGAAGTAGCTTACAAACAGCAATTACCTCCTGACAGCAGAGTTCACCTTGTTTTTCATGTTTCTCAACTGAAGAAGGTGATCTTACCTAACATCCCTGTTGCTTGTAAGCCGTCGTCGTCTTTTGCTTCTCTGTGTTCCATGAGCGTATTCTTTCAAAGAAGCTTTGCGCCAACAAGGCAAGCGTACAATTGCTCGGGTTTGATTCAGGAGCGGGTCATCTCCTAAAGAGGTGACCTGGGAAGACCTGGATTCTCTCCGTCAACAGCTTTCGCTCGCGGCTTGGGGTCAAGCCGCTTCTCATCGGAGGGGGATGTCAAGCCTGTTCTCGTTAACTCAAGATGCAACACCTAATCAAGATGAGGAGAGAAGACCTGGCTGATCAGAGCGTGCCGACAAGAGCGAAGCGCCATCCCCAGTTCCAAGGCCCAAGTCCAACCGCCCAAAAGGCTTCCCCAAAGTGGCTTGCTAGCTGATCAAGCTGAGCGGGTGTCTTGTTAAATAGCTACGATGAGTCCATCGTCTCACTGCTAGGATTTGACGGCTACGGCCGTGGCCATGGGTTTGAGTGAAGCTCGAGAACATTCCAGAAGCACCGAACAACACCGTGTCCCCCGTTAATGTGAAGAATACCTTGGTTTTCTTTGATGACATTTTGATTTTCAGCAAATCATATGAGGAGCACTTAAAACATGTTAGAGAAGTATTGGTTTTCTGAGAGCTGATCAATGCAAAATCAAAATGTCAAAGTGTGCTTTTGCTCAACAATGTATTGGTTATTTGGGACATACAATAACTGCTCAAGGAGTTGCAACAGATCCTAGCAAAATCCAAACAGTAGAGCAATGGCCTACCCCAACCTATGTCAAGGAAGTCAGAGGTTTCCTTGGTTTGAGTGGTTATTATAGGAAATTCATTCAACACTATGGAGTGATCAGCAAGCCCCTGACTGAATTGCTTAAAAAGAGAGTTCCATTTGTCTGAACTGGAATCACAGAAACAACTTTTGCAACCTTGAAAAAGGCATTGATTGAAGCCCCAGTTCTAGCCCTCCCTCAATATGACAAACCTTTTGTCATAGAAACTGATGCCTGTGAGTTAGGCATTGGAGCTGTTCTAATGCAAGAAGGACACCCACAAGCTTATATCAGTAAAGCTTTAGGACCAAAGAACAGAGCTGTTTCGGTTTATGAGAAGGAATATCTAGCTATCTTATTAGCTGTTGATGATTGGAGACCTTATTTGCAGTTCCAGCAATTCACTATTAGAACTGACCAAAAGAGCCTTGTGCACTTGCAAAATCAAAAATTGCACACTGTTTGGCAGCAGAAAGCATTAACTAAGCTCATGGGCCTGAACTATAACATTGTGTACAAGAAAGGGGTGGAAAACTCAGCTGCAGATGCTTTTCTCGAAGGCCTCATTCTTTTCAGTTATTTCACATCTCTAGATCCTGTCCTGTATGGTTGGAAGATGTAGTAGCTAGCTATTCTGCAGATGACAAGGCCACTGAACTGTTGCAAGCATTAGCTGTTAATCCCTCTGCTAAACCTAATTTCCAATTCATTCAAGGGTTGCTGAGATACAAGGGCTGCATTTGGGTGGGAAACAATGTGGAGCTGCATGACAAGATTTTCTCTGCCTTCCATGATAGTCCTATTGGGGGTCATTCTGGTTTCTGTCACATATCACGTAATCCACTCTTTGTTCAGATGGACTGGTATGAAAAAGTTTATCAAGGACAAGGTGCAGTCCTGTTTAGTCTATCAACAAGCTAAACCTGAGAGAGTAAAGTATCCAGGGTTGTTATCTCCCTTGCCTGTTCCAAACAAAGCATGGGAAACTGTTACTATGGGTTTCATTACTGGGTTGCCTCCTTCATATCAGTTTGATTGCATTTTGGTGGTCATCGATAAGTTTACTAAATATGGTCATTTCATGCCTCTCGAGCATCTCTTCTATGCACAGAAAGTGGCTGAAATATTCCTTGACAATGTTTATAAACTGCATGGAATGCCAGAGTACATTGTATCAGACATAGATCCTATTTTCACGAGTAATTTTTGGCAAACGCTGACTCACAGGACTGGCACACAACTGAATATGAGTTCTGCCTACCATCCTGCTACTGATGGGCAAACGAGCGGGTTAACCAACAAGTTGAATGCTACCTGAGAAGTTTCATCAGTTCTCATCCATCCAAGTGGAGCAAATGGTTATCAACGTGTGAATTCTGGTATAACCCAAATTGGCATTCCGCTATGGGCAAAACACCTTTTGAAGTGTTGTATGGCCATTCTCCCGATACTTTGGCATCTCTGTCGTTGATACAGAGTCTAATAGACATACAACAGTTGGTTGCGGACAAAGAAGTAGTGGTGGCTTCTATCAAACAACATTTGTTTCGGGCCCATCAACGGATGAAGCACATGGCGCATAAGAAAAGAACCGAGAGAGTTTTCGAGGTTGGCGAACAAGTATTCCTCAAGCTACAGCCTTATGTGCAGTCGTCGGTTGTGCATAGAGCTAACCACAAGTTGGCCTACAAATACTACGACCCTTACACCATTCTTGGAAAAATTGGTGAAGTAGCTTACAAACTGCAATTACCTCCTGACAGCAGAGTTCACCCTGTTTTTCATGTTTCTCAACTGAAGAAGGTTCACCTAGACAGACTATATCAGAATTTAAAACTAGAAGCGAAACCAAATATTTTGCTATTGACCAAAATAACAAAACCAACAAGACCTAGTGCCAACAACGCAGGAAGAAAGACTTCAATCTTTGCAGGGACTTTAACTTTCCATAAAAATTTATGTGGGAAATTGCATTCATTTTCAATAAGTTTTCTATATAAAACCTGACAGTGAATTGTTTGTTAGCAGTCAGCATCCACTCCACTTGGTCTTTGCCGGATTTCATCTCAATTTCCTCACATCTTCTCTTAAGATTGTTCCATGGATCTAAGGTTTCCCCATAAAGAGTTCTACGAAATCTGAAACCATGCCATCCTCTAGATATGGCTTCAGCCATAGTAATATTGTAGTCAAAACAAAGAATATAAAGTCTAGCATATACATCTTTCAAAGCTTTATCATCAATCCATATATCTTCCCGGAATCTAGTATTTCTACCATCTCCCAGTTTTTTCTTACAGACTTTGTAGAAAGTCTCTTTCACTTTCAAAGTGCTAGTCCAAAACTGCGGATCTCCTGTTTTGGCTCTAGCCCTAGATAAACAACCATCACACACATATTTATTCAAAAAGAACTATTTGCCACTGTCCTTCCTAATTTTCCAAAACCGCTTGGCCAACAAAGTCAGTAAACTGTTAAATCGGCACTCGCCATCGAGATTCATGCATGTAAAAACAGTCTGTAACATACTAGTGCAACAAATCGGAAAAAATTAACGTGTGCAGAAGGGGCGCCTCCTCGCTGCATCCACGTGGGTACAAAGGATTGGCTCATCGTTTCCATTGTTTAGAAGAAAGAAAAAAGACGTGTTCGCTTGCCCTGCCCTCATTGCCCATCCGCCCATCCCTCTCCCTCCCTCGCCTGCCGCCGCCGCCACCACCACCACCACCGGCGACCTCCTCCATGGCTGCCACCCCACCCCCTTCTCCCCCCCTTACATTCTCCTCATCAGCGACCTCCTTCCCTCCCCCTCGCCAGATCCGAGGCGTGCGAGCACGGAGGCGAGCTTCTTCAGCGGTGACCGCCTCCCTCTCGTGTCCTCTGCTGCCGCTCCGCCTCTCCAACCGTCTCGGGTCGCAGCCGCACCGCACGACGGCAGGCCAGGGCGAGCTGCACCGCACCAGGTGGGCTAGGGCGATCTCCAGCGCGAGCGCGCGCACCCGTTGCCCACGTCGGCGTGGTCCCCGGCCACGAGCAACAGGAACACAGGGTCCCTGCCCGGGTCGCCGTAGCCGGCACCATCAAAGGGGGTGGCGGTGTGGACAAGGACGCCATGGCCGTCTTCTCCGAGAACGTCCGCATCTTCATCCACTATCTCTCTACCACGTATGTGCCTCCTGCCGCACATCTCCTTGTTCATCCTTACCTTCATTTTTGCTCTGATTCTTGGGAGTAAACCTGATTGATTTGGTGTATTAGGTTAATTAGGGTGGCTCATTCTTTTGGGTGATCTGGTGCGAATTTGATGCTCGTGTTCCATGTTTGGGGATTTCCGAAGTAGAAAATAGTGGTTATTAATTTATTGGCATCGCTAGCACCGATGGAGATTAGTTTAATTTATTGGATCGAAATTCTTTCATGTATCAAAATAGTGTTAGTACTTATGTGTTATGGTATTGAATGGTTTACCAAAAGGAAGAGGGCTAATTTTGCTTGCTGAAATGAGAGCTGGCAACCTTGCTCCGGGAAAGATTGCCGAGAAACATTCTGATTTTATAATTGGATATATATATATATATATATATATATATATATATATAAGTAAATCTTGCATCTTGGTTGGTCCAGCTATGCCTATGCCAATATCTAAAAGTTATTGGCGTACTTTTCCCCTTCTTAAGTCGATATTTCATTTAGGACCATGAGTACGGTTGCTCATCATTAAGAAGTGTGTTTGTTCGTGGATAGTTGCACAGCGGAGGAAGAATTTGGTTATTTGGAGTGTGCACTGGAGTTATTGGAAGATAATTCCATTACTAGATCACAACTTTTGGGACATAGGTGCAGGTAATAGCTCTGCTTTCTCATTGGTGTTCCATTCAATATTCAATCAGGAAAAAAACTCGTCAACTGGAGGGTCATACATTGATGATTTCATTGGATATCTGCCTTAAAATTAGTCTCTTGTTTGAAGGGTTTTTTGATGTGTTAATTCACTTATAAGAACCACTATGTACATGGTTGCTGCACTGCATGATATCCTATAGTATTGCTTCCCATTGAAGATTAATTATGAAAACAGATATAAAACTGTTGCTGCTTTTGCTAATAGTTGCTACTCACTTGCGTTTGGATCTTCGATGCCACCATTTTTTCCCTATGGAGAACTGTTACTTGTGTATTTGCTTTTGATGTTATGATAAATTTTGTATTCTGATTTTGTGAACTGGGTCTGCACCGATACACATTGTCCTAAAAAAAGTTAAATGGAGACACTTTGATGATGTTAAAGCATTTTCTATATCTCGAGTATCGAGGAAGTTAACAAGATGGAATGTATGATGATAAGCGCTCTGTAGTACAGATGGTTTAGTAGTACCATACTACCTTGATTAGATGTTTATAATTGAGGTGCTGCACCTGGCTATGCCCCTGCCTGTCGTACAGTCTAATCTCCCTCCCCCTTGCCTCCTACCTTGTCTCTTCAGCTCCTCTATTTATTTGTGCAAATTCTTTTTTGTCTATGCCTAGAAGGTGTTTGATGAAATTTCAGCAACATTCAAGCATGCTCAACTCCAGTTCGCCAACACTCAAAATTTAGACAAAACGAGAACATCGAGTGTGCACTACTGATGCCATAATGGAAAACTCACTGCTCTTGTTTGATTTTATTTATGTATTCACATTTTGGTGAAAGGATTCTCACGTGTTAAAAAATTGTACTCACATAAAACTGAGTATTGGTCTAAGGAGCTGGAGGCAAAACAAGAATTAATGTTCCTTTATTTACTTAGAGCTTATGTTCAGATGATTGACATTTGTGTATCCCCTGTTTGTAGTATCATTTTGTGTCTTGTGTTATGCCTATCATTTTTTGTTCTCTACAAATTGTAAATTTTGAATTCAGTTTACTGATCTTTGATAGTCATGTATAACTTGGCAGAAAGGTTTCCCTACAAATAAAAACCATAAGTTTCCATACTGACAGAAAGGTCATGGGTAAGACAAGACAGCAGATGGCTTTGTTTATCAAATCAAGGTTGTCGTACATATGATTAGCTTGTACATGCATCGGAAATTCACATTTGTCATCCTTTAATTTTGCTATTACACGGTGTGTTGTGTGAGTTAACAGGATCAATGAACTATTTTTCAGTTTGCGTCCTCTGTTTTTCACGGTTCTTTCAGGATTTGCTTGTTCACAAATTTTTGTGCTATTTCTGCAGCATTATTATGTCACCATGAACATTGGGGATCCGCCAAGCCTTACTTCCTAGGTAGCCCAAGTTTGCTTGACTGTTGGTTGTGCAGTCCTTTATTCTCAGTAATCGTACCTTGACTACCAAGGCATGCAGTGTCATTTGTTTCTTGTAAACTTGTCTTACCTTTCATGCATTTGTCTGTTTAGATATTGTAATTTGATTTCCCGCTTCTCCGTAGAACAAAGCTGGAGGCATGTCATGTAATCTATTGGAAATGTGTTGATGTACTTCTTAACAGGAAGGTTTTTGACAATAACCACGCGTAATTTTCTGGCATCTCTGGTATTCTCTGTACTAACACATGTTGGTGTTGTCATGCCTCTTCCTTGGCAGGTCCGAAAGTTGGGAACAGAAGCATAAATATGAGAAAATCAACGAAGAAAAATTGCTACCATTTAGGCATCTTATTAATTGTATTCTCTTACATGTAGGTCCTCTGTCATGAATATCCTACTGAATTTGCATCTTATTTTCATTCTTGCCGCTCAACTGCGCTATGAAAATACGTCGGACTATCAGATCTCAAGAAATTGTTCTGCTTGAGAGTGCAGATGGCGTAAGGCAGGAAAGGAAAAAGGCTTTTTGTGGTGATCGGGATCAATACCGCCTTCGGTAGCAAGAAGCACCGTGATTCTGTCAGGGGGACCTGGATGCCTCAAGGTTCATTACTTTGCAATTCTACCTGATTGTCTCCCTTGTTTTGTCCTGGCTGTTGCTTGCTGGATTTCTTGTTCTTAGTTAGAGTCGATGCAGAGGAATGTGTATTTAATCAACTAGGATGATGGCGCGCAGATAGCAAGGAAATTACGGAGAAATGTGCAAGTACATAATCAAGGGATCAAATAGGATCATTGTAGCGACCAGACCCGAATGGATCTAGCGCTCTGTGCTCAGTGTCATCCCTGGATCAGTAATGCTGACACCACACAGTACTTCGAAGGATTTATAGCAGAGTAGCAATCACACACTTATTACATCATTGTCCACAAGGGAACTTAATACAATAATATGGCTTAAGGCCATCTAATAATAACAGCGGAAGACATTGGAAGACAAGTGAGTCCATCAACTCCATCGGCATCACTGAGTATAGAACCACGACCTAACACCTTACTGTCATTCTGAAAAGTCTGCATAGCGTGAAAAGTTGCAGCCCGAACGGGTCAAGACATGGAATATGCTGGCAATGTAACACATAGAGAACAATGAAGCAACAAGCCTATACTACATGCATATATGGCTGGTGGTAAGGCTCTCTGTTACATTTTTGCATAAAGCTGGTTTTCCCTACATCAAAGGAATAATTTTATTTAACTATCATGGTGGTTGTTAAACATTGAGAATGGTTGACAAGATCCTCAATCCCAATTAAAAGTACTCATTAAAACCCAATAACTTTATTATTAGAAGTAACATGTTGAGATTCACATGATATTCAAGTACTAGATACTCAAGATGTCCATAACCGGGACACGGCTAATCATGATTAGTTTATACACTCTGCAGAGGTTTGCGCACTTTTCCCCACAAGACTCGATCGCCTCCGCTTGGTTCTCGCACTACATGGTGTTTGAGAGACGGATGACCGAGACATAGTCTTTCGTAAGCGCTAGCACCTTACATGTGGGTAGACCGTACCAACCTACAACCCCTACATCAGCTAGCCTACTCGTAAGAGTTCGCACAACTTAGTCAACTACGCCAGAGCCCATAATTGGCTTGTGGCTGCACACGGAAGTTTCCAGTTTGAATAATCTTATGATCCCTTAGAGCCTGGGTGGCGGTCCAAGAAATACATGCAAGTCCTGATAGAAACCAGGTGCCTCAATCCACCCAGATGTGTGTTTAGGTTGCCACCTTAAATAAACCATTAATTAACAATCTCACATCTGTCATGGATATTCACTCACCCAATCCACGTCTACTAGCATAGCATGGCATGATCAAGCAAACGTAGAAGTAACTCCCAAGGTTTCATAAGTAAAACAGGTAATAGGTACTACCTCAATCTACTTCCCATCCCACAATTTAATTAGATCCTAACCATGCAAAATGTTTGAGGGTTGATCTAATGCATAAAAACTGGGTAGTAGAAAAGGTATGATCAAAGTGTTACTTGCCTTGCTGATGATCCGCGAGTCCTAGAGATTCGAAGTAACAAGCGGCGCACTCCGGGTGATCTAACGCAGACAAACAACAAGCATACAATAAGTACTCATCTAATGCACAGGAAATCTCGAATAAAAGATCTAACCAGATAGTTCAACTTAAGAACCCTGGTTGCAAAAGAATCGAATCAAATAAAGCATCGAAAGTCGGAACTCGAGAGAGAACGACTCGGTTTAGCAATCTGAAATTAAGTCAAAATTTTACAGTAGCAAAACTCTGTGTAAGTAGGTTAGTCGAACGGCGGTTTCATAGCGAAACTCCAGCGCTTGAATCACCTGATTCGATAAACGAAAGCAAGAAATAAAACAGATTTGAAAATCGGATCAGAAATCGAATCTGAAAAATAATGGATTAAATCCGATTTAAAAGAAAACGACAAACGGATTAAATAACGGACGTTCGTTAACAGAACTAATCCAACGAACGCGTTCATTGAAACGAACGGGTCGGTGAACGTTCGCTAAATAAGAAAACCGAAAAAAAATAAAAAAAACCATCTAGGTTTTTTTGAAAAAAACCGAACATCGCAAAACCGGATCGGTCTTTTTTAAAAAACCGGATCGGATCGGGCGGCGGCGAGGCTACCTCCGGCGGCTCTTGGCGGGCTCAAGGCCCGGGGTGGGGGTTCATGGGTCGGGAGGGCGGCGAGGGCGACGAGGGGTCCGGCGACGTGGGAACGGCGGCGGCAAGGCGTCTCGGCGGCAAGGCGGCTCGGCTTGGGGCGGGCGGCGGCGGGCGGTTGAGGAGAGAGGGGGCGGCGGTATAAATAGGAGGGTCCGTGGCTTGGGGAGGGCAAGCCGTGAGGGCGGGCGGCGCGGCGTCGTCCCGAAGCGGGACTCGGGCGGCGGCAGCGAGGACTCCAGCTGGAGGGAGAGGGAGGCGGGTCGGGCGGCCGGGTCGGGCCTGGCTGGGCCGGCTGGGCCTTGGCCCTGGGGGGGGCGCGCGCGCGTTTTTTTTTAAAACAAAACAAAACGTATTAAAAAAAATATCAAACGAACTCCGATTTTAATAAAATTAATTTTCCCCGACTCCTAAAAATGAGTCGAACAAAATGAACTTTAAAAACGGCAAACATGCATAAATTTTTAAAATGCTCATTTTTGCCTAAACAAAATAAATCTTCCAAAACCAAATTTTTGATTTATTTATAATATCTCCATTTTTCCTAAATATTGGGAAAGTCATATTATTCCCTCTCTTAAGTTTTTATAGGAAAAACTTTATGAAGATAATTAAATAAATCCAATGATCCTATTTTCAAGATTTGAGAAATCCCAAATATGAAAATAATGAAACTTCCAACTCTCTCCGAGGGTCCTTGAGTTGCGTGAAATTTTATAGGATCGGAAAATGCGAGAAAAATATGATATGCATGATGACCTAATGTATAACATTCCAAATGAAAATTTGGGATGTTACAAACCTACCCCCTTAAGATGAATCTCGCCCTCGAGATTCGGGTTGGTTAGAAAATAGGTGAGGGTGGTCCTTGAGCAAAACTTCCTCTCTTTCCGAGGTGGCTTCATCCTCTGTGTGGTGTCTGCACTGATCTTTGCTTAACTTGATAAGCTTTCTGAGGGTATCTCTGCTGGCATAATCGAGACTCTTATCTGGTTTTTCCTCATATGTCAAGTCATCCTTCAACTGAATTGCTTCCAGTGTAATCGTGTCTCTTAACGGTACCTCCGCTATCTCGGGTGACATTTCTTCAATCGAGAAACATGGAATACATCATGAACTCCCGACAGTCCTTCCGTAATTCCAACTTATAAGCAACTTCTCCCATGCGTTGCAAAATCTTATACGGTCCAACGAAACGTGGTGCTAACTTTCCTTTAACTCCAAAACGCTTAACTCCTCGGCGGGGATACTCGAGATATACTCAGATCCAACTTCATACTCAATCGCTTGGCGCTTTGAATCGGCATAGCTCTTTTGTCCGGACTGGGCTACCTTGAGCCTGTCTCGAATCAACTTAACTTTCTGTTCGGACTCCTTAATCAAATCTGGTCCAAACAATCGACGATCTCGGTTTCGTCCCATAACAACGGTGTCCTGCACCTTCTTCCATACAAAGCCTCGAAGGTGCCATCTTCAAGCTGGTTTGGTAACTGTTGTTGTAGGAAAATTCTGCATACGGCAAATTGTCATCCCAAATAGATCCATAATCTAGGGCACAAGCTCTCGGATGTCCTCCAAAATCTGATTGACTCTCTCGGTCTGTCCATCGGTGCAGTGGGTGGAAAAGGCATCTTGAATTCAATCGGGTTCCCAATGTTTATGTAACCGGGTTCCAAAATTTCGAGGTAAACCGGGTTCCTCTATCGATACGATGCTCCTCGGAACTCCGTGTAAGCACACAATTCTGGTCATGTATATCTTTGCCAACTTAGCACCGCTATAGGTGGTCTTGATCGAATAAAATGAGCTACCTTTGTTAAACGGTCGACTATAACCCAAATCGAGTCATATCTGAACGAGTCTTTGGCAATCCTGTGATAAAATCCATGCCTAGTTTATCCCACTTCCATTCGGTATCGGCAATGGTTGTAACAATCCTGGCGCTTCGATGTTACGCCTTTACTTTTCGACATACGCCATCGCAAACTGCTACATACTCCATAATATCCTTCTTCATTCCGGTCCACCGTAAAGTATTCTTCAAATCCAAATACATCTTGGTATTTCCTGGGTGAAACGAATACGGTGAATCATGAGCTTCTTGTAAAATCAGCTTCATGATCTCTGGGTCAATGGGCACATAAACACGGTCTTCAAACCATAGGGTATCGTGCTCATCCTCACGAAATCCTTTAGCTTTTCCTTTGCTCATTTTCTCCTTTATAGAGGCAACTTCCTTATCTGCCTTTTGGGCTTCTCTGATTTTGTCCATCAGCGTTGACTGAATATCCAATGCTGCTACATAGCCTCTCGGAACTATTTCCAAACATAGCTCTCGAAGGTCCTCGGCTAACTCATTGGGTATTCCTCCCATCATTAGGGTATTGACGTGGCTCTTACGGCTCAATGCGTCTGCTACGACATTAGCCTTCCCGGGTTATAATGCAATCTCATGTCATAATCCTTGATAAGCTCTAACCATCTCCTTTGTCTCGAGATTCAATTCTACGTGTGAAGATGTACTTCAAACTCTTGTGATCCGTATATACTTCACAATGATTTCCAATGAGAAAATGTCTCCACGTCTTCGTGGCATGCACAACGGCTGCTAACTCCACATCTTGAGTGGCATAATTCAACTCATGGGGCTTAAGTTGTCGTGAAGCATACGAAACAACTCTTCCTTCCTGCATAAGTACTGCTCCAAGTCCTCGACGTGAAGCGTCGCAATACACCTCATAATCCTTAGTCTGATCTGGCAATATCAAAACTGGTGAGGTAACCAATCTTTTCTTCAACTCCTGAAAACTTGCCTCACAGTCCTCAGTCCATATGAATTTGTTTTCCTTCTTCAACAATTCATCATAGGCTTAGCAATCCTTGAGAAATTCTCAATGAACCTTCGGTAGTATCCTGCGAGTCCAAGGAAACTCCGAATCTCTCCAACTGTCGTTGGTGCTTCCCATTTGGTTACGGTCTCAACTTTTGGGGGTCAATCGCTATCCCTTCTCCGGATATAACATGTCCGAGAAATCCAACTTCCTTTAGCCAAAACTCACATTTGCTGAACTTGGCATACAACCGGTGTTCCTTAGTTTCTCCAAAACCAATCGCAAATGTTCCTTGTGTTCCTCTTCATTCTTCGAGAAAATCAAAATGTCATCGATGAACACCACGACGAACTTATCCAAAAACTCCATAAACACTTTGTTCATCGGGTTCATGAAATAGGCTGGTGCGTTAGTCATCCAAATGACATAACGGTATACTCGTATAGTCCATATCTCGTGGTAAATGCTGTCTTGGGTATGTCCTGCTCCCGAATCTTCAATCGATGGTACCACGATCGCAAGTCGATCTTGGAAAACACCTTGGCTCCTTGCAAGCGATCAAACAGATCATTTATCATAGGTAGTGGGTACTTGTTCTTGATTGTTACTTCATTCAATCCACGATAATCAACAACCATTCTTAACGATCCGTCCTTCTTCTCCACTAGCAAAGCGGGTGATCCCCAAGGTGAAGAACTTGGGCGTATAAAACCTATATCCAAAAGCTCCTTAATCTGATTCTTGATTTCCGCCAAATCCTGTTCTTGCATCCTATATGGTCGATTCGAAATTGGGACTGTTCACGGCAAAAGTTCTATCAAAACTCAATGTCTCTATCCGTGGCATTCACGGCAACTCTTCGGAAATACATCGTGAAAATCCTTCACCACCGATACTTCTTCCCGCACCACTCCCGATAAGCAATTAACTTGCGCTCTTCTCGGCTGATGCCGTGATACATACTAAATCCTTCTTCCTTCTGGTGTGGTGAGTAAAATTGACTTTGTGGTGCAATCTATGTTTCCTCCATACCTTGATAACCAATCCATACCTAATATTACATCCAATCCTTGGGATTCCGTAACTATTAGGTCCGAGGGGAAAACATAGTGTCCAATCCTTCATCGGCAATCGATCACACCATTTACTAGCCATGTACTCTGCTCCGGTTGAGGTTACTAGCATGGGTGACCTAAGGGCTTGGGTTGGTAACTTGTACTTATCCACAAATCCCTTGATATGTATGAATGCGATGCACCAAGATCGAAAAGAACAACTGCAGTAAATGACTTAACCAAGAACTTACCGATTACTGCATCGGGCTGATCTTCAACCTCCTCCACTTCAATGTGGTTCACCTGTCCCCTGTTGAAAGGGTTAGGCTTCTTTCCAGAGCTTCCATTGCCATTTCCATTCGCCTTCTCGATACCATTGGCATAATGCCCAGTCTTGCGGCACTTAAAGCAAGTAATATGACTCAGTCTACTTTGGATGGTGTTGACGGGTTGGTGCGATTACGTACATTGCTTCCTCCATTCCGTTCCCATTCTTGGTGCTTTATTATGGTTATGCGAATTACCTCCTCCATGGGTATGCTCAAACTGAATTCCTGATTTAGGGGTATAACGGGTTTCTGCTGAGCTCCAGAGTTATACTTCCCTTGCCCATACTTCCGCTTACGGTTCTCAATTTGCTGCTGCTTTCCTTCAATCATGAGGGCTCGGTCTACTAACTCCTGGTAGTTATTGAAACTGGCTACCATCAACGGCATGCTGAACTCATCATTCAGTCCTTCTAGAAACTTCTCCTGTTTAGCTGCATCGGTAGCAACGTCATCTGGGGCATAACGTGCTAGTTTACTAAAGTCATCCACGTACTGGCCAACAGTCCTTCCTCCTTGGCGTAAATTGCGAAACTCGCGCTTCTTCATGGCCATAGCTCCTGCTGAAACATGGGCAGTGCGAAAAGCTTGCTGAAATTGATCCCATGTGACAGTGTCTACAGGTAAGTGGTTGTGAAATTCTCCCACCATGTCAGCTGCGGGTCCTTCAAGCTGATGTGCTGCAAACTTCACTCTTTCTCCATCCGCATCCCTGCAGCGGTCAGCTCCCTTCCTATCTTGCGGAGCCACCATCCGCTACAATTGGCTCGGTGCTCTTGTAATACACCGCGGGTTTAGTCTAAGGAAACGAGTCGGATGATCCGCAGTGGTGGTGGCGGTGGGTTGTTGTTGTTGTTGTTGTCCGGTTACGCACCAATGTTTGAATCGAGTATTCTCATTGGATTAGTTGGGTGATCTCTGGCGGGAAAACAAACCGGTCGCGTCTCGGAGGCATCTGATGGGTTTAGAAAAGATGAGAATTTAGAATAGAATGAGGTCTAAGGGGAATCACTACCCAATGCACATGAGCAAATACACACAAAATCACTTCATTCAATCAAACAAAGGCTTACAACGATCTAACTATCGCAAAAGTGCGTGTACTATAATGTTTACATGGAGGAATACTACTAATATGTGGGGACTTCTACTAATTTGAACCGGTGGAAGACTCCATAATGTCCGCCCCCTTCGTCTTCAAAGTCGGGTTCACTTGGATCCGAATCGGTGTCGTCGATGTTGATGTAGTCGCTGGGCAATCGACATCTTGGTCTTCATTCCCGAGCGCCAACTTCTTCTTCAGTTCTTCAATCTCGTACTTAAGATCGTTATTGTGTCTTGCTAGAGCTACGATCTCGCCCATATAGTCCTTGCGAGTTGTCTTTAGTTCTTCTTCAAGTTCGATGATCCTTCCCTTTGCATTCTCGCAACTCCAACATATCATTGCACATCTGGTTCTCCCGGCGTCGAATATGCCGGTTTAACTCTGGATGAATGCTGCAATGGATCTATCCTTCTTGGTGCTGACGACGTCCCATTTGTCATCTCGGCGTCCGCAAATCTGGTAGATAGTGTCCTTAAGGTCTTCTTGATAAACTTTTCCAATGCGTCCCATGGTGATGTGAGCTGCCATGCTCTTTCCTGCACTCCAAGTTGGTGCAATCAAAACACTATCTATAGGCTTGGTGATTGGGGCAAATGTCCTTCCTGGAACGTGAGCGTGAATCTTCGGCGCTCCTCTTCAGCAAGAGTGGCGTTGAAAGTCCCGGTGAAGCTTGGTAGTCCAATGTTCGTGTATTTGGTAACTTCCTTCAAGTGAAATCCAAAAGGTGTGCCTTCATCCGGTTGGGTGTACTTGATCTTCGCGTCCTTCATCCTAAAGAGAGTAGAAAAGGTGAGGAGTTAGAAAATGGGAAGAGAATAGTGATCTATGGCTTTATCTTAGTGGTCGTGTCCTACAGTCAGCGTGTGCTCTGATACCATTCTCTCAGAGCGACCGGATTCGAATGGATCTAGCGCTACGTGCTCAGTGTCATCCACGGATCGATGCCGACACCACACAGTACTTCAAAGGATTTATAGCAGAGTAGCAATCACACACTTATTACATCGTTGTCCACAAGGGAACTTAATACAATAATATGGCTTAAGGCCATCTAATAATAACAGCGGAAGACATTGGAAGACAAGTGAGTCCATCAACTCCATCGGCATCACTGAGTATAGAACCACGACCTAACACCTTACTCGTCGTCTGAAAAGTCTGCAACGTGAAAAGTTGCAGCCCGCAAACGGGTCAGCACATGGAATATGCTGGCAATGTAACACATAGAGAACAATGAAGCAACAAGCCTATACTACATGCATATATGGCTGGTGGTAAGGCTCTACGGTTACATTTTGCATAAAGCTGGTTTTTCCCTACATCAAAGGAATAATTTTATTTAACTATCATGGTGGTTGTTAAACATTGAGAATGGTTGACAGCATCCTCAATCCCAATTAAAAGTACTCATTAAAACCCAATAACTTTATTATTAGAAGTAACATGTTGAGATTCACATGATATTCAAGTACTAGATACTCAAGATGTCCATAACCGGGGACACGGCTAATCATGATTAGTTTATACACTGCAGAGGTTTATGACTTTTCCCCACAAGACTCGATCGCCTCCGCTTGGTTCTCGTGACTACATGGTGTTTGAGAGACGGATGACCGAGACATAGTCTTTCGTAAGCGCTAGCACCTTACATGTGGGTAGACCGTACCAACCTACAACCCCTACATCAGCTAGCCTACCCATAAGAGTTCGCACAACTTAGTCAACTACGCCCAGAGCCCATAATTGGCTTGTGGCTGCACACGGAAGTTTCCAGTTTGAATAATCTTATGATCCCTTAGAGCCCAGGTGGCGGTCCCAAGAAATACAAGCAAGTCCTGATAGAAACCAGTGCCTCAATCCACCCAGATGTGTGTTTAGGTTGCCACCTTAAATAAACCATTAATTAACAATCTCACATCTGTCATGGATATTCACTCACCCAATCCACGTCTACTAGCATAGCATGGCATAATCAAGCAAACGTAGAAGTAACTCCCAAGGTTTCATAAGTAAAACAGGTAATAGGTACTACCTCAATCTACTTCCCATCCCACAATTTAATTAGATCCTAACCATGCAAAATGTTTGAGGGTTGATCTAATGCATACAAACTGGGTAGTAGAAAAGGTATGATCAAAGTGTTACTTGCCTTGTCGATGATCCGCGAGTCCTAGAGATTCAAGTAACAAGCGGCGCACTCCGGGTGATCTAACGCAGACAAACAACAAGCATACAATAAGTACTCATCTAATGCACAGGTAAATCTCTAATAAAAGATCTAACCAGATAGTTCAACTTAAGAACCCTGGTTGAAAAAGAATCGAATCAAATAAAGCATCGAAAGTCGTAACTCGAGAGAGAACGACTCGGTTTAGCAATCTGAAATTAAGTCAAAATTTTACAGTAGCAAAACTCTGTGTAAGTAGGTTAGTCGGAACGGCGGTTTCATAACGAAACTCCAGCGCTTGAATCACCGATTCCGATAAACGAGCAAGAAATAAAACAGATTTGAAAATCGGATCGTAAATCGAATCTGAAAAATAATGGATTAAATCCGATTTAAAAGAAAACGATTTAACGGATTAAATAACGGACGTTCGTTAACAGAACTAATCCAACGAACGCGTTCATTGAAACGAACGGGTCGGTGAACGTTCGCTAAATAAGAAAACCGAAAAAAATAAAATAAAAACCATCTAGGTTTTTGAAAAAAAAACGAACATCGCAAAAAAAACCGGATCGGTCTTTTTAAAAAAAAACCGGATCGGATCGGGGCGGCGGCGAGGGGCTACCTCCGGCGGCTCTTCGCCGGGCGGGCCTGGGCCCGGGGTGGGGTTCATGGGTCGGGAGGGGCGGCGAGGGCGACGAGGTCCGCGACCATGGGAACGGCGCGGCAAGGCCCACGGCGGGCGGCGGCGGCTCGGCTTGGGGGCGGGCGGCGGCGGGCGGATTGAGGAGAGAGGGGCGGCAGTATAAATAGGAGGTGGGGTCCCGTGGCTTGGGGAGGGGCAAGCCGTGGGAGGCGGCGGCGGGCTGTCCCGAAGCGGGACTTCGGCGGCGGGCGAAGCGGGACTCATGTGGAGGGAGAGGAAGGCGGTCGGGCGGCCGGGCTGGTCATGGGTCACTGGCCGGGCCTTGGCCCGGGGGGCGTCTTTTTTAAACAAAACAAAACGGATTTAAAAAATATCAAACGAACTCCGATTTTAATAAAATTAATTTTCCCGACTCCTAAAAATGAGTCGAACAAAATGAACTTTAAAAACGGCAAACATGCATAAATTTTAAAATGCTCATTTTGCCTAAACAAAATAAATCTTCCAAAACCAAATTTTTGATTTATTTATAATATCTCCATTTTTCCTAAATATTGGGAAAGTCATATTATTCCCTCTCTTAAGTTTTTATAGGAAAAACTTTATGAAGATAATTAAATAAATCCAATGATCCTATTTTCAAGATTTGAGAAATCCCAAATATGAAAATAATGAAACTTCCAACTCTCTCCGAGGGTCCTTGAGTTGCGTGAAATTTTCTAGGATCGGAAAATGCGAGAAAAATATGATATGCATGATGACCTAATGTTTAACATTCCAAATGAAAATTTGGGATGTTACAATCATGTATTGTCCCAGCAAATAGAATAAATTAAATGTGATTTTTTATCATCATAACAACTAGAATAATTAGATAGGTTTATTTAACATAATAGTTGCCTTGGGTCATACAGTTTGTTTTGTTGCCTGCTTACTTTCTGCTAAGAGTTGAGCTATTTACATAGGGATATCATTTAGTTGTTTGACTGTTATTTCACCACATATATCTCGTCGTTGTTTATTAGGTGAGAAACTCAAGAAATTGGAAGAGGAAAAGGGAGTCGTCATTTGATTTATGACTGCTTCATTTCGTGTTTCCTCTGTGTGGTGTGAGGTGCGTGTTGTTTTGAGAGCTTGAAGCAAGCAGAATGCCTAAGGAGCGTCTTGGGGATGACAGAGGCATTGGCGATTTACATCAAAGTAGAGGTATCGAGATTCCAAATAGCTTTCCTGTTTCTGCGTTTCTTACTGTAGATGTAACTTCATCAGTATTCAGATCGTATAGCCTATGGGGAGCAGCGAAAAAGTGAATTTGTTTATTCTTAAAATTTGGACTGATATGTTTGATACATTTGCACCATGTCTTCTGTAATAGACAAATTTTATGTTCGCAGTTTCAGGTATTAAGGTTGATAGCATACGATTGTTTTTAAGATCAAAAGTATATGATTATTTTCAATGCACCCTAGTAGAGTTTTTCCATTTTTTAATTAAATATTTGCGTATTGAGACAGCATGAACTCACTAAGTCACTACTATTGATTCCCTAGCTTAACGTTGGTGTGAAGTTCTTAACCTGATATCTCTCACAAGTTAAAAGTGGCCTTAAATATCAACTCATTTATATCACTAGCTTTCTTGATATTTTACTTTGTGAGGCTTACTACATTATTTTGTATATATGAAATGAAATGTTATTGTGGCTCAACACCCATGGAATTCTCTTTACAAAATGTAACCAAGCTGTATGATTTTCCGCGCCGGAATCCATCAAAATTTTATACCTGACAGTCATGATATGATGGATCTGGACGAACCATTTGATCCCACGCTTAGTCGACCTATGGGCAACCATTTTGGTAATTACAAGAGTACGTTCATATATATGGTGACTGATACAAGAGGACGGTAATTACCTTTTGATTATTTTGATTTAGCGGTCATGTCTAATTGCTTGATTGAGTAATAGTGCTCAACATGTCACATCGTATATTTCTGATTAGTGGTACATATTGTAGGATTAGTGATACCTTTACTTGTTTTAAATCATTTCCACACACATGACTGATACAAGAGCATAGTAAGTTTTTATTTGTCCACCTGCATATTTTTTCTGTTTCTTGATTCTTGGGCTACGGCTCGATTGTTTGATTCTTGTAGTATCGCTCTATTAATGAAGATAGTGCTTGTTTGCAGGTAAACACTAAGATACTATGTATTACCTGTTGTGCTTGATCAGTACACCCTGATATGGATCACCTTCCAGAGTTCATGTTAACTCTAGGAAATGATGTAGGTTTCCTTTTATTATTCTGTCCCGTTCATTACATATGGTGTTTTAAATTTGATCATGATACTTGATTATTCATTCTCGCTGAGGCGATGGCGGTATGTTTTCAGGCTGATACTGTGTTCAAATTTTAATTTTGGTGCTTCATGTAGAGATGACAGCTAGCTGTCCGGAAGTAACTTCTGTTTCTTATTTTGTATTGTATTAGTTACTTCGTAGTTCCAGTTCTAGGAGTTGTTGCATCATGACATTTTGTTCTAGATTGTACTTCAGTTCGGCAAACCAGCAGTTCTGATTTTTGGTGATTCCCGTCTTATAATATATTATCTGGGACGTTGAGAAAGAGTGCTTCAGAACAGCAGCAGCTGCTATTGGAAACATAATTGCGCTTCATCCTCCCATCCTTCCAAATCCATGTGGCAAAGGTACTCAGTTATACAAGAAAATTAGAGATTGCATGAAAAATGCTGAACAGGCTGATAACGATTTAACAAGTACAAGCGAGCTTGTTGGGTATCTCAGATTCTGTACTTGTATACCTATTAAAGTGCATGAAAAACATATGCTTAGTACCCTTAGTAGGTAACTCAATTCGCAGTTTCTCCCACTTTAGTACTCATTAACCACCGAGATAACATGACACTGAAATAGGTGTACTAAAGAATATATCCATTATATATGATGCTGCAGCTACATGTTCATGCAGAGTTAATTGCTGTTGGGGCTAAACATACATTCCATTACAGATGAAGACGGCATCGATCAAGAGCTGCTTGCACAAGCAGAGGCGGCATGGGCTCAACGCAAGTGGACCATCATCCAGCACGTCTTGTTCCTGTCCATGCGACATTTCCTCATACAGGAGGGCTACATCATTTACAAGTAAGGAGATTAACCTCACAACTTCTTGATTTTCCCCTCTTTCCAGTGCCCTGCTCCCAGAACTTATTGTCTTTGCTTGTGCAGATCTTGATTATGTACGCCTACAAGGTATTTGTTGAAAATCCCAGAGGGCTGGCAGGGAAGGAGTGGTCTATATAAGCCATGTGATTCCATTCTTCAAAAAATCAGTACTAGACAATCATAACAAGATGATTTTGAGATTAACGAGAATCGATGAGATGAATAAAAGTATGAAGAAACGAGGAATTCTGTCACAGGAGAAACTGTGGTACAACACTTCAACACGGCACATGAGGCAGATCGGGGCAACTTCAAGGATAAGGCAACATCTACATACCTGGAGGTGGTTTAGGTGACCTTGCTGTTGGAGTGGTTTGCCGAAAATTATCGGCAGTTTGGTTGCACGCTGGAGCTTATCACAAACAACACACAGGAAGGATCTCAGTTCTGTACGGGCTATGGTGGGATAGGAGGGATCCTGCGCTACCGGGTTGAGGTGAACGCTTACGAAGACAAACTTGATGAGGAGTATGATGAAGACTTTGAAGACCAGTCAACTGAAACTCCAGTGAATTCAGTACAGGAGGAGCATGTCCTAGCCCGGAACCGGAATGCGCCACAGTAGGAGGCTGAGGCATCTACAAGCTCATCGAGGAAAGCTTAAGGTTTGTACTAAATTATGGCAACGCTTCTCTTATAAACAAATGATCACGTTGTAACATTCGATTCAATTTTCTTATTTTAGGAAGACGACGAGAAGACTTGAGAAATGATGATATAAAGTATGCTGCTGTTGCATAAGTGAAGTCCTCTCAGCGTGATTGGGAGGTATCTAGACAAATCTGACAAGTAATTTGGGATGGAGGTAATACAAACCAAAGTAATTTCCCCAACAGTCACCAAGCCACATACATGCGACATTGTACCGAGTAGGCAATCCAACTTTCTTTTGACAGTGAGTAGGAAAAAAATGGCATGACTTCAAGTGCGACCACTAGAACTGTGTGAAATACCCTTTTTTTAATAGATGATGCGGCATTAACACATCCTGATAGTGAGCTGTGTTTGAACCTATGGAGAGTGCTTCTGTAGACAAGCTTTACAAGATCTTCGAGAGAGGCCAACTAACACGTAGGCCATCAGTCACTCCATATGTAGAGAAGGGATAGACAGCACTGCCCAGCTTCCTCTCAAGCGGCGCCACCGGGTGGCGCCCCAACCGCTAGTAGTACAATTATGCGGGGTGGTAGGGCACGCGGAGGCTACACGTGGTCGCACGGCAATGAGTTAGTGGGTGCAAGTTGCACCTTTGCAGGGTACGTTGACAAAAACAGAATGGAGCAACATCAAAAAAAAAAAAACAGAATGGAGCGGACACGCACGAGAGATACCAACGGACGCCTGCTGAATAATGCGATATGCCAAACCACTAAACCAGACCAAAACATGCACGCACACATCTGCATGTGTGCGTGCGAGGGCCGGCCCTAGGCCATGGCAAAAGGTGCGGCGGCCCAGGGCCATCTTGGCCTATATCTACATACTTAAATAAATTGCATAAAAAATGATTTGCAACAAAAAATCAACATGGACAGGGGATACGCCCCCCTCCTCGGCACTTCATCACGTTGTATTTACTCAATAGTCATTTATAATCGAGTACATTATAATCATTACTCTTTTCATCCATATATATAGGGCCTAATGTATTTTTTGAGATTGCCTTTGATTATTGATAAAATTAATAACATATGAGTTGTATAATGTAAAATTATACCATTGGAAGCTCCTTTCATGTACGAATTCGACGGTATGCTTTGTGTAACTTGCATGTCATATATTATTGCTCTAACGTGTGGTTAAAGTTAGCTTCAAAAAATGCATTAGGCCCTAGTATATAGATGGATAGAGGGAGTATGCTCCTCCGCGACGTCGAGCCCGTCCGCCATGAGCTCCAGCACCCGCGCTCCCAGTCAATGCACCGTGTCAGTGTGCTCCTCCAGCTCAGCCCGGAGCGACTGCGGTAGGGAGGAGGCGGTGACGGAGCCGGAACGGAAGGAGAGCAGGTTGTACTCGAGCTAGCCCACGTCGCCGTTGCAGCCGATACTCTTGCTCCCGTAGCCGAAGGGCCGCGCCATCGATTCCATCTTGTCCTTGTCCAGCAACGCGAAGAAGGCCACGGCGCAGGCCTCCAGTGCGTCCACGAGGGCAGTCGGCACGCCGTGGTTGGTCGCCCAGAAGAAGCCCATGCCGCCACGCCGCGGCACGCGCCGCCACGCCAACTGCCACGCCCCGCGCCAACAGGTCAACGCTCAGCACCGCCGCATGTGCGCATTTCACCAACCGGATGTTGTCCACAGAGATGGGCATCGTGATCCTCACCATGGCCGGCAGATGATCTCGCAGAGTACCTGGTACGCAGGGAAGCAGAGTAATGCTATGAAAGGCTACGTAGAGATTTTACGGGGATGCTGATGTGAATGTTTAGGATTGAGGGGGGTGAGTAGAAGGTTATGCAAAGCTTTGTAAAATCGTTAGTATATGTAGTACCATTATATCGAGCTAAAGAGTACACCTGGGTTGTAGTGAAGCAGAGCAGAACAAAGGAGGTGCAAACATTTGCGGTTGTGGTAATGGGGTGATGCCTGGTACTCCCTTCCTCCTATAATATTTGTCGAAAAAATGAATGTATTTAAATATTTTTAAAATAGATACATTTAATTTTATTCATTTCTGTGACGCGTAATCTCGGACGAAGCGAACATATATAGGCGACATGAGCATTGATTACCAGCTGCAGTAACTAATTAACTATCTAACCAATCAGATAGGTGTTCGCTTTAGTTAGTTTGGTCTAGAGAGTGAAGTGACGTGGAAAGAGTGTCAAAGCAAGCAGGCGACGTGGATGCACGCACTTTGTGTGGAACGGAATAGGGAAGTGCCACCATGTCTATCGACCAGGCAGTTGGTTGGGACCGTACGGTTAAAGGGCGTGTCTGAGGCATCCACGCCGATTTTTTTGGTCAACCGAAGACTATTCCTTGCTCTCGAGAATTTCATTCTTTTTTTTAATATCAATACAAACACTGCTGAAATTTAGTCTATATTGAGGCAGCCCAATAACTATTTCAGAAATTCCTAATAAATTCTAGAGGCCCACTTAGCTCATTTGTGCAAGGCAAGAGATATATTACTAAAGTTTAGTCACACATTGCTAGTTTAGTGGGAGTTGGACTTCCTTATAAGGGAGGTTCTTTCCCCACTTGTATGAGCATGAGAACAAGAGGGGCATCCATGCGTGCTCCTCCTGCGCCGCCAAATCACGACGCTACCGCGCCGCATGGTTGCGGAATGAGCCGAGCCGATGTCTAATTTTTGCCACGCACTACGGGTATACGAAAGGGCACGCAGAGGACGATCCGGTCGCGACGACTTCTTCCCCGACGTCCACGACCTCCTTGACGACATGGCAGGCGAGGACACCGACCCCAAGTCCAGCGCTTCTGCTGCTGCTGTGCCGTACGTGTTCTTCTCCTTTCTGTTAGAAGTCCTCCTACAGTTGTTTACCTCAAGTACATATATGCAGACGATGTTTACCTTCTCTCTGTCAAATTGCATGACTTGCTTTATATTTGCTATTTTAGTCATGTTTTATCTAGTATTTTTGTTAATAAAATCATTTGGTAAATTGCTCATATTTCCAACAATCCAAAAACCTTATAATAGGCAATTTACCCCGAGTGGTTTTGCTGCTTCCATGAGACCTCCTATGTTTGAGGGTATCCACTATAAGAGGTGGCGCGTGAGAGCAGTCTTATGGTTTTAGACCATGAGCTGCTATGACGCCACTCTTGGCAAACCTGAAGGAGAGCAAGATGCCCAACAGGCACAAGCTTGTCAGAAAATGGATACCTTGTTTAATGCTGCTCTCTTGAGTGTTCTTGATGAGAACATAGTTGATGCTTATGCGTCAATTGACAATGGAAAAGATCCGTGGGACGCACTCGAGGCCAAGTTTGGGGTCTCCGATGCCGGCACTGAGCTGTACATCATGGAGCAATTCTATGATTACAGGATGACTGAAGAGCGCTCCGTGGTTGAGCAGGCTCATGAGATATAGTCATTTGCTAGAGAACTTGAGCACTTCAATTGCATACTACCAGACAAGTTTGTTGCGGGTATCATTACTAAGCTTCCTCCTTCATGGAGGAACTTTGCTACCTCATCAAGCATAAGAGACAGGAGTTTTCCGTTCGGATCTCATTGGTACTCTTGATGTGGAAGAAAAGGCGAGAGCAAATGATACACGCCGCTCGAGGTATTGAGGAGGATCTAGTGCCAATGTGGTATGAAGCAGAACTTCCAGCCCCACAAGTTCAAGAACAAGGGCAAGTTTGATGGTAAAGCAAAGTTTGATGGAAAGAACAAGGTTGTGCAACACACGAACTTCAAGAAGAAGAATGGCAAGAAGAAAGGTGCTTGTCATGTGTGTGGAGATCCTGATCATTGGGCTCCTAGTTGCCCTAATCGCTATGACAAGCGTCATCCTGGGAAAGGCGGCAAGACCGCTAATGTCGTCATTGGAGGCACTGACATGAAGGATGCTGGGTATGGTATATTTCCCACTATTATTTCAGTATGTCATTCTCCTGATTGGTTGATTGACACGGGTGCTAATGTGCATGTATGCGGTGATATTTCCATGTTTTCGTCTTATCAGACCGCAGGGACTTCCACCGTGCTGATGGGCAACTGTTCAAGTGCTTCTGTTCGTGGTGTTGGCACGGTCATCTGAAGTTTACTTCGGGGAAGATCGTGCGGCTAAAGAACGTGCATTATGTCCCCTCCGTCAATAACAATCTTGTTAGCGGATCTCTTCTGCGTAGAGATGGCTACAAGCTTGTCTTTGAGTCGAATAAATTTGTAATATCCAAGTATGGAACCTTTGTTGGTAAAGGCTATGAGTCAGGAGGTCTGTTTTGTTTATCCTTATCAGACGTTTGCAATAAAGTTGTTAATCATATTTGCAACAATAGTGAATCAAATGTGTGGCATTCACGTCTTTGTCATGTTAACTTTGGTTGCATGTTGCGACTAGCGAAGTTGAACTTAATCCCTAGTTTCACCATAGTCAAGGGATCTAAGTGTCAAGTGTGTGTGCAAGCTAAGCAACCTCGTAAGTCTCACGTGACTGAGGAGATGAGAAATCTTGCACCACTAGAACTTATACATTCAGATCTATGTGAAATGAATGGTGTTTTGACAAAAGGTGGAAAGAAATATTTCATGACGTTAATTGATTACTCCAATAGATACTACCGTGTGTATCTTCTGAAATCTAAGGATGAGGCTTTGAACTTTTTCAAGATCCATAAAGCTGTAGTGGAAAACCAACTTGATCAAAAAATCAAGAGGCTTAGGTCAAACCGTGGTGGAGAGTATTTTTCCAATGAACTTGATGCTTTTTGTGCGGAACATGGTATAATCCATGAGATGACGCCTCCCTACTCACCTCAGTCAAATGGGGTGGTCGAAAGAAAGAACCGTACTTTAACTGATTTGGTTAACTCCATGTTAGACACATCGGGTCTCTCCAAGGCATGGTGGGGGGAGGCGATATTGACAGCATGTCATGTCCTAAATCGAGTCCCCACAAAGAACAAAGAGATAACTCCATTCGAGGAATGGGAGAAGAAAAGGTTAAAACTCTCTTATCTGCGAACATGGGGTTGTTTGGCGAAAGTCAATGTTCCAATTCCAAAGAAGCGGAAGCTTGGACCAAAGACTGTGGATTGTGTTTTCCTCGATATGCTTTTCATAGCATTAGCTATAGATTCTTGGTTGTAAAATCTGAGGTACCGACATGCATGTCGAATGCGATCATGGAGTCGAATGATGCGACTTTATTTGAAGATATCTTTCCCATGAATGATATGGCTACCTCATCTAATCGAGATGCCTAGTTCATCGAATCAGAACCGATTACAATTATCGAACCTGGCATTTCGATGGAACACTTTGAAAGGCCTGTGGAGGAGAACAATGAAGTTCCTACTAGGAGCAAGAGACAGAGGACTGCAAAGTCCTTTGGTGATGATTTTCTTGTGTATCTCATAGATGACACTCCGGTTCTATTTCAGAGGCCTATGCATCCGAAGATGCCGACCTCTTGGAAGGAAGCGGTTAAATGGCGAGATGGATTCCATCTTGGCGAATGAAACTTGGGAGATAACTGATCGTCCTTATGGGTGCAAACCTATAGGATGCAAATGGGTATTCAAGAAGAAGCTTAGGCCTGATGGTACTATCGAAAAGTACAAGCCTCGGCTCGTGGCTAAGGGTTATGCCCAAAAGGAAGGTGAAGACTTCTTTGATACTTACTCACCTGTGGCTCGACTGACCACTATTCGAGTTCTACTTTCACTAGCTGCCTCACATGGTCTTCTCGTTCACCAGATGGATGTTAAGACCGCTTTCCTAAATGGAGAGTTGGATGAGGAAATTTATATGGAACAACCGGATGGGTTTGTAATAGATGGTCGAGGAAGGGAAAGTGTGCAAGTTCTTGAGAAGTCTTTGTATGGGCTCAAGCAAGCACCCAAAAGTGGCATGAGAAGTTCGAAAGAACTTTAACAACTGTAGGCTTTGTTGTGAGCAGAAGGTGACAAATGTGTGTACTATCGCCATGGTGGGGGCGAGGGAGTTATGCTTTGCTTGTATGTTGATGACATACTGATTTTCGGAACAAATCTGAATGCTATTAAGGAGGTCAAGGATTTTCTATCTCGTTGTTTTGAGATGAAGGATTTAGGAGTGGCTGATGTCATTCTGAACATCAAGTTGTTGAGAGATGATGATGGTGGGATTACATTGCTTCAATCTCACTATGTGGAAAAGATCTTGAGTCGCTTTGGCTATAGTGACTGCAAGCCCTCTCCAACACCATATGATGCTAGCGTCTTTGCTTGACGAGAATCGAAGAATTGCTAGAGATCAATTGAAGTATTCTCAGTTATTGGCTCGCTTATGTACTTAGCGCTACAAGACTCGACATCTCTTTTGCTGTTAGCAAACTGAGTCGGTTTGTCTCAAAACCAGAGATGTGCATTGGAAAGCTTTAGAGAGTTTTGCGTTATTTGAAAAACCTTTGCAAATTATGGAAGTCACTACATCGCACCCAAAGGTGCTTGAAGGGTATAGTGACTCAAACTGGATCTCAGATGCTGATGAGATAAAGGCCACGAGCGGATATGTATTCACTCATGGAGGTGGCGCTGTTTCTTGGAAGTCTTGCAAGCAGACCATCTGAACGAGGTCAACAATGGAAGCAGAACTCAGGACTAGATACAGCTACGGTTGAAGAAGATTGGCTTCGCCGGCTCTTGAATGACTTGCCGGTTGTTGAGAAACCTGTACCAGGTGTCCTTATGAACTGCACAATCAAACTGTGATCACGAAAGTGAGCAGCTCAAAGGATAACATGAAGTCATCAAGACACGTTCAGAGAAGGTTAAAGTCTGTCAGGAAAATGAAAAACTCCGGAGTTATTGCGTTGGATTATATCCAAACGTCTAAAAATCTGGAAGATCCTTTTACTAAGGGTCTATCGCGTAATGTGATAGATAATTCATCAAGGGAGATGGGTATGAGACCCACAATATGAGTTGTTCACAGTGGTAACCTATTCTTTGTGATCGGAGATCCCGTGAATTGGATGTGGAAGACAAGTTGTTGGTCAACTGAGAGGAGAGTATCCCTACTATTCACAATACCACTCCATGAAGATGCAATACTCTCCTAATCTGCATGACAGGTTGATGTATATATTAATGTGTTCTAAGTGGCTTATTTAAGCAGAGATGTTACCCTGCAGACCATCTTTTGAAGAACACACCTATATGAGTCTGATTGTCAAACGTCGCAATCTATGAGAGTAGGGTTCTCTCTAGCAGACTCATGAAATGTCACGGAGTATGACACATAAGCTCCGCCCGCGGGGAAGACCCACGGTAGCCACGTATCGGTCAAGGCTTTATGTGAAGCTAGATACGCAGAAAACTTGCAGTTCAAGGCCCAGTCCACTGTTCAAGTTGCTTACTAGTGTAGCATAGAGTTCTAGGTGGAAGTTCAACTTAACAGTCTCCATTGTAGTACCGGTATATAAAACAGTGTTTTGGAACCAAAGGAAAATTTATGTGTGCCTCTGGGATCTGGTGGGGGATTGCTGGAATTTAGTCTATATTGGGGCAGCCCAATAACTATTTCAGAAATTCCTAATAAATCCTAGAGGCCCACTTAGACCATTTGTGCAAGGCAAGGGATACTACTAAAGTTTAGTCCCACATTCCTAGTTTAGTGGGAGTCGGACTTCCTTATAAGGGAGGTTCTTTCCCCACTTGTGTGAGCATGAGAACAAGAGGGACATCCACGCGTGCTCCTCCTCCGCCGCCCGCCTCGCCACGCCACGCCTCGTCACGACGCGCCGCGGGTTGCGGGAATGAGCCGAGCCGATATCTAATTTTTGCCACGCACTACGGGTATACGAAAGGGCACGCGGAAGCTGAAATGTTTTGTTGTAGTGGAGATTGAATACTGAGCAGGCGCACCTCTTAAATGCATTGCTGTTCATTTCATCTCCTCGTTCTCTTCAGCTCCCAGCGCAGCCTCTCGCCTCCTTCTCTTGCGTCTATAAAGGGAGGTCGCTCCTCCCGGAGAGGCGCACTGAATCTCTTCCTCCTCTCGCCACAAGTTCACGAGCACTGCGCTCTTGCTCGTTCTTCCTCATCCCCGCTTGCGGCGTGCACCGCACGTCGGGACAGTAGGCCTCCGAGACTGCACCTTTTGAGTCATGTACGGGAGAAGGGTGATAAGGTTTTTGGGGAGCGCTCAGCGCGACTACTAGCTGCTTCATCACGGACGATCCGGTCGCTGACGACTACTTCCCCGACGACGACTTCTTCCCCGACGTCCACGACCTCTTTGACGACATGGCAGGCGAGGACACCGACCCCAAGTCCGGTAACCTGCTGCTCTTGTGCCGTACATGTTCTTCTCCTTTCGTTAGAAGTCCTCCTAAAGTTCTTGGCTCTAGTTTCTGCCCCTACGTATGTTAGGTTATGTTTCAGATAAGCAACTTCATCTAGTGTCTGTTCTAGATGTGTTTACCTCAAGTTCATATATGCAGGCGATGTTTACCTTCTCTGTCGATTGCATGACTTGCTTTATATTTGCTATTTTAGTCATGCTTTATCTAGTATTTTTGTTAATAAAATCATTGATAAATTGCTCATATTTCCAACAATCCAAAAACCTTATAATAGGCAATTTACCCCGAGTGGTTTTGCTGCTTCCATGAGACCTCCTATGTTTGAGGGTATCCACTATAAGAGGTGGCGCGTGAGAGGAGTCTTATGGTTTCAGACCATGAGCTGCTATGACGCCACTCTTGGCAAACCTGAAGGAGAGAAAGATGACCAACAGGCACAAGCTTTTCAGAAAATGGATACCTTGTTTAAGGCTGCTCTCTTGAGTGTTCTTGGTGAGAACATAGTTGATGCTTATGCGTCAATTTACAATGAAAAAGATATGTGGGACACACTCGAGGCCAAGTTTGGGGTCTCGGATGCCGACACTGAGCTGTACATCATGGAGCAATTCTATGCTTACTGAGAATGGTGAAGAGCTCAAGTGGTTGAGCAGGCTCATGAGATACAGATCATTTGCTAGAGAACTTGAGCACTTCAATTGCATACTACCGGACAAGTTTGTTGCCGGGGGTATCATTACTAAGCTTCCTCATTCATGGAGGAACTTTGCTACCTTACTGAAGCATAAGAGACAGGAGTTTTCCGTTCCGGATCTCATTGGTACTCTTGATGTGGAAGAAAAGGTGAGAGCAAAGGATACATGTGCTCGAGGTATTGAGGGAGGATCTAGTGCCAATGTGGTACAGAAGCAGAACTTCTAGCCCCACAAGTTCAAGAACAAGGGCAAGTTTCATGGTAAAGCAAATTTTGATGGAAAGAACAAGGTTGTGCAACACACGAACTTCAAGAAGAAGAATGTCAAGAAGAAAGGTGCTTGTCATGTGTGTGGAGATCCTGATCATTGGGCTCCTAGTTGCCCTAATCGCTATGACAAGCGTCATCACAGGAAAGGCGGCAAGACCGCTAATGTTGTCATTGGAGACAACGACATGAAAGATCTTTGGGTATGGTATATTTCCCACTATTATTTCAGTATGTCATTCTCCTGATTGGTTGATTGACAAGGGTGCTAATGTGCATGTATGCGGTGATATTTCCATGTTTTCGTCTTATCAGACCGCAGGGACTTCAACCGTGCTGATGGGCAACGGTTCAAGTGCTTCTGTTTGGGGTGTTGGCACGGTCGATCCGAAGTTTACTTTAGGGAAGATCGTGTGGCTGAAGAACGTGCATTATGTCCCCTCTGTCAATAAAAATCTTGTTAACGGATCTCTTCTGTGTAGAGATGGCTACAAGCTTGTCTTTGAGTCGAATAAATTTGTAATATCCAAGTATGGAACCTTTGTTTGTAAAGGCTATGAGTCAGGAGGCCTGTTTCGTTTATCCTTATCAGACGTTTGCAATAAAGTTGGTAATCATATTTGCAACAATAGTGAATCAAATGTGTGGCATTCACGTCTTTGTCATGTTAACTTTGGTTGCATGTCACGACTAGCGAAGTTGAACTTAATCCCTAGTTTCACCACTGTCAAGGGATCTAAGTGTCAAGTGTGTGTGCAAGCTAACAAACCTCGTAAGTCTCACGTGACTGCGGAGACGAGAAATCTTGCACCACTAGAACTTATACATTCAGATCTATGTGAAATGAATGGTGTTTTGACAAAAGGTGGAAAGAAATATTTCATGACGTTAATTGATGAATCCACTAGATACCGCCGTGTGTATCTTCTGAAATCTAAGGATGAGGCTTTGAACTTTTCAAGATCTATAAAGCTGAAGTGGAAAACCAACTTGATCGAAAAATCAAGAGGCTTAGGTCCGACCGTGGTGGAGAGTATTTTTCCAATGAATTTGATGCTTTTTGTGCGGAACATGGTATAATCCATGAGATGACGCCTCCCTACTCACCTCAGTCAAATGGGGTGGTCGAAAGAAAGAACCGTACTTTAACTGATTTGGTTAACGCCATGTTAGACACATCGGGTCTCTCCGAGGCATGGTGGGGGGAGGCGATATTGACAGCATGTCATGTCCTAAATCGAGTCCCCACAAAGAACAAAGAGATAACTCCATTCGAGGAATGGGAGAAGAAAAGGTTAAAACTCTCTTATCTGCGAACATGGGGTTGTTTGGCGAAAGTCAATGTTCCAATTCCAAAGAAGCGGAAGCTTGGACCAAAGACTGTGGATTGTGTTTTCCTGGGATATGCTTTTCATAGCATTGGCTATAGATTCTTGGTTGTAAAATCTGAGGTACCTGACATGCATGTCGGTACGATCATGGAGTCGAATGATGTGACTTTCTTTGAAGATATCTTTCCCATGAAGGATATGGCTACCTCATCTAATCAGGAGATGCCTAGTTCATCGAATCAGGAACCAGTTACAATTATCGAACCTGGCATTTCGATGGAACACTTTGAAAGGCCTGTGGAGGAGAACAATGAAGTTCCTACTAGGAGCAAGAGACAGAGGACCGCAAAGTCCTTTGGTGATGATTTTCTTGTGTATCTCATAGATGACACTCCTAGTTCTATTTCAGAGGCCTATGCATCTGAAGATGCTGACTCTTTGGAAGGAAGCGGTTCGTAGATGGATTCCATCTTGGCGAATGAAACTTGGGAGATAACTGATCGTCCTTATGGGTGCAAACCTATAGGATGCAAATGGGTATTCAAGAAGAAGCTTAGGCCTGATGGTACTATCGAAAAGTACAACGCTCGGCTTGTGGCTAAGGGTTATACCCAAATGGAAGGTGAAGACTTCTTTGATACTTACTCACCTGTGGCTCGACTGACCACTATTCGAGTTCTACTTTCACTAGCTGCCTCACATGGTCTTCTCGTTCACCAGATGGATGTTAAGACTGCTTTCCTAAATGGAGAGTTGGATGAGGAAATTTATATGGAACAACCAGATGGGTTTGTAATAGATGGTCGGGAAGGGAAAGTGTGCAAGTTGCTCAAGTCTTTGTATGGGCTCAAGCAAGCACCCAAACAAGGGCATGAGAAGTTCGAAAGAACTTTAACAGCCGCAGGCTTTGTTGTGAACGGAAGTGACAAATGTGTGTACTATCGCCATGGTGGGGCGAGGGAGTTATGCTTTGCTTGTATGTTGATGACATACTGATTTTCGAACAAATCTGAATGTTATTAAGGAGGTCAAGGATTTTCTATCTCATTGTTTTGAGATGAAGGATTTAGGAGTGGCTGATGTCATTATGAACATCAAGTTGTTGAGAGATGATGATGGTGGGATTACATTGCTTCATTCTCACTATGTGGAAAAGATCTTGAGTCGCTTTGGCTATAGTGACTGCAAGCCCTCTCCAACACCATATGATGCTAGCGTCTGCTTGAAAGAATCAAAGAATTGCTAGAGATCAATTGAAGTATTCTCTCAGATTATTGGCTCGCTTATGTACTTAGCCAGTGCTACAAGACTGACATCTCTTTGCCGTTAGCAAACTAAGTCGGTTTGTCTCAAAACCAGGAGATGTGCATTGGAAAGCTCTAGAGAGAGTTTTTGCGTTATTTGAAAGGCACCTTTGCAAATTATGGAATTCACTACACGGGCACCCAAAGGTGCTTGAAGGGTATAGTGACTCAAACTGGATCTCGAATCTTTGATGAGATAAAGGCCACGAGCGGATATGTATTCACTCATGGAGGTGGCGCTGTTTCTTGGAAGTCTTGCAAGGCAGACCATCTTAACGAGGTCAACAATGGAAGTAGAACTCACGGACTAGATACAACTACGGTTGAAGCAGATTGGCTTCACGGCTCTTGAATGACTTGCGGTTGTTGAGAAACCTGTATCGGGTGTCCTTATGAACTGCGACAATCAAACTGTGATCACGAAAGTGAGCAGCTCAAAGGATAACATGAAGTCATCAAGACACGTTCAGAGAAGGTTAAAGTCTGTCAGGAAAATGAAAAACTCCGGAGTTATTGTGTTGGATTATATTCAAACGTCTAAAAATCTGGCAGATACTTTTACTAAGGGTCTATCGCGTAATGTGATAGATAATGCATCGAGGGAGATGGGTATGAGACCCACAATATGAGTTGTTCACAATGGTAACCTATTCTTTGTGATCGGAGATCCCGTGAATTAGATGTGGAAGACAAGCTGTTGGTCAACTAAGAGGAGAGTATCCCTACTATTCACAATACCACTCCATGAAGATGCAATACTCTCCTAATCTGCATGGCAGGTTGATGTATATCTTAATGTGTTCTAAGTGGCTTATTTAAGCAGAGATGTTATCCTGCAGAACATCTTTTGAAGAACACACCTATATGAGTCTGATTGTCAAAAGTCACAATCTATGAGAGTAGGGTTCTCTCTAGTAGACTCATGAAAGGTCACGGAGTATGACGCATAAGCTCCACCCGCGGGGAAGACCCACGGTAGCCACGTATCGGTCAAGGCTTTATGTGAAGCTAGATTCGCAGAAAAATTGCAGTTCAAGGCCCAGTCCACTGTTCAAGTTGCCTACTAGTGTAGCATAGAGTTTAGGTGGAAGTTGAACTTAACAGTCTCCACAGCAGTACCAGTATATAAAACAGTGTTTTGGAACGAAAGGGAAATTTCTGTGTGCCTCTGGGATCTGGTGGGGGATTGCTGGAATTTAGTCTATATTGGGGCAGCCCAATAACTATTTCAGAAATTCCTAATAAATCCTAGAGGCCCACTTAGCCCATTTGTGGAAGGCGAGGGATACTACTAAAGTTTAGTCCCACATTGCTAGTTTAGTGGGAGTTGGACTTCCTTACAAGGGAGGTTCTTTCCCCACTTGTATAAGCATGAAAACAAGAGGGACATCCACGCGCGCTCCTCCTCCGCCGCCCGCCTCGCCACGCCACGCCACGCCTCGCCACGCCACGCCTCGTCACGACGTGCCGCGGGTTGCGGGTTGCGAGAATGAGCCGAGCCGATGTCTAATTTTTGCCACGCACTACGGGTATACGAAAGGGCACGCGGAAGCTGAAACGTTTTGCTGTAGTGGAGATTGAATACGAACGGCGCACCTCTTCGCCTGCTGCCTGTTCGTTTCATCTCCCTCGTTCTCTTCAGCTCCCAGACGCACCAGAACCTCTTCCTCCTCTCGCCACAAGTTCCTGAGCGCTTCGCTGCTGCTACGTTCTTCCTCATCCCGGCTTGCAGCGTGCACCGCACGTCGGGACAGTAGGCCTCCGAGACCGCACCTTTTGAGTCTGTCTGGAGAAGGGTGATAAGGTTTTTGGGGAGCGCTCAGCGCGACTACTGGCTGCTTCATCACGGACGATCCGGTCACCGACGACTACTTCCCCGACGACGACTTCTTCCCCGACGTCCACGACCTCCTTGACGACATGGCAGGCGAGGACACCGACCCCAAGTCCAGCGCTTCTGCTGCTGCTGTGCCGTACGTGTTCTTCTCCTTTCTGTTAGAAGTCCTCCTACAGTTCTTGGCTCTAGTTTCTGCCCTACGTATGTTAGGTTATGTTTCGTATAAGCAACTTCATCTAGTGTCTGTTCTAGATGTGTTTACCTCAAGTTCATATATACAGATGATGTTTACTTTCTCTCTGTCAGATTGCATGACTTGCTTTATATTTGCTATTTTAGTCATGCTTTATCTAGTATTTTTGTTAATAAAATCATTCGGTAAATTGCTCATATTTACAACAAACACAAGCGCTCATACATACGCGCATACACTCATCCCTATGAATGCACACACGTACACCCTACCCTATGAGCACCTCCGAAAGATTGAGTCGGCATGCCATCTTGAAATTTATGAAGTCGTCGACGGGAACGTCTCCTCCTACTGAAAGAGCATCGCCGGAAATCCTGAAAAAAATCCAGGAATAGTGCGAGCACCAGGACTTGAACCCTGATGAAATTTGGGTATAGATCGTCCTTCTAACCATCCAACCACGCGTTAGTTAAACGAGAATTTCATTCTGTTGAGTACAGATGCAGTTTTTTTTTATTTGCCTTTTTTCCACCTAATAACTTATTTGCATTTTCAAGATATTTAAAGCTAATGGAACGATCATTACCACTGTCATTGGAATAGCAGGGTTGTGCTCTCAAGAATTAGAGATTGAACGGACCCGGCTTTTTCTTTCGTTTTTGTTCACATAATATCTTATTTTCCTTTTCAAGAAGCTTAAAAACAAACGGGACGATCATTGCCCTTGTCATCGGAAAAGATGCCAGACCTGAACATGCAAGTTGCGTGCATGTAGCACACGTGGTATTATGAAAGGTCAAGGATTCATAGAAGGCAGCGTGGACGATGAGGTGGAATAAAACCATGGATTCAACCTAATGGATGGGCTACCCATTTAATCTGTTAAGGATTAATTTAATCTTAATAATCTATGATTAAGTCGGTTGTAATTACTGACATTGTAACTCTAACTGCCTTGTAATCGGGATATAAATACCCAGTCATCAATCAATGAGAAACACTGTTCATTCCAATCGTTTGCTCCTCACTCTCTCTCTTCCTCTTCACACGTTATCAGCGCATAGACAGACTCTGCCCCAAAAGCGAGAAGGCCACGAAGAACAGACGAGAAGAAGAGAAAAAGGGCCGCCTCGCCGGAGGAACCACCCATGGGGACGGGGATGCATCAGCACCGGCGGGGGCTTCATCTCCTTCACCGTCCACTTCAAGCGCGCCCTCCGGACCGGCGCTTCCCTGCACGGAAGCAACCCTGACGCTCAAGCACGCGACGGCGCCATTTCGCTGCTGTCGTAGTTCCACGTGAACGTGGTTCTCCACCCGCCGCGCGCAGCCCGATCCCGGCGTGGCTCTCGACCATGGGCTGGTCGCCTGGACCCTTTGCTCGAGGCGAATTCAGGCACACAGCAACAGCCCGGCCATCGGCCGACTTGAGCACACCGCGACGCGGTAGCGACTCCCGGCAGCCAGCCGTAAAGCGCGCTGCACCAGCCGGCCGACAACGCCCTCCTCAACGCGACGACGCGGCCTCAGCCTTCTAGCGGCGCACACCTCTTCCTTGCTCGATCCTCACGGCTGCTGCGTCTGTGTGTAGAAGGAACGAACGAATCGATTGATTCATGTCCACGTACAGGAAACGATAAGGAACCTTATCTCTTCGTCCCTTTTTCAGTTTAGCCCTTGTACTTTACTCATTCAGGGATTAGGCACTTGAGTTATCTGTTAACCCCTCAGGATTAGGCACTCATTCAATATGTGTATGTACTTTAAATTGTAGATTTGGCAATCATCTATTTTGCAAGTTTGGATAGGAGATTCAGTTTTCTGTATTTCATTTACAGATTGTAAATGATCATTCTATCTAAAAAAAAATCAACATGTTCAATGTGTCCGCCTCAAGCATTCTCCATAACATGTAATTTTTGTGCAACAACTTGATTTTTCTTCTCTTGCAAATGTTGGCGTAAATTCAAAACGAGGATTATGTAATGTCATAATCAATATGACACACCATTTATTTGTGAATCACAATGTATTGGTGGTATCTACTGCACCATTTGCAGATTATCCATCATTACTGTGAGGTCTACATCTTGTCAATTTACAGGATGATTACCTTCAAAGTGCTCTTCCAAATATTAATAATAGATGTGACTACCTAAAGATATCATAAGGTAATATTGGCATCTACTGACAAAAGTCAGACTATGTTTTCTATTACTGCGAGATCTACACCGCATCCGGTGATTATCTTCAAAGTGTTATCCTATATATATTGTGGTCTACACATATGAGTAAATATCATTAGCTATCTTAGAAAAAATTGCTCCTCTGAAGCAATTGTTGTTGTTCACTAAAATAGGTTACTCTCATAGTAGCAAATATTAATGCATGGTCATTACATGTTGAATTCTTTTTCTAATACTATCATTATTTAAGCCTCATTTTGATTGAATAAGGCGTAGAAAATTAGGCAGATATATGCACACCCCGACGATGGTCTTCAATTAAATTGGTTAAATGCATGGCAGTGAAGCCTATGTCATTATTTTTAATTATAGTGTCGCCCATCTATCAAGATGGAGGCCATAATTTAGAGCAACTCTCGATATTCTCAAACGCTGTTGTAAGGTCCACATCACATTATTGTGCTTATACTTTAATAGTGACTAACCAATGTTAAACATGCAAAGTATATGTTTTTGACATTGACTTTAAAGTCGTACAGTTTCTCAAGAATGAAGTCTAAAACATTAGCAACGATGTTATCACATGCGTTGTATTGAAGGCTACACCCAGGTTCACCAAGGATCACCTTGGACATGATTAATCCTAGAAGTAAATTAAATAAATGCATGAGGATTTCATGTAACACATGACTGGCATTTCCAAATGCTCTAAATTCATGTTAGGCGGGAGATTTATTTCAAGATGATTCATGACATCAGTCACTGTATCCACATGTGGCATTGTTGCCACCATAACCCCACATTGGAAAAATGACATGGCTATTCTCTAAATAGCCAAATATGTACATATGCATTTTATATGTCAAACATCACATAGTTCTCAAACTAAGTACATAATGGATGAATATTTATTTACTTTGAATGTTTCCCTTAAGAGATACATGTTGCCATGAGCACATCGCGAATGATCACACATTCATTTTTCAAGACCTCAAGTCTACCGCAACTCACAATTCTGTCACTTAATCAACTTCAAGTTGAGATTCCATGAGCAAAAAAATTTCATACACAAATCCGGTTGGAAAGCCCTTAATACACTTTACATCCTCCTATGATGGTACTACCACTTTTGTGATGAAGAAACATAGAATTTCTTAAAATAATCAGATTCATCCCACGGATGCTACACCGTTATTTGGAATTTTTGCTAGTAGTGAACATACTATGCAAGTCAGTGGCCACGAAATATAAGCATGCGGACTTCAAAGTAAAGTGGAGGCTAAAAGACAACCGAAGACAGAATTACCTCTTAATAGGGAATAAATTGTTTTCAAATGATCACAAATACAAATGTCAAGTTTGTCAAATGTGTGGTTATACAAACATCGTACCTATGATTACCAAACCCTCAAACATATGGTCAAACCACACTTCAAATTTATTGAAAAGGCAAATAAGTTTAAAGGATTGTTCTTAGAATCTTCATCAGAAGGAGGACCAAAATCTAGTGCAGAAAATGGAGGATGAACTCATTTGCACTCAATAATATCAGAGACATTAGGTGATCTCCTAATTATCCCAACATATTATTAGCCTATACTTGCACTACTACATGTAGTAAAATGTCCAATATCATATTCCTTGGATACAATATTCGATAAATTTGAATGTATGTTTCAGTTCATACTCAATATTGTTGTGTACACAATGGTTTTCTAAGCATTAATAAATTAATTATCAGGCTTGATAGCCTTAGCCATCCTGGTTTGGGGATGATTAGAAAATTATTGACAATTCTGTTGGTCACAACTTAACAAGTTGCAAAATATTCCCCATCTCATCAGATTATACGTGCACCACATTCAGTGGCGGATCCAGGACCCAGGCCGGGGGGGCTTGGGCCCGGGACGTGAAGTAGAAAACCTTAGTTAATAGCAGCATATCATGCACTGTAGATACACTGTACCACCACTGTAGCAACATGGGCCTTGGTATTGAACCAATCCTGCCTCTGCCCCTGACCACATGTGCCATAGGGGAAATCTGTTTTAAGCAACTCTCACCTTAATTAAATGAGCCACTTATTCTTCCTTGAAAACATTCAAAAGATATATGTGGAACGTTGAAACCATTATCTAGGCTAATTTAGATACTTCATGGTACTCATATACACATTCATAATTTTTTAAGTGTGTCTCTTATCACACACAACCATGATATTACCCAATAAATTGCTTAACTTATCAAAGTCGGAGCAAATTCTCCTGAACAAGCATAAACCCATTTGAATGGGAAATGTCGTTGAACTCATTTCACGAGCATTTTTAGCTTGTATTCAGTACTCTATGTACATACCCAGAATGTTTTACTAAATTTATTATCAAAGATAGTCAAATGAATTACATGACCACTTTTAAAGAATTGCAAATTTGCCAGCCTCTTGCTGCACACACACGGCCTTACACACCGTGAGTATGATTTAAATCATACCAACTGCATATCATACTACTTTCCCCCTGTAGTAACTACGTGGAAATCAACAAAGTATTTCCAATCTGCGATATTTCGGTTACATACCGATATCACCACTCCAGTGTACATCAATGGACACTCATAGAAAATTAGGGATCTACGTGAGGAATAATAGTTTATCCATCAATCAAAATTATTCATAGCCCGTATGATGATTGCATCAGCAATAAGGATATTTTCCGGCATTAGGGGGAGATAAGTACCACAAAGAATGCCGAGAAACAAATTAGGAATGTTATTGACATTCGATCCTTATATCCACGTACTCAAAATATCTGAACTAGAAGTTTAGAGAATCATATATTTGCAAAACATTACAAATCTGCCACATACATTTACTGATAACAAGGTGTTACTAAATTCTATATTCCTGTAGTAAAGTGTCAGAAAGAGTGGAGGTACCTGATTAACCACTCTTCTCCCCAAATGAGAGCAAGAGGGGGAGAAAATCTGACAACACGAGATATAACCTCTCTTATGCTTCCACGGAAACAGAGGAAATCAATTCCTCAACCAGTAAATGTAATTCAACATCAAGTTGAAAGACACCTCACTGGATGCTCATCATGCAAAGCCCGTCATAAATGTGCATAAATATTTTTTTGGTGCCGGGACATCGAAACACCTTGACTCCATTTGTTGTAGGAAATCACAAGGAGTTAAAAAGGAATAAATATTATATCCTCAAACTTCCATGATTTCATTAGAATCATATAAACTAAAGACTACATTTGTCGACAAATATTTCTTCTCAAATTGTTAAAACCTTTTGGACCCAGAACCAAAATCCATGGTAGAGTGCCTCTTGCACTCATATTGGTTCACATAAAGGAAGCAAGTAATGAAGAATAGCACTCGCTCTGCAAACGAGTGGTATTTACCGCAGTAATACCTACTCCTCATAAGTATCTTTCATATGAAATACTAAAACTTCTCTTTCATAGACAAAGTCAATGAGGTGGTGAGAAAGTGAGGCTTGTAGCAAAAGGGTTCACACAGAGACCCGACATCGATTACGATGTAACTGTTGGAAATATGCCCTAGAGGCAATAATAAATAAGTTATTATTATATTTCTTTGTTCATGATAATCGTTTATTATCCATGCTATAATTGTATTGATAGGAAACTCGGATACATGTGTGGATACATAGACAACACCATGTCCCTAGTAAGCCTCTAGTTGACTAGCTCGTTGATCAATAGATGGTTACCGTTTCCTGACCATGGACATTGGATGTCATTGATAACGGGATCACATCATTAGGAGAATGATGTGATGGACAAGACCCAATCCTAAGCCTAGCACAGAGATCGTGTAGTTCGTATGCTAAAGTTTTTCTAATGTCAAGTATCATTTCCTTAGACCATGAGATTGTGCAACTCCCGGATGCCGTAGGAATGCTTTGGGTGTACCAAACGTCACAACGAATCGGGTGGCTATAAAGGTGCACTACGGTATCTCCGAAAGTGTCATTGGGTTGGTACGAATCGAGACTGGATTTGTCACTCCGTAAAGCGGAGAGGTATCTCTGGGCCCAATCGGTAGGACATCATCATAATGTGCACAATGTGACCAAGGGGTTGATCACGGGATGATGTGTTACGGAACGAGTAAAGAGACTTGCCGGTAACGAGATTGAACAAGGTATCGGTATACCGACGATCGAATCTCGGGCAAGTATAATACCGCTAGATAAAGGGAATTGTATACGGGATCGATTTAGTCCTTGACATCATGGTTCATCCGATGAGATCATCGTGGAACATGTGGGAGCCAACATGGGTATCCAGATCCCGCTGTTGGTTATTGACCGGAGAACGTCTCGGTCATGTCTACATGTCTCCCGAACCCGTAGGGTCTACACATAAGGTTTGATGACGCTAGGGTTATAAAGGAAGTTTGTATGTGGTTACCGAATGTTGTTGAGTCCCGGATGAGATCCCGGACGTCACGAGGAGTTCCGGAATGGTCCGGAGGTAAAGATTTATATATGGAAAGTTGTTGTTCGGGTTAGGAAAAGTTCGGGTTTTTTCAGTATTGTACCGGGAAGCTTCCAGAAGGTTCCGGAGGATTCCGGAGGGGTCCGGAGGTCCGTAAATTGTTCCACTACGTCCAATACAGTAGCATGGGCTGTAGGGGGCGCCCTATCCATAATGGGCCAAGGGCACCAGCCCCCCCAAGGCCCATGCGCATGGGAGGGGGGAAACCCTAAGGGGAGGGCCTCCACTTGACTTGGGAGGCACTCCTCCCCCCCTTGGCCGCACCCCTTCCTTGGAGGAAGGGGCAAGGCTGCGCCTCCCCCCTCTCCCTTGCCCCTATATATAGTGGAGGGGAGGGAGGGCAGCCACACCTGAAGCCATGGCGCCTCCCTCCCTCCCGTGACACCTCCTCCTCTCCCAGGTGCTTGGCGAAGCCCTGCAGGATTGCCACGCTCCTCCAACACCACCACGCCGTTGTGCTGCTGCTTGACGGAGTCTTCCTCAACCTCTCCCTCTCTCCTTGCTGGATCAAGGCATGGGAGACGTCACCGGGCTGTACGTGTGTTGAACGCGGAGGTGCCGTCCGTTCGGCACTAGGATCTCCGGTGATTTGAATCACGACAGTACGACTCCTTCAACCCCGTTCTCTTGAACGCTTCCGCTTAGCGATCTACAAGGGTATGTAGATGCACTCTCCTTCCCTCGTTGCTGGTTTCTCCATATATAGATCCTGGTGACACGTGGGAAAATTTTGAATTTCATTACGTTCCCCAACAAGTGGCATCATGAGCTAGGTCTATTGCGTAGATTCTTTGCACGAGTAGAACACAAAGTAGTTGTGGGCGTTGATGTTGTTCAATATGCTTACCGTTACTAGTCCAATCTTGTTTCGACGGTATTGTGGGATGAAGCGGCCGGACCGACCTTACACGTACTCTTACGTGAGATAGGTTCCACCATCGACATGCACTTGTTGCATAAGGTGGCTAGCGGGTGCCAGTCTCTCCCACTTTAGTCGGAACGGATTCGATGAAAAGGATCCTTATGAAGGGTAAATAGCAATTGGCATATCACGTTGTGGTTTTGCGTAGGTAAGAAACGTTCTTGATAGAAACCCATAGCAGCCACGTAAAACATGCAAACAACCATTAGAGGACGTCTAACTTGTTTTTGCAGGGTATGCTATGTGATGTGATATGGCCAAGAAGAATGTGATGAATAATGTGATGTATGAGATTGATCATGTTCTTGTAATAGGAATCACGACTTGCATGTCGATGAGTATGACAACCGGCAGGAGCCATAGGAGTTGTCTTTATTTATTGTATGACCTGCGTGTCATTAAACAACGCCGTGTAATTACTTTACTTTATTGCTAACCGGTAGCCATAGTAGTAGAAGTAATATAGTTGGCGAGATAACTTCATGGAGACACGATGATGGAGATCATGATGATGGAGATCATGGTGTCATGCCGGTGACGATGATGATCATGGAGCCCCGAAGATGAAGATCAAAAGGAGCAAAATGATATTGGCCATATCATGTCACTATTTGATTGCATGTGATGTTTATCATGTTTATGCATCTTGTTTACTTAGAACAACGGTAGTAAATAAGATGATCCCTTACAACAATTTCAAGAAGTGTTCTCCCCTAACTGTGCACCGTTGCTAAAGTTCGTCGCTTCTAAGCACCACGTGATGATCGGGTGTGATGGATTCTTACGTTCACATACAACGGGTGTAAGACAGATTTACACACGACTTAGGGTTAACTTGACGAGCCTAGCATGTACAGACATGGCCTCGGAACACAGAGACCGAAAGGTCGAGCATGAGTCGTATAGTAGATACGATCAACATGAAGATGTTCACCGATGATGACTAGTCCGTCTCACGTGATGATCGGACCACGACCTAGTTGACTCGGATCATGTAATCACTTAGATGACTAGAGGGATGTCTATTCGAGTGGGAGTTCATGAGATGAACTTAATTATCCTGAACATAGTCAAATGATCTTTGCAAATTATGTCGTAAGCTCGCGGTTTAGTTTCATTGTTTAGATATGTTCCTAGAGAAAATATAGTTGAAAGTTGTGATGGCGATTATGCGAGCAGTAGAAAGCTTATGTCCTTAATGCACCGCTCAGTGTGCTGAACCCCAAACATCGTTTGTGGATGTTATGAACATCGGACATACACGTTTTGATAACTACGTGATAGTTCAGTTAAACGGTTTAGAGTTGAGGCACCAAAGACGTTTTTCGAAACGTCGCGGAACATATGAGATGTTTCGAGGGCTGAAATTGGGATTTCAGGCTCGTGCCTGCGTCAAGCGGTATAAGACCTCCGACGATTTTCTTAGCCTACAAACTAAGGGAGAAAAGCTCAATCGTTGAGCTTGTGCTCAGATTGTCTGAGTGCAACAATCACTTGAATCGACTGGGAGTTGATCTTCCAAATGAGATAGTGATGTTTCTCCAAAGTCATTGCCACCAAGCTGCTAGAGCTTCATGATGAACTATAACATATCAAGGATAGAGATGATGATCCTTGAGGTATTCGCGATGTTTGACACCGTGAAAGTAGAAATAAAGAAGGAGCATCAATTGTTGATGGTTGGTGAAACCACTAGTTTCAAGAAGGGCAAGGGCAAGAAGGGATACTTCATGAAACGGCAAATCAGTTGCTGCTCTAGTGAAGAAACCCAAGGTTAAACCCAAACCCGAGACTAAGTGCTTACGTAATAAGGGAATAACCACCTTTGGAGCAGAATTACCCTAGATACTTGGTAGATGAGAAGGCTGGCAAAGTCGATAGAAGTATATTGGATATACATTATGTTAATGTGTACTTTACTAGTACTCCTAGTAGCACCAGGTATTAAGATACCGGTTCAGTTGCTAAGTGTTAGTAACTCGAAATAAAAGAGCTACGGAATACACGGAGACTAGCTAAAGGTGAGCTGACGATATATGTTGGAAGTGTTTCCAAGTTTGATATGGTCAAACATCGCACGCTCCCTCTACCATCAAGATTAGTATTAAACCTGAATAATTGTCATTTGGTGTTTGCGTTGAGCATAGACATGATTGGATTATGTCTATCGCAATACGGTTATTCATTTAAGGAGAATAATGGTTACTCTATTTATTTGAATAATACCTTGATGGTCTTGCATCTAAAGGAATGGTTTATTGAATCTCGATCGTAGTGATACACATTTTCATGCCAAAAGATATAAGATAGTAATGATAGTACCACTTACTTGTGGCCTTTGCCATGTAAGTCATATTGGTATAAACGCATGAAGAAGCTCCATGTTGATGGATCTTTGGACTCACTTGTTTTTGAAAAGTTTGAGACATGCGAACCATGTCTATTGGTGTATACGCATGAAGAAACTCCATACAGATGGATCGTTTGGACTCACTTGATTTTGAATCACTTGAGATATGAAAATCATACCACATGGGCAAGATGACTGAAAAGCCTCGGTTTCAGTGAGATGAAACAAGAAAGCAACTTGTTGGAAGTAATACATTTTGATGTGTGCAGTCCAATGAGTGCTAAGGCACGCAGTGGATATCGTTATGTTCTTACTTCACAGATGATTCAAGTAGATGTTGAGTATGTTTACTTGATGGAACACAAGTCTGAATTATTGAATGGTTCAGGTAATTTCAGAGTGAAGTTTAAGATCTTCGTGACAAGAGGATAGAATGTCTATGATATGATCATAGAGATGAATATCTGAGTTACGAGCTTTGGCACGCAATTAAGACATTGTGGAAATTGTTTCACAATTAATACCGCCTGGAACACCATAGTGTGATGGTGTGCCGGAACATCATAGTTGAACCCTATTGGATATGGTGCGTACCATGATGTCTCTTATCGAATTACCACTATCGTTCATGGGTTAGGCATTAGAGACAACCACATTCACTTTAAAATAGGGCACCACGTAATTCCGTTGAGACGACACCGTTTTGAACTATGGTTTGGAGAAACCTAAGTTGTCGTTTCTTAAAAGTTTGGGGCTGCGACGCTTATGTGAAAAAGTTTCAGGTTGATAAGCTCGAACCCAAAGCAGATAAAATGCATCTTCATAGAACACCCAAAACAGTTGGGTATACCTCCTAATTCAGATCCTAAAGCAATAGGGATTGTTTCTTGAATCGGGTCCTTTCTCGAGAAAAGTTTGTCTCGAAAAGTTGAGTGGGAGGATGGTGGAGACTTGATGAGGTTATTGAACCATCACTTCAACCAGTGTGTATCAGGGCACAGGAAGTTGTTCCTGTGACACCTACACCAATTGAAGTGGAAGCTTATGATAGTGATCATGAAGTTTCAGATCAAGTCACTACCGTACCTCGTAGGGTGACAAGGATACGTACTACTTCAGAGTGGTACAGTAATCCTGTCTTGAAGGTCATGTTGCTAGACAACAATGAACCTACGAGCTATGGAGAAGCGATGGTGGGCCCAAATTCCGACAAATGGTTAGAAGCCATGAAATCCGAGATAGGATCCATGTATCAGAACAAAGCATGGACTTTGGTGGACTTGCCCGATGATCGGCAAGCCATTGAGATAAATGGATCTTTAAGAAGAAGACGGACGTGGATGGTAATGTCACCATCTATGAAGCTCCACTTGTGGCGAAGAATTTTCACAAGTTCAAGGAGTTGACTACGATGAGATTTTCTCATCCGTGGCGATGCTTAAAGTCCGTCGGAATCATGTTAGCATTAGCTGCATTTATGAAATCTGGCAGATGGATGTCAAAACGAGTTTCCTTACCGTGTTTCGTAAGGAAAGGTTGTATGTGATACAATCGAGAAAAGTTTTGTCGATCCTAAGGATGCTAAAAGGTATGCTAGCTCTAGCGATCCTTCCATGGACCGGAGTAAGCATCTCGGAGTTGGAATGTGCACTTTGATAAGATGATCAAAGATTTTAGGTTTATACAAAGTTTATGAGAAACTTGTATTTCCAAAGAAGTGAGTGGGAGCACTATAGAATTTCTGATGAGTATATGTTGTTGACATATTGATGATCAGAAATGATGTAGAATTTTCTGTAAAGCATATAGGGTTATTTGAAAGGTGTTTTTCAAATAGAAAACCTGGATTAAGCTACTTGAACATTGAGCATCAAGATCTATAAGGATAGATCAAAAACGCTTAATGATACTTTCAAATGAGCATATACCTTGACATGATCTTGAAGGTGTTCAAGATGGATCAGTTAAAGAAGGAGTTCTTGCCTGAGATGTAAGGTATGAAGTTAAGACTTAAAGCTCGACCACGGCAGAAAAGAGAGAAAGGACGAAGGTCGTCCCCTATGCTTTAGACATAGGCTCTACAGTATGCTATGCTAAGTACCGCACCTGATGTGTGCCTTGCCACATGTCTGGCAAGAGGGTACAAGGGTGATCAAGGAGTGGATCACCAGATAGCGGTCAAAATTATCCTTAGAGGAATAAGGATATGTTTCTCGATTATGGAGGTGATAAAGAGTTCGGCGTAAAGGGTTACGTCGATGCAAGCTTTAACACCTATCCGAGTGACTCTGAGTAGCAAACCGGATACGTATAGTGGAGCAACCATTTGGAATAACTCCAAGTGGAGTGTGGAAGCAGCATTTACAATATGACATAGAGAATTGCGAAGTACATACGGATCTGAATATTGCAGACCCGTTGACTAAAACCTCTCTCACAAGCAAAACATGATCAAACCCCAGAACTCATTGAGACTTAATCACATGATGATGTGAACTAGTTTAATGACACTAGTAAACTCTTTGGGTGTTGGTCACATGGCGATGTGACCTGTCAATGTTAATCACATGGCGATATGAACTAGATTATTGAGTCTAGTGCAAGTGGGAGACTGTTGGAAATATGCCCTAGAGGCAATAATAAATAAGTTATTATTATATTTCTTTGTTCATGATAATCGTTTATTATCCAGGCTATAATTGTATTGATAGGAAACTCAGATACATGTGTGGATACATAGACAACACCATGTCCCTAGTAAGCCTCTAGTTGACTAGCTCGTTGATCAATAGATGGTTACGGTATCCTGACCATGGACATTGGATGTCATTGATAACGGGATCACATCATTAGGAGAATGATGTGATGGACAAGACCCAATCCTAAGCCTAGCACAGAGATCGTGTAGTTCGTATGCTAAAGTTTTTCTAATGTCAAGTATCATTTCCTTAGACCATGAGATTGTGCAACTCCCGGATGCCGTAGGAATGCTTTGGGTGTACCAAACGTCACAACGTAACTGGGTGGCTATAAAGGTGCACTACAGGTATCTCCGAAAGTGTCTGTTGGGTTGTACGAATCGAGATCGATTTGTCACTCCGTAAACGGAGAGGTATCTCTGGGCCCACTCGGTAGGACATCATCATAATGTGCACAATGTGACCAAGGGGTTGATCACGGATGATGTGTTACGAACGAGTAAAGAGACTTGCCGGTAACGAGATTGAACAAGGTATCGGTATACCGACGATCGAATCTCGGGCAAGTATAATACCGCTAGACAAAGGGAATTGTATACGAGATCGATTGAGTCCTTGACATCGTGGTTCATCCGATGAGATCATCGTGGAACATGTGGGAGCCAACATGGGTATCCAGATCCCGGCTGTTGGTTATTGACCGGAGAACGTCTCGGTCATGTCTACATGTCTCCCGAACCCGTAGGGTCTACACACTTAAGGTTCGATGGCGACGCTAGGGTTATAAAGGAAGTTTGTATGTGGTTACCGAATGTTGTTCGGAGTCCCGGATGAGATCTCGGACGTCACGAGGAGTTCCGGAATGGTCCGGAGGTAAAGATTTATATATGGAAAGTTGTTGTTCGGGTTCCGGGAAAAGTTCGGGTTTTTCGGTATTGTACCGGAAGCTTCGGAAGGTTCCGGAGGATTCCGGAGGGTCCGGAGGTCCGGAAATTGTTCCACCACGTCCAATACAGTAGCATGGTCTGTGAGGGGCGCCCTAGCCATAATGGGCCAAGGGCACCAGCCCCAGTGGCCCATGCGCATGGGAGGGGGAAACCCTAAGGAGGGCCTCCACTTGACTTGGGAGGCACTCCTTCCCCCTTGGCCGCACCCCTTCCTTGGAGGAAGGGGCAAGGCTGCGCCTCCCCCCTCTCCCTTGCCCCTATATATAGTGGAGGGGAGGGAGGGCAGCCACACCTGAAGCCCTAGCGCCTCCCTCCCTCCCGTGACACCTCCTCGTCTCTCGTAGTGCTTGGCGAAGCCCTGCTGGAGTACCACGCTCCTCCACCACCACCACGCCGTTGTGCTGCTGCTGGATGGAGTCTTCCTCAACCTCTCCTCTCTCCTTGCTGGATCAAGGCATGGGAGACGTCACCGGGCTGTCTGCGTGTGTTGAACGCGGAGGTGCCGTCCGTTCGGCACTAGGATCTCCGGTGATTTGGATCATGACGAGCACGACTCCTTCAACCCCGTTCTCTTGAACGCTTCCGCTTAGCGATCTACAAGGGTATGTAGATGCACTCTCCTTCCCTCGTTGCTGGTTTCTCCATAGATAGATCTTGGTGACACGTAGGAAAATTTTGAATTTCTGCTACGTTCCCCAACAGTAACATACCCGCTTGGTATGAGTGGAATTATGTTTCGATACTAAATATCATTGGCAATAAAAATAATAGTATTATCCATGCAGTTGATGGATGAAGTGGCTACATACTCATATGAGTCACTCATTTCGGAAATCTCTATTGAAGTCCCTAAAGGGCTTATACTTCCGAATCCATAAGCAAATCGCAACAAGTTTAGTGTAAAACTTCATAAGTCACTCTATGACAAGAAATAGTCGGATATCATATGGTACTACCGACTAAATGAGTTCCTTCTTCAAAAGGATTACTTGAATAATGATGATTATTTACATGTTTAATTAAGGAATCAATTTCATTTCCTTTCATCACCTCAATGTATATTGATGACCTCATCATCAATGTCTATACAAGACCTAAACATACACAAAATCATCTTAAGACGGAACATTTGGATTCAACCAAATATAGCTTAAGCTTATAACTTGAGCATTCTCTCAAGAATACATATCAGTCTACATATATCCAAAGTATATATGAGAAGTTCAATACGGATATATCATAACAATAAAGGACAGTTATGGTCATACTGCCTTGGTAGGGTAGAAATCCATTCATATCTAGGGGTGATAATGAAGTGATATCAGGACCTAAGGTTCTGCATCTCACTAACACCAACGCACTCATATAATTGCAAACTACGTCAGGCCTGACACTCTATTTGTTATCTTTGTTTAGAGTGCAACCCCCAACAAAGGTATAATATAAGAAATATCAACTTATATCTCAAGCTCACAATAAATCTTGGGAAATTCCATCAGGAAAATCAAGATATGACCATGATATATGAAATGATATTGGCTCTTTATTTGATCCCAACAATGCCACATTAATGACTGAATTCATCAGAATAGTCTTCTCATGGGAGTCATCTAAATAGACTCTAATGACTACTTCCACTTATCATTCTAACATAATTGCTTCATCTAAAACCATCACGAAATATGCACGGCTTAGAGGAATGATAAAACACACTCAAAATCATGTGGTTGAGATTCATCAGAATCACATAACTTGATTTATTAAGATGCTTGCACTTGTGTTACACAATACCTACAGGTTATATGAAGAGAAATGTCATAAAAGCACATTGCTCGAAATTACTCATCCTCACGAATTATAGAAAAGTGAGGAAATAATTTGCAAACAAAATACTATGAAAATCCTATAGATTATTCACAATGTCATGATCATGTCAATGAAATTGGTATGACACATCCTCCAGGTTTGCAAAGTTGAGGGCGAGTAATCTCCCAAACTATAACCTATTAACAATCATCAGATTACATATATTGTATTTTTTTCTCCTTCGTGAGTTTTCCCTCATGGTTTCTCATAAAAGGTTTTTAACGAGACAATATAAATACAAGTGTTCACATATGCCATCTCATTTTCTCCGTATATTTTTCCCACTGGGTTTTGAAGGAGTTTTCAATGGCATGTCAGATTGCACTCTTTTTCCCGTATGAGTTTTCTCTCAAAGTTTCTCATAATGGTTTTTAATGAGGCAATATCTTTTTAAGATCATATGCAATACTTTCAATTTTTTCCCCATTGGGATTTTTAAAGCAAAGTATACAAAGCATATTTATTGTTCTCTAAACTCACAAGCGAGTTTTCTCCTTCTTCAAAGGTTTTTCTCATATGAGTTACCAAGAGGCAATAATCATTATATGTTGCATCATTTTCTCCTTATTTTTCCCCACTGGGTTTAAAGGAGTTTTAGCAACATATCTGCATTATTCTCCTCATATTTTTCCCACAGGGTTTTTGGAGGAGTCTTTCTCAAAATGAAGATGATGAACATTCTCAAGGCAAACACATACTGGGAGGAGTCTTTATCAAGATGATGCGTATTAGACTAGCATAGATTAGGGGGAGTGTTAAGGATTAATTTAATCCTAATAATCAATGCTTAAGTCGGTTGTAATTACCGACATTGTAACTCTAACCGCCTTGTAATCAGGGTATAAATACCCAGTCATCAATCAATGAGAAACACTATTCATTCCAATCGTTTGCTCCTCTCTCTCTTTTCCTCTTCACATAATCATCTTGTTTTTCTCATTGTAATTACAATGAACATTACCTGCACAAGAACACAAAAAAGATTGTGTCAGGGAGATCCGATGTCTCCTATCCTTTTCAATATTCTTGCAGACATGCTGACAATCCTTATTGGGAGAGCCAAGGAGGATGCTCATGTAGGAGGGCTCTTCCTACATCTCGTAGATGGGGGTATCTCCATTCTACTTTATGTTGATGGTACTACAATTTTCATGGCCAAAGCAAGAAATATGAAACCGATTTATGTCTTTTTGAACAAATGTCTAGGCTGAAGATAAATTTCTATAAAAGTGAATTGTTCTGCTTTGAAAAATTACAGACGGTTCTCCGGCTCTGAGATTGGATCACTTCCATTTAGTTATGTTTTGGATGCCAATTCAACACCGTAAGCTCACTAATAAAGAACGGAAATGTATTTAGGATAGCTTTGAAAAGAAGCTGAATTGTTGGAACGGCAAGCTTATATCTTATGGAGGTAGGCTCATTCTTGTTAATTCCGTTCTTATGAGCATGATGATGTTCATGTCATCTTTCTTTGAAATACCCGCTAGGTACCGAAAAGACTAGAATTTATAGATCGCGGTTCTTCTGGCAAAGTGATGCGACTACAACAAAATACAGATTGGCAAAGTTGGACATATTGTGTAGGCCAAAAGACCAAGGGGGTTTGGGATTGAAAATCTGGAGGTGAAGAATAACTACTTACTTAGCAAATGGTTTTATCAGTTATCCTCTGAGGAGGACGGGGTGTAGTTATAGTTATTGCATAATAAATATCTACATTCCAAAATTTAAGCACAAGTAACTGTTGGGGAACGTAGTATTTTAAAAAATTCCCTACGATCACGCAAGATCTATCTAGGAGAATCATAGAAATGAGTGGGGGGAGTGTGTCCACATACCCTCGTAGACCGAAAGCGGACGCGTTTAGTAACGCGGTTGATGTAGTCGAACGTCTTCGCGATCCAACTGATCCAAGTACCGAACGTACGGCACCTCCGTGTTCAGCACACGTTCAGCTCGATGACATCCCTCGATCTCTTGATCCGGTTGAGGAAGAGGGAGAGTTCCGTCAACACTACGCGTGGCGACGATGATGTTACCGGCGCAGGGCTTCGCCTAAGCACTATGACAATATGACTGAGGTGTGTAACTGTGGAGGGGGGCACCGCACACGGCTAAGACAATTGTCTGTTGTCCTTTGGGGTGCCCCCCTGCCCCCGTATATAAAGGAGGGGAGGAGGAGGCCGGCCAACAAGGGGCGCGCCAGGGAGAGGGGAGTCCTACTAGGACTCTGGTCCTAGTAGGATTCGGCCCCAACCATTTTTTCCTTCTACCGCAGGGGGAAAAGGGGAAGGAGAGGGAGTAGGAGAAGGAAAGGGTGGTGGCTCCCCCTTCCCAAGTCCAATTCGGCCTCCTCCCTTGTGGGGGGGGGGGGGGCGCCAGCCCCTTGTGGGCAGGTTAACCACCCTCCTATGGCCCAAAATGCCCATATCTTTACCCGGGGGGTTCCAGTAACCTCCCGGTACTCCGAAAAAATGCCCGAATCACTCGGAACCATTCCGGTGTCCGAATGCAACCTTTCAATATATGAATCTTTACCTCTCAACCATTTCGAGACTCCTCGTCATGTCCGTGATCTCATCCAGGACTCCGAACAAACTTCAGTCATCAAATCACATAACTCATAATACAAATCATCATCGAACGTTAAGCGTGCGGACCCTACGGGTTCGAGAACTATGTAGAAATGACCGAGACACATCTCTGGTCAATAACCAATAGCGTAACCTGGATGCCCATATTGGTTCCTACATATTCTACGAAGATCTTTATCGGTCAAACCACATAACAACATAAGTTGTTCCCTTTGTCATCGGTATGTTACTTGCCCGAGATTCGATCGTCGGTATCATCATACTTAGTTCAATCCCGTTACTAGCAAGTCTGTTTACTCATTCCGTAATGCATCATCCCGTGACTAACTCATTAGTCACATTTCTTGCAAGGCTTATAGTGATGTGCATTACCGAGAGGGCCCAGAGATACCTCTCCGAAACAAGGAGTGACAAATCCTAATGTCGATCTATGCCAACCCAACAAATACCTTCGAGACACCTGTAAAGCATCTTTCTAATCACCCATTTACGTTGTGATGTTTGATAGCACACAAAGTGTTCCTCCGGTATTCCGGAGTTGCATAATCTCATAGTCTGAGGAACATGTATAAGTCATGAAGACAGCAGTAGCAATGAAACTGTAACAATCATAATGCTAAGCTAACGAATGGGTCTTGTCCGTCACATCATTCTCCTAATGATGTGATCCCGTTCATCAAATGGCAACACATGTCTATGGTTAGGAAACATAACCATCTTTGATAAACGAGCTAGTCAAGTAGAGGCATACTAGGGACACTTATGTTTTGTCTATGTATTCACACATGTATTAAGTTTCCGGTTAATACAATTCTAGCATGAATAATAAATATCATGATATAAGGAAATAAATAATAACTTTATTATTGCCTCTAGGGCATATCTCCTTCAGTAGCAGCACAACCGAATGATTGATCCTTTTGGAAGGGTTTGATGAGAACTAATTAAGGTTGCTTTGTTTTAACAAAAGTAAATTTATTATTGGGAGTGGGCACACAACTAGAATCTGATAGGATAGTTGGCTACAATATCCAACGCTTTATAATATTGTACAGTGTAAATACATCTTTGTGAGTAAAATATTATGTTCGGTTCCTCTTCATATACAGTTCCGGTAGGCACTAGTTGGGGAATGGTGGGATAGATGACTGCATTTAGTTCCTAGGTTGATGGTGGTCAACTTGACTAATGAGCTAGATGTTTTCTAATAGAAACATTTGGTTCCAGGCATATTCTAAGTTAAATCTATTTATGTGGACTTGATTAATACTAGACCAATCCCCCGATCTATCCATATATGAAAAACAAAAGTGCCTCTAAAAATTAAGACTTTTATGTTGTTTGTGCATAAGGGAGTGATTCTAACAAAGGATAATGTGGCAAAATATAGGTAGGAGGGGAGTAAACGGTGTTGGTTTTATGACCAGGAGGAAACGATTCAACATCTATTTCTCACGTGCCCACTAGCCAAATTATTGTGGTGAAAAATACATGTGTCCTTTAACGTACCGCAACTGAATAGTATCTCCAATATGTTTGGCAACCGGTTAGGTGGGGTTGAGCCTAATACAGCGACATGAATTCGTGTGGGAGTTTGTGCATTATTTTGAGCTATTTGAAACTGGTAGAGTGATTGTGTGTTTAACTGGACCATCATCATAATCTTTCTTGTAGGTTATCCTTCACGCGTTTGGATGAATCCATATGTGGTCATTACTACATCATCCAGAAGCGAGGGAGTTTATGACCTTTGGGTGCAACGAATGGGAGAAAATAGTACGTGCAACGTACATCCGGCTTGGATGGCAGTAGATAGGTGTTTAGACATCATGTTTTATTTTTGCCAGCTGTGGCTATTTGTTTTTTTCTTGTTTGCATACTTTTTTTGCGGGGGTTGTTTGCATACTTAAGATGGTATATGTACTTTGATACTTTATTATTCTAATAAATGGATGTGATACTTTATTCTTCTAACAAATGGAGGTGAGCATGCTTGATGCAGAGGCCGGCGGTAATTCTCCTTTACGAAAGACCCCGGTCAGACTATATCCATTCATATTACTAAAAGAAGAACATGTAGAAAATGTATGTACAATATTCCATGACATACTAATTCACTGGAATATAAGTGAATGATAGAATTTCCTAGATGACTATACATTTGTCATAGTTGTCTTACAAACAAAATGAAGCCTCTCAATGCTCCTTCTTATGGGAGACGTGTAGGTTGGTCTTTGCTGCTTTCAATTTCCCCTGAACTGGATCTCAAATGCTATGACGCCATCCTTCAGGAAGTGGTGGGAGCATGGATTCGCTGCTTTGGCCTCAACCGTGTAGAAACAGAAATGGTCTGCAACAATCACTTTGGTTTGATGGTTCATCTAGGCAGAGAGTGATGCACGAATCCTCAATGGCATGTCAACCAACGCTACTAAGATAATGCACAAGATCACGGAGGAGCTTTCAGAAAGGAGGAACGCTTGAATCAGGTGTGTGCTATTGTTGTCACCTATTCAAACATGATGAACCCAACATGGTCTAATTGCCTGAGAGCATCTACAGCCAGATACATCAAAGCCGGTCCCTCAAATGTCCACGGGCGCAACCAGACGTGTCCACGAAAAGTGAGCAGGCACACCACAGATTTTCGTTTTCACATCCAGGTACCTCAATTAGCAAATAAAAAATCCATATTACACATGCATGGTAAACTTTCAATACAGCCACACGTCTAGCTACTAAATCAATACATATCATCGGACTGTCAAAATTTGGCATGTTCTGTATACATACTAAGATATGGACAAAGATCATGCACAGCTGCCCTTGGCCTCTATGTCACAGAAGTAGTGCTTGAAAACGCAATATAAATCGAGCTGGATCTTCTCCTAGCCAGACTTGTCCTCCCTGTCATTGCCCTTCTTCTCCTCTTTGGGGGGCTAGCCGGCCATAGCACGGACCGCCCGGGCTTGCTCTCGGGTGAGGGCGCGTGTTCCTCTTCTACCGCTTCTGGAGGATGCGAGCACATTTGTGTTTGTATTCCGCTGCAGCGCATGCCACCGCATCCGCTACCTCTAAATTGGCAGCGAGCCAGACCTCACGTTCCCGCACCCTCTACTTGTTACGGCAGGGAAGACTGCTCTCTGTAACACTCATACACCTACGGACTAGAGATGGGCGGCACACTAACCTCGAGCCTCCAGCCCCAGCGGATCCGGGCACCAGTTGTATCGGTGCAATGAATTCGCGCCAGAAAAAATCTGACGTCGGTCAGGTGCACTCCTCCCGGAAGTGTGGAGGTTCGTGTGGATGACCATAGCCAACTCCGACTCACACGGGATGATGCCCCAGTTTATGGATCAGGAGTTGTCGGAGTCAGTTCCGCTGCCTGCCATGCCGGTGAGTGTTGGAGATCGCTGGAAGGGAGTTTGGGGGCGGAGCGGAGTGGATTGGCTATTGTGGGTTTGAGGAGCGGAATAGGACGAATATATGTGGGGTCGGGGTAGGTTAGTGTGGGTCAGATCCGGCACGGCCTACGCGCCTAGGCCTCCCCATATCCGCCCAGATTTGTAGTGGACATGAGGGGTACCGGTCAGCGCGGACTTTTAGGGCCGGCATGAGGCACCCGTCATCATCGTGTTTATCAGAACGGTGAATGACTGGGCCGTCCACCGGGCTTATAAGGGGTTTGGGGAGCCCAAGTGTAGATGCTCTCAGAAAGGAGCTATGCAGAGTCAAATGGATGCCTCCCTGCGCGTGGAAGGATATAATTGCTACTGATGCTTCTAGGATTAGGCCAAATATTTTTCCCATGTTGTACTTTATCATGTATATCCATAATATATTTCTCTTTTAGTATAATGAAGCCAACACTGCTTCTCTTTGTAAAAAGAAGTCTCTCACTTTGTTAGTTCATTGTTGCTACCTGAAACCCAGACTTTTTCCAAGAACTGTGGTGTTGGTATGACTGTCTTTTATATTTGCATAAAATTATGGTTTAGGGTTTATGATTCGTCAAATATTTCGTGACATTTTTTGCCGAAGTATCACATGAATAGATAGAGCATTGGTATTGTTTCGTGCTATTGGTGAGATATCAAATCCACATTTGGGAACTTTCTAGAAGAGGATGATAAAGATGGTGCGCTTATTTATTCGGGATAAGTATATTTTTCGTCCCTCAATTCTTTTGAAAGTTTAGAAATGGTCCCTCAACTTCAAAACCAGCACAACTTAGTCCCTTAACATGTCAAACTGGATAACGTCAGTCCCTCATATCGCTTTGGGTGGTTTTCGTCCGAGGTGGACATGGTTTTAAGCAAATCTTGACACGTCACCCAGGTTTAACCGGCACAGTCAACGTCCACATCACATAAGTGACCCCAACCCAAGCACTTAGAACCCATACACGTCTCCACTTCAAGTTCACGCGTAGGCTATTGCATGCCAGCTCTGGTGCCGCCCCTGCGTACCCCGTGTCGCCGTCGTGCCGCAGGGAAACTGCCGACATACTACTATTGCTCCTGCCTGTGCTTCTGGAACAGCCGCGCCAGCCCGAATTTCGTGATCAGCTGGTTGAACAGCGTATCCACTATCCAGCCTGATGTTGTTCGGTTTCAAGTTTTAGCTAGTGGATCACCAGCGTCCGGAACAATTGGTGCAGGTACACACTAGCCCCTTGTCGTGCTGGTCACTATCCAGAAACACTGCACCAACGTTGGCACCAGGAACAACGCCGCACCATCGCCGTCCTTGCCATGGAAGCTTCAGGTTCGGGTGTTGCGCCTTGCCGAACACGCCGCGCAGGCAGCGTTGGTGCATCAAGTGGAGCTTGCCATCGCACATGCAACCTAGGTGCATCAAGTGGAGCAGCATTCGCATGACATCGTTCTCGTCGCTGTCACAAAACTGGCCCAGCAAAATATTCCAATCTTTTTTCTCCTCTTTCCCCCTGCGTTGCCCCAACCAAAATTCTCCACACCGCTCATCTTTTGTAAACCAATGAACCATGGTGCAGGAGTAGCTACAAGGACTCGCCATGGCACCTTAGGCTAGACATCCTACGTACTGCTGCAAACAGGTGTCCGGGACACAAAGTCACCTGCAGCTAGGAGCACGGTCGCCGCTCCAGGACACCACCAAGGTAGCAACAACATGGTGGAGCACGTTCTCGATGATTGGCAAGTTTTTGGTGTCACTTATGTGACGTGGACGGTGATGTGGCGGCCAAACCTAGGTGACGTGTCAAGATTTGTTTAAAACCATGTCCACGTTGAAAGAAAACCACCCAAAAGTGGTATGAGGGACTAATGTTATCCGGTTTGACAAGTTAAGTGACTAAGTTTTGCTGGTTTTAAAGTTAAAAGACCATTTCTAAACTTTTGAAAGAATTGAGCGATGAAAAATATACTTTTCCCTTTTTGTTCTGATAAATGGTCAATATGGTATGCTCTGCCCTAGAAAGGTGGTGCGGGACATGGTGCTAGCTGCAGGCCTCCTCGAAAGGGCATTCTTCACCCTTGCCCTCCGACCATGGATGTGGCAAGCCCAACCGGTCAGTCTGCACACGCCGATTAGTGTCAAGGTGCACACCCAAGACACTTGCAAGGTGGGAGCTCACTCCAGTATTCGGTTGCAGGAGTACTACTATAACTTGGGAACTTCCAAACTCAAGATTATCAAAAATAGCATATTTTTATGAAACCACGACATCTTTTGTTGCAAGAATAATCACGTCTGTAACTTCAAAACACTTACCAGCGGAATTTTTATCAGTCATTATTACTCTTCTTAGGAGATTCAGAGTCATTAGTAACCCTGAAATCATGGGCTGATACATTGTTATTTCTTGGGCTAAACATGTCGGGCCAATGGCCAATTGACCAGGAATCCTTTTTCGTGGCTTGTTCATTTTTTTCTTGTTAGAGACCTCAAATTTGGGCTTTGGCTCATCTTACGAATGGCACGGCCATGTGTAGCGCCAGATCATTACGGCTCGTTGAGAAGTGTTTGAATTCGGTAACATCTGTTGGTGTGTCGAATATAGTGTACGAGGTAGGTTACAGTTGAACTTGTAGTTGTATTGTGTTTAGATAGGATATGGAGTCGTGTCCTATTAGGACACTTGTATCCTAGGCCTCTCTTATATAGCGGGGGTAGACACATGATGTAACCTATGCCAACATAATAGCACAGGCTCGCAAGGGGGAGCCGGCGGCTTGTGCCGCGCCCGGGTGGCCGGTGTGCGGTATTGTGACGGTGTCACAGGAAGGAGCGCCCGTAGTCATATGCCCGGGGATGTAGCCATATCGGTGAACCTCGTTAACAAATCTTGGTGTCGTGCCTCGTGTGATTGCTTGGTCATCGGATGATCAACGGTATGCCTCGGATTTATTCTAACAAGTGGTATCATGAGCTAGGTTATTCGGAGGCTGTGGATTGTTGATCAAAAGGAAGGTTTGATGTGTTGATCGGTATCGTCTGCACTGGAAGTCGCCGTAGAGCAACTGGTGTGCGCGGTTGGGACCGATTGGAAAATATGTCAGACGAAGGCAATCTCGACGAGTTGTACAGATCGGATTGTGAGCTGTCAGTGAACGTAGGAGACAACCCTAGACACCGTGCGTCCTGGAGGCGCGCGTGGTGTGGGCTGGCCCAGCGGGGCTAGCTGGTGCGTATGTTGCGCTGAAGGTCGCGCGGAAGGCTGCCTAGGTGCGCTACGCGGCAGGGCTGCGGTGCGAGACAGCGGCCTCTCCTGTGCGACACGGAGGCGGGCAGATCAGATCGGCAAAGGCAAACATCCATCGTTGTGTATCCATCAGGAGCAGATTTGACACAAAGGACAACACTAGCATCGGGAGTTGAGTCAGGAGCAATGACGTGAAGATCAAAAGATATTTGGTTGGAATTACTAGTAGTACACGGATGTGTTGTGTACTTGTGCGTCACAAGGCGATTGCTCATGTATTTTTTACAAGGTCAACCGTACAAAGAACAGAGGCGCCATTGGGTACCTGGTTTGAGGTGGAGAAGTTCAACGGAACTGAAAACCTTGGGTTATGGTAGATATGGGTGAAAGATTGTTGGCACAACAGAGATGCTTGAAGGCGTTGAGGGAAGTCATGTCAGCTGAGATGGAATTATATGATGGATGGAAATTCGCAGAAGACGATTTGGGAGCCTCGAGCGTGTCATGCAGTCGGAGAAGTTCGGCTGGGTCAGACTTGTCAGTCTGATGTATCGACGCAAGTCGGTTGGTACAGAAGACGGTGCGGGATCGGCGGCGGCGACATAGGAGCGTGATACTGATGGTGACCGACTTCTGGGGCGTGAAAACACGTGGCGCAGGCTTGAGGGCTTGTGTGGCTTCGACAAGACTATGGTGTGGGGTTGATTCAAGACGGTGCACATGAGATCTTGGAGTCGACGAGGCGCGGGGTGGCAAGTACAACCACCATGGAGTCATGTTGAAGGTGAAGCTGGATTGAGGGGCTACAATGTTAGGATCCAGGGAATCGAAGCCTATTCAGCAAGGGGAAAAAGCGAGTGACATACAGTTCGGACTGGAGCCCAGTGGTCTGATGGAAGTGTGAAACTCGTCATCGGTCGGTGATGATCGGTGGTACTCTGCAGTGGGGGTTGAGTGGTGTGGTTTTGCGACCCTTGAGACTCGACCGGGACAGCGGAGGCTCGACGCGGTAATAGCGACGAGGCGTGTGGTATGCTCGGGACATGGAGACGGGCCAGGGCTCTGGTGGTCATACATGTGGTGAGACAACTGCGAATTTGACTCGGGATGACTACAAGCAATGGTGAAATTCCTTCAAGTTTCAGACAGGCGGGCGAGAAAGGAGCGGTGATGTTGAGTTCAGGTAACTCTTATGTGTGACACCCAATATGTGAGTTGTTCACTTTCACACAGGTCAGTGATCGGTGTGTGATGGCGTTGACGGAAACTCTGCAAGTTGGGAGCGCAAACTAGAGTAACAAGGAACTTAATTTTGCTCGAGTGTTGACTGTGGTCAAGAAAAGGAGGGACTACAAGTTGCAGGTGGAGTCGCATGGAGTCTTTGGAGTAGCAGCGATACTCAGGGGATAAGCTCAAGTCCAATCTACATGGAAGTTTGACGCATGGACAAATCCAGGGTGGTGGAGTATATTCGCCAAGGTGGAGTTTGTTAGAGTTGTGTCGAATATAGTGTACGAGGTAGGTTACAGTTGAACTTGTAGTTGTATTGTGTTTAGATAGGATATGAAGTCGTGTCCTATTAGGACACTTGTATCCTAGGCCTCTCTTATATAAGCGGGGAGTAGACATGATGTAACCTATGCCAACATAATAGCACAGGCTCATGAGGGGGAGCCGGCGGCTTGTGCCGCGCCCGGGTGACCGGTGTGCGGTATTGTGACGGTGTCACAGGAAGGAGCGCCCGTAGTCATATGCCCGGGGATATAGCCATATCGGTGAACCTCGTTAACAAATCTTGGTGTCGTGCCTCGTGTGATTGCTTGGTCATCGGATGATCAATGATATGCCTCGGATTTATTCTAACAACATCTCGAAGAAATTTCTGCAGTCCAGTGAGCAAAAGCTAAAGCGACGTGCGTGTGGTGCTCCCGGGAAAGCGACATTTGCCTCTGGGTGCAAGCTACAACAACTGAAGAAGTTGTCCGTATGCGCAATGCCCATACACGACCAACAGCTACATGCTCATGCTTCCGTTGGTGCCCACCGATGGAGCATTTGCATGATCCGTATGTGGCTCTCTTAGTATCTGCTCGATGGAGTAGGGACTACGGCATTGCTCAGGAGTTGAAGCCAGCGGATGGAACGGTCCACGACAAGATGGGAGACGGCGTGACCGGCTAAGGAAAGCGAGCTCCCATGGCGGGTACGTGATGGGGCTGAATGGCCGGCCGACCGGCCAAGTGTGTGTGTGATAGAAAAATCTGAGCGCGGACGTACACATACCGGCGGCCACTGGTTTGATCATGTGACTAGCACGGTCATGCAGGCACGCACCTCGTGGTTCAGTCGCCCCCGTGCCATGAGTTGTCGACGTGACGATTATCGATGAGCCAACCTGCAAAGCCACGCCGATCTGCTTAGCTAGCTGGCTGTTCCCTCCGGTGGCTGGGGAAGTCCGACGGCGGCGGCACCCTGCGTGGGGGGCGTGCTGGTCCGCGGCGACACGCGTCCGTCCGGCCACCGCGTATTATTGGATCTGTTAGACTTAGAGATATATTCTTGTAATCTCAACTAACTCTATTTTCTTCTCTCCCGTAGCTTCTCCTATCTCTTCTGTAACTAACCGATTCCCAAGCGATCGGTAATTTCTTGTAAGCCAAGGCAAGAGGCGTTTCCTGCCGAAGATTAATATATACACACGCGGCTCCCTCACGAGGGAGTAGGAACGCTTCCCATCTAACATGGTATACAGAGCCATCCTCTTCCTATCGATCTAGCCAGCTACCTCCTTCCTCGATCACCTTCGCCATCCTTCCTCAATCATCCTCGCCATCGCCATGTCGTCGTCATCCACCGTCTCCCTCAACCTTGGCGCGCTTCCATCAGAGAAGCTCACCAAGACCAACTTCATCCTTTGGAAGGCACAGGTCATGCCGGGCCTGCGAGGAGCGCAGGTCACCAGCCTCCTGGACGGATCAGACGCACCTCCATCAAAGACGGTGCAGCAGCAGCAGACGGACAAAACCGTCACCACCGAACCCAATCCTTTGTATGCTCAGTGGATCTCAAAGGACCAGCAAGTCCTTAGCCACCTCTGAATTCTCTTTCAATGGAGATTCTCGCCCAAGTTGCGAGCAAAGAGACGACCTTCGATCTCTGGACTGCCATCACCACCTTGTTTGCCTCGCAGTCTCAATCACGCATCACCAACCTGAGGATTGCCATCACCAACACAAAAAAGGGCACTATGTCTAGTAGTGCTTTTATCTCTAGGATGAAGAACCTAGGAGATGAGCTTGCAGCGGCAGGGCGCCCCGTCTCGGATCCAGAGATGGTGGATTATGTTCTTGCCGGGCTCGACAGGGACTATGACCCTGTTGTGGCAGCCATTGGCGCAGTCAAAAATCAGATCTCAGTTGATGACTTGTTCGCCCAGATAGCAGCGTTTGATCAGCGCATGGAGATGCTCGGTGACGGTCCAGATGCAGGGTTCAAAACCTCAGCAAACTTAGCCTACAGGGGGCGCGGGCGCGGCTACAGAGGTCGCGGGCGCAGCAACGGCAGAGGGCGCGGCCGAGGCAGGCGCCCCTCCCCAACTCCTCCTGGTGCAAATAGCGGCGTAACGGTGGTCGCGGTCGCCCACAGCAACAGCGTCAGCAGGTTCGAGACTATCCAGAATGTCAAATTTGTTTCAAGCATCATCCAGGAGGTGCTCGCGATTGTTGGCATCGATATGATGATGAAGATGAACATGAGGAGAAGGGGCCAACATGGTCACCAACTCCTATGGTGTCGACACGAACTGGTATGCGGACACGGGCGCCACAAATCACATCACAGGGGAGCTTGACAAGCTGACGATCAGAGACAAGTATCGTGGACACGACCAAGTGCATACTGCTAGCGGTTCTGGTATGAAAATCACTCATGTTGGTAGTTCAATTGTCAAAACCCCCATTAAAAATTTGCATCTAAAAAGAGTCCTATATGTCCCATCAACATCAAAAAATCTTCTTTCAGTTCATAGATTTACTCTTGATAATCGTGTTCTTATTGAATTCTACCCTTATTTCTTTTTGGTAAAGGACTTGGACACGAGGAGAGTGCTTCTTAGGGGCAAGTGTCATCATCATCAAATAAACAAGCTTTTGTTGCTGTCAAGCCTTCTTCAGCAAAGTGGCACAGTAGATTAGGTCATCCTTCATCAGCTATTGTCAAGCTCGTTCTTAGCAAAAATAAACTTCCCTACTGTCATGAGTCTAGTGTTGAGTCTGTTTGTGATCCATGTCAACAAGCTAAAAGTCATCAGTTGCCATATCCTATTTCATCTAGTGTTTCTACCGCACCTCTGCAATTTGTTTTTTTCAGATGTTTGGGGACCAGCTCCCACCTCTGTTGGTAGACACTCGTATTATGTTAGTTTCATCGATGACTATAGCAAATTTACATGGATCTACCTTCTTAAGAAACGATCTGAAGTGTTTCAAGTTTTCAAGAACTTTCAAAACCTCGTTGAGAGAAAACTAAACACTAAGATTATTGCTATGCAAACCGACTGGGGAGGTGAATACAATAAACTCAATACTTTTTTCCAAGAGCTTGGCATATCACATCATGTCATGCCCTCATGCACATCAATGTAACGGCTCTGCCCGAAAGGAAACATCGCCATGTTGTTGAAGTAGGGTTAGCTCTACTTGCAAACGCATCCATGCCACTAAAGTTACGGGATGAGGCATTCTTGACTGCCACATACCTCATTAATTTGCTCCCTAGTAAAGTCATCAAATTTGAGACTCCCATCACACGTCTTTTTGGTACCACTCCTGACTACAAAACACTTCGTGTATTTGGTTGCGCTTGTTGGCCGAACCTTCGTCCGTATAATACACGCAAACTTGCATTCCGTTCCAAAAAGTGTGTGTTTCTTGGGTATAGTCCAATTCACAAGGGAGTCAAATGTCTTGATGTTTCCACTGGCAGAGTTTATATCTCTCGAGATGTTGTGTTTGATGAATCTGTCTATCCTTTTGCATCTCTTCATCCCAATGCCGGAGCACTTCTCAAGAAAGAGCTTCTTCTTCTTCCACCACATCTCCACAATATTGATCATGGGGGCGACAATTGTACTAACCAAACTGATGATCCTACTAGTGGAACCATGTCTTCTTGTATGCAGGATCATGCAGCAGAAATCGGTGCAGAAATCGATGCAGAAAATGATCAAAATTTTGAAGCAAATGATCCTATATTTCATGTGCCAGAAGAAGACGAAGCAGGTGCGGAACACGAAGCAGATCCGCCGTCACCTGGAACTCCTGTGCGTCAGGTTGCCTCGGATCAGGTGCGCAGATTCGCACCGGATCGCGCGCCAGGCAGAAGTCTGCAGCACCAGTTGGAGGGCGACGCGTCATCACATCACGACGAGACACCGCGTCCGCATCAAGGCCCCACGCTGGCCCAACGCGTCGGCAGCCGAGCAGATCTGGATCAGCGCCGAGATCCCTGACCCACGCACGTGTGCAGACCAGCAGCGCGAGATCTTCTGCGGCTGCTGCTTCTGGTGGGTCGGCCACATCACAGGCCACACGGCTCGGCTCGGGATTTGCTGCGGAAAGCGGATCTGAGGCGTATCCAGGATCCTCTGCTGCTAATTCTGATGCGTCGTCTCTTGCACCACCTCCAACCACCGTCTCACGTGTTATGACTCGGCTTCAGAAAGGTATCTGAAACCCAAAAGTTAGAACTGACGGTACTATTACATATGGTATGCTATGTATCACAGGAGAACCAGCAAGGTTAGAAGATGCCTTAGGGGATCCAAGATGGAAAGTTGCAATGGATGAGGAGTACTCAGCTCTCATGAGGAACAAGACATGGCATCTTGTACCTGAAAAACGAGGTAAAAATATTATTGACTGTAAGTGGGTTTACAGAATCAAGAAAAAGGCAGATGGCACTATTGATAGGTATAAAGCACGCTTAGTTGCAAAAGGTTTTAAACAACGTTATGGTTTGGACTATGAAGATACATTTAGTCCTGTTGTTAAAGCTGCAACCATTAGGCTTGTGCTAGCAATTGCTGTGTCCAGGGGATGGATCCTGAGACAGCTAGACGTTTAGAACGCGTTTTTGCATGGTGTTCTGGAAGAGGAGGTTTACATGAGACAACCACCTGGGTATGAAAGTAAGAAAACACCTCATTATGTGTGTAAGCTTGATAAGGCACTTTATGGTTTGAAACAGGCACCAAGGGCATGGTATTCAAGGTTGAGCTCTCAATTGAAGTATCTTGGTTTTGTTGCATCCAAGGCTGATACATCTTTGTTCATTTATAACAAAGCAAGTACAACTATATTTGTGTTAATATATGTTGATGATATCATAGTTGCAAGCTCCTCTCAAAGTGCTACTAATACTCTTTTGAGTGATCTGAATTCACAGTTTGCCTTGAAGGACCTTGGTGATCTACACTTCTTTCTAGGTATTGAAGTCAAGAAGATTCAAGATGGTATAGTACTGATTCAGGAAAAATATGCCACTGAACTTCTAGTTCGTATGGGAATGAAGGATTGTAAGCCTTCACCCACACCACTGTCTCCTTCAGAAAAACTTTCAGCCTTTGAAGGAGAGCCACTTCAGGAAAAAGAGAGTACAAGATACAGGAGTGCAGTAGGAGCTTTACAGTATCTGACACTGACGAGACCAGATATATCCTTTGCTGCTAACAAGGTTTGTCAGTATCTTCATGCACCTATTACTGTACACTGGACAGCTGTTAAGAGAATTGTACGCTATATAAAGCATACTGTGAGTTTGGGTCTTCAGTTCAAGCACTCTAACTCATCTCTTGTGAGTGCCTTCTCTGATGCTGACTGGACAGGATGCAGTGATGACAGAAAGTCAACTGGAGGCTTTGCAGTTTTCTTTGGCTCAAATCTCATTTCTTGGAGTGCTAGAAAACAAGCTACAGTGTCTAGGTCAAATCTTTGAAGCTGAATACAAGTCATTAGCAAATGCTACTGCTGAAATTATTTGGGTTGAATCATTGCTCAATGAGTTGGGAGTTAAGCAGCGTCGTGTGTCATGTTTGTGGTGTGACAACTTAGGAGCCACGTATCTTTCTGCAAATCCGGTGTTTCATGGCAGAACGAAGCATATAGAAATTGACTTTCACTTTGTAAGAGAAAGGGTTGCGAGAAAAGAAGTTAGACATACGATTCATTCCTTCCGGAGATCAAGTTGCGGATGGATTCACTAAAGCTTTACCAGTCAAGCCCTTCGAGGAGTTCAAGAAGAATCTTAATGTAGGATAGTTGAGATTAAGGGAGGTGTTAGACTTAGAGATATATTCTTGTAATCTCAACTAACTCTATTTTCTTCCTCTCCCGTAGCTTCTCCTATCTCTTCTGTAACTAACCGATTCCCAAGCGATCGGTAATTCCTTGTAAGCCACGGCAAGGCGCGTTTCCTGCCGAAGATCAATATGTACACACGCGGCTCCTTCACGAGGGAGTAGGAACACTTCCCATCTAACAGGATCCACCAAATACCGGAGTCAAGCTCGAACGGAGGCCCCTGTTAGCATTCAGTCGTGTCATAGATAGTTTAAGTGCATGTTTGTTTGTTTTTTCCTTGTACGTGTGCATGCCGTGGGCATGTTGCATAGTTGCGTGTGTGTAGCCCGGGTCGTGCGCTAGGCAGCCGGGGCACCGCCACTACCAGTTCAACGTGGGATGGCACGTTGTGTGTCTTTGGGAGTGCGGAAGTATAGGATCAGCTGTTAGCTTAGTTTGCATGTAGCTCAAGTTATAAGGAATAAGGAGAAAACAGAAAAGTCGCAGGAAGTGTGCGCGGCACAAAATCTCTTGTCATCTTTGTTTCAGTTCTGAGAGGCGTGAGAGTCCATTTTCGATTGAGAGAGATCGCAGCGACGACAAGTGGTATCGAGCCCGTTGACATCCTGCGGACATGGCGGCGGTAAGGCGGCCGGCAGCAAGCGCCCGGCTGATGCGACCAAAGGCGGGCGGCTCGGTCGAAGACGCCGCCACGGTCGCGGTCCCCATCACGGTCGCCCCCGAGGCGCGGCCGGAGCCGCACGGTGCGCAGACGCGAGCTCGCGGCGCCTGTGGTGCAGAGGGTGATCCGGGAGTCCGGATCGACAAGTTGGCCGATGCTCACGAAGACGAACTACAACGACTGGTCTCTGCTCATGAAAGTGAAGCTGGAGGCGTGGCTCTTGGAACGCCGTCGAGCACGACGACGTCGACTTCCACGAGGACCGCATGGCGCTGGAGGCCATCCTTGGAGCAGTGCCGCCGGAGATGGTGGGGACACTGGCCGTCAAGCCGACGGCGAAGGCGGCGTGGGACGCGATCGCCACCATGCGCATCGGCGGTGACCGGGTGCGCGCAGCCAAGGCGCAGTCTCTAGCGCGGGAGTTCGAGACCATCGAATTCTGCGATGGCGAGTCTGTGGACGATTTCGCGATGCGGCTCGGGTCCATGATCACGAACCTGAACGTCCTCGGCGACAAGGTCACCGAGGAGAAGGCGGTGCGCAAGTTCCTTCGTGTGGTGCCGCAGCGCTATGCACAAATTGCTATGTCCATTGAGACGCTTGTTGATCTCTCTACTCTGAGTATAGAGGATTTGACAGGGCGCCTCAAAGCCGTCGAGGAGCGCCTCGACCACGGGAGCGCCGGCCGCGCCGGCGGGCAGCTGATGCTAACCCACGAGGAGTGGTTGGCACGCACCAAGCAGCAGGCCCCTGGAGAGGGGTCATCCCGCGGCAAGCCGTCAGGGAGAGGCGGCCGCGGCGGAGGCCGTGGGAACGGCCAGCGCGGCGGCAAGAGCAAGGATGGTGGCGCGTCCAGCGGCGGCGGGCAGGGCTCGTCGGGTGGCGGCCATCGCTTCAAGGGGACTTGCCACAACTGTGGGATCCAGGGGCACATGGCCCGGGATTGCTACAGGCCCAAGCGCGAGCGCAAGGAGGAGGCAAACCTCACGCAGGCTGCCGAGGAGCAGCCGGCTCTGCTCATGGCGGTCCACGCTGGGCTGGTGCAGATCACCGACGAGCCAGCACACGAGCAAGTCAACCTGAACGAGGAGAAGGTGATCCCTAAGGCGAGCCCGGCTGATGTGTGGTACCTCGATACGGGGGCCAGTAATCACATGACCGGAGACCGCAACATGTTCTCATCCATTGACGAGACCGTCACTGGAACCGTCAAGTTTGGTGACGGGTCGGTCGTCGACATCCGCGGTAGAGGCTCCGTCATGTTCATGTGCAAGAACCAAGCACACCGCGTCCTCACGGAGGTATACTTGATTCCTAGATTGCAAAGTAATATCATAAGCCTAGGACAACTTGATGAGGTGGGATGCAAGACTGTGGTTGAGGCCGGCGAGATGTGCATCTTCGACGCCGAGCGCATGTTGCTGGCGAGGGTGAGGCGATCACCCAATCGCCTGTACAAGTTGCAGCCTCTGAATCACCTCTCTCCGTCTGCCTCCTTGGGAAGGGGGACGACGCCTTGCCGTGGCGCTGGCATGCGCGCTTACGGGCACCTGCACTTCCGTGCCTCGCGACCTCGCCAGCTGGGACATGGTCACAGGCATGCCCGTGCTTGATCGGGAGCAGCAGCTGTGTGACGGGTGCGCCATCACCAAGATGCACAGGGTTCCGTTCCCACGCGCATCCTCATATCGCGCGGAGCAGGGGCTAGAGCTCGTCCACGGACACTTGTGTGGCCCCATCTCGCCGGCGACACCGAGCGGGAATTGGTTCTTCTTGCTGATCATCGACGACTACAGCCGTTTTATGTGGGTCGAGATGCTGCGCACCAAGGACGAGGCCTTTCGCTTCTTTCGCAAGATCAAGGTGCTCGCCGAGACGGAGCACCAAGTGAAGCTGAGGGCGTTCCGGAGTGATCGCGGCGGCGAGTTCAACTCGCTGGATTTCAAAAGCTACTGCGATGAGAACGGCATCAAGCGGTACACGACGGCTCCCTACTCTCCGCAGCAAAACAGAGTGGTAGAGCGCCGCAACCAGACTGTGGTGGAGATGGCGAGAAGCCTACTCAAGTCTATGCAGGTTCCGGCGCGTTTCTGGGGCGAGGCGGTGAAGACTGCCGTACACCTTCTGAACCGGGCGCCAACGCGTGCGCTCTGCGGTGTCACGCCGTACGAGGCATGGCATGGACGGAAGCCGGACGTCTCCTACCTACGCACATTTGGCTGCACCGCATTCGTGAAGAAGGTCGGGCCGGGCGTCACAAAGCTCTCGGACAGAGCGGCGCCAATGGTGTTCGTGGGGTACGAGGATGGTAGCAAGGCATACCGGGTCTATGATCCGGCAACGCACAAGCTGCACGTCACCCGCGACGTTGTCTTCGACGAGGGCAGGCCATGGAGCTGGGAGAAGGTGCCTACTGATGCTGTTGCAGCCACAACACATGCTGCACCGAGCACTTTCACCGTGGAGTACACCGTCACCGCGCCCTCCGACGACGACCCCGCAGGCGAGGTGGGGAGCGGCAGCGTCACACCGGCAACACCAGGAGCGCCGTGTATGCCATCCCCTGGTACACCGGCTGCACCAAACGAGCCGGCGTTCGTCACGCCGCCCACCGGCGAGTCTTTCGACTCCGAGGGGTTGCCGCTCCGCTACCGCGCGTATGAGGAGCTGATCGACAACACCGACCCATACGAGCTGGAGTACAGCGGGCTGTGTCTCGTGGCAGCCGAGGAGCCGGCCAGTGTCGATCTGGCATTGAAAGAGGCGTGCTGGAAGCGCGCCATGGACGAGGAGATGAACTGCATAGAGGGCAACCAGACTTGGGAGCTCACCAATCTTCCTCAAGGGCAGCATGCGATCGGGCTAAAGTGGGTATTTAAGGTGAAAAAAGACCCACAAGGTAACGTGATTAAGCACAAAGCTCGTTTAGTTGCCAAAGGCTATTCGCAGAAACCAGGAGTCGACTTCGACGAGGTGTTTGCACCCGTGGCGCGCATGGAGTCTGTGCGGGTGCTCATCGCGCTCGCAGCTCGGGGCGGCTGGGAAGTTCATCACATGGACGTCAAGTCCGCGTTTTTGAACGGAGACCTTGCCGAGGAAGTGTATGTCCGGCAGCCGCCGGGCTACATCGACGACAAGAACAAGCAGATGGTGCTCAAGCTGCGCAAGGCGCTGTATGGGCTTCATCAAGCTCCCCGCGCATGGAACGCGAAGTTGGACAGCTCTCTGGTGGAGCTCGGCTTGCCGGAGTCCCTTGGAGCATGCGGTCTACAGGAGGGTGAAGGAGAATGGATTCCTGATCGTGGGGGTGTACGTTGATGACTTGATCATCACCGGCTCCCGCACATCCGACATCGTCGAGTTCAAGGAGCAGATGAAGGCGATGTACATCATGAGCGATCTGGGCCTCCTCTCATATTACCTCGGCATCGAGGTGAATCAGACGGAGGAGGCGATCACTTTGTGCCAGAGCAGCTACGCGCGGAAGATCGTCAAGTACGCAGGCCTAGAGGGCTGCAACCCTTGCCACACACCCATGGAGAACAGGCTGAAGCTGATGAAGAATGACGGCAGCGACGCCGTCGATCCCACCGAGTACCGGAGCATCGTTGGGAGCTTGCGGTACTTGGTGAACACGCGGCCGGACATCTGCTACGCTGTTGGCCTCGTCAGCCGCTACATGGAAGCTCCAACAGCTCTGCACATGGCGGCCGTGAGGCACATACTGAGGTACGTCAGCGGCACGGCGACGTACGGCTGTCGCTATGAGCGGCATGGTTCGTCGCGTCCACGGGTGGTGGGCTACAACGACAGTGACTTTGCTGGTGATCCGGATGACCGCAAGAGCACCACCGGCACAGTTTTCTTCTTCGGCTCCAGCTGCGTGCTTTGGGCATCACAGAAGCAGAAGACGGTGGCTCTCTCGTCGTGCGAAGCAGAGTATATTGCTGCAGCCACGGCCGCCTGGCACGGTGTGTGGCTCGGCCGGCTGGCTGGAGAACTCCAAGGCGAAGCACCCATGGAGGCCAAGCTCCTCGTCGACAACAAGTCCACGATCGCGTTGTGCAAGAATCCGGTTCACCATGACCGGAGCAAGCATATCGACACTCGCTATCATTTCATACGCGAGTGCGTCGAGGAGAAGAGGATCGATGTTCAGCACGTGAGGACTGAGGAACAGGTTGCTGATCTTCTGACCAAGTCGCTCGGGCGTGCAAAGTTCATTGAGTTCAGAGAGAAGCTCGGCGTCGTCGATGTGAAAGGAGCAGGCCACGACTGAGGGGGTGATTTGTTAGCATTCAGTCGTGTCATAGATAGTTTAAGTGCATGTTTGTTTGTTTTTTCCTTGTACGTGTGCATGCCGTGGGCATGTTGCATAGCTGCGTGTGTGTAGCCCGGGTCGTGCGCTAGGCAGCCCGGGGCACTGGCCACTACCAGTTCAACGTGGGATGGCACGTTGTGTGTGCTGGGAGTGCCGGAAGTATAGGATCAGCTGTTAGCTTAGTTTGCATGTAGCTCAAGTTATAAGGAATAAGGAGAAAACAGAAAAGTCGCAGGAAGTGTGCGCGGCACAAAAATCTCTTGTCATCTTTGTTTCAGTTACAGAGAGCGTGAGAGTCCATTTTCAGTGAGAGAGATCGCAGGCGACGACAGCCCCTGCTCTGGGTGCACTAGCTAGCAGCTCGCTGTCCGCCTGAACAGCGAGACACGTATTGCCGGCTGACGCCACCGACTGTCGGCGGCTCATGGCGCGCCGCGTACGTGCGATTTTATCGCCGGGTAATGGCGCCGTCCGCCGTGACCGCGTTCATGGTGCCCGCCTGCCGGTGTTTCTTGCTGCTAGGTGCTAGCTGCAACCCATGATATGTGTAGCTTAGGTAGAGTCGTACAGACCAGAGGACGCAGGAGGCGACGGCCAGGTGTACTGTTACTAGCTCCGTGCTCCGGCGGGGCGGTTGGTCAGTGGTGACGAGTTCCATCGATACGATTGATCGCACTAGCCCGGAGGAATGTAATCAGTGCAATATAATCAAAATCGTACGTGTGTAGTACTAGTACGTACGACGTCGCATGCAATGTGATGGCGATCACTCGGAGGGATGGCGGGCCGGCGTACGTGTCAGGACTCGGGGCGAAGACGTACGTGTATGTGCACACATCACCGATGCATGCATGTTTCCCGCGCTGGCAGCCACCTACTCCGGAGCACCGGACATGCTTTTCTGAGGCCGTTTGTACGTGTGCTCGATCGGGGGTATCGGGGGGTGATGCATGCATGCTTTTTTTTAGAATATAAATTTCCTTTTTTTCGCTGGTAAAATAGTTTTATTCCACATGATTAGGGTTACGATCGAGAGGCAACAAATCCTCAATACATGATGGTCCTCTACCAAGCAATACAACAGTTGTGCTATCTGTATGACTGACTATACAATGCCAACCGATGTGCTACGTACCCTATTTTGCACACATTTAATTTTCAAAGGAATAAACGCTCGTTCTACCATATGATGTCGAATCTCCACGACCAGATGTCCATATGCCGATCTGGTAAGACTTTCCCCTGTCATAGCCGATAGTGCCACCGAAGAGTCAGACTGAATGATGATGGGCAGAGTGCATGCTGAACTGTTGTGCTAGTGCCATACCTTGCATTATCACATGTAACTCCCCCTCCAACGCATCATTTAAAGGAAATATGCCCTAGATGCAATAATAAAGTTGTTACTTATATTTCCTTATATCATGATAAATGTTTGTTATTCATGCTAGAATTGTATTAACTGAAAACTTAGTACATGTGTGAATGCATAGACAAACAAAGTATCCCTAGTATGCCTCTACTTGGCTAGCTCGTTAATTAAAAACGGTTAAGTTTCCTAACCATAGACATGTGCTGTCATTTGATGAACGGGATCACATCATTAGAGAATGATGTGATGGACAAGACCAATCCGTTAGCTTAGCATTATGATCGTTTAGTTTTATCGCTATTGCTTTCTTCATGACTTATACATGTTCCTCTGACTATGAGATTATGCAACTCCCGAATACCGGAGGAACACCTTGTGTGCTATCAAACATCACAACGTAACTGGGTGATTATAAAGATGCTCTACAGGTGTCTCCAAGGGTGTTAGTTGAGTTGGTATAGATCCAGATTAGGATTTGTCACTCCGTGTATCGGAGAGGTATCTCTGGGCCCTCTTGGTAATGCACATCACTATAAGCTTTGCAAGCAATGTGACTAATGAGTTAGTTACGGAATGATGCATTACGGAACGAGTAAAGAGACTTGCCGGTAACGAGAGTGAACTAGGTATGATGATACGTTGATCGAATCTCGGGCAAGTAACATACCGATGACAAAGGGAATAACGTATGTTGTTATGTGGTTTGACCTATAAAGATCTTCGTAGAATATGTAGGAGCCAATATGAGCATACGGGTTCCGCTATTGGTTATTGACCGGAGATGTGTCCCAGTCATGTCTACATAGTTCTCGAACCCGTAGGGTCCGCACGCTTAACGTTCAATGACTATTTGTATTATGAGTTTTGTGTTTTGATGACCGAAGTTTGTTCGGAGTCCCGGATGAGATCACGGACATGACAAGGAGTCTCGAAATGGTCGAGAGGTAAAGATTCATATATTGGAAGGTTGTATTCGGACATCGGAATGGTTCTGAGTGATTTGGGTATTTTACCGGAGTACCGAGGGCTTACCGGAACCCCCCGAGGAAGTAATTGGGCCTTATTGGGCCATAAGGGAGAAGAGGAGGCAGGCCAAGGGAGGAGGCGCCCCCCACCCCCATGGAGTCCGAATTGGACTAGGGGAGGGGGCTGAAGGAAATATGCCCTAGAGGCAATAATAAAGTTATTATTTATTTCCTTATATCAGTATAAATGTTTATTATTCATGCTAGAATTGTTTTAACCGGAAACATAATACTTGTGTGAATACATAGACAAACAGAGTGTCACTAGTATGCCTCTAATTGACTAGCTCGTTGATCAAAGATGGTTATGTTTCCTAGCCATTGACATGAGTTGTCATTTGATCAACGGGATCACATCATTAGAAGAATGATGTGATTGACTTGACCCATTCCGTTAGCTTAGCACACGATCGTTTAGTATTCTGCTATTGCTTTCTTCATGACTTATACATGTTCCTATGACTATGAGATTATGCAACTCCCATTTACCGGAGGAACACTTTGTGTGCTACCAAACGTCACAACGTAACTGGATGATTATAAAGGTGCTCTACAGGTGTCTCCAAAGGTACTTGTTGGGTTGGCGTATTTTGATATTAGGATTTGTCACTCTGATTGTTGGAGAGGTATCTCTGGGCCCACTCAGTAATGCACATCACTTAAGCCTTGCAAGCATTGCAACTAATGAGTTAGTTGCGGGATGATGTATTACGGAACGAGTAAAGAGACTTGCCAAGAATTAGATTGAACTAGGTATTGAGATACCGACGATCGAATCTCGGGCAAGTAACATACCGATGACAAAGGGAACAACGATGTTGTTTTGCGGTTTGACCGATATAGATCTTCGTAGAATATGTGGGAGCCAATATGAGCATCCAGGTTCCGCTATTGGTTATTGGCCGGAGACGTGTCTCGGTCATGTCTACATAGTTCTCGAACCCGTAGGGTCCGCATGCTTAAAGTTTCGATGACAGTTATATTATGAGTTTATATGTTTTGATGTACCGAAGGTAGTTCGAGGTCCCGGATGTGATCAGGGACATGACGAGGAGTCTCGAAATGGTCGAGACATGAAGATTGATATATTGGACGACTATATTCCGACACCGGAATGGTTCCGGGGGTTATCGGATATATACCGGAGTACCGGGGGTTACCGGAACCCCCCAGGGGTTTAATGGGCCTACATGGGCCTTAGTGGAGAAGAGGAGGGGCGGCCAGGGCACGCCGCGTGCCCCCTCCCCCTCTAGTCTTAATTGGACAAGGAGGGGGAGGCGGCGCCCCCCTTTCCTTCCTCTCTCCATCCTCCTTCCCCCTTCTCCTAATCCAACAAGGAAGGGAGGGAGTCCTACTCCCGGTGGGAGTAGGACTCCTCCTGGTGCACCTCCTCCTGGCCGGCCGCCTCTCTCCCCTTGCTCCTTTATATACGGGGGAAGGGGGGCACCCCATAGAGACAACAATTGATCATTGATCTTTTATCCGTGTGCGGTGCCCCCCTCCACCATAGTCCACCTCGATAATACTGTAGCGGTGCTTAGGCGAAGCCCTGCGTCGGTAGAACATCATCATCGTCACCACGCCGTCGTGCTGACGAAACTCTCCCTCAACACTCGGCTGGATCGGAGTTCGAGGGACGTCATCAAGCTGAACGTGTGCTGAACTCGGACGCGCCGTGCGTTCGGTACTTGATTGGTCGGATCATGAAGACGTACGACTACATCAACCGTGTTGTGCTAACGCTTCCGCTTTCGGTCTACGAGGGTACGTGGACACACTCTCCCCTCTCGTTGCTATGCATCACCATAATCTTGCGTGTGCGTAGGAATTTTTTTAAAATTACTACGTTCCCCAACAGTGGCATCTGAGCCTGGTCTTATGCATAGATGTCATATGCACGAGTAGAACACAAGTGAGTTGTGGACGATATAAGTCATACTGCTTACCATCATGTCATACTTTGGTTCGGCGGTATTGTTGGATGAAGCGGCCCGAACCGACATTACGCGTATGCTTACGCGAGACTGGTTTTACCTCTGTGCTATGTGTCGTGGTTCTGAGTCTGACAGTAGAATAGGGGGTAGGAATGTAGAGACAAGATCTTAGCTATGGAGGAGTTGTACACGCTGGTTTACGAGTTCAAGCCCTTCTCGGAGGAAGTAACAGCCCTACGTCTCGGAGCCCGGAGGCGGTCGACTGGATTATACGCGTGTGAGTTACGAAGTGCGAACCCTTGTCCTGCAGAGGAGGGGTGGCTTATATAGAGTGCGCCAGACCCCAGCTCTCCTCCGTTACGTAGGATTCAATGTACATAAAGAGGTGGCGTTACAGGTAACGCCTGTATTGAAGTGCTACAAATGATCATTAAATATCTGAGTAAATGCCCGACCGTTGCTGCGCGGAGCGGCTTTAGGTCTTCTTGTTGTCGAGTGGTTTGATGGTCGAGTGACCTGGATAAAGTGGGATCTACGAGTGGATGGTAGGCCGAGTGGACTTCACTCGACGTCTTTGCTGGACCCCTTCTTCTGATTCTTGAACTTCTTTGTTCTTAGGACAAGGACCTTAGGCAGGATGTATAGGTCAGGCCTATTAACCTACCCTAGGTTTGTGTCCACATCATTAGCCCCCGAATGGATCGAGGTTTGAGTGAAAAAGAAGGATGGAGTTGACCTTGCTTTTACTCTTGATTTTCTTGTCTTTATCTCCAAGTGGAGGCCAGTTGTTAGAACTTCGGCTTTGTTTCAGTCGCCTTGATCGATTCAGAAATTGCCGACTGGTTTATATCACTACATCCGTCGAATGATATCTCTGATATGAAATATTTGGCGTGATCGGTTGTGAAGGATCCCGGATTTCCTAGGGTTCGATATTTTGATGGAAGCACCCCAGGCGGAGCGCTCTGCGGTAAGTGGAGGAGATAAATAGGACTTTTCGATTTCCGCGCCACCTTTTTCACCACGTATCCCGTGCGCAACTGTTGGGGGAATTTGACGGGATCGCTCGGGCCCACGCGTCAGTCACTCGGAAGGAGGCCTTTAAAAGCGGTGAGGCCGAGGTGTTTGCACTCTGCATGCCCATTGCCCCTTCTTCTTCCTCTCGCAACCCTGCTTTGGCCAGACCAACCACTCTCGACGCCATCGCTCCGCTGCCATGGGGAAGGACAAAAAGGCAGCGCTAGAGCATGCGAAGAAGGCGAAGGGGGCGGCGAAGAGTAATAAGATGAATCGGGGGTCTTCGTCGCGCTCGGGGTTGCCGTCGGGTTGGATCCAGGGGGACTGGATCCGATCTTCGTTTCGGCAAGAGGACTTGGGCGATATGGCTGAGCTGGGGCTGATCGTTCATACGTCGGCGCGCCTGCCGGGGGGAGAGACGGAGCCACAGCCGCGGTCGGGTGAGTGTGTCCTGCTTGCCACCCACGTCGACCTGGCTTTTCGCTTCCCCCGCATCCTTTCTTTCACGGTTTCCTGAATTTCTTTGGTGCCCAACTCTACCATTTCACTCCCAACACTATCACATATCTTGCTGCGTTCGTCTCCATGTGTGAGAATTTCTTGGGGTGCCGACTGCACTGGGGTCTTTTCAAGCACATCTTTGCCATCCGATCTCAAACTGTGAAAAAGCGAACTCGAAAGATAAGAAAACCCATGCCATTCTGATGTGTGGGGTTCTGGGCATTCAGAAGAGGAAGAGGAGCTCTTTTCCTCCGATGACCCTTCCTGAGTCGGTCAGGGGCTGGCAGTCGACCTGGTTCTACTGCCAGGACCTCGCGACCCTGTGTCGATCGATCGGGCTTCCTCCTTTCTCTTTCGACCGTGTTCAAACTCCATCTTCCTTGAAAGTGACTGCCGCGGAGAAAGCAGAGACATGCATGCGAGTTGAGAGAGTAGTTCAGCTGATCAACCAAGGTGTCACTGGTATGGACCTGCTTGAGGAGGTGTTCCTCAGTCGGCGGATTCAACCTCTCCAAGCTCGTGACCGTTCCATGTGGATGTACTCCGGGGCTGGTGACACTGTTCGGGTTCATCCGGAGGAGGTGGAGGCCAAAACCATAACCGAGTGGTTGATGGGTATCACTGGGAACAAGGACAACCCCAGGGGCGCTAGGAGAGTCGACCCTTTCAGCGACAGCAACCCGCCAGAGAAGGTCTGGTCTTCATGACTGAATTTCTGAACGTATTTTCCGACTGAATGTTGTTTCGACTGACTTAGGATCGGTCTCTTGCTTTGCAGATCTACACAGAGATGTATTCGATGCTCAATGGTGAACAAGCTCTGGAGCAAGACCAAGAGGGCGAGGACAGTGCTGAGGAGAGCGGCGAGTGGGAGTCCCCAGCTGATGATGATGAAGATGAGAGCGACGAGTCGGAAGACGAGGAGGTAGCCGACTCGCCGCCTCGCTCCGAACGTCGATCCAAGCAGAAGCACGACCCCGCGAACAGGCGCGGCAAGGCCGTGGCGTCAAGTGTTCCATCTCACAAGCGCGCTCGGTCCCCGACTCCGGATCTGACTGAGAAGGTCACCAAGCAGCCCAAAGCTAACCCTTCGAAGGCTCGGAAGACCTTGCCTAAGATTAAGATGGATGTCCCTGTTGCTTCTGGGTAAACGCTCTTCCCATATGTTTTTGTTCCGATCAATTTTTCTGTTCCGACCGGTTTTCTTATTCTGACCGAGTGGACGATGAATATGTGTAGCCCGACCTCAGCTGCGACTGACATGGATATCGACAAGACTCCAGCTGACGAGGAAGCTGACGACACTGTCACCTCCAAATCCAGTAAGTCTGGTCGATTCGAATTCGTCTGGTCGACTGAATGATTTGTCAGTTATCCTTATGGCTTTCTCTGTTCCTTGCAGATCCACGAGATGTTGTTGTGCTTCCGGACGATGACGAAGAGGTGCCGCTGAGAGGGAGAAGGAAGAAGGACAAGGAACTGGGAAGGAAGGCGCCTGAAGTCCAAGTTCCTCGGTCGACTGTGACGCCTGGGACGGTGGTCGAGCGCTCGACAGATCCAGCTCGAACCAACGTCACCTTCGCTGTTCCGCTGTCGACTAATTGCCCCTCAGGATCAGTTGCTCAGACTTCTGCTGCGCCGATACAACTCTCTGCTTCAGATCCGGCGGTTGCTTCGATTGCTCTGCCCCCATCACTTTTCACTGCATATCAAACTCCGGACGATCCGCCAGCTGCTGCCAAGGAGGCTCTTCTTCAGTTGAACCTTGTGATGGGACAGATGAAAATGCTGCATGAGGCTAGTCAGGTAGCCTTCAACGCCGGAGCTGCTCTGCAAGCCAATGTCCAGGTTAGTGACTTTCCGATCGACCGTATTTCTTGTCTGATCACCCACTGGGGTGTGGCTGTTTTGATGTTGTATGTCTCTTTGTGTCGATTCGAACTGAATCTCACGCCGAGTGGAATCGAAACCAGTGGGGGCACGCTGAGTGCACCCACTGGGTGTAGTCCCCGAGACCATAGGTGACTGCGGGCAGTTGACTGTGGTCTGAAAATGGGAACCTCTCTCTCTTTTTTTTCTTTTTTTTGCCACTCGAGCTGGGCAGATCATGCCGAGTGGAATCAAAACCAGTGGGGGCACGCTGAGTGCACCCCACTGGGTGTAGTCCCCGAGACCATAGGTGACTGCGGGCAGTTGACTGTGGTCTGAGAACCTTCTTATTCTTTTTTTTGCAGAATCAGTGGGGGCACGCTAAGTGCTCCCACTGGGTGTAGTCCCCGAGAATGCCATTGAATGTTTGATTCGGTGGTAGTCTTAGAGTAGCTAGCATTGTGATGTCTTTTAATATCTATCGACTGATATGGCTTGTGACTGTAGAAATCTTGTGATCTTGGGGCTCAGCTCTCTGCAATGATCAAGCTGCAAATCAGCCTCAACCTTGATCTGGAAGTGGCCAAGAAGAATCTCCAGAGTGCTCATGATGAAGTAGCTGCCATGGGAGGTAATCAATTGCCGACTGTTTATCCCACTGCTGGCACTTTTCCTTTCCATTTTTTGAACCGAGTGACTCCACTCGAGCAGATGTATGTAGTGAAAACCGCCAACTCCAAGCCCATCTAAAGAATGTTATTTCTCTAGAGAAAATGAAGCAGGCTTTGGAGCAGAAGGATCTGGATCTGGCTGCAGCTCAGAAGGAGGCGCGCGAGAAGACATCGCTTGCTGACAAGAAGCTTGCTTCAGTCGGCAAGTTAGAAGAGGAAAACTCCAAACCAAGACCGCTGTTTCGACGCCAATCAAGAGGTCGAGCGATCAAGAAGGACAAGGAAAAACTGACCGATTTAACTTCAAGTCTCAAGGCCAAGAATGGAGAGCTAGAGTCTTATCTAAGCCAACTTGTCAGAAGCTGGTTTTGAAACTTGAAGGTACCGATTAATCTGTCTTATTTCTGTCGACTGACAATTCTAATTGCGTCGTCGACTCATCATTCACTCGACTGTGCAGAATTTTGCCAAGACTTGGAAGCAGAAACTGGGCGGGTCGAGACGGGTCTTGATCCCATCAACTGTCCAGTCAAGGATGATGTTGCGATGAACGTGATGCGGTTGGAGTCTCGTATGGACAGCGTGATTGCTTATCCGCCCGGCCCGAAAGCTGCAATGACCCGGGTTGATGCAGAACTTTGGCCTCAGGCGGAACTGTCTCAAGATCTCGAGTCCCTGATGGCTCGACTGAATCAAATCCCTGAGCGTGTGCAAGAATGGAAGAAGTCCTCTGCTCGCTGTGGTGCCGACGTCGCTCTGTCTCTGGTCCGAGTGCACTGCAAGGATGCCAAGGAAGACAAGCTGGCTGAGCTCAAGGTTGCTAACACGAAGACGCATACTTTCCAGTCTTTCATGGGCACCTTCCTTGCCGCCGCCACTCGCATTGTAGACAGCATTGACCTCGACAGTTTCTGCGACCCAGCCAGTCCTTCTCCTGATGCGTGATCGAAGAAACATTAAACTTCACCTTTATTTGCCTCGGGATGCCGAGTGATTGTGTAACCGTTTAACTTCTTCGGGCTTGATGCTCGAACACTTTTGATCCGTCGTCCGCAACCTTAGGATTTATCCGAACTTGGTTTATTTCCGAATATGCTTGCGTTTGCCTTCGAGTGGAATTTGTTCTTCACTCGGGATAATTTTTGTGTTTGAGATGCAGCTCTGAGGTAGTGATTTCAATCGACCTGCGCTTCATCGTCCTTGCGGGTAGGGATGGAGCAAACGTTGTACTTGTGGCATAGCTCTGAAGGAGAAGGTTGCAGTCGACCTCCACCTCGTCGTCCTTGTACATAGGGATGGAGCGGATGTTGTACTTGTGGCGTAGCTCCGAAGGAGAAGGTTGCAGTCGACCTGCACCTCGTCGTCCTGGCAGATAGGGACGGCTTACATACTTATGCGAGTTCTGGACTGCGACTAAGCCTCCGAGTGGGAGGGTTGCTCTCCACTCGGTAGGATTTTTCATACTTAGGAGAGTACTTGACTGCAGCTAAGCCTCCGAACGAGAGGGTTGCTCTCCACTCGGTAGGATTTTCATACTTAGGCGAGTACTTGACTGCAGCTAAGCCCCCGAGTGGGAGGGTTGCTCACCACTCGGTAGGATTTTTCAGACTTGGGCAAAACGGATTCGTAGCGAAGTCACCCACTGGGGGATTTCAAACGGAAACAAAAGCAACAACAATCATTTTGATAAATAAACTACAAATGTATTTCTTATTACATCTCATCTGAGTGAGTACTTAAGTATAAAAGGGGCGGAGCAGATCCACATTCCAAGCTCGTGGCTCGTCTTTCTGATGCTCGACATTGTAAAGACGGTATGCTCCATTGTGGAGAACTCTGGTGAAGACGAAGGGGCCTTCCCAAGCGGGGGCAAGCTTGTGTGGCTTCTGTTGATCCACTCAAAGAACCAAGTCTCCCTCTTGAAAGGCTCGCCCCTTCACGTTTCTGGCGTGGAATCGACGCAAATCTTGCTGATAGATGGTCGATCGGATCAACGCCATCTCCCTTTCCTCTTCTAAGAGATCGACTAAATCTTGCCGGGCCTGTTCCGCTTCCTCTTCAGAGAAGAGCTCGACTCGGGGTACGTTGTGGAGCAGGTCACTTGGCAGAACAGCTTCGGCTCCATAGACCAAAAAGAAAGGAGTTTGTCCAGTCGACCGATTGGGAGTTGTCCTCAAACCCCAAAGAACTGATGGAAGCTCATCGACCCAGGCGCCTGCTGCGTGTTTGAGATCACGTATCAGTCGGAGTTTCAGTCCTTTGAAGATTAGACCATTTGCCCTTTCTGCTTGTCCATTCGACTGCGGGTGAGCGACTGAAGCATAGTCGACTCGTGTGCCTTGAGAAGCGCAGAAAGCTCTAAACTCATCAGAATCAAAGTTCGACCCATTGTCAGTGATGATGCTGTGTGGAACTCCATATCTGAATGTGAATTCTATGATGAAGCTGACAGCGGTGCTGGCTCCAAGATTCTTGATATGTTTAGCTTCGATCCATTTGGTAAACTTGTCGACTGCTACAAGCACATGAGTAAATCCACTCCTACCAGTTCTCAGTGGCCCAACCATATCCAATCCCCAAACAGCAAAGGGCCAGACGAGGGGAATGGTCTTCAGGGCTGATGCAGGCTTGTGAGACATATCAGAGTAAAACTGGCAACCTTCACATCTGTCGACTATATCTTTCGCCATTTCATTTGCTCGGGGCCAATAAAATCCGGCTCGGTATGCTTTAGCCACAATGGCCCGAGAGGACACATGGTGACCACAGGTCCCCGAGTGGATGTCGTTGAGGATCATTCGACCTTCTTCCGTGTTATGCATTTCGACCCCAAATACACTTTCTCTGAACAACTGTCCCTTTATCACCGTAAAGGCCTTGGATCGACGGACGATCTGTCGAGCCTCTTCTTCATCCTCTGGGAGTTCCTTCCTAAGGATGTACATGATGCAAGGTACTGTCCAGTCGGGAGTGATGACCAAAACTTCCATGATTAGGTCGACCACGGCTGGAACCTCGACTTCAGTCGGATATATGGCGCTCTTAGGTTGCGGGGATTCTTCTATAAAAGGATCTTCTTGAACAGTTGGTGTGTCAATGTGTTCCAAAAACACATTGCTGGGAATGGCTTCTCTCTTGGAACCTATCTTCGCCAAATCATCGGCTGCTTGATTTTTTAGTCGGGGTATATGATGGAGCTCTAACCCCTCAAACTTCTTTTCCCACTTTCTCACCGCATTGCAGTAGCCAGTCATGGCTGGGCTTCTGACATCCCACTCTTTCATCACTTGATTGACCACCAAATCTGAGTCGCCATATACCATGAGGCGACGGACGCCGAGTGAAATGGCCATGCGCAACCCATATAAGAGTGCTTCATATTCTGCTTCGTTATTGGAGGAATCAAAGTGAATCTGGAGTACATATCTGAGCTTGTCTCCTCGGGGGGATACTAATAACACCCCGGCACCCGAACCATTCAGCATCTTGGAACCGTCAAAGAACATGGTCCAGTGCTCCGAGTGAACTTGAGTCGGCAGTTGCTGTTCGATCCACTCGGCGAGGAAATCAGCTATTCACTACTAGGGAAAACCTTATACACAGAACTTTAGCAGTAGGAGGGTCAAAAAAGCACGCTTGTGCTAATTAGCAGTAGCGCACCTGTGCAAACCGCGCTGCAGATAAAGTTCTAGCAGTAGCGCGTCTTGCTCTAAACACGTTACTACTGAAATTCCCACGGCTTAGCCGATAGGCTACACATAGTAGTAGTGACCTATAACAAACCGCGCTACCGCTACTTTCTTTGTAGCAGCGTGTTTTAATCTAAACTCGCTACTGCTAATGGATATAAAATTAAATGGAAAGCAAATATAAAGGTAATTGAAAATGAAAGAAATAGAATAAGGTGAAAGGAAAAAAAATGTGAAGAAAACTAAATGAAAAAGGGGAAAAAAGAGAAAGGAGTAGAAGTAGTGTGTATCCCAGAACGCGTTGTAGCTAACGTAGCAGTAGCGCGCTCCGTGGAACGCGCATCGCTATCGACTTAACCATGGGGTTCGTCCTTCCCCATGGCCACTTCCCCAAATCCAACTCTCCACTCTCGCCGTCATTGCGTCGGGTCACCGCCTCCTCCAGACACCCTCTCGCCGCCCGACCCCAGATTCAACGCCGCCCCGCCCGACCTCACGCCGCCCGGACGCCGCCCCGACCCGGCCTCGACGCCGCCATCCGCCCAAGGCTCGAGCCCGACCCTGACCTCGACGCCACTGCCCCTCCCTCGTCGCAGGCACCCGAGGTGAGCACGCCTGCTCCTCTCTCTCCCCTACCTCTTCCTAGGGTTTCTTTATATTTTAGTTGCATCAAATTAGTTAGGGTTCATGTAAGAGTGGAAACAAATCGGATGCGTATGCGGATCAAATGAGTTAGGGTTCATGTAAGGGTGGAAACGAATCAAATTTCGAAGATGAATCATAAAACGAGTAAAATTTGACCACTTATTTCACTTTATAGTTTGATAATTGGAATATCCGCTACCACTTTCCACCCCTATAGGTTCATCGAATTAGATAGTAATTAGGGCAGTAGTTCCTAGGTACTAATTAGTTAGTAAGAACTAGGTACTAATTAGGTACTAGAATATTTTTATTTATAGTAAGTTTATTTTTAGTAAGAACTAGTTGAATTAATAGAACTAGTTAGTAAGAACTTATTGCTATTTTTTAGTTAAAGCAATTTTTCCCGCATCTACGTGGACGATGCCTATCCCACATCCGCTGCCGAAGTCGGGCGGAGGATCGACACACCTGCTTGACCAGATGGGCCATGTCCGGGACTGGGCTCCGCCGGGGTGGTACTGGGAGACGCTACCTACCGGGGGGCGCAGGTTGGTGAGGAGCCAGCCTGTCGTTGACCCGAACCTTCTTTGGTGGCGGTCGCGTGGGCCAATAACGGTCCAGAGGCTCGAGGACTCCGCGGAGGTGGTGCGTCACCGTGTCAGTGAGGAGGACGCTACTTGTTTGCGTTGGAGCACAGGTTCTCCAATACCTAGCAGGTTCTCCAGGGATCTCACTGGAGCTATGATCCCATGATGGTTCCTTCTCTGTGAGTGTCCACCGCCCGCGCCGATACCCGTCGTGTGCTAGGGTTTTAGTTGTATTAGTGATGTTATATGTATGACACTATTCGTGATGTATTAGTGATAATATTCGAGGATGTACGGACGCATGAGATGATTTACTTTTGCTTATTGAATGCATGCTAATTTGAGTCCTATAAGATATTTTGAAATGTATATCTTGTGTTGCTCAATATCTAAGTGGCCGGTCATGTTTGCAGGTTACAACTCCGAGTGGCCTATGTTTTGCCGGAGTGTTGATTCATTTCCGTTCCGGCAAATTTCAGGCGCTCGATATGTCCTATTTTAGCAAAGGTCATTCCGGATTTTTTCCGTGAATTTTGGCATGACTTGTGCCGGAATATGTAGGAAATATCGAGTGCCCCGGATTTGTGTGTTGAGTATCCTGGTAGTTGTCTTCGATCGATTTTCAATTAATGTTTTAACTATGAACATAGGAAATGTCTGACGACGAAAAGGATTTCGGTATTTGCAAATACTGCAAAGACGAGCGCGGCCTGTGCGACGGAATCTTCCTAGATGATGATAGGCGCTCCAACATCAGGCTGGACGAGAACTTCGAAGTGGATACAGTAAGTCACGACGACAAGCCTTTTTTCGTAATTAAGCATGACATCTGCTTCATTTGCTTGAACTTATTTTTTTTACTATTCTACTAGCGTATCCCCTGCCATGCAAGAGTTTTTGTATTGGATAAGATAGGTTTCAGTCATACTACGGAGGTAAAGAAAGTTTACTTGAAGACCGCGCATGGTTATATTTTCCACGCAAAATTATACAATTCAGACGACTACACCTATTTTGGATGCAAAACATGGCGAGCACTATGCAAGACTTATGCATTTGAGCCTGATATGGTTATCACCTTTGATATTCGTCCAGAAGATGATATTGAAGGTAATACCGACATCTAGGTCGATGTGCAGACGCCTCCAGTTATACCATTATGTCAGTTTCTCAACCATATTTATGTCTTTGATATTGTTTATTCAAAAATAGTTGACAACTAATTTGTATTGTCAACTTATTTCGGTGCAAGCAAACATGTCCAGTGCTTGGTAGACAGGACCTACTACTGTCCCAGGGCTGAACTAAACTGCGAGGAGCTAAGTCATTATGTTTCATGGCTTGAGGATCTTGATACTGTCAAGACAAATTTTCTTCCTGGATTTAGAAATGTTAGTACTGAAAACGAGCGACCAATAGTGTTCGTAATAAACTATGGTCACATCTATTTAGGAAGGATGGTAAGATTTTTACTATTTGTCCTCGATTGCATCTTTTTCCATACATTATTTTTTAAGCTAAACTTCATTGCTAAGTATGTTACCATACGATGTTCTTCAACAGGGACTCCCGATGAATGTTGTGCCTTATGGTATCGAGACTAAAGGTACCATGAGTATTATTAGCTTATGGCCAAGATATCCTACAGATTACTTTAGTGCATTCAAGATTAGCGATGGATGCTTAATAGTGCAAGACTGGACCAAATATGTGATGGGGGAGCGCAGAGAAGTACTAGGGGCCAGCAAACAGAGGTGCTACCCACGATTAGGAGACAGGTTCATCTGCATGCTCCAACTTGATCAAGGAGGAGAGCTACACATGTTTTATGTTATTTTACCTAAGAGAGAGCAGCAGGAGTGATTAGCTAGCTACAAATGAGTTTGAGGATGATGATGTGCTACACTATTAATATGATGATAAAATAGCTAGTGTTGGTGGTAATGACTATGATGATTATTATTAGCTAGTGTTAGTGGTGATTAAATAAATACTGTTGGTGGTAATGACCATGATGATGCTTAAATATCTTGTCTTTGGCGGATTAGATTCAAGTGGAGGCAACATGTGGTGCACATCGAAAGTACTACTAGTCCAAACTAGATCAAGTTTGGATTAGTAGTATACTTTTGACATGCACCACATATAGCCTCCACTTGAACCTAATCGACCTTCATTTGACACACTGTTATGGACATAATGATGTAAACCTCATAAACTGGTATTGTACCAATATTTGTACGATGGCGCATAAATACACTAAAAATGAAAAAATAAAAAAAGAATACTAGTAGCGATGGAGAGAAAACACGCTGCCAGTAGTTACATTAGCAGATGGCGTGGGGAGTGAACAAACGCTGCAGCTATTCTTCCTAGCGATGGCGGCGTGCGAACGCAGCGTTCGCTAAGCAATAGTCAGAAGCGCCTTATTAGTAGCACGCCTACCCGCGCTACTAGTGAGCACAAAACCAGCGCTACTGCTAGGGTTTTCCTTTGTAGTGATTGCTTGGGACTTGATAGCTTTCTTTGCCTCAAACTAAATATCTAAGGGAAGGATTTCAATCGCCCATTTTGCCACTCGACCAGTTGCATCTCTGTTGTGCAGAATCTCTGATAATGGAGCGTCACGATTTAATCGTAACAGAGTGGTCAGAGAAATAGTGTGCAACCTTCTTCGTGGTCATATAAATCCCATAAACAAGCTTCTGATAATGCGGATATCTCTATTTCGACGGAGTCAGAACTTCAGAAACATAATAAACCGGGCGCTGAACTTTATAGGCTTTTCCCTCTTCTTCTCGCTCGACCATAAGTATTGTACTGACGACTTGTCCAGTGGCTGCTATGTAAAGCAATAAAGGCTCTTTGCTGATTGGGGCAGCAAGCACTGGCTGGGTGGAAAGCAGGGCTTTTAGCTCTGCAAACGCTGCATCAGCTTTGGGAGTCCACTCGAACTTATCTGACTTCTTCATCAGTCGGTAGAGAGGTAGCGCCTTCTCACCGAGTCTGGAAATGAATCGACTTAGGGCGGCCAAACAACCAGTAAGCTTCTGGACATCATGCACACGCACTGGGCGTTTCATTCGGAGTATGGCACCAACTTTCTCGGGGTTAGCATCGATCCCTCGTTCGGAAACGAGAAAACCGAGTAACTTTCCTCCTGGAACTCCGAACGTGCACTTTGATGGATTAAGCTTGATATCGTACCTTCTGAGGTTGGCAAAGGTTTCAGCAAAAGGTCGGGCCAAGAGGGTCGGAACCTTTGCCTGACTTGACCACAATGTCATCCATGTACGCTTCCGCATTCCGACTGATTTGAGTGAGTAAACACTTCTGAATCATCCGGATGAATGTGGCTCCAGCGTTCTTCAGACCGAATTGCATAGTGACATAACAGAAGCTCCCGAATGGGGTGATGAAAGCTGTTTTAATTTCATCGGGTCCAAACAGACGGATCTGATGATACCCAGAATAGGCGTCTAGAAATGACAAACGCTCACATCCCGCAGTCGAATCGACTATCTGATCGATGCGAGGGAGAGGAAAGTGATCCTTTGGGCAGGCCCGATTGATATGCTTGAAGTCGATGCACATGCGAAGTGAATTGTCCTTCTTCGGGACCATGACAACGATAGCTAACCACTCGGAGTGGTAAATCTCTCGAATAAACTCAGCTGCAAGGAGCCGAGCCACTTCTTCGCTGATTGCTTTTCTCTTCTGTACGGTGGACCGTCGAAGATGTTCCTTGACCAGTTTTATCTTTGGGTCGACTCGCAAACGATGCTCAGCCAGTTCCCTGGGGACACCCGGCATGTCAGAAGGTTTCCATGCAAAGATGTCCCAGTTCTCACGGAGGAACTGGATGAGCGATTCTTCCTATTTGGAGTCGAGAGTTGTTGAAATGTGGGTCGGAGCAGCGTTGGGATCAGTCGGGTGGATATGAACCGGTTTCGTTTCACAGGACGACTAAAATGCTGAATCCATTGCAGGCTTCTTAGCTCGCAGCAAATCACTCGGATCTGCATTTTTCTGATACTCCTGCAATTCCACTACTGCCATCTGCGCATCAGCGATCTTTGAGCCCTTCTGGAAGCACTCTTCTGCCTTCTTTCGATTGCCAGTGATAGTGATCACTCCCTTGGGACCAGGCATTTTCAATTTGAGGTACACACAGCATGGCCGAGCCATAAAACGCGCATAAGACGGCCTGCCCAGAATGGCGTGATAAGCACTCTGGAAATCCACCACTTCAAATGTCAACTTTTCTTTGCGGTAATTCTTGTAATCACCGAAAACCACGTCAAGAGCAATCTGGCCAAGTGATTCAGCCTTCTTGCCTAGAATGACTCATGGAAACTCATACTGCTTTCACTGAGTCTGGACATCGGAATGCCCATCCCTTTCAATGTTTCTGCATACAGAATGTTCAAAGCCATCGCCACCATCCATCAGAACTTTAGTCAGTCGAGTGCCTTCGACAACTGGATCGACCACCAAAGCTTGCCTCCCAGGAGTGGCTATGTGTGTCGGGTGATCAGACTGGTCGAATGTGATGGCAGTCTGAGACCATTTCAAATAACTTGGTGTCGCCGGAGCGGCCATATTCACTTCTCTGTTGATCACTTTCAGTCGACTCTTACTCCAACATCAGCAAAAATTATCAGAGTGGAATTGACGTGAGGGTCACCATCATCACTCTCTCCCTTGTCCTCAACCTTGTCTGACTCTTTTTCCTTGTCTTTGGGCTGTTTATCTCGAAACTGCTGGATCAGGAGCCGACACTGCCGAGTGGTATGCTTCGGGTAAATGATTTTACCCTCTTCATCTTTCTTTGTGTGGATGTGGCATGTCAAATCTAGCACATCATTTCCATCTTGATCTTTTATCTTCTTAGGGTTCCATGGCTCCTTGGGCTTCCCTTTGGGTTTTCCTTGAGTCACGACCAAGGTTTCCCCAGGAGTAGCCGGCTCGGCTTTGCGCTTCTGCTTCCGAGTGGAGTTTCCTCCTCCGGTTTCATGGGCGACTGATTTGTGCTTGCCACTCCGGAGCCGATCCTTCTCTTCACCATTAGCATACTTGGTGGCAATCTCCATCATTCGACTCAAAGACATGTCTCCGGTCCGACCGAACTTCAAGTTCAACTCTCGATATTTGACGCCTTCCTTGAAGGCACAAACTGCTTGGTGATCAGACACGTTCTCCACTGTGTGATGCAGTGTGATCCATCTCTGGATATAATCCCTCAAAGTTTCATTTGTCTTCTGCACACAGGATTGCAGCTCTGTCAACCCTGCTGGTCGTTTGCATGTCCCTTCAAACGTTCTGACAAACACTCGGGCAAGATCTTCCCAAGTGTAAATGTTGCTGGGTGCTAACTGATTCAGCCACGCTCTGGCCGAACCCTCCAACATCAGAGGCAGGTGTTTCATAGCCACTTCATCATTACCGCCGCCAATCTGAACAGCCACTCGGTAGTCCTCAAGCCAAGTATCAGGCTTGGACTCACCAGTGAACTTACTGACTCCAGTCGCCAACCTGAAGTTGGGAGGAATCACCGCGGCCCTGATGGCTCTGCTGAAGCACTCTGGTCCTGAGACGCGCACTCTACTGCTGGTGGGTACATCTCTATCATGACCTTCTCGGTGAGCTCTGTTCCTGTCGACCAAACACTGAACGAGAATAGATCTCACATCAAAGCTTGGCTCCCTGGGGTCGACTAGAATCCTTCGCCCAGCGCTGTGAGGGCGCCTGTCATCCTGCTGTCGAGGCACGTATGATCCACTCCTTGGGGGAGGTGTGGGCACTCGACGATGATCATGACGATCGAGTTGGTGATCATACTGCTCATAGTTTCTGTACTGATCACGTCGGTCACCATGTCCCTCACGCCTCAGGGGCGATCTTGGGCTGTGAGCCGACTGGACTGTATCTGCAACAACGGACCTGCTATGGATCCTATTCGTGACTGCGACACAGCCGTATTCTGCTCTCCTGCTGCCCGGAGTAAAGCTCTGATCTGGATTAAACCTCTGCCAGCTTCTGACTGGGAGGGCTAAATTGACTCTGCTATTCGGGCTGCAGCTGTAAGATTTTGGATCGGAGTTCGACATACCTGAGTCGGAGGTGGAAAAAGCTGGTGTCGACTGGATTATTGAACCCTTTGCCACGCATGCTCGTCCAGTACTCGCTGGAGATTTTCTAGTCGAATGCGCTCAGCCAGATTGGCCAGGCGCGCGTCCTCCAATGCCCGGGCCTCAGGGGTTTCTCCAATGATAGGAGTGTGAAGAGCATCCATGTTCCAGCGACGAAGTTCTTCCCTCTGCTCCGAAGAGAAGGGCTTGGGTTGATACTCCTCATGGACATGCGACGGATCGCCTCTGCCGTCACCACCGTCGGCGCGAGGGAAGCCGGGAGGACTGCAAGGTCCATCGACCATCAGGACCTCTGCCGCTGGATCACTGCCGTCACACTCGGATGCGGTCTCTGCGGAGCCAGTCGAACAGGCCGTAGAGAGATTCGTCGGGCTCGATCGCCGCGACTTGGGGGGTGGCCGTTTGGCGAGCCACTGCGTACCTCACCCATCACTGAAGCCTTGATCGACCGGAGCGCTTGCGCCGGCGGGCGATGGGGCGGGAGGACGCCACAGGTGCCGACCGATACTGGGTCGACGGCTGCCGCAGGAGGACGCCACGGACGCACGCGCGAAAGTGCGTTGCCCCGCGGACGGGGAGTGCATCAACATCGAGTGGAGCCTCCTGAAGCCAAGCGGAGTCGTCGGCGACGAACATGAGCGCGCCGAGACGGATCTCGCGGCCCTCAGCCAAACCTCCGCCTGAAACCATGATGAAGGGGGTCGGAGAGATTGCAACTTCTCCAACAAATCGCTAAGACATCTGCCCCACGGTGGGCGCCAACTGTCGTGGCTCTGAGTCTGACAGTAGAATATGGGGGGTAGGAATGTAGAGGCAAGATCTTAGCTATGGAGTAATTCAGGCCCTTCTAGGAGGAAGTAACAACCCTACATCTCGGAGCCCGGAGGCGGTCGACTGGATTATACACGTGTGAGTTACAGGGGGTGCGAACCCTTGTCCCAGAGGAAGGGGGTGGCTTATATAGAGTGCGCCAGGACACCAACTCTCCTCCGTTACGTAGGATTCAATGTACATACAGAGGTGGCGTTACAGGTAATGCCTGTATTGAAGTGCTACAAATGATCATTAAATATCAGAGTCAATGCTCGACCGTTGCTGTGCGGAGCGAGTTTAGGTCTTCTTGTTGTCGAGTGGTTTGATGGTCGAGTGACCTGGATAAAGTGGGATCTCCGAGTGGATGGTAGGTCGAGTGGACTTCACTCGACGTCTTTGCTGGACCCCTTCTTCTGATTCTTGAACTTCTTTGTTCTTAGGACAAGGACATTAGGCAGGATGTATAGGTCAGGCCTATTACCCTACCCTAGGTTTGTGTCCACATCACTATGCACACAGCTGACTAGCGGGTGTCAGTTTCTCCAACTTTAGTTGAACCGAGTGTGGCTACGCCCGGTCCTTGCGAAGGTTAAAACAGCACCAACTTGACAAACTATCGTTGTGGTTTTGATGCGTAGGTAAGGATGGTTCTTGCTTAGTGAGGGAGTCCTAGATTAGGGGGTGTCCGGATAGCCGGACTATGACCTTTGGCCGGACTCCTGGACTATGAAGATACAAGATTGAAGACTTCGTCCCGTGTCCGGATGGGACTTTCCTTGGCGTGGAAGGCAAGCTTGGCGATACGGATATCTAGATCTCCTACCATTGTAACCGACTCCGTGTAACCCTAACCCTCTTCGGTGCCTATATAAACCGGAGGGTTTTAGTCCGTAGGACGAACAACAATCATACCATAGGCTAGCTTCTAGGGTTTAGCCTCTCCGATCTCGTGGTAGATCTACTCTTGTACTACCCATATCATCAATATTAATCAAGCAGGAGTAGGGTTTTACCTCCATCGAGAGGGCCCGAACCTGGGTAAAAACATCGTTTCCCTTGTCTCCTGTTACCATCCGCCTAGACGCACAGTTTGGGACCCCCTACCCGAGATCCGCCGGTTTTGACACCGACATTGGTGCTTTCATTGAGAGTTCCTCTGTGTCGTCGCCGTCAGGAAGGATGCCTCATCCCGTCTTTAAAGATGGCGCTGTTGCTAAAGAAGCTTTGGCTGTCGGCCAAACTCTCCGGCTAGGCGGTTTTCTTATGACCGCCTGTTCGGCCGCACCGCCGACGATGACTTCTCGAGTCATCGAAAGCAATCTTCACGTTAACTCGGAGCTCGCCGAGCAGTTAGATCTGATGGAGCTCCCTTCCTTAAACGAGCTCTTCGATCGCATTGCCGCCCTGGGAGTCGCTACAGACTATGATCAGATTGGTCCTAAACCCGATCTGAGAGAGATTAACTCTCCCTAGGTTACCCACCACGTTGCTGTGGTAGAGGAACAATACGGCAACCCTTGTTCTATCTTAAGGACTAGCTACGTCCGGATTCCCGATCCCTCCATGCCGGATTCCCGCGGAGGAGAGGACGCCACTCAAGCCCTGAACCTAAAGTCAGGCAGCTGGCTAGATTTATTGGACAACATCCAAGAATCCAAGCTTCCAAGTTCGGAAGCTCCTTGGCCCTTAAGTCTCAGATTGGGCGCGGTTCCGGATTTAATTCCACCCGCCCACCCAAACATAAGCGACCTATCTCAAATTCGCAAGAGCCCGCAAACAAAGACACCATTACTGGGCCAGATTCCTCCTGGTTATGGACAGGATAAAGGACTGCCGTGAGGAGGACACAATCTCATTCTTCTGCAATAATTGCACGGACAACGGGATCCTCAACGCTAGAAGTCGTCGTGACATTACACGCTTTGCCGACTTGGCGTCCATAGTACGAAAGTACTGTGCGATGGAAAGCTCCTGGAAAACCGAAGCAAGATTTTGGCACAATCCGGCCTTGAATACAACCCCAGTCCAAAATAAAAGGGTGCATCATCGCCAGGCACCTGGGTTAAATACCAAAAAAGCAAAAACCCTCTATAGGACATGGAACCGTACTGGAGGGATAGGTCAATGGACCCTGCAAAATTCATAGTACAGCGGGCGCCACTCCAACTCATAGCCTTAGAGCATGTTGGATACTACGGCAGGTGGCCAAAAGTGGCGAAGAGCTTCTAGCTCTAGAGCACCAGCCGAGGATACCAAGACGGTATTAACAGTCTTCGAGACTTTCGCATCAAATAATATGCGGAAACGAACACTCTGTAACCTTGCCGAAGTCTACCAAGTAGCAACAATAAACCCATGGAGTGACACGGCTATTACCTTTAATGCCAGTGACGAACCTAAATTCCGAACAGCCCGAGCACCAGCCGCATTGGTCCTCGGTCCGATAATGGACGGCTTTTGCCTTACCAAGGTACACATGGACGGTGGCAGCGGATTGAACCTCATTTACGAGGAAACCCTCCGAAAAATGGAAATAGACTGGAGCCGCATTGAGCGAAGCATCACAACCTTTAGAGGAATAATCGCCAGTCGGGAAGCACGCTGTACAGGAAAAATCACACTGGATGTGGTGTTCGACACGCTGGATAATTACAGGTCCGAGGAGGTCACGTTCTAAGTGGCCCCGTTCAGCAGTGGATACCACACTCTATTTGGGCGAGAGGCATTCACAATTTTTCAAGCTATACCCCATTATGGGTACATGAAGCTCAAAATGCCCGGGCCCAACAGAATCATCACTCTTGCTAGTGACCCGGACATAACACTCCGCACCGAAAATAAGACAGCCGCACTGGCCCTTGAGGCACTATCCGAAGCCCTAGCGGCCGAGGAACTCACTGCGCTGCGCTCCACGGTGAACATGGACGATGTGATACTCGATAAGAGATCCAAGTCCACCTCCTTCAAACCAGTGGACGAAATAGTCAAATTCCAAGTCCATCCAACGGACCCTACAAAAACGGCCTCAATCGGGGCACAATTAAATCCTGATGTAGACGCCGCACTAAGAGAATTCCTACGCGAAAATTGGGACATTTTTGCACGGCACCCTTCAGACATGCCAGAATCCCAGCTGGTGGCCGAGCACATCCTAAACATCCTAAAGGGTTCAAGCCAACAAACAGGCTCTTGGCGTTTCTCCGAACCCAAGAGACAGGCCATGGGAGAGGAGCTAGCCAAACTATTGGAGGCCGGATTCATCGTAGATATAAAACATCCGGACTGGCTAGCAAACCTGGTGATGGTACCAAAGAAGGACAAATCCTGGCGCCTAAGCGTCGATTTCAAGGACCTCAACAAGGCTTGCCCAAAGGATCCCTTCCCCCACCCCCGCATTGATCAAATCATCGACGCTACCGCAGGACACGATTCATTGTGTTTCCTCGACGCATACTTCGGCTACCACCAAATTAAGATGGCAGAGCCTGACCAAGCCGCAACGGCATTCATCACTCCATACGGCCCATTCTGCTTCAACACAATGCCCTTCGGGCTCAAAAACGCCGGCGCACCATATCAGCGCATGATTCGTACATGTCCGCAAACCAGATCGGCAAAACAAAGGAGGCATACGTAGACGATGAGGTCGTCAAAAGCAAGCATGTCGAAACTCTAGTAGACGACTTGAGGCTCACATTCGATAATCTCCGAACATATGACATCAAGCTCAACCCGGAAAAATGCGTTTTCGGAGTACCAGCCGGAAAGCTCTTGGGCTTCATTATATCTGGTAGAGGAATTGAAGCAAACCCAGCCAAGATCCGAGCTTTGTCACAATTGGATATCCCAAAAGACCTCAAACAAATACAAAAGTTGACTGGATGTGTGGCGGCTCTAAGCCGCTTTATCTCCCGTTTGGGAGAAAAGGCATTACCCCTTTATCGCCTCCTCCGATGCACCGAACACTTCGAGTGGACGGATGCCGCCACTGCCGGACTCAAAGAAATAAAAGCCATATTGGCAACAAACCCGGTCCTGGCCGCGCCCAACATGGGCGAACCAATGCTATTATACATCGCGGCAACTCATCAAGTTGTAAGCGTGGTGCTCGTTGTCGAACGAGAAACGGACGGACACAAGTTCCCCCTTCAAAACCCAGTTACTACGTGTCCACTGTCCTAACGCCATGCAAGTCACGGTACCCGCATTATCAAAAGATAGCGTACGCGGTGTTTATGGCATCCCGGAAGTTGCGACACTACTTTCAAGAGTGTTCAATAACAGTAGCCTCCGAAGTACCCCTTAACGACATTATAAATAACCGCGACGCGACGGGCCGGATTGCCAAATGGGCCATTAAGATCCTCCCGTTCGACATAACCTATAAGCCACGTAGAGCTATTAAGTCGCAAGTTTTGGTCGACTTCGTCGCCGAATGGACCGAAGCCGAACTCCCTAAAGAGTACGGCGCATATTCCAACTGGATAATGCACTTCGACGGCTCCAAAATGTTGGCTGGCCTAGGAGCTGGCGTCGTTCTGACGTCCCCAACCAGAGATACAGTTCAATACGTACTCCAGATAATGTATACGGACTCCAACAACGCAGCCAAATACGAGGCCCTTCTACATGGTCTCCGGATGGCAGTCTCCATGGGCATTCAAAGCCTAGAGGTGCGCGGGGATTCGAACCTCGCGATATCCCAAATAAATGGAGACTTTGATGCCAAGGATCCGAAAATGGCAGCCTATCGCAATGTCGTCCTAAAAATATCAGCTCGGTTTGAGGGGCTCAAATTTCACCATATAGCCTGGGATAACAACCAGGCAGCAGACGTGTTGGCACGCATCGGCCAGCGCGATGCTGTCCCCCGAACATCTTCCTAGAGAGGCTGTTCAAGCCATCCGTATTATGGGAGGGAGAGTCCGGAAATAACAACACGGACCCAACCGCACTGCCCCACACCGAAAATTCTGACACAGTTGGTGGTTCTACCAACGAAATAATACCCTCAGCCCATGTAATAATGGTAGTCATTGCCCCGTGGGTAGAACCATTCCCAGCCTACCTAACCAGGCAGGAACTTCCCGAGGACCAAAATGAGGCCCGCTGCATAGTGCGGCGATCTAAAGCCTATAAAGTCCATGAGGGAGAGCTTTATAAGAAAAGCACAACCGGAGTCCTTCAAAGGTGTATCTCCAAAGAGGATGGGCGGAATCTTCTGCCTGAAATCCATGCCGGACTCGGCGGGCACCACGCCACAGCACGGGCCCTTGTAGGCAAGGCCTTCCGTACATGATTTTATTGGCCGACGGCCCGGGCAGATGCTCAGGACTTAGTCCAACGATGCGTCGGATGCCAGCTCTTTGCTAATCAAAGCCACATGCCACCCACCGCCCTCAAAACTATACCCATCACCTGGCCCTTCACGGTCTGGGGGCTTGACATGGTTGGACCCCTGAAAGGGGAACCCACAAGCAAAAATACCTACTGGTCATGGTGGATAAATTCACCAAATGGATAGAGGCCAAGCCTGTCAAGACGGCCGAATCCGGACCGGTGATAGACTTCATATCAGGGGTCGTACACCGTTACGGTGTCCCCCACAGCATCATCACTGATAACGGCATGAACTTTACGGCCGACGAGGTCAAACTCTGGTGCAAAAACATGGGCATTAAGCTCGACTACGCTTCAGTCTATCACCCTCAAACTAACGGTCAAGTTGAGCGAGCAAATGGTCTAATTTTGAGCGGCATCAAACCCAGATTAGTGCGGTCTCTCAAGGAATCTAACACGCATAGGGTAGAGGAGCTCGACTCCGTACTCGGGGGGCTGCGGACCACTCTGAATCGCACGACCGGATTCACACCATTCTTTATGGTATACGGCGCAGAGGCAGTTCTGCCATGCGACATAATTCATGACTCACCTCGCGTGCGCATGTACGAAGAAAGAGAAGCCGAGCTTGATCGGCAGGACAGTTTGGACGCCTTGGAGGAGGAGCGTGACGTAGCAAAAGCCTGTTCCGCATTCTACCAACAGCAGGCTCGAAGATATCAAAGCAGAGAGGTACGAGCCAAAACTTCAAATGTTGGCGAGCTAGTTCTACGCCTGCCGGACAAGAAAAAGGACAAACTCAAGCCCAAATGGGAAGGTCCCTTTATCATCGACCAAGTCCTGACCGGTGGAGCGTACCGTCTGCGAGATGCATCGGATAACCGACTCGAGCCGAACCCATGGAACGCAGCCCGTCTCCGAAGATTCTACGCCTAGCGCCGGATTCTGAGTTCGTCTCCTTCTTCTGTCCATATTTTACATTTTAGTTGTCTTCTATTTTTCTCCTTCTCCCTCCTTTTTCTTTCCAGCCTTTGAAGGCTCGTTAGCGCATTGTTCGCACACACTTGACGCGCTATCCGCGCTCATTGTACCTGGGGGCTTCTTTCACAGAAGCTTAATTATAAGGGCTTCATGCCCAATACATGTGTAACACTTACGCATGTACCTTTTATTCACCATTATATGCATCGATATGACTTAAGTTTTGGCCAAGCTGGGTTGCCTGGCTCCTGTGCTTACCCCTACGTTCCCGATTGTTCGGCTAGGTGGTAAAGGGAGCACCTCTGCGATTGTTACTGTCGGGTCAGCCGGATGTGTACCTCAGACTGGGTGAAGCCGAAAGCTAGCGTTCTTAAGAGAATATTCAGTCAGTGAACTAAAAGAAGATTTCTTACCTATTTATTTATCTGCCCCGGATGTTTTTACGCTTTTTTACCGTCCGACATGCACTTTAGGGCATGCCTCCCGAGGAAAGGAACCCCTAACGGAACTATTCTCCCTGGAAGATGTTTCTTACTAACCATGTAATATAACATAACTAGTTGGGCACTTGTCTGATAAAGCACTAATGACTCCTACGCCTGGTCTCCACGCATGCCCCAGTTTTTATAACCGCGAGGGTATTCGGACACAATCCGGATTACTGGGTCCCGAGGTTGAAGTGAAAAGGTCTGCTATGACAAACGATCTACAATCCGGCTAGAAGGCATTTTACATGTCACCTTAAATTACATAGTCAATTCGACTGATTGTATTCCTCTTCAATGCCATCTAACAGGCTGCCTAGTTTACAGTCCTGCTGGGAATACTTCGCGGCCAATTCTACCTGGCCGTACACTAAGCTCACAGGGATCTCCTTCCCATCAGGCCCCACAGGTCCGTGTTGGGGAACGTAGTAGAAATTCAAAATTTTCTATGTATCACCAAGATCAATCTATGGAGATTCTAGCAACAAGATAGGGGAGTGCATCTACATACCCTTGTAGATCGCTAAGCGGAAGCGTTACAAGAACGCAGATGAAGGAGTCATACTCGCAGCGATTCAGATCGCGGTTGATTCCGATCTAAGCACGGACAATGGTAGCTCCGCGTTCAACACACGTACAACCCGTGGACGTCTCCTCCTTCTTGATCCAGCAAGGGGAGAGGAGAAGTTGAGGGAGAACTCCGACAGCACGACGGCATGGTGGTGATGGAGCTCGTGGTTCTCGGCAGGCTTCGCCAAGCACTACGGAGGAGGAGGAGGTGTTGGAGGAGGGAGAGGGCTGCGCCAGGAAGGTGCGGCTGCCCTCTCTCTCTCTCACTATATATAGGGGAAGGGAGGAGGAGGCGCCTAGGGTTCCCTAGGGAGGCGGCGGCCATAGGGGAAACCCTAGATGGGTTTTGGCGCACCCACCCCTAGGAAACTTGCCTCCCAAGCCGGGAGGGGTGGCTGCCCTAGGGTGGCGCCCCACCTCTCCAGGTTACGTGAGATGGGGTGGGAGGGGCGCTCAGCCCCTTAGTGGGCTGATGTGCCCTCTCCCCTTGGCCCATAAGGCCCCCCAAAGCTTGCCGGGGCCTCCGAAACCCCTTTCGGACACGCTGGTCATCACCTGGTACCCCCGGAACAATTCCGGACTCCAATACCCTTTGTCCAATATACCGATCTTCACCTCCGGACCATTCCGGAGCTCCTCGTCATGTCCAGAATCTCATCCGGGACTCCGAACAATCTTCGGTAACCACATACTATTTCCCATAACAACTCTAGCGTCACCGAACCTTAAGTGTGTAGACCCTACGGGTTCAGGAACCATGAAGACATGACCGAGATGTTCTCCGGTCAATAAACAACAGCAGGATCTGGATACCCATGTTGGCTCCCACATGTTCCACGATGATCTCATCGGATGAACCACGATGTCAAGGATTCAAGCAATCCCGTATGCAATTCCCTTTGTCTAGCGGTATTGTACTTGCCCGAGATTCGATCGTCGGTATGCCGATACCTTGTTCAATATCGTTACCGGCAAGTCTCTTTACTCGTTCCGTAACACATCATCCCATGCTCAACCCCTTGGTCACATTGTGCACATTATGATGATGTCCTACCGAGTGGGCCCAGAGATACCTCTCCGTCACACGGAGTGACAAATCCCAGTCTCGATTCGTGCCAACCCAACAGACACTTTCGGAGATACCCGTAGTGCACCTTTATAGCCACCCAGTTACTTTGTGAGTTTGGTACACCCAAAGCATTCCTACGGTATCCGGGAGTTGCACAATCTCATGGTCTAAGAAAATGATACTTAACATTAGAAAAGCTTTAGCATACGAACTACAAGATCTTTGTGCTAGGCTTAGGATTGGGTCTTGTCCATCACATCATTCTCCTAATGATGTGATCCCGTTATCAACGACATCCAATGTCCATGGTCCGGAAACCGTAACCATCTATTGATCAACGAGCTAGTCAACTAGAGGCTTACTAGGGACATGGTGTTGTCTATGTACCCACACATGTATCTGAGTTTCCTATCAGTACAATTATAGCATGGATAATAAACGATTATCATGAACAAGGAAATATAATAATAATAACTAATTTATTATTGCCTCTAGGGCATATTTCCAACAGTCCGACCTCGGCCATGTGGTTTGGGTCAGCCTTCGTGTACCGCGTCTTCACCATGGCCCAGGCCTCCCTGGCGCCTTGACGGTAGGCCGATATCTTCCATAATCGGAAGCGCCGCCGCGCTCCCTGGAGCCTCTCTGCAAGCTCCCCAAGGCCTTCGGGCAGGGAGACAGATGGCCACAAGGCCTGGGCGACGCCTTTCATCACCTGCCGAACTCGTTAAATGCGGTTGTAAGACTTCGAAGAAGGTCACCAGAGAACCGGGCATTTCCTCTGCAGGACGGCCTGTGAGCATACCTACAGCCATAACTCTGTTAGTCGACTTCCTCACGAACTCTTTTTCAAAGTTCGCTAAGCACTTACTAAAAATGCCGCGTCGAAGCCGATTCTCCTTAACGGAGTCGAACAGCTAGGCACTAACATCTTTTAGTTCCTAACCCAGCTGGGTGTTGGCATCTTGGAGATTATTTTTCTCCTGCCTCACCCTCGTAAGCACGTTCTCGCCGGCCTTTAACCGGTGCAAGAGCTGTTGCTTGTCCGAATCTACCCCGGCGCCATCTGCAATGTTATTGTCAGATCTATACACACGCCGCACTTCACAACATACTTATCTTTTAAAAACGTATATTACTAGAGGGGGTCTCTTTGGCTTCCCCTGTCGCGTCTTGTGCAGCCTCAAGTTGGGCTTTGCACTCTTCAAGCTCCTGGGACAGTTGGGTATTCTTTTTTGTAAGATCCTGCACAATAAATGATCCTTAAATCAGTTATTCTAACTATTTCAAGTCTCAGGGGCTACTGGCATATATAACTGTTAAATTTCCTCACTCGTATGTCTTTTACATACTGCTCCGTGGCTCTGGCTAGACCATCTTGAGCAGCAGGGAGGTGCGCATCTCCCGAATTGAAGGCGTTCAATGCCTCTTGGGAGAAACATGTGTCACGAAGAATTGTCCGGCGGCACCTGTGATTCATGGCGCTCTCCACCTCGGAGTTGGTGGCGGACAATCTGTCGGCATCCTCTGTCGGAGGAGCATCCGACGCACGCCTCGTGTTCGCCTCTTCTGGGCCTGGCTTTGAAGCCTAGTCATGGAGGCTCAATTGGCAACCTCTCCGGATATAGTCCGGCGAGCGCTCTTTTTCCTGAAGAGAGCACGAGCGTTAGTATGCCTTCTGGAATAAAACCTGGGAATAAGGTGACACGCCATACCGTTGTGTCGGCGCTTCAATCCGTACCACACCTCTTTTCAGCCTGCTGGTGAAAGTGCGTTATATCGACTAGAGGGGGGGTGAATAGAAGATTTTTATGAATTCTTCACTGAGGAATTTGCCGGTGAGGAAATTCCTTAGCGAAGAACTACTTGCAGCGGAATAAGTACTCAGAAGTAAGCATAACAGAATACACGCATGGTCATCATGATGAAATGAAGACAAACACAGAGTACGGAAAGCGTAATCACAGGATAACACAAGATGAAGACAAACCGATCAAGAAATTGAACTGAGGAAATTGAGAAAGTCTTCAACAAAGTCTTCAAGCACGGATATGAACAAACACTCAACACAAGAATGAGGAAATGAAAGGGTTGAGGAAATAGAACCAGTTAGGTTGGTGAAGACAATGATTTGGTAGACCAGTTCCAACTGCTGTCTCAGCTTGTACGTCTGGTTGGAGCGGCCGAGTATTTAAACTCGAGGACACGCAGTCCCGGACACCCAAATACGAAAGCACGCAGCTCAGACACCAAGTCCTCACCGTATTCTCCTTGAACTAAGGTCACATGACCTCGCCCAATCACTCGTGGTAAGTCTTCAGCGACTTCCAAACCTTCACAGACTTGGTCACTCGGCGATCCACAATTCCTCTTGGATGCTCTAGACCATGACGCCTAACCGTCTGGAAGAAGCACAGTCTTCAAAGGTAACAAGCGTTGGATCCACGCAGGATCAATCTCTTGATGATGCTCAATCACTTTGGGTTTGTAGGGGTTTGGTTTTTGGGTTTTTCCTCACTTTCGATGATTTTCGCTCAAAGTCCTCGGAGGATGGGTTGTTCTCAAAGGACAAGTGTCAAATTCTCTCGAGCAGCCAACCAGCTAGTGGTTGTAGGGGCGGCTATTTATAGCCGAGGAGCAGCCCGACATGATAAGACATAAATGCCCTTCAATGATATGACCGTTAGGTGGATAAGTTATTTTGGGACAGGCTGCCAAGAAGACAAAGAACGGTCGGAAATTTGACTCTCAAATTCCTCGGGGCTATCATGTTCCTCCTTTGTGTAGGCAATCCGCCTTTGGCGAATTCCTAACTCCTCGGTCGAACAAATTCTCAGTGATCGTAAGAACTTCGCCTTTGTCACATCAAGAAATTGACTGAACTGTATGAGATTTCCAAAGGCTTCACTCGAAGGGATTGGTAGGTGTAGGATTTTGAGTTGAGCATCACATGGAAAATTTTCCTTAGTATTTCCTAATTTCCCCCTTTAACAGGTGTTTCCTATGACTCAAGAAAGAGAAAATGAAACTACGAAAACAAAAGTCTTCACGCTTCATGTTCCTCAAATGAATACCAAGTCTTCAAGGTCACACCAATTTCTTCACTTTCAAAGTCTTCAGAAAGTCTTCAAAATATCAAAGTCTTCAAATAAAGAACTTCATTTTTAGGGTCGATTTCTCTGTAAATATCAAACTCCTCATAGACTTATAGACCTGTGTACACTCACAAACGCATTAGTTCCTTAACCTATAAGTCTTCAATCTACCAAAATCACTAAGGGGCACTAGATGCACTTACAATCTTCCCCTTTTTGGTGATTGATGACAATATAGGTTAAGTTTTCAACGGGGATAAACATATGAAGTGTAAATACTGATAATGAGGAATTTGATTGCAAGATATAGAAGAACTCCCCCTGAAGATGTGCATAGTGAGGAATTTGCTTTTGAGCAATACACATTTGAAGAGTTGAATCATGGAGATCTCCCCCTATATCTTGTAATTCATACACGCATTTGTCATATAGTATGAGGAATTTGAAATGCATGATGAAATATGGTGCTTGATGTAATTCAACATGCGTGCGATAACATTAATGAGGAACAAGCATGCAAAATAACGCATCAAGAGTATCAGAGCTCAAATAGATTTGCTATGAAGATTTTCAAGGAGCTCAAGAGAATCAGAGCGTAGTGCAAGAGCATAATGCATCAAAAGTATCAAAGCACCATCGGGTTTAAGATTACAACTCGATCCAATAAAAGTTTCAGAAGAACGAGAGTTGTAACTTAACAAAAAAATTATGATATATAGGCAATAAACTAGACCCGCTTGAAGACTAACTCAAATTTCTCCCCCTTTGTCATCGAATGACCAAAAGGATCGAAACTGAGGATTAACGCTCCTGAAGAATTTCAAGTTGAAGAAGGAGCGCCAGCGTTCTTGGGGTCGGTTGTTGTAGGAGGACCTGCCGCGGTGTCGTCCAAGTCTTCATTTTCATCAGTGTCGCGCGATGAAGAATAGGAGCTGGCCACCAAGGAAGGAACCTTGACCTTCTTGTATTTCTTCGAAGGAGGTGCAGACCGGTCAAATTCTTCCTTGAGTCCCATAGTCTTTAGTTCTTCCTCACTGTAGACATGTGAAAGAACAGCCCAGGTGCGTTTGAAGGTTTCATGGAGGTAGTAGTGGTTTTTCTTCACTGCATTGTGTGTTGAGGTCATGTTGTGAAGAATTGAACCAAACTGACGCTTGACCCATTTATGATTGCGATCAACCTTCCGATGAAGACCGAGGAGTAACTCACGATCAGTCATCACCTCGGTGCCGTGTGGCTTGAGGACTTTGCTTGACCGAGGTATTTGCGCAGAGTCATGGGTGGCGAAGTCATCATTGGTGGAATAGGATGTCGCTTTTACGAAACTGTCCATCCAATGGATAAATGCCTTCATCGATCACAGCAGTAGCCTTGCCCTTGTCATCATCTCGAGGTAAATGTCCGCTTGAGGACTTCAATCGGGGCAAGTAGCTGCAGTGGTTCGTAGTATCAGCCTTTTAATTGAGTGAAGACCTTGTCCTGATGAATCTCATTATCCAAGGCGCATAAGGCTTCAGCTCAAATGGTGACATAGCAACGTTTGCCAGAGTCCTCATGAAGAAATCATGGAAGTTAACGGGAACGCCATGGATGATGTTGAAAAGCATATTCTTCATGATGCCAGCGACTTCTTCATCATTCGAAGTCGTGGCCTTTGATAGGACTCATTGTCTTCGTCGTAATCCGATAGACAGTCCGAGGCACATACAATAATTCCTTGACGAGGAACTTGGTTCTTGGGGCCTGCCTTGGCTTCAAAGGCTTCATCAGCACTTGCATATAGTGATTTGAAAGTTCTGGTTTGTTGTAGATACAACGTGCACCATCAAACGGAGGACTGAGTGGTAGAGCACGAAGCAATTCAGTTGCTGGTGCCTTGTAGTGAGTATTTTCAGACATCCAGTCTAATACCCATGAGTTCACGTCTTCAGCGTCTCCGGTGATGTGCAGCGTTGCATAGAACTGAAGAATGAGTTCTTCATTCCGATCCACGTATATCGGTGCAGAAATTCCAGTCCTGTGTCGTGAAGAACACTGAGTACTGGCTCAAAGCCTGGCAGAGACTCCATGTCCACATGAGGAATATGAGCATGATCGAAGACTTTGTCTTTGTTGAAGAGCACTGAGGAATAGAAGTTGGCTTGGCTGGCAGTCCAAAAACGCCTCTTCCTAATGCGAGCAGAATCATATGGATTATAGTCAGTGAAGAATACGTGCTCGCCGAAGAAATCTTCAGCCTGAACTTTTGCTTCGTTGAGAAAGGATTCTTCGGCTTTGGCAGTGGAGTGTCAGTTAGTTGCATCACGACCTCTGGAATCTCAAGTTCAGGTTCTTCAGGCTGAGGAATTTCTTGTTCCTCAACAGGTGCAGTCTGTGGATCAGCAGCAGGTTCATCAGCACTAGTGGCTGGAATTTCTTCATGCACAGAGCAAGTGGTTGAGTTTCTTCAGAGTCCATTTGGACTGTTTGTGCAGGGGACTGAGGAATCTGTTGGAGCGGGGTGAAGAGAGGAGTATTGGGATGCAGACTTTCCCAAAAGTCATCATTCATCACCGGTGTGGTGCACCCAATATCCACATCTTCATCTTCAATTTCCTCAACACCAGCCTCTTCACCGTGAACCGAGGCATAGGTGAGGAAATGACTGGGGTTGAAGGGATTGCGTCCACTTCAATTTCTTCATCAATCTGCTCGACGAAGCAGCAGAATGATGTTCTTCATCGATCCGATTGGGATCTCATAGTCTTCTCCAAAAGGAACAAGGTCCTTTGATGGCATGGAGGAAATCGGAACAGCATCAATTGGATTTTCGAATGAGCTGGTCATTGGCTTCATTTTCTTCGCAGCCAAGAATTTGACACAGCCGATGCCTTCCTTTTCTTCATCGCAGCTCGTTCTGCAGCCTTGGTTTTCTTCACCTCAGAGGCAGATGGAAGAATTGGAGTTGGTGTTGGCGCAGGAGGAGCTGAGGAATCTGGTTGAATTTCTTCAGGCGCAACTGATGCAGTTGCCCTGTCTTGTTCAGTTTCTTCAGGCGCACCACTAGTGGATGCCCTGGCAATTTCTTCAGCGGCTGGAATGGAATCATCAGCCCTGGAACTAGCATTTTCATCAGCAGCCTGAACGTCATCGGTGATCTTGGCATGTTCTTCGGTCGGTGAGCTGAGGCTTCAGCCTGAGGAATTTCATGTTGCGTTGGGGCAGCAACATTTGTGAATTTCTTCGTCAGATTGACGAATCTGACCTTGGCTCCTTGCCAATCAGCATAATAAGAATCAAAGTTTTTGCTGAGGTCTTGAATTTCAGTCTGGACCTTGAGAAGTTCCTCAGGTGTCATTTTGACAACGTTTTTCTTCAGAAACTTCTCCTTTCTGTATTGAGCCTTCTTGGTCTCTCTTGCCTTTTCAAACTTCCATTTCTCTTCAGCGATGAAATGGGTCAACATATGACTTTGTCCAGGGGTCAGATGAAAGTCAGGCATAGGGGTTATTGGGACCCTTGTGCCAGAGATCAATATAATCGAGGACTTTCTTCGGATCCAACAGAAGTGGTACAAATGTGCCTTTGGCTCTAGCGGCCCTTTCTTGGCGATCTCTGATGATTTCCGCAAGTTCATCATCAGAAGCTTCCTCATCAGAAGGCACATGGAATGCAACCTGTTTCGTCTTTGGACTTGGCCGAGGACCTCGTCCAGCTGTTGCTTTGGTCTTCATCAGAGTCGGGCCAGATGATGAAATAGGTGCTGCTGAGGAACTTGCTGAAACTCCAGAGGCAATTGAGAAACCAGCAGTCCTTTGACATGTAGCCAGATGCACAGGAGCTGAGGACTTTGACGGAGCTGTTGAGGACTTTGGTGGAGCTGTAGCAGTGTGAGGAATTTGCCGTGAGGGCCTGGCGAGGAACTTGGCCGTGAGGGCGCTGATGGTGAAGCACTTGGCTTATGAGCAGGCTTCTTTGGCATGGATTTCCTCGGTTTGACCGAGGCCTCAGTAGCAGTAGCAGTGGCAGAATCCTCATTGAATTTCTTCACTGCCTCCTTGGCTTGTCTTGCCAATTTAGCTTGGCGCTTAGCCCATTCTTCAGGAAAGTCCTCACCACGCTTAATGCTGGTTCTGTCAGCTACTTGGCCAGGTACCAATGGAGCTCTTGGGCATGGAGGATTGAGAGCGAATTTCTTCATGTACTTTGGAGTCACATATCTGTATTCCCTCCATTCCCTTGCCCATCTCCGTTCAATCTTCTGAATACGCACCTTGCGCTGATTTTTGTTTTCTTCATCAGGTGTGCAATAGTCAGCATAGATTTCCTCAGGGATCTCAAACGCAGTCATAACCTCAGGTTTCTTTCCTCCTTTCTGTTGCTTCTTACAGTCTGCCATATTCTTCAGTTGAGGAAATTGAACAGTTGAGTTCTCTGAAGAAGTATGCAGTTTTTCTTCGAGGAACGCAGCAAATGAGTTAAGTTGATGAGAACCTAGTTATTCAGCAACAGACATGTGTACCTGTGAACAGAGTATAGGTGCGAAGAATTTGGAGAGGTCATATGCGTTCTCGTAAGGTTTTTCAAAAGAACAAGTTTTGAGGATTTTGACCAGATGAGCCTTGAAGAATTTCACTAAGCGTTCTTTGACTTAGGTTCCAGAGTTATGCGGATCGAGGATCCACACAATTAAGGAATCTTGAAGAAAATGATTGCTTAGAGAAACGAATCAAGAGCGAGATAGCTTGTGAGGTGTTTGTGTGTGAAGATTTGAAGAATAAACACCTTTGAAGATTTTCAGAAAACTTGAGAATCAAAGCGAGTAATAAAAGTAACTTTTATTTACCCTAAATGAAGAACACGACGAACCGGGTGTTGTAGATGTGAAGCTCGTCTGCTCAGATCTTCCACGCCCTAACTTGGCGGAGGAAGACAGCTACGGCGGCGGCGGAGTGAGGAATTCCGCGGTCGGCGTGAGTACGACGGCGACGAGGTCGAGGCAGTGAAGCTCTTCCTCACCGGCGACGATGGAGTAGCGGCGGCACTAGGGTTTGAGGAGCTCGAACGGGAGACAGAGGTCGAGTGGGGTAAAGAAGTGAGGAAGGGGAGAGGGGTATTTATAGACAAGGTGAAAAATTATTCGCCCGAAGATTTGGGACGAACGTGCCCCTGACCATTCTCCTTCTCACGACATGTGTCACCCACGTACTGTGTAGTGGAGATCGTAATGCGATCGTGGGTGAGTAAAATAATGCATCGTGGGATGCGGAACGGTTTGAGCGGCAAAACCGAAAATTTGGATAAGATCAGTTTTAAAGTTTCGTTCGCAATTTCTTCAGCTGTCAAGGACACAGTGAAGATTTTGAACGGGTTTCAAATAGAACGCACATGAAGAATTTGTGAATAGATTGGGTTGAGTATAGCATAGAGGGGGAAGGGTCCGATCACATTCACTTAGCAGAAAAAGATGACTTGAAGAAATAGCCATAAGTGAATGCTGTAGAGGACATAAACCCATATATATATATATAGCCAATGAAGAAAGACGACGGAATCAGTGAAGATTTTGCAAAGTTGAAGAATTTGAAAAACTGAAGAATTTCAAAACTGAGGAAAAACTCAAATTGAAGATTTTCAACTTTGGTGGTGGCGTGACTCACCGTATAAGAATGATGATTTCAGACACCGCGTACAATTGTCGTAGGGTTCTGAGAATCTAATTCTTCATTAATTTCTTCACACTTAGAGTGTTATTCTTCATGGATTGAAGAAAACCGTTTCTTCATGTGTTGCACATCTAAGTCATCAATTTTGCATAAATGTCGGGATGTGTGTCCTTTTCAAAGAACATTCAAGATTCTAAGATATTTAGCTCACACCGCAACTTGCTAAATCTCTTCTCATCCAAGGGCTTAGTGAAGATATCGGCTAGCTGTTCTTCAGTCTTCACGTGCTTTCGATAGAGATGTAAGCCCTTCAACACATGATCACGAAGAAAATGATGACGAATTTGAATGTGCTTTGTCTTCGACTGCTGAACCGGGTTGTGAGCAATCTTGATGGCACTCTCATTGTCACAGTAGAGAGGCACATTCTTCACGTTGATGCCGTAGTCCTTGAGAGTTTGCTTCATCCATAGCAATTGAGCACAACACGAGCCAGCAGCAATGTATTCAGCTTCCGCAGTAGACAGAGATACGCAGTTCTGTTTCTTCGAGGACCAACAGACCGAAGATCGTCCGAGGAAATGACAAGTGCCAGAAGTTGACTTGCGGTCCACACGATCACCAGATAGTCGAGTCGAGAATATCCAATGAGATCAAAAGCAGAGCCCTTGGGGTACCATAATCCTAGTGTTGGTGTGTGAGCTAGATATCGAAGAATATGCTTCACAGCCTTATGGTGTGATTCCTTGATTGTAGCTTGAAATCGGGCACACATGCAAACACTAAGCATTATATCTGGCCTAGATGCACATAAGTACAATAAAGAACCAATCATGGAGCGGTATACCTTGTGATCAAGTCAATACCATTTTCATCGATTGCATAGATGGCCATTTGTGGGCATAGGAATTTTGACGCCTTTGCAATCTTGCATGCCGAATTTCTTAAGGACATCTTTGAGGTATTTCTCCTGAGATATGAATATGCCATTGTGTTGTTGACGAATTTGAAGACCTAAGAAGAATTTCAACTCTCCCATCATAGACATTTGATATTCTTCACTCATCATATAGGCAAATTCATCACTATAACGTTGGTCAAGACAACCAAAGATAATATCATCAACATATATTTGGCACACAAACAGTTCACCATCATAAGATTTGGTAAAGAGAGTAGGGTCGAGTGAACCGGGTGTGAAGCCATTCTTCATGAAGAATTCCTTCAATGTATCATACCACGCCCGTGGGGCTTGTTTGAGACCATAGAGGGCTTTATTAAGTCTGAAGACTTTGTCAGGATTCTTTGGATCTTCAAAACCTGGGGGTTGAGCAACATATACTTCTTCCTCAAGCTTACCATTGAGGAATGCACTTTTCACATCCATTTGATATAAAGTGATATTGTGATGGTTAGCATAGGCGAGTAATATGCGAATAGACTGAAGTCTAGCAACAGGTGCAAAAGTTTCATCGAAATCAATTCCTTCAACCTGTGTGTAGCCTTGAGCTACTAGTCGTGCCTTATTCCTCACCACAAGGCCATTTTCATCTTGCTTGTTGCGGTAGATCCACTTTGTACCAATGATATTATGCTTGCGAGGATCTGGACGATTGACCAGTTCCCAGACATTGTTGAGCTCGAACTGATGTAATTCTTCTTGCATAGCCTGAATCCACTCTGGCTCCAGAAATGCTTCATCTACCTTAGTGGGCTCTTAGTGGGCTCCAGAAATGCTTCATCTACCTTAGTGGGCTCCAGAAATGCTTCATCTACATTCTCAATGCCAATGACATGCTTCTTCTTTGCAAGCGTGTGCAAATTCCTCATGCCTGCGTGACCAAGTCGTCGATGCCATAGCCAGCCTTCTGAAGCTTTTGCAAGTAGACACACGGCTGGTTGTGGCCCTGTAGAGAAATCAACAATATACAAGTCTCCTCTCCTAAAGCCTTCGAAGACTTTGGAATTGTCAGCTTCCATAATCACAACACAACGATACTTGTCAAAGATGACAACCATATCAAGATCACAAAGCATTGAGACTGACATGAGGTTGTATCCTAAGGACTCAACAAGCATGACTTTGTCCATGTGTTTATCCTTAGAGATCGCGACCTTACCAGACCCAATACCTGACTTTTGCCTTTGTCAAAGAAAGATGATATGCTTCAGATGTGACGGTGATAAGGGAGCATCCATCAATAGATTCTTGTCACCAGTCATGTGATTAGTACAACCACTATCGAGAACCCACTCAGTGGCTTTGGGTTGATCATCCTGCAGATGAATTAGTACAACTTACGATCTCATATACTTCATCAGTGAAGAATATGATATCATGTTCATCGGATGAATTTCATCAGTTAGTATAACAGATAAGCAGTATGAGGACGTGTGAAATGAAATTTCATTTCATCATGATTAGCCTGCGTCCTTTCAGGCATTTTCGTCAGGTCCCCAACAAATTCTTCAGACGTTAAGGCACGTCTGGAGACCTGACCCTGCAGAAGAGATTAGTTCTTTTTCTTCACCACCCACATCTGAAGGGGTGGCAAAGATTTCATTACTCTGCGAGCACCATACGAGAATGGTGGCATAGAAGCCAAACCATTTCGTTTCACATAAGAGGGGTTAGGGTAAGCATATGAATAAGCAGAGAAATTCTTCGAGGACTTATGAACATATTGGTTTGAAGAATAATGCACATATTCATAGCGCTTAGCTATCACCTGCGAAACAGAGTTGTTAGCACGATGATAATCATATGAGGACTTTGATCCTTTTGAGGATTTTGATCCACGTGAGGAATTTGGTCCGTATGAGGACTTGGATCCATATGAAGAATTTGGTCCATATGAAGAATTTGATCTGGGGTTCCTATTCTTCACAGGTGGTGTCATGAGGACATTAACCTGAAGACTTCCAAGGCACTTCTTGGGAACCCAGATTTTCTTCATAGGGGAACCGTTCCTGCAGTTAGTGCCAACATATCTAGCAAATACTTCACCATTCTGATTTTTGAACAGTTTATAGTTGGAGTCAAATGACTCATCAGAAGAATGAGGAGATTCGCATGTAAAGCCAGATAAGTTAGATGGATCAACTGGAGGTCCCTTTGCAGCAACCCATGAGGTTTTGGGATACTGCTCAGGCTTCCAATATGTTCCATCAGCATTGAGTTTCCTCTCAAAGGCAATACCCTCTTTCCTAGGGTTCCGGTTGAGGATCTGCTTTTTAAGCACATCACAAAGAGTCTGATGCCCTTTGAGGCTTTTGTACATGCCTGTCATGTAGAATTCCTTCAGCCCTGCATCGTCAGTGATACTAGCAATGTCCTCAGATGAGGAATTAGTGGTAGCAGAAGCAGGTGAAGAATTTGTAACAGTTGAAGCATTTGAACATTCAGGTGAAGAATTAGCAGATTCACGTTCAATGCACTTTAAGCACGGAGGAACAAATTCTTCCTGAGAAGCGCTGATTTGTTGAGCAAGTAATGAATCGCGCTCCTTCTGAAGATCTTCATAACTCACTCTTAGCTTCTCAAGATCTTGCTTTCTTTGAAGAAATTCATAAGAAAGTTTCTCATGATCGATAAGAGAGTGTTATGATGACCTTGAAAATTTGTCAAACCTAGACTGAAGTCTCTGAAGATTTTCAGTCAGGGCTTTAGTGCAATCCATTTCTTCACCTAACATATCATCACTCTTATCTAGCATGTTTTGAACCTTTTCCAAAGCCCTTTGTTGTGTTACAGCAATTTTAGCAAGTTTTGAGTAACTGGGCTTTAGATCTTCATCAGATTCATTTTCACTGGATTCAGAGGAGGTATAATTGAGTACTTTGGCACCCTTTGCCATGAAGCAATAGGTGGGAGTGTAGTCATCACTATCTTCATCAGCATTGTTGGTGAGGTCATTTTCTTCAGAGTTGAAGATGGACGTGCTGACGAAAGCAGTAGCGAGAGCTAGACTCGCCACACCAGACTCAGATTCTTCTGATGCCTCCTCTTCCTCATGTTCCTCAGATTCAGCTTCAGAGTCCATTTCCTTGCCAATGAATGCCCGAGCCTTTTTGGAGCTGCTCTTCTTGTGAGAAGAAGGCTTTGAGGATTTTGATGATGAAGATTTCGATGATTTCTTCTTCTTCGCGTCATCAGAACTGTAATCCTTGTGTTTCTTCTTCTTTAATTCCTTTTCCCACTGAGGACAATCTTGGATGTAGTGACCAGGTTTCTTGCATTTGTGACAAAGTCTTCTCTTGTAGTCACTGGATGAGGAATCACTGCTTCTTGAGGATTTTCCAAAGCGACCACGTCTTGAGAACTTCTGGAATTTCTTCACGGCAGTGCTAGCTCTGGCCTAATTCTTCAGGATCTCCAAGGCTACTACCGAGTCTTCACACTCAGATTCGCATACGGCCTTGGCCTTGAGGCACGTGTTTTTCCATAGCTAGAACCATAGAGATCTATCTTTTCAAAGCAAGTCGAACTCATGAGTATTTAGCCTCTCGAGGATATCGCAGGATCAAGTGACTTGTAGTCAGACGCTCTTGTATCATCAGTGCCAGAGTATCAAATGAGGAATCAAGCGATCTTAACAATTTCTTCACCACGTCATGGTCGGTGATGTCAGTGGCGCCAAGTGCTTGAAGCTCATTTGAGATGTCAGTGAGGCGGTTGAAGGTTTGTTGAACATTTTCGTTGTCGAGTCTTTTGAAGCGGTTGAAGAGATTCCGAAGAACATCAACTCGAGAGTCACGCTGAGTTGAGACTCCTTCATTCACTTTGGACAGCCTGTCCCATATGAGCTTGGCAGTTTCCAAAGCACTCACTCTTCCATATTGACCTTTGCTCAGATGGCCACATATGATATTCTTCGCTTGAGAATCGAGTTGCTTGAATCTCTTCACATCAGCAGCATTCGTGAGAAGGTGTGACCGAGGGAACACCATTTTCCACAACATACCGTAGATCGTTATCAATTGCTTCAAGATGCATTCGCATCTTGTTCTTCCAAAGAGGTAGTCCGTCCCATCAAAGGTAGGACACCCTGCTGAGACCTTGATCATACCTGCAAATGACATAACTAAAACTCCGGTGGTTAAACCAAAATCACACGTAACAAGGGAGTACCTTGCTCGATACCAATTGAAAGTGCGTTATATCGACTAGAGGGGGTGAATAGGCGATTTTATGTATTCTTCATCGAGGAATTTGCGGTGAGGAAATTCTGACGAAAAGAACTACTTGCAGCGGAATAAGTACTCAAGTAAGCATAACAGAATCACACGCATGGTCATCATGATGAAATGAAGACAAACACAGAGTACGTAAAGCGTAATCACAGGATAACACAAGATGAAGACAAACCGATCAAGAAATTGAACTGAGGAAATTGAGAAAGTCTTGATCAAAGTCTTCAAACACAGATATGAACAAACACTCAACACAAGTAATGAGGAAATGAAAGGGTTGAGGAAATAGAACCAGTTAGGTTGGTGAAGACAATGATTTGGTAGACCAGTTCCAACTGCTTTGTCTCAGTTGTACGTCTGGTTGGAGCGGCTGAGTATTTAAACTCGAGGACACACAGTCCCGGACACCCAGTCGCTGAGCACGCAGCTGAGGACACCAAGTCCTCACCGTATTCTCCTTGAACTAAGGTCACACAGACCTCGTCCAATCACTCGTGGTAAGTCTTCAGGCGACTTCCAAACCTTCACAGACTTGGTCACTCGGCGATCCACAATTCCTCTTGGATGCTCTAGACCATGATGCTCTAGACCATGACGCCTAACCATGATGCTCTAGTCTTCAAAGGTAACAAGCGTCGGATCCACGTAGGATCAATCTCTTCAGTGATGCTCAATCACTTTGGGTTTGTAGGGGTTTGGTTTTTGGGTTTTTCCTCACTCGATGATTTTCGCTCAAAGTCCTCGGAGGATGGGTTGCTCTCAAATGACAAGTGTCAAGTTCTCTCGGAGCAGCCAACCAGCTAGTGGTTGTAGGGGGCGGCTATTTATAGCCGAGGGAGCAGCCCGACATGATAAGACATAAATGCCCTTCAATGATATGACCGTTAGGTGGATAAGTTATTTTGGGACAGCTGGCAAGAAGATAAAGAACGGTCGGAAATTTGACTCTCAAATTCCTCGGGGCTATCATGTTCCTCCTTGTGTAGGCAATCCATGGCGAATTCCTAACTCCTCGGTCAGAACAAATTCTTCAAGCGATCGGAAGAACTTCGTCTACATCAAGAAATTGACTGAATCAGTATGAGATTTCCAAAGCCTTCACTCGAAGGGATTGGTAGGTGTAGGATTTTGAGTTGAGCATCACATGGAAATTTTTCCTTAGTATTTCCTCGACCCCTTTAACAAAGACGGTGTTTCCTATGACTCAAGAAAGAGAAAATGAAACTACAAAAACAAAAGTCTTCACGCTTCATGTTCCTCAAATGAATACCAAGTCTTCAAGGTCACACCAATTTCTTCACTTTCAAAGTCTTCAGAAAGTCTTCAAAATATCAAAGTCTTCAGTCGAAGAACTTCATTTTTAGGGGTCGACTTTCTCTGTAAATATCAAACTCCGCATAGACTTATAGACCTGTGTACACTCACAAAAGCATTAGTTCCTTAACCTATAAGTCTTCAATCCACCAAAATCACTAAGGGGCACTAGATGCACTTACAGCTGGGCCGTGCTGCCCCTTGTTGGCTAGCCGCCGTAGGCTCGGCCTTCCGCCTCAAGGGCTCCCCCTGCAAAACACCGTTGGTGTACGGTGATAAAAAATAAGCAAGGATGAATCATTCTCAAAGTATTGGGGCTTCGGTCTCAGTTACCTGCGAGGTGGGAAGTATTCCGGGGTAATCGGCCGTAATGACAACCAGGGCATTATCAATGCTTAGCTGGTGATATACCCCATCGATCAGCTCCACCGATATGTCCGAATCCTCTTGGGAGGCCGTACGAGGAACCGTTCCGGATCTTCGGGTTGTCGAGGCAGGCTGTTTATATCCTTTACGGCCTGGCGCAGTTCCTGCGTCGAAATCACAAAATGAGATACTTGACTATGGGAATATGGATCGGATGGACAAAAAGAAATGTCCTCTTACCCAGCTTGGAGGATTGTTCATAGAAAACCCGTCCTGTGGATTGACGCGAAGAAATTCTTCCTCTTCTTCCTTGTACAATGTGGACAAGGTCTTCATCAGATTGGCGACTGATCCCGGCCCCTTACGGCCATGGCGGGTGGCATCATCCTCCCCGTTGAAATCCCACATGGGGTGGCCCCTATACTGGAGCGGCTGCACCCCCCGCATAATGCATGTGGCCATGACCCCGATCATGGTCAGTCCGGAATGAGCCAACAACCTTATTCGGCTCATCAGGTAAAGGACGTCCCTGTCATTTTTCCTCTGAGGGCTCCGTGGACGCCAGCTTAGGCGTTTCTTCAAAGGAGCACGACTAAACTCCGGGAGGCCGATCCGAACAGGGTCTAGCAGGGGGACATCTTCTATATAAAACCATTCCGAACGCCAGTCTTCGGACGCCTTCTTCGGGGTTCCGGATAGATATCCGGTCCCGGCGATGCGCCATAGTTTGGCTCCGCCCACTTGATATATCGACCCCTCCTGAGAACGGGGTACGAGGCAGAACAACCTCTTCCACAGCGCGAAATGAGCCTCGATGCCCAAAAACAGCTCGCAAAGGGCCACGAAGCCCGCAATATGCGTAATGGAGGCAGGCGAAGGTTGTGCAATCGAGGCCATAGAACTCAGGAGCCCCGGAGAAACGGATTAATTGGAAATCCGAGCCCTCTTATCAAATAAGGGACAAGGCATACCCGCTCTCCTTGGGAGGGGACTGGGGCGCTCTCCGCTTGTTTTCCGCCCTTATAGGTGGCGAGTCCGGCTCGAACCGGAACCATGAAGGCTGGGGGAAGAAACCCATTGGTTTGGAGCGTCACTAGCTCGCTGTGCGGGACGGAGCATCTCTCCCAATCTCCAGGCTGAGGACTAGGAGGGCGAGAGGAGGAGCCGCATCGACTGTCCATGATGGAATGGGTTTCTGTCAGATGCGCTCCGATGAAAGCTCGAGAAGGGAAGGTGGTGTGATTCGGATCTAGATCCTCGTTTCTTATATAGGCAGCTCATTTGCACAGCTAGGGGGGTAAATGTAAAAATACCCTGGCTTTTCGCATTCATTCAACACGTGGAAGATGGCCATTATTGGGTGTGGAAGCCAAGGAGCGCGATATTTACGAGAAGCCAGACACTATTCAACAGGTACACATGATTTGGAGAAGAACCCGCCTTGCAATGCCGAAGACAATCTACGCGTCGGACTCGTCGTTATTGAAGCCTGGTTCGGGGGCTATTGAGGGAGTCCCGGATTAGGGGGTGTCCGGATAGCCGGACTATGACCTTTGGCCGGACGCCTGGACTATGAAGATACAAGATTGAAGACTTCGTCCCGTGTCCGGATGGGACTTTCCTTGGCGTGGAAGGCAAGCTTGGCGATACGGATATGTAGATCTCCTACCATTGTAACCGACTCCGTGTAACCCTAACTGAGGGAGTCCTAGATTAGTGGGTGTCCAGATAGCCGAACTATCATCTTTGGCCGGACTCCTAGACTAAGAAGATACAAGATTGAAGACTCTGTCCCGTGTCCGGATGGGACTTTCCTTGGCGTGGAAGGCAAGCTTGGCGAGACGGATATGTAGATCTCCTCCCATTGTAACTGACTCTGTGTAACCCTAACCCTCTCCGGTGTCTATATAAACCGGAGGGTTTTAGTCCGTGGGACAAACAACAATCATACCATAGGCTGGCTTCTAGGGTTTAGCCTCTCCGAACTCGTGGTAGATCTACTCTTGTACTACCCATATCATCAATATAAATCAAGCAGGAGTAGGGTATTACCTCCATCGAGAGGGCCCGAACCTGGGTAAAAACATCGTGTCCCTTGTCTCCTGTTACCATCCGCCTAGACGCCCAGTTCGGGACCCCCTACCGAGATCCGCGGTTTTGACACCGACACTAACCCTCTTCGGTGCCTATATAAACCGGAGGGTTTTAGTCCGTAGGACTAACAACAATCATACCATAGGCTAGCTTCTAGGGTTTAGCCTCTCTGATCTCGTGGTAGATCTACTCTTGTACTACCCATATCATCAATATTAATCAAGCAGGAGTAGGGTTTTACCTCCATCGAGAGGGCCCGAACCTGGGTAAAAACATCGTGTCCCGTGTCTCCTGTTACCATCCGCCTAGATGCACAGTTCGGGACCCCCTACCCGAGATCCGCCGGTTTTGACACCGACACTTAGCCCGTAGTAGCCACGTAAAACTTGCAACAACAAAGAAGAGGACGTCTAACTTGTTTTTGCAGGGCATGTTGTGATGTGATATGGTCAAGGCATGATGCTAAATTTTATTGTATGAGATGATCATGTTTTGTAACCGAGTTATCGGAAACTTGCAGGAGCCATATGGTTGTCACTTTATTGTATGCAATGCAAATGCCCTGTAATGCTTTACTTTATCACTAAGCGGTAGCGATAGTCGTAGAAGCATAAGTTGGCGAGACGACAACAATGCTACGATGGAGATCAAGGTGTCGCGCCGGTGACGATGGTGATCATGACGGTGCTTCGGAGATGGAGATCACAAGCACAAGAAGATGATGGCCATATCATATCACTTATATTAATTGCATGTGATGTTTATCTTTTATGCATCTTATCTTGCTTTGATTGACGGTAGCATTATAAGATGATCACTCACTAAATTATCAAGGTATAAGCGTTCTCCCTGAGTATGCACCATTGCGAAAGTTCTTCGTGCTAAGACAGCACGTGATGATCGGGTGTGATAGGCTCTACGTTCAAATACAACGGGTGCAAAAAAGTTGCACACGCGGAATACTCAGGTTAAACTTGACGAGCCTAGCATATAACAGATATGGCCTCAGAAAACTGAGACCGATAGGTCGAGCGTGAATCATATAGTAGATATGATCAACATAATGATGTTCACCATTGAAACTACTCCATCTCATGTGATGATCGGACATGGTTTAGTTGATTTGGTCACGTGATCACTTAGAGGATTAGAGGGATGTCTATCTATGTGGGAGTTCTTAAGTAATTTGATTAATTGAACTTAAATTTATTATGAACCTAGTACCTGATAGTATTTTGCTTGTCTATGTTGATTGTAGATAGATGGCCCGTGCTGTTGTTCTGTTGAATTTTAATGCGTTCCTTGAGAAAGCAAAGTTGAAAGATGATGGTAGAAACTGAAGGAAATATGCCCTAGAGGCAATAATAAAGTTATTATTTATTTCCTTATTTCATGATAAATGTTTATTATTCATGCTAGAATTGTATTAACGGAAACATAATACATGTGTGAATACATAGACAAACATAGTGTCACTAGTATGCCTCTACTTGACTAGCTCGTTTATCAAAGATGGTTATGTTTCCTAACCATAGACAAAAGAGTTGTCATTTGATTAACAAGATCACATCATTAGGAGAATGATGTGATTGACTTGACCCATTCCGTTAGCTTAGCACTTGATCGTATAGTATGTTGCTATTGCTTTCTTCATGACTTGTACATGTTCCTGTAACAATGAGATTATGCAACTCCGTTTGCTTACGGAGGAACACTTTGGGTGCTACCAAACGTCACAACGTAATCGGGTGATTATAAAGGAGTACTACAGGTGTCTCCAAAGGTACATGTTGGGTTGGCGTATTTCGAGATTAGGTTTTGTCACTCCGATTGTCGGAGAGGTATCTCTGGGCCCTCTCGGTAATGCACATCACTATAAGCCTTGCAAGCAATGTAGCTAATGTGTTAGTTACGGAATGATGCATTACGTAACGAGTAAAGAGACTTGCCAAGAACGAGATTGAACTAGGTATTGGATCTTGACGATCGAATCTCGGGCAAGTAACATACCGATGACAAAGGGAACAACGTATGTTGTTATGCGGTTTGACCGATAAAGATCTTCGTAGAATATGTAGGAGCCAATATGAGCATCCAGGTTCCGCTATTGGTTATTGACCGAGAATAGTTCTAGGTCATGTCTACATAGTTCTCGAACCCGTAGGGTCCGCACGCTTAAGGTTTCGATGACAGTTATATTATGAGTTTATGAGTTTTGATGTACCTAAGGAGTTCGGAGTCCCGGATGAGAACGCGGACATGACGAGGAGTCTCAAAATGGTCGAGACGTAAAGATCGATATACTGGACGACTATATTCGGACTTTGGAAATGTTCCGAGTGATTCGGGTATTTTTTGGAGTACCGGAGAGTTACGGGAATTCGCCGGGGAGTATATGGGCCTTATTGGGCCATACGGGAATAGAGGAGAGAGGCCAAAAGGAAGGAGGCCAGCGCCCCCCCCCCCCCCTGGTCCGAATTGGACAAGGGGGCCAGCCCCCTTTTACTTCTCCCTCTCCTCCTCTTTTCTTCTCCAACAAGGAAAGGAGGAGTCCTACTCCTCCTCTTTCCTTCTCCAACAAGGAAAGGAGGAGTCCTACTCCCGGTGGGAGTAGGACTCCCCCCTTGGCGCGCCTCCTCCATAGGCCGGCCGCCTCCCCTTGCTCCTATATATATGGGGGCAGGGGGGCACCCCAGACATAACAACAATTGATCCTTGAGATCTATTAGCCGTGTGCGGTGCCCCCCTCCATCATAGTCCTCCTCGATAATATTGTAGCGGTGCTTAGGCGAAGCCCTACGACGGTAGAACATCAAGATCGTCACCACGCCGTCGTCTTGTGGAACTCTCCCTCGACACTCGGCTGGATCGGAGTTCGAGGGACGTCATCGAGCTGAACGTGTGCTAGAACTCGCAGGTGCCGTAGTTTCGGTGCTTGATCGGTCGGGCCGTGAAGACGTACGACTACATCAACCGCGTTGTTCTAACGCTTCCGCTTACGGTCTACGAGGGTATGTGGACATTACTCTCCCCTCTCGTTGCTATGCATCACCATGATCTAGCGCGTGCGTAGGAAAATTTTGAAATTACTACGTTCCCCAACAGCAATTACACGGACTGGGTCCGTAACTTTAGGATTATCCTTATTGCTGCACAGAAGAATTACGTCCTGGAAGCACCGCTAGGTGCCAGACCTGCTGCAGGAGCAACACCATATGTTATGAACATCTGGCAGAGCAAAGCTGATGACTACTCGATAGTTCAGTGTGCCATGCTTTACGGCTTAGAACCGGGACTTCAACGATGTTTTGAACGTCATGGAGCATATGAGATGTTCCAGGAGTTGAACTTAATATTTGAAGCAAATGCCCGGATTGAGAGATATGAAGTCTCCAATAAGTTCTACAGCTGTAAGATGGAGGAGAACAGTTCTGTCAGTGAGCATATACTCAAAATGTCTGGGTATAACAATCACTTGATTCAACTGGGAGTTAATATTCCGGATGATAGCGTTATTGACAGAATTGTTCAATCATTGCCACCAAGCTACAAGAGCTTCGTGATGAACTATAACATGCAAGGGATGGATAAGACAATTCCAGAGCTCTTCGCAATACTAAAGGCTACGGAGGTAGAAATCAAGAAGGAGCATCAAGTGTTGATGATCAACAACACCACCAGTTTCAAGAAAAAGGGCAAAGGGAAGAAGAAGGGGAACTTCAAGAAGAACAACAAACAAGTTGCTGCTCAGGAGAAGAAACCCAAGTCTGGACCTAAGCCTGAGACTGAGTGCTTCTACTGCAAACAGATTGTTCACTGGAAGCGGAACTGCCCCAAGTATTTGGCGGATAAGAAGAATGGCAAGGTGAACAAAGGTATATGTGATATACATGTTATAGATGTGTACCTTACTAATGCTCACAGTAGCACCTGGGTATTTGATATTGGTTCTGTTGCTAATATTTGCAACTCGAAACAAGAACTACGGATTAAGCAAAGATTGGCTAAGGATGAGGTGACGATGTGCATGGGAAATGGTTCCAAAGTCGATGTGATCGCGGTCGGCACGCTACCTCTACGTCTACCTTCGGGATTAGTTTAGACCTGAATATTGTTATTTGGTGCCAGCGTTGAGCATGAACATTATATCTGGATCTTGTTTGATGCGAGACGGTTATTCATTTAAATCAGAGAATAATGGTTGTTCTATTTATATGAGTAATATCTTTTATGGTCATGCACCCTTGAAGAGTGGTCTATTTTTGTTGAATCTCGATAGTAGTGATACACATATTCATAATATTGAAGACAAAAGATGCAGAGTTGATAATGAAAGTGCAACTTATTTGTGGCACTGCCATTTAGGTCATATCAGTGTAAAGCGCATGAAGAAACTCCATACTGATGGACTTTTGGAACCACTTGATTATATCATGGGCAAGATGACTTAAACGCCGTTCTCCGGAACTATGGAGCGAGCAACAGATTTGTTGGAAATCATACATACAGATGTGTGTGGTCCGATGAATATTGAGGCTCGCGGAGGTTATCGTTATTTTCTCACCTTCACAGATGATTTAAGCAGATATGGGTATATCTACTTAATGAAACATAAGTCTGAAACATTTGAAAAGTTCAAAGAATTTCAGAGTGAAGTTGAAAATCATAGTAACAAGAAAATAAAGTTTCTACGATCTGATCGTGGAGGAGAATATTTTGAGTTACGAGTTTGGTCTTCATTTGAAACAATGCGGAATAGTTTCGCAACTCACGCCACCCGGAACACCACAGTGTAATGGTGTGTCTGAACGTCGTAATCGTACTTTACTAGATATGGTGCGATCTATGATGTCTCTTACTGATTTACCGCTATCATTTTGGGGTTATGCTTTAGAGACGGTTGAATTCACGTTAAACAGGGCACCATCAAAATCCGTTGAGACGACGCCTTATGAACTGTGGTTTGTCAAGAAACCAAAGTTGTCATTTCTTAAAGTTTGGGGCTACGATGCTTATGTGAAAAAGCTTCAACCTGATAAGCTCGAACCCGAATCGGAAAAAAATGTGTCTTCATAGTATACCCAAAAGAGATTGTTGGGTACACCTTCTATCACAGAGACATTTGTTGCTAAATTTGGAATCTTTCTAGAGGAGTTTCTCTCAAAAGAAGTGAGTGGGAGGAAAGTAGAACTTGATGAGGTAACTGTACTTGCTCCCTTATTGGGAAGTAGTTCATCACAGAAACCGGTTTCTGTGACACCTACACCAATTAGTTAGGAAGTTAATGATGATGATCATGAGACTTTAGATCAAGTTGTTACTGAACCTCGTAGGTCAACTGGAGTAAGATCCGCACCAGAGTGGTACGGTAATCCTGTTCTGGAGGTTATGTTACTAGACCATGACGAACCTACGAGCTATGAAGAAGCGATGGTGAGCCCAGATTCCGCAAAATGGCTTGAGGCCATGAAATCTGAGATGGGATCCATGTATGAGAACAAAGTGTGGACTTTGGTTGACTTGCCCGATGATTGGCAAGCCATTGAGAATAAATGGATCTTCAAGAAGAGGACTAACGCTGGCCGTAATGTTACTATCTATAAAGCTCGACTTGTTGCGAAAGGTTTTTGACAAGTTCATGGGATTGACTACGATGAGACTTTCTCACCCGTAGCGATGCTTAAGTCTGTCCGAATCATGCAATCAATTGCCTCATTTTATGATTATGAAATTTGGCAAATCGATGTCAAAACTTCATTCCTGAATGGATTTCTGGAAGAAGAATTGTATATGATGCAACCAGAAGGTTTTGTCGATCCAAAAGGAGCTAACAAAGTGTGCAAGCTCCAGTGATCCATTGATGGACTGGTGCAAGCCTCTCGGAGTTGGAATAAACGCTTTGATAGTGTGATCAAAGCATTTGGTTTTATACAGACTTTTGGAGAAGCCTGTATTTACAAGAAAGTGAGTGTGAGATCTATAGCATTTCTGATATTATATGTGCATGACGTATTACTGATTGGAAAAGATATAGAATTTCTGGATAGCATAAAGGGATACTTGAATAATAGTTTTTCAATGAAGGACCTCGGTGAAGCTGCGGGCATCAAGATCTATAGAGATAGATCAAGACGCTTAATTGGACTTTCACAAAGCACATACCTTGACAATGTTTTGAAGAAGTTCAAAATGGATCAAGCAAAGAAAGGGTTCTTGCGTGTGTTACAAGGTGTGAAGTTGAGTAAGACTCAATGCCCGACCACTGCAGAAGATAGAGAGAAGATGAAAGATGTTCCCTATGCTTCAGCCATAGGCTCTATCATGTATGCAATGCTATGTACCAGACCTGATGTGTGCCTTGCTATAAGTTTAGCAGGGAGGTACCAATGTAATCCAGGAGTGGATCACTGGACAGCAGTCAAGAACATCCTGAAATACCTGAAAAGGACTAAGGATATGTTTCTTGTTTTTGTATGTGACAAAGAGCTAGTCGTAAATGGTTACGTCGATGCAAGCTTTGACACTGATCCGGACGATTCTAAATCGCAAACCGGATACGTGTTTACATTGAACGGTGGAGCTGTCAGTTGGTGCAGTTCTAAACAAAGCGTTGTGGCGGGATCTACGTGTGAAGCGGAGTACATAGCTGCTTCGAAAGCAGCAAATGAAGGAGTCTGGATGAAGGAGTTCATATCCGATCTAGGTGTCATACCTAGTGCATTGGGTCCAATGAAAATCTTTTGTGACAATACTGGTACAATTGCCTTGGCAAAGGAATCCAGATTTCACAAGAGATCCAAGCACATCAAGAGACGCTTCAATTCCATCCGGGATCTAGTCCAGGTGGGAGACATAGAAATTTGAAAGATACATACGGATTTGAATGTTGCACACCCATTGACTAAGCCTCTTCCACGAGCAAAACATGATCAACACCAAGGCTCCATGGGTGTTAGAATCATTACTGTGTAATCTAGATTATTGACTCTAGTGCAAGTGGGAGACTGAAGGAAATACGCCCTAGAGGCAATAATAAAGTTATTATTTATTTCTTTATATCATGATAAATGTTTATTATTCATGCTTGAATTGTATTAACCAGAAACATAATACTTGTGTGAATACATAGACAAACAGAGTGTCACTAGTATGCCTCTACTTGACTAGCTCGTTGATCAAAGATGGTTATGTTTCCTAGCCATTGACATGAGTTTTCATTTGATAAACGGGATCACATCATTAGAAGAATGATGTGATTGACTTGACCCATTCCGTTAGCTTAGCACACGATCGCTTAGTATTCTGCTATTGCTTTCTTCATGACTTATACATGTTCCTATGACTATGAGATTATGCAACTCCCGTTTACCAGAGGAACACTTTGTGTGCTACCAAACGTCACAACGTAACTGGGTGATTATAAAGGTGCTCTACAGGTTTCTCCAAAGGTACTTGTTGGGTTGGCGTATTTGGAAATTAGGATTTGTCACTCCAATTGTCGGAGAGGTATCTCTTGGCCCACTCAGTAATGCACATCACTTAAGCCTTGCAAGCATTGCAACTAATGAGTTAGTTGCGGGATGATGTATTGTGGAACGAGTAAAGAGACTTGCCGGCAACGAGATTGAACTAGGTATTGAGATACCGACGATCGAATCTCGGGCAAGTAACATACCGATGACAAAGAGAACAACGTATGTTGTTATGCGGTTTGACCGATAAAGATCTTCGTAGAATATGTGGGAGCCAATATGGGCATCCAGGTTCCGCTACTGGTTATTGGCCGGAGACGTATCTCGATCATGTCTACATAGTTCTCGAACCTGTAGGGTCCGCACGCTTGAAGTTTAGATGACAGTTATATTATGATTTTATATGTTTTGATGTACCGAAGGTAGTTTGGAGTCCCGGTTGTGATCACGGACATGACAAGGAGTCTCGAAATGGTCGAGACATGAAGATTGATATATCGGACCGGCAAGTCTCTTTACTCGTTCTGTAATACATCATCCCGCAACTAACTCATTAGTCACATTGCTTGCAAGGCTTATTGTGATATGCATTACCGAGAGGGCCCAGAGATACCTCTCCGACAATCGGAGTGACAAATCCTAATCTCGATCTATGCCAACTCAACAAGTACCATCGGAGACACCTGTAGAGCACATTTACAATCACCCAATTACGTTGTGATGTTTGGTAGCACACAAAGTGTTCCTCCGGTAATCGGGAGTTGCAAAATCTCATAGTCACAGGAACATGTATAAGTCATGAAGAAAGCAATAGCAGTAAACTAAACGATCAAGTGCTAAGCTAACGGAATGGGTCAAGTCAATCACATCATTCTCCTAATGATGTGATCCCGTTAATCAAATGACAACTCATGTCTATGGCTAGGAAACTCAACAATCTTTGGTCAACGAGCTAGTCAACTAGAGGCATACCAGTGACACTACGTTTGTCTATGTATTCACACATGTATTATGTTTCTGGTTAATACAATTTTAACATTTATAATAAACATTTATCATGATATGAGGAAATAAATAATAACTTTATTATTGCCCTAGGGCATATTTCCTTCAGTCTCCCACTTGCACTAGAGTCAATAATCCAGATTACATAGTAATGATTCTAACACCCATGGAGTCTTGGTGTTGATGAAGGAGGGAAGACCTCAAGTACGCAGCAGAGGAGAGAGACAGAGAATACGGAGACGCGCCGAGCCGGCTACGTCGAGCAAGGGGCACCGCAGCTAAACTCACGCACGTAGCCGGCGGAGACGAGGCACTCACCAGGACAAACACAGCGCATGAGGCGACGGCGCGCCCGTGGCCGCGCGTTTGCTAACACACAACGGCGACGCCGAGGAGATGAGACTAATTTTATTTTGGTACTATGTTTTCAGTGCTACGTGAGAAGAACAACACACCAGGGAGGCAGAAGACGCGCCGTGGCGGCAGCGTCGAGAACAACAGGAAGGCCACACCCACGGCGGCGGCATGCTCGCCGGGCAACGACGGCAGTGCATGCGACGTAAATCTATATCTCTTTTATGTATGCAGGGAGCAAGCACACGTCTCACGGACGGAGGACCTCACGCAAGAAAACAGCTTGCGAGGGAGACAGAAGGCACGCAGCACACTAAGAAGAGGCAGCCGGCGAGGCAACATCACCTCCCGTAGGCTCCTGCACGCGTAGAGAAGATGAGCAGACGCGCCCCTGGCGGCAGCGTCGAGGAGATCGGAGAGCGCGCCCATGCAGTGGCGCGTGCGCCAAGGGAACACGACGATGACACCCTCACATGGAAGGAGAGCAGCGGCGAGAAGATGAACGCGCCCATAGGAGGATTTCCAGCGGTGCAATAATCTTGTTCTTGTTCTATGTGTGTAGGTCTCAAGCACCCGGATGCGGCGGACTAAGCGGCGGCCGATGTGGCACTCTCACACATGGTCGCACACTCACCGATGGACGCACATAGCAAGGAGGAGGCGTCGAGCCTGCTGGGAGGCCGATCACCATCTAGTTCGTCAAGCCGGAACCATAGAGGACGGAGGCGTGGAGCTTGCCCAGATGACGTCCTTGACTTCGTCATCAAGCCGGCGCCATGGAGGATGGTGGCGTGGAGCTCGCCAAGACGACGCCCATGGCCAACATCATCAACCCGATGCCGCAAGGATCATGACGGGGAGCTCGCAAGAAGGACGCCCGCCATCCACTTCGTCATGCTGGAGCTAGAGGACGGAGGCGTAGCACCCGTTGGGGATGCCACCAACGTCTACTTCGTTAAGCTGGAGCCCGGAGGAATGGAGCTCGCAGGGACTCCTCCGTGTGCTGCGGAGGAAGGCGAGCCGGAGCTCGCTAGGACGATGCCCGTCTTTTTCTTCATCAAGCCGGTGCCATGGAGGACAAATTCATGGAGGCCCGCAACGATGGCGCCTCTGTGACGCAGCAAATAGCGGCGCGGAGCTCGCCAAGACGACACCAACGTCAATATAACCAAGCCGGTTCCATGGAGGACGGAGGTGTGGAGCTCGCAAGGATGTTGTTGCCGTGCTGTGGTGGATGGCGGCGTGGAGCTCGCCAAGACGACGCCCATCGCCAACATCAACCCGGTACCGCGAAGGATCATGGCGTGGAGCTCGCAAGGAGGACACCCCCAATGTCTACCTCGTCAAGATGGAGCCCGCGATCATGGCGTGCACCAAGCTCAAGATCTTGTGCAGTTTCAAAATGTGCAGTCGAGGAAGGCACAAAGGAGGGAGGCCACCAACGCGACGAAGGAGCGTCACAAGCTAATGTTTGAGGCGCACGCCCTGTTGAAGGAGTCAACAAGGGCGTACATGAAAGGAGATGTGGAGGCGACTCAACCTCTCCGGACTACGGCCGCTGTCGGTGTCAAAACCGGCGGATCTCGGGTAGGGGGTCCCGAACTGTGCGTCTAGGCGGATGGTAACAGGAGACAAGGGACACGATGTTTTTACCCAGGTTCGGGCCCTCTCGATGGAGGTAAAACCCTACTCCTGCTTGATTAATATTGATGATATGGGTAGTACAAGAGTAGATCTACCACGAGATCGTAGAGGCTAAACCCTAGAAGCTAGCCTATGGTATGATTGTTTTTCGTCCTACGGACTAAAACCCTCCGGTTTATATAGGCACCGAAGAGGGTTAGGGTTACACAGAGTCGGTTACAATGGTAGAAGATCTACATATCCGTATCGCCAAGCTTGACTTCCACGCCAAGGAAAGTCCCATCCGGACACGGGACGAAGTCTTCAATCTTGTATCTTCATAGTCCAGGAGTCCGGCCAAAGGCTATAGTCCGGATATCCGGACACCCCCTAATCTAGGACTCCCTTAGTAGCCCCTGAACCGGGCTTCAATGACGACGAGTCCGGCGCGCATATTTTCTTCGGCATTGCAAGGCGGGTTCCTCCTCCGAATACTTCATAGAAGATTTTGAACATAAGGATAGTGTCCGGCTCTGAAAAATAAGTTCCACATACCACCGTAGAGAGAATAATATTTACACAAGTTCAATCTGCTGACGTATTCCGCGGCGTGACATCACACCACGGACAAACCTTTATTCGAATCATTTTTACTGTCCCAACTCAGCGCGTTTAGCGAGGCGGTTTCCTTGGCACGTCTTGTCAAAGAAGAGATCGTGTCCCCTTATTTCGGGATTCTCATCAATACGGGCGTGGGTAACCCAACCGTGCCATTGATTACAGCGCTTGGGCAATAAGCGAGTTTTATCAGGCCGGTGGGGACGCATAGCTTTGTTCGTCCATATAAGGGGATAAGGATCCACTTTTTCACACACGCCTTCTTCCTCCTTTGCTTATCAATTTCCACGCACTCGAGCTCCAGCGCCCAAGTCCGCACATCCCACCTCAACCTTCTCCAACTATGTCCGGAGCGGGAGGCAAGTGGATGGCCTCCTCCGTCACGGAGGGGCACATCAAAAAGCTGCGGAAGGCCGGATACTTGTCCGACGACATCACGCATCGGCCCCCCGACAAGGGGCAGCTCATCCCCACCCCTAGGCCCCATGAGAGGGTGGTGTTCCTCCCCCACTTCCTCCGCGGACTAGGGTTTCCACTTCACCCATTTGTCCGGGGGCTCATGTTTTACTACGGCCTAGATTTCCACGATCTGGCCCCGAATTTCATCCTCAACATCTCGGCGTTCATCGTCGTGTGCGAGGCCTTCCTCTGCATCTAGCCTCACTTTGGCTTGTGGCTGAAGACCTTCAATGTCTAGCCGAAGGTAGTGGGCGGCCGCCAAGTGGAGTGCGGAGGTGCCATGGTGGGAAAGATGGCCAACGTCCTATGGCTCGAGGGCTCCTTCGTGGAGACCATAAAGGGGTGGCAATCGGGGTGGTTCTACATCACCGAGCCGCGCGACTCCAAATGGTCAGCGGCCCCCAAATTCCGATCTGGCTTCCCTACACGGCTTACCTCATGGAAAGAGACGGGCCTGACGTGGGGTAATTCGGAAGAGCTGACTGGACTCCAAACCTGCGTCCGAAACCTGGTGGACAAGAAGCTCAAGCTTGTCAACGTAGTCCAGGTTATGCTTATCCGCGGATCCTCCCATGCCATCAACGGGCCTTCAACTTGTGGGAGTTTGATCCGGCACAGCACCGAACCTTGAGCCGGCTCTCCGACACTACGTACGAAGATGCCTGGAAGGTGCTGTTCAAGGGCGCCGAGGCTCCCGCATCCGCTACCGAAGATTGCGGATTCAGCTCGCGGCATCAAGCTAGCGAGGTATGCTATTTTACCCTTTACGGGACTCTTTTTTCATAGTTTGACTCTATGCAGGATCTAAGACGTCCGGACAGGTTGACTGTCCGGCTCCCTTGCCAGAAGACCCAGCGGACGCCTGATTGATGGGGCTGCTGGTTCCGGCACCTTACGTGGTGCCGGAGAAGAAGGCCAAGAAGAAGGCCACAGGGACTCGAAGGAGTTCCCGGCGCCAGGTGTTGTCGGACTCATCGTCCGATGACTCCGAGGCGGACTCCTCCCGCGAAGACGAGGAGGAGGAAAAAGAGGCCTCTCCCCCAGCAGGGGGAGAGAAGAAAAGGAAGGCCGCCCCAACTGGGGAGGCCGGAGGGTCCAAGAAGGGAAGGACCCTCCCTCCGGACTACACCACCAACGCCGACGACGGCGGAGAGGAGTGGCCACCAAGGACCAAGCCCCTGGCAAAATCGTAAGTGTCCGGACACCAGAATAACTCATGGCATTCCATTTGTCGCACAACATCTTCTAATGCCGAGTATAACCATGCAGCCCGCCCAAAGACGGGCTTGACACTTCGTCGAGCGGCTCCCTGGATTCTTCGGATGTGAATAGCACCTCACTTCCGACTGCCTCGTCTCCTCCTGTCGCGGATGACGCTGGGGTGGAGTCCCAAAAGGGGCCCAGCCAGGAGGAGGTGGCCCAGGAGGCGCCGCAAGGCGACCTCCTGGACTCCGGGCGCAAAGGGGATAAAACCCCAAAGGGCTTTAAGTCCGGCCCTGTGCCGACTCCGTCATCGAACCTTCAGTGGTTCCGGAGTCCGACAGGCGACCCCTTCGTAAGAAGGGCAAGACTGCGACGCCGGTGACCTCCGTCCAACCGGAGGCACCGGATGATTTGATGGAGGCGCTTAACAGCGCTTCCATCGACGAGGAGCACCGCATGTCTATTTGTGTGGTGATCCAGAAAGTTCAGTCCGCCAAGAGTGGGCTGAGCGAAGCCTGTACCAGCCTTCTAACAGGCTTTGAGGTATGTATTTAAGATATGTAAAAATATTACCGCATAGACAGTAGCCCCTGATGCTCAGTTTGGTGTTCGGAAAGAAATAGCCGAACTGAGGATCTAGAAAGATATACGCAGGAGTCTAACATAAGTATGTCAATATGGGAATGCAAGCTGCGCTGCTGACCTCTGCCGCACTGACTGCGGAGGTTGATGCATTGAAGCAGAGCCTCGAGCAGTCCGAGAACGAGCTCGGACTTGCCAAAAAGCAGCTCGAGATAAAGGAAGGTAAGTAATACCTTATGGGAGTATTTAAAAGTTGTGGTTGCAAAAGATTACAGGAATAACGTGAATACTGCAGGGGCCACGAACGAGGTGGCGACCCTGAAGGAAGCGGTGTCCAAGGCTGAAAGCAATGCGGCCGCGGAGCGCACCGAGCGAGAGAAGCAGGAGGTGCGGGTGGCGGAGGTGCGGCAAGAGCTCCAGGCTCTCGTGGAAAAACACGAGAGTTTGGAGCGTGACTCAAAGACTCGAGAGTCCGAGCTCGCCTCGGCCCTTGAGAGCGCCAAAGCCGCTAAGGCCGAAGCCCAAAAAGCCCTCCAGGAAATTGAGGCGATGAAGAAGATAGCGGCGGGTAAGGCATTCTATATGCAAAGCAAGCATGTGAAAGTGAATTATCTGTTACTTACACGAATCCGGAGCTCTCCAGGAGCATTCGCAGATCTGCCCCGCAATGTGTCTGATGCTGCCGCATTCTACCACACCAAGGAGGGAAGCTCGACGGAGAAGGTGTTCTGGTCTTAGTATGCTGAGGCCGGAGACCCGGTGCCCTTAAGCGACCAGTTGAAGCGAGCTCAATAAGGTGGCCGAACAGGCCATAAAAGGCCTCATAGTTCGGATGTGGCCTAAGGAAGCCATGCCTGGGAGCTACTTCGGGCTGGTGAGGCGGCTGGTGGACACCTATCCATGGGTTGAAGTCGTCAAGCGTTCCGTCTGCATCAAAGGTGCCCGTAGGGCCCTTGCCCGTGCTAAGGTGCACTGGGACAAGATGGATGCTGAGAAGCTTGTGACGGACGGACCACCACCGTGCAAGGAGCATCGCAAGCCTGAAATGTATTATGAGGGCGTCCTGAAGGGTGCCCGCCTTATAGCGGATGAATGCTCCAAAGATGTAATTTTTTAGTAGACTCGCATTTGTTATCCTGTACGCTGAAAACTTGTTCATATGCGCTAAGCAACACTTTTGAATTTAAAATATTACCTTCTGTGCGGCTGTGTATTAAATTTGAGAGATGGCGAGTCGTCGGCTTCAGCCCCCATGCCACGAGTGCTGGGGTGTTCAGGATAAACTTGAGAGCTCTTGTTCCCATTCTTGGGTCCTTCGAGGGAGGCGCTCAACCCAACGAACAAGGCAACCGGACTATAATGCTTGAACACTCTCACTTAGCCATAGAATTCTATAATTGTAAATTTCGGCAAAGCCCCTGGTATTCGGAAGACCGAGTTCGGGGCGCTATCCACGCCTAGGCCGGACAATGCCGACTCCTCGCTCTAAGAGGCATAAGTCTTTAGGGAATTGAAAACCTCTCGAACAGCGACCGGCTCTCGCCCTATCATGACGGTCAGTTTTAGCTTTCTCCACTGAGGTGCTTAACCCAGCTCAACCAGGGCACAATCGCAGTGGTTCTCCCAGCGCTACCTTAGCCGATATAACGGAACATAAGGTACCAAAACATGGGAGCCGGGCAAACCCAACTATTGACCCAAGACATGATTCGAGCCGATGCATATAATGCTATAAGTTCGGGGTGCCGCACTTGTGAAAGTGTTCGGACTTATCACACCATGTTGTGGGGTAATTAAGCCCCTGGTGTATTGCCCGTACCAAAGTGTACGGTTGCACAATGTCATAAATGAACATATATATATAGAGAGAAAAAAGGGAATTCAATAATAGGCAGAAGCTATGTATTGTTTATTCAAAAGGGCTGCACTAAGAGCAGAACGATACAAATAGTGCGATAAGCAAGGGACGGGACTTTTTCACATGTCCCCCTCCAGGGGTAAGATGCGGGATGGTGTGTAAAACAGGTATACTGCTCGTAATAGAGACCACCTGGACACTCGACGTAGCTTTCTGCTTCCCTGCCTGTTGCATCGTGCGTTCGGCAATTCTACTGCCGGACAAGGCTTCATGAGAACGGAGTCCTGAAAGTAAAAAAGAAAGAAGAACAGAATGCCACAATCGGGAGCCCCTGGTGCGGTTGAGCCGCATTCTGGGCATGCCATGGTCGTGCCCCTCCCCCTATGCCCATGGTATTTCCAGAGCGTAATTATGTACGCGTAGTACTGGTTTCGCAATTTCGCGAGGGCTGGGGTTTGGGCCGCATTGCTATGCATGCTCGGAACGTGCCAGGCGGTCTTGTTGTAGGTTACTCCGGGCGCGCTTGACGGTGTCCGGACGTTTCACAGTCGGACTCGAGAATTGCCTTAAGAGGCTGCTTTGTCCTTCTGCCGCGAGGGCAGCCGTATGCTCTTCCTTCCGGAGAGAGCGTTCGGTGTTTCCATTCACCGTAATGACTCCTTGAGGACCTGGCATCTTGAGCTTGAGATATGCGTAGTGCGGCACCGCATTGAACTTTGCAAATGTGGTTCGTCCGATCAGTGCGTGATAGCCGCTACGGAACGGGACTATGTCGAAGATTAACTCCTCGCTTCGGAAGTTATCCGGGGATCCGAATACCACTTCAAGTGTAACTGAGCCTATACAGTTGGCCTCTACACCTGGTATGACGCCTTTGAAGGTCGTCTTCGTGGGTTTAATCCTTGATGGGTCTATGCCCATTTTGCGCACTGTATCCTGATAAAGCGAGTTCATTGCCGCCGTCCATTAGGACTCTAGTGAGGTGAAATCCGTCAATGATTGGGTCTCGAACCAATGCGGCGAATCCGCCATGGCGGATGCTAGTGGGGTGGTCCCTTCGATCAAAAGTGATCGAGCAGGAAGACCACGGGTTGAACTTTGGGGCGACTGGCTCCATCGCATATACGTCCCTTAGTGCACGCTTCCGCTCCCTTTTGGGTATGTGGGTTGCGTATATCATGTTCACCGTCCGCACTTGTGGGGGGGGGGGAGCCCTTCTGTCCTCTATTGTTCGGCGGCCGGGGCTCCTCCTCGTCATCGCTATGCAGCCCCTTGTCATTGTTTTCGGCATTTAACTTGCCTGCCTTCTTGAACACCAACAATCCCTGTTGGTGTGGTTGGCTGGTTTTTCGGGGGTGCCATGTATCTGGCACGAGCGATCGAGTATTCGGTCCAAATTGGACGGGCCCGGAGTATTTCTTTTAAATGGCTTTTTCCGCTGACCGGGTTTAGAGCCTCGAATCCGGCATTGATCGCCGTATCAAGAGCATTATCGCCGTTAATGCGGCGCTTGTGCTTGTTGCGACGTGACCTGCCATTGCTGTCCTTGGTATCCGAATTACCAGGGCTCTTGGTCATGTTGTTACTACGAGCTAGCCAGTTGTCCTCTCCCGCGCAAAAGCGGGTCATGAATGTTCTGAGGGTTGTCGTGGATTTCGGCTTTTCCTGTCCTAGGTGCCGGGCAAGCCACTTGTCGCGAACGTTGTGTTTGAAGGCTGCAAGGGCCTCTGCATCCGGACAATCAACGATTTAATTTTTCTTGGTTAGGAACCGTGTTCAGAATTGTCTGGCCGATTCCTCTGGCTGCTGAATTATGTGGCTTAGGTCATCGGCGTCTGGTGGTCGCACATATGTGCCCTGGAAATTTTCGAGGAATGCGGCTTCCAGGTCTTCCCAACAACCAATTGACTCTGCTGGCAAGCTGTTAAGCCAATGTCGGGCTGGTCCTTTAAGATTGAGTGGGAGGTATTTGATGGAGTGTAGATCATCACCGCGGGCCATGTGGATGTGAAGGAGATAGTCCTCGATCCAAATCGCAGGATCTGTTGTGCCATCGTATGATTCAATGTTTACGGGTTTGAAACCCTCAGGAATTTGATGATCCATCACTTCATCTGTGAAGCATAGTGGGTGTGCGGCGCCTCTGTATTGGGCTATATCACGACGCAGCTCAAATGAGCTTTGTCTACTGTGTTCGGCCCGGCCGGAGTTGCCATATCCGGCGTGACGGTTATCGTCATGTGTCGTGGGGCACCCACGTGATCCGTAGATCGATCTTGTTTGCCTTGCCTTATCCTCCAATATGTCTCGCAGGTCTGGCGAATTTCCCCGCGCCTTGGTATTTTCTGAGCGGCGCCGGGGTGCGGCTTGAGTTGAGGGCCGAGAGGCCTCTCTGTCGCGGCCACGAGGTGGTCGGTCAGCCGTGTCATGCGCTGGTGATGTAGGTTTGGGTGCTTCCTCCTCTAATCGGTGTTGCAGCCTGCGTTTTGGGTAGCTCTTGGAGGGGCGCTCGAGTTCGTACTCTTCGGCCGCAAGGACTTCGGTCCATCTGTCAGCTAGCAAGTCTTTGTCAGCTCTAAGATGTTGTTGCTTTTTCTTGAGGCTGCTTGCCGTGGCCATGAGCCTGCGTTTGAAACGCTCTTGTTCGACGGGATCCTCGGGCACGACAAATTCATCGTCGTCGAGGCTTGCCTCATCTTCGGAGGGAGGCGTGTAATTATCCTCCTCTACCTCTCTTTCTGCCGCTCTCTCATGAGGGCTGGCTTCTCCATCCTCCTGCGCTGAATCCTGCTGGAGGGGGTTGTCTTCGGCACTGTCCGGGTGTTATTGTCTCCCGTGCCGGAATCACCGTTTTTGCTGTGGCGGGATTTAGCGCGGCGCCGCTAACGCCGGCGCTTAGGCTGTTTCGTGGAGTGGTCATCCTCCGTTGTTCCATCGCCATTCCCATCTTTTGGGATGTCCACCATGTATATGTCGTATGACGAGGTGGCCTCCAGTGCCCTCTGGGCGCTGGTTCTTGGTCGTCTCGTACATCGTCGTCCATACCGTCGATGTCTTCGGAGTCGAAGTCGAGCATGTCAGTTAAATCATCGACAGTGGCTACGAAGTGGGTGGTGGGTGGGGTTTGAATTTCTTCGTCGTCCTCATCCCAACCTTCCTGACCATAATCCCGCCAGGGCTCTCCTGATAAAGAGATAGACTTTAGTGAGTTCAGGATGTCGCCAAAGGGCGAGTGCAGAAAGATGTCCGCGGCAGTGAATTCCATGATCGGCGCCCAATCGGATTCGATTGGCGGGGGCGCAGAAGGTTCGGAGTCCGGAGAGGAGTCCGGTACCTTGGAGTCACGAGCTTCACAAAGGACGGGGTAGGTGTATGGCTCAATCGCCGTAGAGATCGCAGCCCCCGAGGCAGTGTCCAGCCACCCGTCCTTGATCGGCGCAGTCGGCTCTGAGCTAAAGGTCGGAGCGGACACTGGTGCGGCCTCCAGGACACTGTTCGGCGGCAGAGCTAGATCATGCCCCTCGTGACAAGACGGGCGCGCTTGGTTGTAGCTCGAACCCGTCGAAGATCAAGTCTCCGCGGATGTCGGCCGTGTAGTTCAAACTTCCAAATCGACTGATGGCGGGCGTAGCTTTCAATCTGCTCCGGATGACCAAGCGAATTGGCCCGCAGTGCAAAGCCCCGAATACGAAGATCTGTCTGGGAGAAAAGTCTCACCACAGGTGCATCGTGGTTGATGATCGGAGGAGCCATCGGGCCTTAAGATGACGACACTGAGGAACTCTCAATGAAAGCACCAATGTCGGTGTCAAAACCGGCGGATCTCGGGTAGGGGGTCCCGAACTGTGCGTCTAGGCGGATGGTTACAGGAGACAAGGGACACGATGTTTTTACCCAGGTTCGGGCCCTCTCGATGGAGGTAAAACCCTACTCCTGCTTGATTAATATTGATGATATGGGTAGTACAAGAGTAGATCTACCACGAGATCGGAGAGGCTAAACCCTAGAAGCTAGCCTATGGTATGATTGTTGTTCGTCCTACGGACTAAAACCCTCCGATTTATATAGGCACCGAAGAGGGTTAGGGTTACACAGAGTCGGTTACAATGGTAGGAGATCTACATATCCATATCGCCAAGCTTACCTTCCACGCCAAGGAAAGTCCCATCCAGACACGGGACGAATTCTTGTATCTTGTATCTTCATAGTCCAGGAGTCCGGCCAAAGGCTATAGTCCGGCTATCCGGACACCCCCTAATCCAGGACTCCCTCAGCCGCCAACAAGCGGGCAAGTGCGGCGTCCCTCCACACCTCTACCAGACTGCACACTCAGAGCATCAACACCAACACCATGGCGCACCAAGGGTGAAGTATTGCAAGGGCCTACGGGCTCCCTTAACTTCAACAATACTTGAAGAGGTGCATGCGCGTCATGTCTCCACAACTCGGCAGTTGATGGCGATCACTCTCCAACGGTAATACGTTCACTGTTCCGTGCTGTGAGGCACGCCACCAGGAGGCGAGGAATCAAGGTGTGGATCCTCACCAACTTCAGGAACATATCAACCATATCCAAAGGCGCCTCCATAATCAAGGAGCGTCAAATACTTCATTAATGCAGGGTGAAGGTGGGATGAGGCGCCAATCCTGAAGTTATCGTCCTCAACATGAGAGCATCGGTGACAGTCTTCACCAACTCGCCACTTAGAGCAGGGGCATCCTAACATGGTCCCACATTGTAAATGATGGTTAGACGTCAAGACGGTGGGAGCAATCCTAAACACTCAACAGTGGCGATCATAGGACCCTATACGGCAAACACTTCCACCACGACATGCGCCCTGTCCTTGGTGGGGAGCTCGGCCACAACTCAAGGAGATGGCCTACAGCGCTGCATTGTCCACTCGACACCATGCGCCACCCCATCCTCTCCAGGTGAAGGTTCGTCAATGCAGCCACCAACCGGAGCTCACCTGAGGTGATACATCACTCATCCAAGGCGGGTACTGACTACACCTTCGTCAACATTGAGTGCCCCCAAGACGGGCGCCATCCACCTCTGTCGACACGGAGCTCGGTTAGGCAGGGCTCCTTTTTCACCTCCGTCGACACAGATTTGGATAAAGGTGGGGCACCGTCTACACCGCTACCAATGCGGAGCAAGCTCGAAGGCGGAGCACTATCTACGCGATTGCCGACAAGGAGCTCGCCTATAGTCGGGTGCCGTCTACATGTCCTCGGATCCTACCCGAGGCCGGCGCACTTTTTGTATCATGCTCGACACGGAGCTCGGCTAACGGTGGACATCTTCTACACCATCTTGTAGCTCATCCGAGGCGGGGTGTTGTCAGCCACCCAAAACATGGAGGTCGCCCAAGGCGGGATACCTACACTGCCATCGACATGCAGCCCATCGATGTTGAGGCACCATCTACACCAGCATTGACGTGGAGCTTGCCTGAAGCGGGGCTTGATCGACACTACCGTCTACGCGGAGCTTGGCCCGGGGAGGGCTCGGTCTACACTGCCGTCAACACGGAGCACGCCCAAGGTGTCGTGCAATCTGTGGTGTTGAACATGGCTAAGGTGGGGACGCTACATACACCGTCACTGGCACAAGCTGGGTGTCATTTACGCCGCCGCTGAGGCGGAGCGCCAGCCACACTATTGACAATATGGAGACCATCCGGGCAGGTCGCCATCTATGCCATTGGAAAAGTAGCTTTCCTGAGGCGGGAACAACGTTTACCCCGTCGCCGACATAGAGCTCGCCTAAAGGCGGGCAACATCTACACCAACACAGAGCTCGCCTAAGGCGGGCGCACCTCCTACACCGCCACTGAGGCGGAGCTCAATATCTACACCTTCGCTGACACGAAGCCCTTGCAAGGCCACCTTGCATGGTTTCATGCTAACCCTGTGTTGCTGCTTGTTGAGGCGGCAACATCGTGAACATCTACCCCAACATCCACACGACGCACGCCCACAACATCGTCCAAGCACCGGCGAGGCGAAGCTGTACTCCGCCAACTTGTCTTTTACCAATGAAGCAATCCATATCTTGCCAGGCACCGACGAGGCGAAGGCATGTCATCCGGTCCGACACCGACAAGGCGGACAACACTAGGCCGGGCACCGACGAGGCGAAGGCCTCCCACTTCATCATCATACAGCGAGAAGGCGGAGGGATATGGCTAAGCATGGCCGCAGCGATGGATGTACCGCTCTCCCCTTCACTTCATCACCACATCCCCACCATCTACACCAGGACAACAACGCAATTGAAGCCTTCAACAAGACACTCGGCAAGATACTCAAGAAGACGGTGACAAGGAATCGGAGAGACTGGCATGATCGTCTCTTCGAGTCCTTATTGGCGTACCGTGTCACAGTCCGTACCCAACACAGGCGACTCCGTTTTCCCTCGTTTACGGGAGTGAGGCGGTCGTACTACCAGAGGTCCAGCTACCCTCTTTGAGGGTGGCTATCCAAGATGAATTCACCCACTTTGTCGAACAAAGTACAACTGCGGTTTATCCATGATGAACAGGTACAACTGCGGTTTCAGGAGCTTGACGCCCTTGAAGAGGAGCAACTTAATGCCCTATAGAACCTGGAGCTTTACCGCCACAATATGGTGAGAGCTTACGACAAGCTCGTCAAGAAGCGTGTCTTCCGAAAAGGTGAGTTGGTTTTCGTGCTCAGCCGACACATTGTCGTGACGCACAAGACGAAGGGCAAGTTCGAGCCAAAGTGGGAAGGGCCATACGTCATCGAGCAAGCCTACGACGGGGGAGCATACCAGCTCGTCGATTGTCAGGGAGTCCGACCAAAGCCCCCAATCAACGGAAGGTTCCTCAAAAAATATTTTTCTTAAAATTTTGCCTCTTTTGTTGCCTTTCGGATTTTCATTGGGGAAACTTTTTCTGTGGGCTTTCGGATCCATGATCCATTCTCCTTAGCATTTCGTGGATATATCTAGTTTTCCCCAATTTTTATGGACAAAGTCCAACAGAAAAATGGCTTTCCCCTATCACACTAAACTGTTGATTGAAGTTTCAGCTACCCTAGGACTTGTTGGAGGGCGACACAATGTGTCGTTTTGCAGGTGGAGTGGGTCCTACACCCACAATGCACGACACGTACCAGGTGTATGCTTCCGGAGACAACGGAGATGATTACTTGGGCACTTCTGAGTATTGAGACCCACGCTCTTCATGTTTCCCGGCATATGCTTCATGCTCATAGAGGCTCGCACTCCAGGGAAGACTATAGGAAAAGATCATGGAGGGCTGCCTGACCCAACACAAGTTGGTTTGGTGCGTAGTCACATGGAAACCCTGGGGTGTGCCACCAGAAGTTCCAGATAATGTGCTAGAGGGTTTTTCCTAGTCCACAGAGGTGAACAGTTGCCTTCCAAGTTCTCAAGGTGGGTCCCTAAGAAATCCCAGAAGAAGAGTCCTCAAGAAGTTCGAGACGAATGTCAAAACAAGTCCATGATGTCCGCGACCAATCAATCATCCGTGTGAGAAATCATAATGAAGTTCCAAAAGTCCAAGAAGCAAATCCAAGAAAAGATCCCAACAGTTCAAGAAGCAATCAAGTGGTCCCAAGCAGTAAGGAACCCACTGGAAGGAAGGCGGGAGGTAGCTGTTCACCATTCCTCAATATGCATGAAGAAAAATCGCCAAGCCTTTGTCCCAAAACCATTTTCCCTGAACTTATCACACCCAAGTCTCTGGGCTCATGGGGCGAGTGCAGGGGGCATGTTGAGCTGTGCGGGCCCTCAGTATGATGATGGGCTAGAGTATGAATTTTTGTTGCCTCAGCAAGCATCCCGAAACACGACGTCTTCATACACGTACAACAAAGCTATTTAAGTTGTTGAGTTGCAATCGTCAAGGTCTTTCGACGGTTCCCAATGACAAGTCCTTGGGTAGCCATCTCGGATATCACGCCTATAGCTGGTGTATAACGGGAAAGCCAACATTTTAAAACCCACAAACAATTTTTTTCTCTCTCTTTGTCGCCTGTTTTCGTTTCGTGTTCCTAGTTGTGCTCCTCCAACATCTTTTGCAGCCATGGAGAGACACTCCCTATCATCGTCGACGGCATTCAGACGACAACCACTACATCGAACTACGTCATGGGTGCTTGGGCGTAACAATACCCATGCGTCCCAGAGAACACCGTCGACAGCCCGACAACCAATGGTCTACATCGACATGCACGATGGGGCACCAGAAGGCAACACCTGCGCTCACGAAGGTGGAGCCGATTCGTCCCCGCAACCCCGTCTCCAACAACAATTTAGCATGGGGCAACGTCAACCCCTCAATTATTCGGAGGTCGATGGCGTCCCGGTGCACCACCAGAATAGTGCTACCTCTTGAGCTTGCGTTGGATTTCCCCGAGAGGAGAGGATAATGCAACAAAGTAGCGTAAGTATTTCCCTCAGTTTTTGAGAACCAAGGTATCAATCCAGTAGGAGGCCACGCCATGAGTCCCTCGTGCCTACACAAAACAAATAGCTCCATGCAACCAACGCGATTAGGGGTTGTCAATCCCTTCACGGTCACTTACGAGAGTGAGATCTGATAGAGATGACAGATAATATTTTTGGTATTTTTGGTATAAAGATGCAAGGTAAAATAAAAGGGAAAGTAAAAAAGCAAAGCAATAATAAAGTGATGGAAGATTAATATGATAGAGAATAGACCCGGGGGCCATATATTTCACTAGTGGCTTCTCTCAAGAGCATAAGTATTTTACGGTGGGTGAACAAATTACTGTTGAGCAATTGACAGAATTAAGCATAGTTATGAGAGTATCTAGGTATGATCATGTATATAGGCATCACGTCCGAGACAAGTAGACCGACTCACCTTTGCATCTACTACTATTACTCCACTCATCGACCGCTATCCAGCATGCATCTAGAGTATTAAGTTAAAAAGCAGTAACGCCTTAAGCAAGATGACATGATGTAGATGGATAAATTCATGCAATATGATAAAACCCATCTTGTTATCCTCGATGGCAACAATACAATACGTGCCTTGCTGCCCTTACATCCTTTGGGAAAGGACACCGCAAGATTGAACCCAAATTAAGCTAAGCACTTCTCCCATTGCAAGAACTACCAATCTAGTTGGCCAAACCAAACGGATAATTCGAAGAGACTTGCAAAGATAACCAATCATACATAAAATAATTCAGAGAAGATTCAAATATTGTTCATAGATAATCTTGATCATAAACGCACAATTCATCGGTCTCAACAAACACACCGCAAAAAGAAGATTACATCGAATAGATCTCCACGAGAGAGGGGGAGAACATTGTATTGACATCCAAAAAGAGAGAAGAAGCCATCTAGCTACTAACTATGGACCCGAAAGTCTGAGGTAAACTACTCACACTTCATCGGAGAGGCTATGATGATGTAGAAGCCCTCCATGGTGGATTCCCCTTCCGGCGGAGCTCCGGAACAGGCCCCGAGATGGGATCTCGTGGATACAGAAAGTTGCGGCGGAAGAATTAGGTTTTAGGCTCTGTATCAGATCGTTCGGGGGTACGTAGGTGTATATAGGAGGAAGGAGTACGTCAGTGGAGTAACAGGGGGCCCACGAGGCAGGGGCGCGCCCCCCACCCTCGTGGCCACCTCCTGGCTTTCTTGACGGGGGGTCCAAGTCTCCTGCATCATGTTCGGTGAGAAAATCGCGTTCCCGAAGGTTTCATTCCGTTTGGACTCCATTTGATATTCCGTTTCCTTGAAACTCTGAAATAGGCAAAAAACAGCAATTCTGGGGCTGGGCCTCCGGTTAGTAGGTTAGTCCGAAAATTAATATAAAAGTGGAAAATAAAGCCCAATATGGTCCAAAACAGTAGATAATATAGCATGGAGCAATAAAAAATTATAGATACGTTGGAGACGTATCAGGCATCCCCAAGCTTAATTCCTGCTGGTCCTCGAGTAGGTAAATGATAAAAAGATAATTTTTTATGCGGAGTGCTACTTGGCATAATTTCAATGTAATTCTTCTTAATTGTGGTATGAATATTCAGATTGAAAAGATTCAAGACAAAAGTTTAATATTGACATAAAAATAATAATACTTCAACCATACTAACAAAGCAATCATGTCTTCTCAAAATAACATGGCCAAAGAAAGTTATCCCTACAAAATCGTATAGTCTGGCTATGCTCTATCTTCACCACACAAAGTATTTAAATCATGCACAACCCCGATGACAAGCCAAGCAATTGTTTCATACTGTTGACATTCTCAAAACTTTTTCAATCTTCACGCAATACATGAGCGTGAGCCATGGATATAGCACTATATGTGGAATAGAATGGTGGTTGTGGAGAAGACAAAAAGAGGGGAAGATAGTCTCACATCAACTAGGCGTATCAACGGGCTATGGAGATGCCCATCAATAGATATCAATGTAAGTGAGTAGGGATTGCGGTGCAACAGATTCACTAGAGCTATAAGTATATGAAAGCTCAAACAAAAGAAACTAAGTGGGTGTGCATACAACTCGCTTGCTCACGAAGACCTAGGGCAATTTTAGGAAGCCCATCATTGGAATATACAAGCCAAGTTTTATAATGAAAAATTCCCACTAGTATATGAAGGTGACAAAATGAGAGACTCTCTATCATGAAGATCATGGTGCTACTTTGAAGCACAAGTGTGGTAAAAGGATAGTAACATTGTCCCTTCTCTCTTTTCTCTCATTTTTTATTTGGACCTTTTTATGGCCTTTTTTTCGTCCGAGTCTCATCCCGACTTGTGGGGGAATCATAGTCTCCATCATCCTTTCCTCACTTGGGACAATGCTCTAAAAATGATGATCATCACACTTTTATTCTTCTTACAACTCAACAATTACAACTCGATACTTAGAACAAAATATGACTCTATGTGTATGCCTCCGGCGGTGTACCAGGATATGCAATGATTCATGAGTGACATGTATGAAAGAATTATGAACGGTGTCTTTGCCACAAATACGATGTCAACTACATGATCATGCTAAGCAATATGACAATGATGGAGCGTGTCATAATAAACGGAACGGTGGAAAGTTGCATGGCAATATATCTCGGAATGGCTATGGAAATGCCATAATAGGTAGGTATGGTGGCTGTTTTGCGGAAGGTATATGGTGGGTGTATGATACCGGCGAAAATTGCACGGTATTAGAGGGCTAGCAATGGTGGAAGGATGAGAAAAGTGTGTATAATCCATGGACTCAACATTAGTCATAAAGAACTCATATACTTATTGCAAAAATCTAGAAGTTATCAAAGCAAAGTATTACGCGCATGCTCCTAGGGGATAGATTGGTAGGAAAAGACCATCGCTCGTCCCCGACCGCCACTCATAAGGAAGACAATCAATAAATAAATCATGCTCCGACTTCATCACATAACGGTTCACCATATGTGCATGCTACGGGAATCACAAACTTTAACACAAGTATCTCTCAAATTCACAACTACTCAACTAGCATGACTCTAATATCACCATCTTCATATCTCAAAACAATTATCAAGCATCAAACTTTTCTTAGTATTCAACGCACTCAAAAGAAAGTTTTACAAATCTTGAATACCAAGCATATTAGGATTGTTTAAGGAATTACCATGCTATTTAAGGCCCTCAGTTTTTGAGAACCAAGGTATCAATCCAGTAGGAGGCCACGCGCGAGTCCCTCGTACCTACACAAAACAAATAGCTCCATGCAACCAACGCGATTAGGGGTTGTCAATCCCTTCACGGTCTCTTACGAGAGTGAGATCTGATAGAGATGATAGATAATATTTTTGGTATTTTTGGTATAAAGATGCAAGGTAAAATAAAAGGCAAAGTAAAAAAGCAAAGAAATAATAAAGTGATGGAAGATTAATATGATAGAGAATAGACCTGGGGGCCATAGATTTCACTAGTGGCTTCTCTCAAGAGCATAAGTATTTTACGATGGGTGAACGAATTACTGTTGAGCAATTGACAGAATTGAGCATAGTTATGAGAGTATCTAGGTATGATCATGTATATAGTCATCACGTCTGAGACAAGTAGACCGATTCCTGCATCCATCTACTACTATTAATCCACTCATCGACCTCTATCCAGCATGCATCTAGAGTATTAAGTTAACGAAAACAGAGTAACGCCTTAAGCAAGATGACATGATGTAGAGGGATAAATTCATGCAATATGATAAAAACCCCATCTTGGTATCCTCGATGGCAACAATACAATACGTGCCTTGTTGCCCCTTCTGTCACTGGGAAAGGACACCGCAAGATTGAACCCAAAGCTCAGCACTTCTCCCATTGCAAGAACTACCAATCTAGTTGGCCAAACCAAACGGATAATTCAAAGAGACTTGCAAAGATAACCAATCATACATAAAATAATTCAGAAAAGATTCAAATATTGCTCATAGATAATCTTGATCATAAACCCACAGTCTCAACAAACACACCGCAAAAAGAAGATTACATCGAATAGATCTCCACGAGAGAGGGGGGGAACATTGTATTGAGATCCAAAAAGAGAGAAGAAGCCATCTAGCTACTACCCGAAGGTCTGAGGTAAACTACTCACACTTCATAGGAGAGGCTATGATGATGTAGAAGCCCTCCGTGGTGGATTCCCCTTCCGGCGGAGCTCGGGAACAGGCCCCTAGATGGGATCTCGTGGATACAGAAAGTTGCAGCGGTGGAATTAGATTTTTGGCTCCGTATCTGATCGTTCGGGAGTACGTAGGTATATATAGGAGGAAGGAGTACGTCGGTGGGGCAACGGGGGGCCCACGAGGCAAGGGGTGCGCCCTGGGGGGTAGGGCGCGCCCTGGGGGGTAGGAAGCACCCCCACCCTCGTGGCCACCTCCTGGCTTTCTTGACGGGGGGTCCAAGTCTCCTGGATCATGTTCGGTGAGAAAATCGCGTTCCCGAAGGTTTCATTCCGTTTGATACTCCGTTTCTTCGAAACTCTGAAATAGGCAAAGAAAAAAGCAATTCTGGGTTGGGCCTCCGGTTAATAGGTTAGTCCCAAAAGTAATATAAAAGTGGAAAATAAAGCCCAATATAGTCCAAAACAGTAGATAATATAGCATGGAGCAATCAAAAATTATAGATACGTTGGAGACGTATCAAATAGTCACACCATATCGATGGTGTGACGGTTCACTCAATGAAGTGGAGCTATCGACGGTCTACCGATGCCTCGCCTACATCACACAAGGAGATAACGGGAGCAGTGCAACGCGCCAGTGCTGCCAGCGTGAATCTGTGAAACCCTCCAATCAAGTCGGCTGGCACCGTAGCAGCTAGACGGTCGTGACGAGATTGGTAAAAAAAATCTTTTTGTTTTCAAGATAAGGCATGATGTTTCGCCTTGGAATGAAGACGGAATAGGGTTGCCTTGTTGGCTGGCATCGTGCCTGTTATACAATCGAGCGAGCTCCTTAGAGAAAACGAGTGTGGATGGACTTGCCTGCACTAGATCACATCTTTATCTGGATACAACATTTATCTTCACGAGGGCATTCATAGTCGCCGACCCCCAGGGTGGTGCGCCCTTCGGCTGCACACAAGTTGGTGCGCCGAAACAATCCAAGAGGGAGGTGTGATCACCAAACAAAGCTCGATCAGCTTCGCGCTCGAACTTTATTTGGTGAGGGGGCATTTGTTCGACAAGTTTTTGTGCAATATTGCATAAATAATAATTTCTTTTTATGATGAGCTTTTCATGCAGGTTACACGTGCAAAGAGACACTTTGATGCAAAGGCAAAATACTTTTGCATGGCACATGCAGGCACGTACTTGTCATGCTTGCATAGGGATATGCATGAAATCTTGGTGCAACTAATATGTGTGCATGCACACTTTTCTGGCCACACGCCGCTTAGCTAGCTTATATAGATACGTATGTATTTACGTATTCTTGTACTTAGAGGGTGTTTGTTTCCACGGACTTATTGGCTTAGGGACTTAAAAAAGTCCTTATAAGTCCATCTAAACCAAACAGAAGGGACTTATAGAGACTTAAAGTGAACATTTGGGACTTATGAAATAAGGCTCTTAAGGAGGGACTTATAGGGACTTATAGTTGTAATATGGTCTTATAAGGACATATAAGTCCCACGAACCAAACAGGTAAGGACTTCTTAGGGACTTGAGACTTATAAATTGGGACTAAAAAAAGTCCTAGTACTTATGAACCAAACAGGGCCTTATATACTGGCAAGTTCGCATCCATATGTAGCCAAATACCCGCTCCTATGTATAAACCGTACATATACGTATTGGAGTATCTGCGGCCGGCCCGCGAGCGCGCACGTATATGCCTGAGTATCCGCACTATCCAAACATGCCTAAATGTATTGATTCAAATGGATTTTGATCTGGATGCGTACAAGAAAGAAAAAAAAGGGCCAGCATGTTCTTGTGCGGCACGTTCGGAAAGAAACCGGCCAGACAGTTATACCCATAAATCTCTGTGTACGAGATGATCTTTCCTTTTATTTGTGCACGCCATAAATCTCTTTGTACGAGATGATCTTTCCTTTTATTTGTGCATGCGTGCAGGGCAAGAAGAAAAGTATTGAAAAGGAAGATTGAAAGATGGACCATCTTCAGATGCGATTAGCAACTAGCAGCCTAAATATTGGAAAGTTTGCACCGACGTGTGGTGGCCAAGGGTTCTGCCTCCTGCCTATATAAATACAAGAGAACCCACGCAAGCAGAGCAAAGAGGGAAGACCTCACGTACGCAGCAGAGGAGAGAGATAGAGAAGACGGAGACGCGCCGAGCCGGCTGCGTCGAGCAAAGGGCACCGCAGGCTAAACTCACGCACGTAGCCGGTGGAGACGAGGCACGCACCAAGACAAACACATCGCAGGAGGCGACGGCGTGCCCGTGGCCGCGCGTTTGCTAACACACAACGGCGACGCCGAGGAGATGAGACTAATTTTATTTTGTTACTATGTTTTCAGTGCTACTGAGAAGAACACCACACCAGGGAGGCAGAAGACGCGCCGTGGCGGCAGCGTCGAGAACAATAGGAAGGCCACGCCCACGGCGGCGGCATGCTCGCCGAGCAACGACGGCAGTGCATGCGACGTACATCTATATCTCTTTCATGTATGCAGGGAGCAAGCACACGTCTCACGGACGGAGGACCTCACGCAAGAACATAGCTCGCGAGGGAGACAGAAGGCACGCAGCGCACTAAGAAGAGGCAGCCGGCGAGGCAACAGCACCTCCCATAGGCTCCGGCACGCCCAGAGAAGATAAGGAGACGCGCCCCTGGCGGCAACGTCGAGGAGATCGGAGAGCGCGCCCATGCAGTGGTGCGTGCGCCAAGGGAACACGACGACGACACCCTCACATGGAAGGAGAGCAGCGGCGAGCAGATGAACGCGCCCACAGGAGGATTTCCGGCGGTGCAATAATCTTGTTCTTGTTCTATGTGTGTAGGTCTCACGCACCCGGATGCGGCGGACAAAGCGGCGGCCGATGTGGCGCTCTCACACATGGCCGCACACTCACCGATGGACGCACATAGCAAGGAGGAGGCGTCGAGCCTGCTGCGAGGCCGATCGCCATATACTTCGTCAAGCCGGCGCCATAGAGGACGGAGGCGTGGAGCTCGCCCAGATGACGTCCTCGACTTCGTCATCAAGCCGGCGCCATGGAGGATGGTGGCGTGGAGCTCGCCAAGACGACGCCCATGGCCAAAACCATCAACCCGGTGCCGCAAGGATCATGACGGGGAGCTCGCAAGAAGGACGCCCGCCATCCACTTCGTCATACTGGAGCTAGAGGATGAAGGCGTAGCACCCGTTGGGGATGCCGCCGACGTCTACTTCGGCAAGCTGGAGTCCGGAGGCATGGAGCTCGCAGGGACTCCGCCGTGTGCCGCGGAGGAAGGCGAGACGGAGCTCGCTAGGACGACGCCCGTCTTCTTCTTCATCAAGTCGGTGCCATGGAGGACAAAGTCGTGGAGGCTCGCAACGATGGCGCTGCCGTGACGCGGCAGATAGCGGTGCGGAGCTCGCCAAGACGACACCAACGCCAATATAACCAAGCCGGTGCCATGGAGGACGGAGGCGTGGAGCTCGCAAGGATGCCGTTGCCGTGCCGCGGTGGATGGCGGCACGGAGCTTGCAAAGACGACGTCCATCGCCAACATCAACCCGGTACCGCGAAGGATCATGGCGTGGAGCTCGCAAGGAGGACACCACCAATGTCTACCTCGTCAAGATGGAGCCCGCAACCCGGAGCCATGAAGATGACACAGGCCCTCGGTGCTGCCCGCAACACGTAGCCCGCGATGAGAAGAAGATGGTGCTACGCAATGACGTGGCTTCACCAACCCTTACCACTAAATGGTGCTATTTGCGACACGAAGCCCATGAAGACGAGGCGTGATGGCGAGGAGGCGACGTGACTTCACCAAAACTAACTCCCGATGGTCCTGTGAGGAGGTGCCCTTGTCTTGGAGGACCACCGTAAACATGGCGTCCAGCCAAGACGAGGCGCCAACCACACCGGCATTGCCGATACGAGCGAGCGTCGGTGCTCACAAAAGAATACTCCCGTGAGGCAACCCCTTGCATCCCCGATGAAGCCGCTACATCGTCAAGAAGTCCAAGCAGAGCAGGACCCATGCAACTTCAACACCGACTACATCAACGCTCTAAGGACCGACGAGGCGCGACGACAAGGGCGAACGTGGCCAACACAAAGCCATGTTTTTAAGCGGCACGTGTACCGACGAGGACACGGGCTTTGCCGCCGCCCACACCATACACTCACACCATCATCATCATGCATGGAGAACGCGAAGCGAAGACGACGAAGACGACCACATGGCTTAATCGGAGGTATCTCGCGGAGCAACCCGCAGGAGTAATTAACCGGGAGCTTTTCGAGGCCCCGGGAACCAAGAGATCGCACATCGCCATAGTCAGGCAGGCCACGGTAGTAGGCCACGGAGCGCAACCATTTTTTATGGGATCTTGTAATTTTGTTCATCCAAAGAGATAAATGATATACTTGTTTCCCGTATCATTTTTCTTTGTGTACTACGGTACACTGGCATGCCCGCATTTTTCTTTTTCCCTGGCGCATGAGAGAAATCAAACACCTCCTCTTCCATTCTTCTGGAGTGCACATTAAGATTTTTCTCGTGTCAAACAATTCCGGATGGAATTGAAGCGTCTTTTGATGTGCTTGGTCCTGTTGTGAAATCTGGATTCTTTTGCCAAGGCAATTGCACCAGTATTGTCACAAAAGATTTTCATTGGACCCGATGCACTAGGTATGACACCTAGATCGGATATGAACTCCTTCATCCAGACTCTTTCATCTGCTGCTTCCGAAGCAGCTATGTACTCCGCCTCACACGTAGATCCAGCCACGACGCTTTGTTTAGAACTGCACCAACTGACAGCTCCACCGTTCAATGTAAACACGTATCCGGTTTGCGATTTAGAATCGTCCGGATCAGTGTCAAAGCTTGCATCGACGTAACCATTTACGACGAGCTCTTTGTCACCTCCATAAACGAGAAACATATCCTTAGTCCTTTTCAGGTATTTCAGGATGTTCTTGACCGTTGTCCAGTGATCCACTCCTGGATTACTTTGGTACCTCCCTACTAAGCTAATAGCAAGGCACACATCAGGTCTGGTACACAGCATTGCATACATGATAGAGCCTATGGCTGAAGCATAGGGAACATTTTTCATTTTCTCTCTATCTTCTGCAGTGGTCGGGCATTGAGTCTGACTCAATTTCACACCTTGTAACACAGGCAAGAACCCTTTCTTTGCTTGATCCATTTTAAACTTCTTCAAAACTTTATTAAGGTATGTGCTTTGTAAAAGTCCAATTAAGCGTCTTAATCTATCTCTATAGATCTTGATGCCCAATATACAAGCAGCTTCACCGAGGTCTTTCATTGAAAAACTCTTATTCAAGTATCCTTTTTATGCTATCCAGAAATTCTATATCATTTCCAATCAGCAATATGTCATCCACATATAATATTAGAAATGCTACAGAGTTCCCACTCACTTTCTTGTAAATACATGCTTCTCCAAAAGTCTGTATAAATCCATATGCGTTGATCACACTATCAAAATATTTATTCCAACTCTGAGAGGCTTGCACCAGTCCATAAATGGATCGCTGGAGCTTTCATACTTTGTTAGCTCCCTTTGGATCAAAAAAACCTTCTGGTTGCATCATATACAACTCTTCTTCCAGAAATCCATTCAGGAATGCAGTTTTGACATCCATTTGCCAAATTTAATAATCATAAAATGCGGCAATTGATAACATGATTCGGACAGACTTAAGCATTGCTACGGGTGAGAAAGTCTAATCGTAGTCAATCCCTTGAACTTGTCGAAAACCTTCCGCAACAAGTCGAGCTTTGTAGACAGTAACATTACCGTCAGCGTCAGTCTTCTTCTTCAAGATACAGTTATTCTCTATGGCTTGCCGATCATTGGGCAAGTCAACCAAAGTCCATACATGGATCCCATCTCAGATTTCATGGCCTGAAGCCATTTTGCGGAATCTGGGCTCACCATCGCTTCTTCATAGTTCGTAGGTTCGCCCTGTTCAAGTAACATGATCTCCAGAATAGGATTACCGTACCACTCTAGTGCGGATCTTACTCTGGTTGACCTACGAGGTTCGGTAGTAACTTGATCTGAAGTTTCATGATCAATATCATTAGCTTCCTCACTAATTGATGTAGTTGTCACATGAACCTATTTCTGTGATGAACTACTTTCCAATAAGGGAGCAGGTACAGTTACCTCATCAAATTCTACTTTCGTCCCACTCACTTCTTTTGAGAGAAACTCCTTCTGTAGAAAGGATCCATTCTTAGCAACAAATGTCTTGCCTTCGGATCTGCGATAGAAGGTGTATCCAATAGTTTCCTTTGGGTATTCTATGAAGACACATTTCTCCGATTTGGGTTTGAGCTTATCAGGTTGAAGCTTTTTCTCATAAGCATCGCAGCCCCAAACTTTAAGAAACGTCAACTTTGGTTTCTTGCCAAACCACAGTTCATAAGGCCTCATCTCAACGGATTTCGATGGTGCCCTATTTAACGTGAATGCAGACGTCTCTAAAGCATAACCCCAAAACGATAGCGGTAAATCAGTAAGAGACGTCATATATCGCACCATATCTAGTAAATTACGATTACGACGTTCGGACACACCATTACGCTGTGGTGTTCCGGGTGGCGTGAGTTGCGAAACTATTCCGCATTATTTCAAATGTAGACCAAACTCGTAACTTAAATATTCTCCTCCACGATCAGATCATAGAAATTTTATTTTCTTGTTACGATGATTTTCCACTTCACTCTGAAATTCTTTGAACTTTTCAAATGTTGCAGACTTATGTTTTATTAAGTAGATATACCCATATCTGCTCAAATCATCTGTGAAGGTGATAAAATAACGATACCCGCCGCGAGCCTCAATATTCATTGAACCACATACATCAGTATGTATGATTTCCAACAAATTCGTTGCTCGCTCCATTGTTTCGGAGACCGGAGTTTTAGTCATATTGCCCATGCGGCATGGTTCGCATGTACCAAGTGATTCATATGTACCAAGTGATTCATAATCAAGTGATTCCAGAAGTCCATCAGTATGGAGTTCCTTCATGCGCTTTACATCAATATGACCCAAACGGCTGTGCCACAAATAAGTTGCACTATCATTATCAACTCTGCATCTTTTGGCTTCAACATTATGAATATGTGTATCACTACTATCGAGATTCAACACAAATAGACAACTCTTCAAGGGTGCATGACCATAAAATATATTACTCATATAAATAGAACAACCATTATTCTCAGATTTAAACGAATAACCGTCTCGCATCAAACAAGATCCAGATATATGTTCATGCTTAACGCTGGCACCAAATAACAACTATTCAGGTCTAAAACTAATCCCCAAGGTAGATGTAGAGGTAGCGTGCCGACGGCGATCACATCGACTTTGGAACCATTTCCCACGCGCATCGTCACCTCGCCCTTAGCCAGTCTTCGCTTAATCCGTAGTTCCTGTTTCGAGTTGCAAATATTAGCAACAGAACCAGTATCAAATACCCAGGTGCTACCGCGAGCTCTAGTAAGGTACACATCAATAACATGTATATCACATATACCTTTGTTCACCTTGCCATCCTTCTTATCCGCCAAATACTTGGGGCAGTTCCGCTTCCAGTGACCAGTCTGTTTGCAGTAGAAGCACTCAGTCTCAGGCTTAGGTCCAGACTTGGGTTTCTTCTCTTTAGCAGCAACTTGTTTTCCGTTCTTCTTGAAGTTACCCTTCTTCTTCCCTTTACCCTTTTTCTTGAAACTGGTTGTCTTGTTGATCATCAACACTTGATGCTCCTTCATGATTTCTACCTCTGCAGCCTTTAGCATTGCGGAGAGCTCGGGAATTGTCTTATCCATCCCTTGCATATTATAGTTCATCACAAAGCTCTTGTAGCTTGGTGGCAGTGATTGAAGAATTATGTCAATGACACTATCATCCGGAAGATTAACTCCCAGTTGAATCAAGTGATTGTTATACCCAGACATTTTGAGTATATCTTCATTGACAGAACTATTCTCCTCCATCTTGCAGTTGTAGAACTTATTGGAGACTTCATATCTCTCAATCCAGGCATTTTCTTGTAATATTAACTTCAACTCCTAGAACATCACATATGCTCCATGACGTTCAAAACGTCATTGATGTCTCGGTTCTAAGCCGTAAAGCATGGCACACTGAACTATCGAGTAGTGATCAGCTTTGTTCGGCAAGACGTTCTTAACGTCATCAGTTGCATCTGCAGCAGGCCTGGCACCCAGCGGTTCTTCCAGGACGTAATTCTTCTGTGCAGCAATGAGGATAATCCTCAAGTTACGGACCCAGTCCGCGTGATTGCTACCATCATCTTTCAACTTTGTTTTCTCAAGGAACGCGTTAAAATTCAACGGAACAACAACACGGGCCATCTATCTACAACAACATAGACAAGCAAAATACTATCAGATAATAAGTTCATGATAAATTGAAGTTAAATTAATCATATTACTTAAGAACTCCCACTTAGATAGACATTCCTCTAATCATCTAAGTGATCACGTGATCCATATCAACTAAACCATAACCGATCATCACGTGAGATGGAGTAGTTTTCAATGGTGAACATCACTATGTTGATCATATCTACTATATGATTCACGCTCGACCTTTCGGTCTCAGTGTTCCGAGGCCATATATGCATATGCTAGGCTCGTCAAGTTTAACCCCAGTATTCTGCGTGTGGAAAACTGTCTTACACCCGTTGTAGATGAACGTTGAGCTTATCACACCCGATCATCACATGGTGTCTTGGCACGACGAACTTTGGCAATGGTTCATACTCAGGGAGAACACTTTTATCTTGAAATTTAGTGAGAGATCATCTTATAATGCTACCGTCAAACAAAGGATAATAAGATGCATAAAGGATATACTAATGGCGCACCCAAAGCATGGTGCGCCATTAGTAGTTTAGACTCTAATGGCGCATCGAATGGTGGTGCGCCATTAGTATATACTAATGGCGCACCATCTTTCCGGTGCGCCATTAGTGTCATTTCCATCTATAGCCCTTTTCCTAGTAGTGTAAACATCACACGCAATCATTATAAGTGATATGATATGGCCATCATCATCTTGTGCCTTTGATCTCCATCTCCAAAGCACCGTCATGATCACCGTCGTCACCATCGCGACACCTTGATCTCCATCGTAGCATCGTTGTCGTCTCGCCAACTATTGCTTCTACGACTATCGCTACCGCTTAGTGATAAAGTAAAGCAATTACAGGGCGATTGCATTGCATACAATAAAGCGACTGCGATATGGCTCCTGCCATTTGCCGATAACTCTCTTACAAAACATGATCTCATACAATAAAATATATCATCATGTCTTGACCATATCATATCACAACATGCCCTGCAAAAACAAGTTAGACGTCCTCTACTTTGTTGTTGCAAGTTATACGTGGCTGCTACGGGCTGAGCAAGAACCGTTCTTACCTACGCATCAAAACCACAACGATAGTTCATCAGTGCTGTTTTAACCTTCTCAAGGACCGGGCGTAGTCACACTCGGTTCAACTAAAGTTGGAGAAAGTGACACCCGCCAGCCACCTGTGTGCAAAGCACATCGGTAGAACCAGTCCCGCGTAAGCGTACGCGTAATGTCGGTCCGGGCCACTTCATCCAACAATACCGCCGAACCAAAGTTTGACATGCTGGTAAGCAGTATGACTTGTATCGCCCACAACTCACTTGTGTTCTACTCGTGCATATAACATCTACGCAATAACCTGGCTCGGATGCCACTGTTCGGGAACGTAGTAATTTCAAAAAAATTCTTACGCACACGCAAGATCATGGTGATGCATAGCAACGAGCGGGGAGAGTGTCGTCCACATACCTTCGTAGACCGTTAAGCGGAAGCGTTATGACAACGCAGTTGATGTAGTCGTATGTCTTCACGATCGACTGATCCTCAATACTGAACGTACGGTACCTCCGCGTTCAGCACACGTTCAGCTCGGTGACATCCCGTGAACTCACGATCCAGTAGATCTCGAGGGAGAGTTTCGTCAGCACGACGGCGTGGTGATGATGTTGATGAAGCTACCGTCGCAGGGCTTCGCCTAAGCACAGCTATGATATGACCGAGGTGGATTATGGTGGAGGGGGGCACCGCACACGGCTGGGAGAGATCAATGATCAACTTGTGTGTCCTAGGGTGCCCCCCTGCCCCCGTATATAAAGGAGCAAGGGGGGAGGCCGGCCGGTCCTGTAGGGCGCGCTAGGAGGAGGAGTCCTCCTCCTAGTAGGAGTAGGACTCCCCTCTTTCCTACTCCTACTAGGAGGGGGAAAGGAAGGGGAGAAGGAGAAGGAACGGGGGGCGCCGCCCCCCCGCCCCCTTCCTAGTTCAATTCGGACTAGAGGGGGAGGGGGCGCGCGTCCTGCCCTGGCCAGCCCCTCTCTCTCTCTCCACTAGGGCCCAACAAGGCCCATTAACCCCCGGGGGGTTCCGGTAACCCCTCCGGCACTCCGGTAAAATCCCGATTTCACCCGGAACTCTTCCAATGTCCAAATGTAGGTTTCCAGTATATCAATCTTTATGTCTCGACCATTTCGAGACTCCTCGTTATGTCCATGATCATATAAGGGACTACGAACTACCTTCGGTACATCAAAACGTATAAACTCATAGCACCAATCGTCACCGAACTTTAAGCGTGCGGACCCTACGGGTTCGAGAACTATATAGACATGACCGAGACACGTCACCCATCAATAACCAACAGCGGAACCTGGATGCTCATATTGGTTCCTACATATTCGATGAAGATCTTTGTCGGTCAAACCGCATAACAACATACGTTGTTCCCTTTGTCATCGGTATGTTACTTGCCCGAGATTCGATCGTCGGTATCTCAATACCTAGCTCAATCTCGTTACCAGCAAGTCTCTTTACTCGTTCCGTAATGCATCATCCCATAACTAACTCATTAGTCACATTGCTTGCAAGGCTTATTGTGATGTGCATTACCGAGAGGGCCCAAAGATACCTCTCCGACAATCGGAGTGACAAATCCTAATCTCGATCTATGCCAACTCAACAAGTACCATCGGAGACACCTATAGAGCACCTTTATAATCACCCAGTTACATTGTGATCTTCCGAGGACTTCTGGAGTATTATGGCCTCCAACTGCACAATTTCGCTCCTGCCTCCATCCTGCACATCGCAGGTTACGTCGCTCTTTGTGAGCTATTCCTGGGTTGTGAGGCCCATTTTGAATTATGGAGGAAACTATTCTGCCTCGTCCCTCATACCAAGAGGGATCGATATTCGAAGTGGGCGGAGCCGAGGTATGGCGCATCGCCGGGACCAGATACCTGTCCGGTACGGCGAAGAAGGCGTCCGAAGAGTGGCCTTCCAAGTGGTTCTATATTGAGGACGTCGCCCTTCCTGACCCAGTCCGAATGGGTTTGCCCGAATTTTCAAGCGCTCCATTGAAGAAAGGCCACAGTTGGCGCCCTCGGAGCCTCGAGGAGGAAGACAACGCAGAAGTCCGTCAATTGATGGGCAAGATAAAGAGGCTCACCAAGTCCGGACTATCAATAGTCGAGGTAATGGTGACTTCCATAGTGCGGGGGGTTCAGCCACTCCAATACAGAGGGCTTCCCATGTGGCACTATAATGGGGGAAGATGACGCCTCCAGCTGTGGCCGGAAGGGTCCAGACACCCCCACCGCTTTGGCCAAAATATTGGCCGAACTGTACAAAGGGGAGAACGAGGTGTTCACTCGTATCAAACATCGAGATGGATTTTCCATGTACAATCCTCCCAGCTAGGTGAGTTATAATCCCACCACTTTACTCAGTCCTCTCCCTGAGTCACTTTCAATGGACTTTAACCCATCAATTTGTAACAGGAATGGCGGAAGGTTACCGAGGGGATCCATAGCCCTTCCCCACAGCCAGAGGATCACAACCTGGACCTTGACCCCGGATTCGAAGAGGATCCGGACATATTTGTGGGGCTTGTGGATGGAGTGTTCTACCAGACGAGCTATGATGCCACGGAAGTGGCTATCATCGCCGACTATCCCGGTCTCCTCCCAGCCTCGCATGTAAGTGATCAAGAGACACCTTCTTCGAAAGAGCTTCCTCATTACGCCTCACTCGCCGCACTATTTCATGCTCCAAAGGGGAGGCGCCTGACGCCTCAACGTGCTCCAGAGGTGTCTCCTAAGAGAGCAGCGCCCGCACCGAGAAAATCTTCAAAGAGGAAAGCGAACGTCAACACGACAGAGCCTTCAACAAAGAGCTATGGTTTTTGATCATGCCCCCTGGCAGTCACATCAAACTGTGACATTATCCGCTGTGTCTTATAAGGAAAAGCGTTCATCGGACTATGTCCGGGGATCTTGCCAGCCGCACCTCCGCAAGTCAGGTTCCCGACCCTGCTTTAAAGGCAAGGGCTGATACGGGAGCGACGCCGGATTGTCCTTCGGCAGAGGAGTCGGATGATGTATCTGTCAAAAACTCTGAAGTGGAAAGTGCCATGAATCATCGACGCCGGCGGGCCGCTCTTCGCGACCCCAGCTTTACGCCTTCAGCTCGGCTGATGCATACATCCGAGCTGCTCGAGACGGGCCTACTAGAGCCACATACCAGTATTTGAAAGATATGCGGGTAAGTACATATTTGTACAAATCTGATAATTATATACCAGTAGCCCCCGAGACTTGAAGCAGTTGATACAACTGATTTATGGATCGTTGTATAACCAGGCGCTTACGGAGAAGAACAACCTGTTGTCTCAAGAACTAGAAAAGTGTCGGACCCAGCTAACTGCTGCAACCGCCGAACTGGAGAAATCCAACAAGGCATCGCCTAGTAATGTTCCCCTCCATCAAGAAAATATAATCATATACCAGCAATACTAAGCCTGTTGCACATCTCTTAGCAGGATCATCAGATCAACTGATGGAAGAGCTGAAAGTCGCGCAAGCGGGTGAACAAGAAGCCAAAAGACTACTGGCCATGGGCGAACAGTGCTAAAATGGATTAGGGAGGATAAAAACAAGTTGCAGGATTCCAACACCCTGCTGGGCGAAGAACTGAAAGATGTTCGAGCCCAGCTAGCTGACTCCGTGAAGGAAAATAAGAGGCTAGGAGGCAGAATATTCAGTATGCTTTCGAATTTACCTCTGTGTGATTCGGCGAGGAAAAGAACTGATAGATTTATGTCTGCAGGTATGCTGACTGGCCGTCCCGAAGAGGAAATGTCCGGAGCTCAAGGCGACTTGCTACAAGAGCTTTCCCAAAGGCACGAGCAAGTTCGGCAAGCAACGCGGAGTGTTGCCAAGGCTTTATTGCCATCCGCCTCCCCTCCAGCAAGTATGGCGGAGCTCGTGGAGCTATTCAAGGGAGCCCGGCAGCGTATTCGATTATGGAAGATATCAGCCTTCCGAGAAGGTGCACGAGAGGCCTGGGCCATGGTGAAGACACAGTACACCAAGCTTGATCCATATCATATGGCCCGGGTTGGACCTCTAGGGTCGGACGGAAAGGAAATTCCCGTTAATTGGGTATATGACCAGGTAAAAGTAGCCGCAAAATATTCCCAACAGGATTGCAAGCTAGACAGCCTATAGATGGCATAGAGGATGAAATTTTTGAGTCTCAGTGACTATGTATTTTCCTTGACATATTTTTCCCTAGCCGGATTTGTAAAACGATCGTCATGGCAAACCTTTTCGCTTCAACCTCTGTACCCGAAGGTACGGACTGTTTCCGAATACCTGAGCGGCAAGATAGACCGGGGTATGCGTGGAAACCAAGCGTAGGGGTCATAGTTGCTTGAAGAGACGAGTTGTATATGGCTAGCTATGTTATATTACATTGTAATTGTAAGAAACATCTTCCAGAGAGAATAGTTCCGTTAAGGCTTCCTTTCCCTGGGTGAACATGCGTAAATATGCATGTCCGAACTGTGATTGAAACAATCGCAGTATACGTGACATCTAGAGGTTCATAGTGTAGTGAATGTGAAAACGTGTTTAGTCCGCGGACCGAATATTCCCTTAGAAACACTAACTTTCAGCTTCACCCAGTCTGAGGTACTCATCCGGATGACCCGGCAGTAACAATCGCAGAGGTGCTCCCTTTATGCCCTAGCCGAACAAACGGGAACGTAGGGCATAAGCACAGGAGCCAGGCAACCCATCCAAAACTTAAGTCATAACGATGCATATAATGGCGAAGAAAAGGTACACATGAGAAAAAAGAAACACATATGTGGTGAGCTTGATGCCTAGAAAATAATAATAATAAGCTTCTGTACAAGAAGCCCCCATGTATTATGGGCATACATATTTATGTATTTGTACGTCGTAGGTGCGCGGTTTAGCCGAACGAGAGCATTAAAGCTAAAAAAGGAGAAAAGAGAGGAAAAAGTAATGGAAACAAAAGGGGGAAGGAGACGAACAAAGAGTTCGACGCTAGGTGTAGAATCTTCGGAGTCTGGCCACGTTCCAAGGGTTCGGCTCTAGGCAATTGTCTGATGCATCACACAGGCGGTACGCTCCTCTGGTGAGAACTTCGTCAATGATGAAGGGACCCTCCCACTTGGGCTTTAGTTTTTCCTTTTTCTTCTCTGGAAAGCGTAGAACGAGTTTGCCAACATTATAAGTCTTGGCCCGCACTTCTCTGCTTTGATATCTGCGAGCCTACTGTTGATAAAATGCGGAACGGGCTTTTGTGACGTCGCGCTCCTCCCCCAGAGCATCTAAGTTGTCCTGCCGGTCAAGCTCGGCCTCTCTCTCTCTCTCTCTCTCTCTCTCTCTCTCTCTCTCTCTCTTCATACATGCGCACTCGAGGTGAGTCATGAATAATGTCGTAGGGTAACACAGCCTCTGTGCCGTACACCATGATGACGGGTGTATATCCGGTAGTGCGATTGGGCGTGGTCCGCAGCCCCTAGAGTATGGAGTCGAGCTCCTCAACCTAGTGCTTGTCTTATTCTTTCAAAGACCGCACTAGTCTAGGCTTGATGCCGCTCATAATAAGACCATTAGCTCGTTCGACTTGACCGTTTGTTTGTGGGTGATAGACGGAGGCGTAATCGAGCTTAATGCCCAGATTAGCGGACCAGTTTTTCACCTCATCGGCTGTGAAATTGGAGCCATTATCGGTGATGATGCTGTGTAGGACACCATAACACTGCACGACACCCGATATGAAGTCTATCACTGGTCCGGCTTCGGCCGTTTTAACTGGTTTGGCCTCTATCCATTTAGTGAACTTATCTACCATGACCAGCAAATATTTTCTCTTATAGCTTCCTCCTTTAAGGGGTCCGACCATATCAAGCCCCCAGACCGCAAAAGGCCAAGTGATGGGGATTGTTTGTAGAGTGATGGGTGGCATATGGCTTTGGTTGGCGCAAAGCTGGCATCCGATGCAACGTTGGACAAGGTCTTGTGCATCTGCTCAGGCCGTCGGCCAATAGAAACATGTACAGAAGGCCTTACTTATAAGGGCCCAAGCCGCGGCGTGTTACCGCCGAGACCGGCATGAATTTCAGCCAAGAGCTGTCGTCCCTCTTCTTCGGAGATACATCTTTGGAGTACTCCGGTAGTGCTTTTCTTGTAGAGCTCTCCGTCATGAACCTTGTAGGCTTTCGAGCGCCGAACAATGCAGCGAGCCTCATTCTGATCTTTAGGGAGCTCTCGCCTATTAAGGTAGGCCAAGAAGGGTTCGGTTCATGGGGCAATGACTGCCATGATAAGATGGGACGATGGTGTTATTTCGGTGGCTGAGCCCCCGATGATATCGGTATTGTGTTCGGAATCTGGGGGTATAATCGGATCTGGAGTGGTGTTGCCGCTCTCCCCTTGCCACACCACGGATGGCTTGGAGTGCCTTTCCAGAAATATGTTAGGCGGGATGGGGTCACGCTTGGCGCCGATGCAAGCAAGGACATCCGCCGCTTGATTACTTTCTCGAGCCACATGATGAAACTCGAGCCCCTCGAACCAAGCTGGCATTTTGAGAATAGCTTTACGATAGGCTGCCATCTTCGGATCTTTGGCGTCGAAGTCTCCGTTTATTTGGGATATTGCGAGGTTTGAATGCCCGCACACCTCCAGGCATTGTACGCCCATGCAGACGGCCATCCGAAGACCATGCAGTAAGGCCTCGTATTTGGCTGCATTGTTGGAGTCTGTGTATAATATTTGGACTACATACTGAACTGTATCTCCAGTGGGGGATGTTAAGACAACGCCCGCTCCTAAGCCCGCCAGCATTTTGGAGCCATCGAAGTGCATGACCCAGTTGGAATATGTGCCGTACTCTTTAGGGAGTTCGGCCTCATCTGTCGATCGGTGAAAGTCGGCGATGCCAGGATTTAATGACCCGGCGCGGTTTGTATGTTATGTCGAATGGAAGGAGCTCAATGGCCCACTTAGCAATCCGGCCTGTGGCATCGCGGTTGTTTATTATGTCACTCAGTGGTACTTCGGAATCCACCGTGATCGAGCCCTCTTGGAAGTAGTGTCGCAGCTTTCGGGATGCCATGAAGACCGCGTATGCTATCTTTTGGTAATGATGGTACCGGGACTTGCATGGTGTGAGGACAGTGGATACGTAGTATACCGGCTTCTGAAGCGGGAATTTGTGTCCGTCCTCCTCTCGCTCGACGACGAGCATCGCGCTCACCACTTGGTGTGTTGCGGAGATGTATAATAACATTGGTTTGCCGACTCTCGCCGCGGCCAGGATTGGGTTACTCGCTAAAAGAGCCTTTATTTCTTCCAGTCCGGCCGTTGATGCATCCGTCAACTTGAAGTGGTCAGTGCATTGGAGAAGGCGATATAGTGGCAATGCTTTTTCTCCTAATCTGGAGATAAATCGGCTTAAAGCGGCCGCGCATCCGGCTAGTTTTTGGACCTGTTTAAGGTCAGTTGGTATAGCCAATTGTGACAAAGCCCGGATTTTGGCTGGATTGGCCTCAATTCCTCTATTGGAAACGATGAAGCCCAGCAGTTTTCTGGCGGGAACGCTGAAAACACACTTTTCCGGATTGAGCTTGATGTCATATGTACGGAGGTTGTCGAATGTGAGACGTAAGTCGTCTATTAGTGACTCGAGGTGCCTAGTCTCGATGACTACGTCATCCACATATGCTTCAACTGTCTTGCCGATTTGTTTCTCCAGACTTGTTTGAATCATGCGTTGGTAGGTGGCGCCAGCGTTTTTGAGCCCGAAAGGCATAGTGTTGAAGCAGAAAGGCCCGTATGGGGTAATGAATGCCGTTGCGGCTTGATCGGACTCCTTCATCTTGATTTGATGGTATCCGGAGTATGCGTCGAGGACACAGTGAGTCGTGTCCTGCAGTTGCATCAATAATCTGATCGATGCGAGGGAGGGGGAAGGGATCCTTAGGGCAGGCCTTGTGGAGGTCTTTGAAATCGACGCATAGGCGCCAGGATTTATCCATCTTTGGTACCATCACCAGGTTTGCTAGCCAGTCCGGGTGTTTTATTTCTCTGAAGAATCCGGCCTCGAGTAACTTGGCTAGATCCTCTCCCATAGCTTGTCGTTTAGGTTCGAAAAAAGCCGCAGTGTTTGCTTGACCGGTTTATATTCCTTCAATATATTGAGGCTGTGTTCAGCCAACCTCCATGGGATTCCTGGCATATCAGAAGGGTGCCAGGTGAATATGTCCCAGTTCTCGCGCAGGAACTCTCGTAGCGCGGCGTCCACCGTTGGGTCGAGTTGTGCCCCGATGGATGCTGTCTTCTTGGGGTCCGTTTGGTGGACTTGAAATTTGACTATTTCATCTGCTGGTTTAAAGGAGGTGGATTTGGGTCGCTTGTCCAGGATTACGTCTTCCCTATCAACAGTGGAGCGCAGCGCAGTTAGCTCTTCGGTCGCGAGGGCTTCAGACAATGCCTCGAGGGCCAGAGATGCGGTTTTGTTTTCGGCGCGGAGTGCTATGTCCGGATCACTGGCAAGAGTGATGATACCGTTGGGCCTGGGCATCTTGAGCTTCATGTACCCGTAATGAGGTATAACTTGGAAGCGTGTAAATGCATCTCGCCCCAATAGGGCGTGATATCCGTTGTTGAAAGGGGCCACTTGGAAGGTTATCTCTTCGGACCGATAATTCTCCGGCGTGGCAAATACCACGTCGAGCGTGATTTTTCCCGCGCATCGCGCCTCCCGACTGGGAATGATTCCCCGGAAGGCCGTGCTACTTTTCTCGATGCGGCTCTTGTCTATTTCCATTTTATTGAGCATATCCTCGTAGATGAGGTTTAATCCGCTGCCGCTGTCCATGAGCACTTTGGTGAGCCTAAAACCATCCACGATTGGATTGAGGACCAAGGCGGCTGGTTCCCGGACTGTCCGGAATTTTTGTTCGTCACTGGCATTGAAAGTTATGGCCGTGTCGTTCCAGGCATTTATTGCTTCGACTTCGCAGACTTCGGCGAGGTCGTGGAAAGCCCTTTTATGCTGATTGTTTGAAGCGAAAATCTCGAAGACTGTCAATACACTGAGGTCGTCATCTTCCGGGGGGTGTTGCTCTGGGGTATTTTTGGTGAGGATATCCTCGCCGCTCTTGGCCACTTGCCGGAGTATCCAACATGCTCTAAGGTTGTGGGTTGGTATGGTGTCCGGTGTTGTGTGTATTTTGCATGGCCTATCAAGCCACCCCTCCAGAACGGTTCCGCGCCACGTGATGTGCTTAGATTTCTTTATTGTTGGTTCGGGTGCCCCGTGAGGGTGCATCCTTTTTGCCCGAACGAAGGGTTGAGTGGAAACCGGTGGTTCCCAGAGAGCTGCCTGAGTTTTCCAGGCGCTTTCCATTGCGCAATACTTCTGTACGATGGTTGCCAAGTCAGCGAAGTGTAATACGCGACGGCGGTTGATGGCATTGAGGATTCCTATGTCTGTGCCATTATTGCAGAATGATGAGATCGCGTCTTCGTCGCGGCAATCTTTCTTGTCTTTGACAAGGAGGAATCTGGCCCAAAAATTAATGGACCGTTTCTTGAGACTGCTGTCGTATGTACATGAGATCGCGTATATCTGGGAGGGTGGGTGGCTTTAAATCCGAGCCCTGACCCAATTCGGGATCCGGAGTTTGGGAAATCTCCGAACTTAACGGTTCGGGCTCCGGGATATCAACTGATTTTTCAGGCCCATCATCCGATTCTAGGTTCGAAGGACAGGGCACGTTGCTCCTTGGGCAGGTATCCGGCTCTTCGAGCTCGGAAATCCGGACATAGTTCGTCCTCAATATAGAGGAAGAGTTGTCGTTCTGCTCCTCTACTACCGCTATCTGATGGGTGATCGGCGAAGATTTGATTTCTCTCTGATCGGGTTTAAGCCCAATCCGATCGTAGTCTGTAGTGACCCCCAAAGCGGCGATGTGATCTATGAGTTCGTTTAAAGACGACAACTCCGTCGGATCCATCCGTTTGGAGTATTCGGGGCTAACACGGAGGTGGTTTTCAATGACCAGAGAAGTTATCGTCGACTTAACGGCCGTAGGGGCAGTCATGGTAAAGCTGCCCAGCCGGAGGGTTTGGCCTGAGGCCAGGGCACCCCCGAAGGTGCTACTGTCCTTGATAACAAGGCGAGCCATCAATACTGTCTTCGACGTCACAGCGGAACTCTCAATGAAAGCACCAATGGCGGTGTCAAAACCGGCGGATCTCGTGTAGGGGGTCCCGAACTGTGCGTCTAAGGTCGATGGTAACAGGAGACGGGGGACACGATGTTTACCCAGGTTCGGGCCCTCTCTATGGAGGTAATACCCTACTTCCTGCTTGATTGATCTTGATGAATATGAGTATTACAAGAGTTGATCTACCACGAGATCGTAATGGCTAAAACCCTAGAAGTCTAGCCTTTATGATTATGATTGTCCGTATGGACTAAACCCTTCGGTTTATATAGACACCAGAGGGGATTAGGATTGTACAAAGTCGGTTACAGAGAAAGGAATCTTCATATCTGGACGCCAAGGTTGCCTTCCACGCCAAGGAGAGCCCCATCCGGACACGGGTAAGAGTCTTCGGTCTTGTATCTTCACAGCCCATCAATCCGGGCCATGTCCAACAGGCCGGACGCCCGAGGACCCCTTAGTCCGGGACTCCCTCTGGGAGCTCTATAGCATTTCTAATATTATATGTTGATGACATATTGTTGATTGGAAATAATACAGAATTTCTGGATAGAATAAAAGGATACTTGAATCAGAATTTTTCAATGAAAGACCTTGGTGAAGCTGCTTATATATTGGGCATCAAGATCTATAGAGATAGATCAAGATGCTTAATTGGACTTTCACAAAGCACATACCTTGACAAAGTTTTGAAGAAATTTAAAATGGATCAGTCAAAGAAATAGTTCTTGCATGTGTTACAAGGTGTGAAGTTGAGTCAGACTTAATGCCCGACCACTGCAGAAGATAGAAAGAAAATAGAAGTCATTCCCTATGTGTCAGCCATAGGTTTTATCATGTATGCAATGCTATGTACCATACCTAATGTGTGCCTTGCTATAAGTTTAGCAGGGAGGTACCAAAGTAATCCAGGAGTGGATCACTGGACAACGGTCAAGAACATCCTGAAATGCCTGAAAGGGAGTAAGGATATGTTTCGCGTTTATGGAGGTGACAAAGAGCTCATCGTAAATGGTTACGTCGATGAAAGCTTTGACACTAATCGGGATGACTCTAAATCACAAACCAAATATGTATTTATATTTAATGGTGGAGCTGTCAGTTGGTGCAGTTCCAAGCAGAGCATCGTGGCGGGATCTACGTGTGAAGCGGAGTACATAACTACTTCGGAAGCAGCAAATGAAGGAGTCTGGATGAAGGACTTCATATCCGATCTAGGTGTAATACCTGGTGCATCGGGTCCAATGAAATCTTTTCTGACAATATTGGAGCAATAGCCTTGGCGAAGGAATCCAAATTTCACAAGAGAACCAAACACATCAAGAGACGTTTCAATTCCATCCGCGATCAAGTCAAGGAGGGAGACCTAGAGATTTGCAAAATACATACGGATCTGAATGTTGCAGACCCGTTGACTAAGCCTCTTCCACGAGCAAAACATGATCAGCACCAAGACTCCATGGGTGTTAGAATCATTACTATATAATCTAGAATATTGACTCCTAGTGCAAGTGGGAGACTGAAGGAAATATGCCCTAGAGGCAATAATAAAGTTGTTATTTATATTTCCTTATGTCATGATAAATGTTTATTATTCATGCTAGAATTGTATTAACCGGAAACTTAGTACATGTCTGAATACATAGACAAACATAGTATCCCTAGTATGCTTCTACTTGACTAGCTCGTTAATCAAAGATGGTTAAGTTTCCTAACCATAGACATGTGTTGTCATTTGATGAACGGGATCACATCATTAGAGAATGATGTGATGGATAAGACCCATCCGTGTTAGCTTAGCATTATGATCGTTTAATTTTATTGCTACTGCTTTCTTCATGACTTATACATGTTCCTCTGACTATGAGATTATGCAACTCCCGAATACCGGAGGAACACCTTGTGTGCTATCAAACGTCACAATGTAATTGGGTGATTATAAAGATGCTCTACAGGTGTCTCCAAAGGTGTTTGTTGAGTTGCCATAGATCGAGATTAGGATTTGTCACTCCGTGTATCGGAGAGGTATGTTTGGGCCCTCTCGGTAATGCACATCACTATAAGCCTTGCAGGCAATGTGACTAATGAGTTAGTTACGGGATGATGCATTACGGAACGGGTAAAGAGACTTGCCGGTAACGAGATTGAACTAGGTAAGATGATACCGATGATCGAATCTCGAGCAAGTAACATACTGATGACAAAGGGAATAAGGTATGTTCTTATGCTGTTTGACCGATAAAGATCTTCGTAGAATATGTAGGAGCCAATATGAGCATCCAGGTTCCGCTATTGGTTATTGACCGGAGATGTGTCTCGGTCATGTCTACATAGTTCTCGAATCCGTAGGGTCCGCACGCTTAACGTTCGATGACGATTTGTATTATGAGTTATGTGTTTTGGTGACCGAAGTTTGTTCGTAGTCCCGGATGAGATCACGGACATGACGAGGAGTCTGTAAATGGTCGACAGGTAAAGATTCATATATCGGAAGGTTGTATTTGGACATCGGAATGGTTCCGAGTGATTCGACCGGAGTACCGAGGGTTTACCGGAACCCCCGGGGAAGTAATTGGGCCTTATTGGGCCATAAGGGAGAAGAGGAGGCAGGCGAAGGGAGGAGGCACCCCTCCAATGGAGTCCGAATTGGACTCGGGGAGGGGGCGGCGCCCCCCTTGCCCGTTCCTACTCCCTCACCCTTTCAAACCCCCCCCCCCCCCCCCCGAAAAGGAAAGGGGAATCCTACTAGGACTTGGGAGTCCTAGTAGGACTCCCCACACACTTGGCGTGCCCCTAGGGGGCCGGACTCCTCCCTCTCCTCCTTTATATACGGGGGCAGGGGGCTCCCCCAAGCACATCAATTGTTCTTTGCCGTGTGAGGGAGTCATGGATTAGGGGGTGTCCGGATAACCGGACTATGACCTTTGGCCGGACTCCTGGACTATGAAGATGCAAGATTGAAGACTTCGTCCCGTGTCCGGATGGGACTTTCCTTGGCGTGGAAGGCAAGCTTGGCGTCTGGATATGTAGATCTCCTCCCATTGTAACTGACTCTGTGTAACCCTAGACCTCTCCGGTGTCTATATAAACCGGAGGGTTTTAGTCCGTAGGACGAACAACAATCACCATAGGCTAGCTTCTAGGGTTTAGCCTCTCTGATCTCATGGTAGATCTACTCTTGTACTACCCATATCATCAATATTAATCAAGAAGGAGTAGGGTTTTACCTCCATCGAGAGGGCCCAAACCTGGGTAAAAACATCGTGTCCCTTGTCTCCTGTTACCATCCGCCTAGGCCTTGCAGTTCGGGACCCCCTACCCGAGATCCGCCGGTTTTGACACCGACATTGGTGCTTTCATTGAGATTTCCTATGTGTCGTCATCTTTAGGCCCGATGGCTCCTCCAATCATCAACAACGATGCGGTCCAGGGTGAGACTTTTCTCCCCGGACAGATCTTCGTGATTCGGGCGGCTTTGCATCAAGGGCAATTAAGCAGCCATCTGGAGCAGATCGAAAGCTACGCCCCTGGCCATCAGGTCAGATTTGGAAGTTTGAACTACACGGCTGACGTCCGCGGAGACTTGATCTTCGACGGGTTCGAGCCACAGCCGAGCGCGCCGCACTGTCACGATGGGCATGATCTAGCTCTGCCGCCGAACAGTGCCCTGGAGGCCGCACCCGTGTCCGCTCCGACCCTTAGCTCGGAGCCGACTGCGCCAATCGAGGACGGGTGGCTGGACACCGCCTTAGGGGCTGCAATCTCTACGGCGATCGAGCCGAACACCAGCCTTGTCCTCTGCGAAGCTCGTGACTCCAACGTGCCGGACTCCTCTCCGGACTCCGAACCTTCCGCGCCCCTGCCGATCGAATCCAATTGGGCACCGATCATGGAGTTCGCCGCCGTGGACATCTTTCAGCACTCGCCCTTCGGCGACATTCTAAATTCACTAAAGTCTCTCTCTTTATCAGGAGAGCCCTGGTCGGACTATGGTCAGCAAGGTTGGGATGCGGACGACGAAGAAATTCAAAGCCCACCCTCCACCCACTTCGTAGCCACTGTCGATGATTTAACCGACATGCTCGACTTCGACTCCGAAGACATCAACGGTATGGACGCTGATGCAGGAGACGACCAAGAACCAGCGCCTATAGGGCATTGCAAGGCCACCTCGTCGTATGACATATACATGGTGGACACCCCAAAAGAAGGGAAGGGCGATGGAACAACGGAGGATGACCCCTCCAAGAAGCAGCCTAAGCGCCAAGGCGTCGTGGCGCCGCTCTAAATCCCGCCAAAGCAAAAGCGGCGATTCCGGCACGGAGATAATAACACCCGGACAAGGTTAAGACAACCCCTCCAAAGCAGGATTCAAAGACAGAGGATGGAGAAGCCAGCCCTCATGAGAGAAGCGGCGAGCAGAGAGGTAGAGGGCGATAATTACATGCCTCCCTCCGAAGACGAGGCAAGCCTCGGCAATTTAATTTGTCATGCCCGAGGATCCCGTCGAACAAGAGCGTTTCAAACGCGGGCTTATGGCCACGGCGAGCAGCCTCAAGAAAAAACAGCAACAGCTTAGACCTGACCAAGACTTGCTAGCCGACAGATGGACTGAAGTCCTTGCGGCCGAAGAGTACGAACTCGAATGCCCCTCCAAGAGCTACCCAAAGCGCAGGCTGCTACCCCGGTTAGAGGAGGAAGCACCTAAAACTACATCACCAGCGCACGACGCGGCCGACCGGCCACCTCGTGGCCGCGACAGAGAGGCCTCTCGGCCCTCCACTCAAGCCGCACCCCAGCGTCGCTCAAAAAATACCAAGGCATGGGGAATCGCGCCATACCTGTGAGATATATTGGAGGACAAGGCAAGGCAAACAAGATCGATCTATGGATCACGTGGGCGCCCCACGACACGTGACGATAACCGTCATGCCGGATATAGCATATCCGGCGGGCCAACACAGATGAACAAAGCTCATTTGAGCTACGTCGTGATATAGCCCAAAGATGCAGGCGCCGACACCCACTATGCTTCACGGATGAAGTAATGGATCATCAAATCCCCGAGGGTTTCAAACCCGTAAACATCGAATCATACAATGGCACAACAGATCCTGCGGTATGGATCGAGGATTATCTCCTTCATATCCACATGGCCCGCGGTGATGATCTACACGCCATCAAATACCTCCCACTCAAGCTTAAAGGACCAGCTCGGCATTGGCTTAACAGCTTGCCAGCTGAGTCAATTGGTTGTTGGGAGGACCTGGAAGCCGCATTCCTCGACAATTTCCAGGGCACCTATGTGCGACCACCAGACGCCGATGACTTCAGCCACATAATTCAGCAGCCAGAGGAATCGGCCAGACAATTCTGGACACGGTTCCTAACCAAGAAAAATCAAATAGTCGACTATCCGGATGCAGAGGCCCTCGCAACCTTCAAACATAACATCCGTGACGAGTGGCTTGCCCGGCACCTAGGACAGGAAAAGCCGAAATCCATGGCAGCCCTCACAACAGTCATGACCTACTTTTCCGCGGGAGAAGACAGCTGGCTAGCTCTTAGTAATAACATGACCAAGAGCCCTGGTAATTCGGATACCAAGGACAGCAATGGCAGGTCGCGTCGCAACAAGCACAAGCGCCGCATTAACGGTGACAATGCTGAGGATACGGTAGTTAATGCCGTATTCAGAGGCTCTAAAACCGGTCAGCGGAAAAAGCCATTTAAAAGAAATACTCCGGGCCCGTCCAGTTTGGACCGAATACTCGATCGCTGCGTGCGGATACGGCACCCCGAAAATCCAGCCAACCACACCAAAAGTGATTGTTGGGTGTTAAAGTAGACAGGCAAGTTAAATGCCAAAACAGAGACAAGGGGCTGCATAGCGATGACGAGGAGGAGCCCGGCCACGAACAATAGGGGATGTAAGGGCTTCCCCCACAAAATGCAGACGGTGAACATGATATACGCAACCCACATACCCAAAAGGGAGCGGAAGCGTGCACTCGAGGGGCGTATATGCGTTGGAGCCAGTCGCCCCAAAGTTCAACCCGTAGTCCTCCTGCCCGATCACTTTTGATCGAAGGGACCACCCCACTAGCATCCGCCATGGCGGATTCACCGCATTGGTTCTAGACCCAATCATTGACGGATTTCACCTCACTAGAGTCCATATGGACGGCGGCAGCAACTTTGAACCTGCTTTATCATGATACAAAGGCGAAAAATGGGCATAGATCCTCAAGGATTAAACACACAAAGACGACCTTTAAAGGCGTCATACTGTGTAGAGGCCAACTGCAGGCTCGATTACACTTGAGGTGGTCTTGGATCCCGGATAATTTCCGAGCGAGGAGTTAATCTTCGACATAGTCCCGTTCATGATGGCTATCACGCACTGCTCGGACGAACCGCATTTGCAAAGTTCAATGCGGTGCCGCACTACGCATACCTCAAGCTCAAGATGCCAGGCCCTCGAGGAGTCATTACGGTCAATGGAAACACCGAATACTCTCTCCGAACAGAGGAGCATACGGCGGCCCTCGCGGCGGAAGTACAAAGTAGCCTCTGAAGGCAATTCTCCAGTCCGGCTATTAAACGTTCGGACATCGTCAAGCACGCCCGGAGTAACCTACAACAAGACCGCCTGGCACGTTCCGAGCAAGCGTAGCAATGCGGCCCCAACCCCAGCCCTCGCGAAATTGCGAAACCAGTACTACGCATACACAATTACGCTCTGGAAATACCATGGGCATAAGGGGAGGGGCACAACCACGGCATGCCCAAAATACGGCTCAACCGCACTAGGGGCTCCCGATTTTGTCATTCTTTTTTCTTACTTTCAGGACTCCACTCTCCGGAAGGCCTGTCCGGCAGTACAATCGCCGAACACACGATGCAACAACTAGGGAGGCAGAAAGCTACGTCGAATTTCCAGGTGGTCTCTATAACGAGCTAAATACCTGTCTTACATATTGTCTCGCAGCTTGCCCCTGGAGGGGGACATGTCAAATAGTCCCATCTCTTGCTTATCAAACTATTTGTATCGTTCCGCTTTCACAGCAGCCTTTTAATAAACAATGCTCAGCTTCAACTTATTATTGCATTTTCTATTTATTTCTTTTTCAATACATATGTTCAGTTATGACATTTAGCACCCATTACACTTTGGTACGGCCAAATACGCCAGGGCTCAAGTACCCCATAATACGGCGTGAGAAGTCCGAACACTTTAACAAGTGCGGCACCCCGAACTTATAGCATTATATGCATTAGCTCCGAATCATGTCTTGGGTCAATAGTTGGGTTTGCCCGGCTCCTATGTTTTGGTACCTTACGTTCCGTTATATCGGCTAAGGTAGCGCTAGGAGAACTACCGCGATTGTGCCCCGGTTGAGCTAGGTTCAGCACCTCAGTAGAGAAAGCTAAAACTGACCGTCATGATAGGGCGAGTGTTGGTCGCTGTTCGAGAGGTTTCGAGTCCCTATAGACTTATGCCGCTTAGAGCGAGGAGTCGGCTTTGTCCGGCCTAGGTGTGGATAGCGCCCCGAACTCGGTCTTCCGAATACTAGGGGCTTCGCCGAAATTTAAAATTATAGAATTCTATGGCTAAGTGAGAGTGATAAAGCATTATAGTCTGATTGCCTTGTTCGTTGTCTTTGAGCGCCTCCTCGAAGGTCCCAAGAATGGGAACAAGAGCGCTCAGGTTTATCCCGAACACCCCAAAGCACTGTGGCATGGGGGCGAAGCCGACGACTCGCCATCTCTCAGATTTAATAAACGGCCGCACAGAAGGTAATATTTTAAATTCAAAATGCGTTGCTTAGCGCATATGAACAAGTTTTCAGCGCACAGGATAACATGAGTGAGTTTACTCAAAAATTACATCCTTGGAACATTCATCCGCCATACGGCGGGCACCCTTTAGGATGCCCTCATAATACATCTCGGGCTTGCGATGCTCCTTGCCCTCCGGTGGCCCATCTGTCACCAGCTTCTCAGCATCCATCTTTCCCCAGTGTACTTTAACACGGGCAAGGGCCCTCTGGGCACCTTCGATGCATACTGAGCGCTTGATGACTTCAAGCCGTGGGCAGGCATCCGCCCACCGCCTCACCAGCCCAAAGTAGCTCCCAGGCATGACCTCCCGAGGCCATAGCCGCACCATAAGGCCCTTCATGGCCTGTTCGCCACCTTATGGAGCTCGACCAGCTGCTTCAGCTGGTCGCTCAAAAGGGCATCGGGTGTCCGGCCTCAAAGATACTGAGACCAAAACACCTTCTCCGTCGAGCTCCCTCCTCGACCCGGTAGTATCTTGGCAGCGGCCAGGCGCCTTCAGGGGCAGATCTGCGAATGCTCCTGGAGAGCTCCGGACTCGGGTAAGTAACAAATAATTCACTTTCACGTGCTTGCTTTGCATAAAGAATGCCTTACCCGCCGCTATCTTCTTCATCGCCTCAATTTCCTGGAGGGCTTTTTGGACTTCGGCCTTGGCAGATTTGGCGCTCTCAAGGGCCGAGGCAAGCTCAGACTTTCGAGTCTTTGAGTCAAGATCCAAACTCTCGTGTTTTCTCATGAGAGCCTGGAGCTCTTGCTGCACCTCCGCCACCCGCGCCTCCTGCTTTTCTCGCTCAATGCACTCCACGGCCGCATTGTCTTCGTGCTTGGACAGCGCTTTCTTCAGGGTTGCCACCTGGGTTGTGGCCCCTGTAATACTCACGTTGGTCCTGTCATTTTTTGCAACCACATCTTTTTTATATACTTACATAAGGTATTACTTACCTTCCTTGTCCTCGAGCTGCTTCTTGGCAAGGCCGAGCTCGTTCTCGGAGCGCTCGAGGCTCTGCTTCAATGCATCGACCTCCGCAGTCAATGCGGCAGAGGTCAGCAGCGCAGCCTGCATTCCCATATTGACATACTTATGTTAGACTCCTGCGTATATCTTTTAGATCCTCAGTTCGGCTTTTATTTCCGAACACCAAACTGAGCATCAGGGGCTACTGTCTATGCGGTAATATTTTTACATATCTTAAATACATACCTCAAAGCATGTTAGAAGGCTGGCATAGGCTTCAGTCAGCCCGCTCTTGGCGGACCGAACCTTCTGGATCACCACACTCATAATAGTGCGGTGCTCCTCGTCGATAGAGGCACCTTTAAGCACCTCCAGCAAATTATCCGGTGCCTCCGGTTGGACGGAGGTCACCGGCGTCGTAGGCTTGCCCTTCTTACTAGGGGGCCGCCTGCCGGACTCCAGAACCATTGAAGGTTCCGGTGCGGTGTCCGGCCCGGGGCCGGACTTGGAGCCCTTGGGGGTTTTGTCCCCTTTGCGCCGAGAGTCCGGGAGGTCGCCTTGCGGCGCCTCCAGGACCACCTCCTCCTGGCTTGGACCCTTTTGGGACTCCACCTCGGCATCATCCGTAGGACGAGGGGAGGTAGCGGTCAGAAGAGAATTCACATCCGACGAATCCAGGGAGCCGCTCGACGAAGCGTCGAGCCGGGCCTTGGGCGGACTGCATGATTATATCCGGCGTCAGGGAAAGTTGTGCAATAAAAGAACACTATGAATCACTCTGGTGTCCGAACACTTACGACTTCGCCAGGGGCTTGGCCCTGGGCGGCAACTCCTCCTCATTGTCGGGCGACGTTGGTGGAGTAATCCGGGGAAGGGTTCTTCCTTCTTGGACCCTCCGACCTCCCCAGTTGGGGCGGCTTTCCTTTTCTTTTCTTCCGCTGCTAGAGAAGAAACCTCTCTTTCCTCCTCCTCATTTTTGTGGGAGGAGTGCGCCTCGGAGTCATCGGACGACGAGTCCGGCTCCACCGGGCGTCGGGAGCTCTTCCGGGTTCCCGCGGCCTTCTTCTCCGGCACCACGTAAGGTGCCGGGACCAGCAGCTTCGCCAAGCCGGCATCTGTTGGGCCTTGAGCGCAAAGGCAGACGGTCGATCTGTCGCTCTTCTTACGCCAGTCATGTTAAAGGAACGGAGCTTAGATCCCGCATAGAGTCAAACTATGAAAAACAAGTACCCGTAAAGGGTAAAGCGAGCTTACTACGCTGGCTTGGCGCCCGCGCAGAATCCGCGATCCTCGGTAATGGGAGGGAACCTTGGCGCCTTGAATAGCACCTTCCAGGCATCCTCGTGCGTTGTGTCAAAGAGCCTGGTCAGAGTTTGGTGCTGGGCCGGGTCGAACTCCCACAAGTTAAAAGCCCGTCGTTGGCACGGGAGGATCCGGAGGATGAGCATGACCTAGACTACATTGACAAGTTTAACCTTCTTGTCCATCAGGTTTTGGATGCAGGTTTGGAGTCCGGTCAGCTCTTCCGAATTACCCCACGACAGGCCCTTCTCTTGCTAGGAGGTGAGCCGTGTGGGGATGCGGATCGAATTGAAGTCGCTGCCCATTCAGGGTCACGCGGCTCGGTGATGTAGAACCACCCCGATTGCCACCCCTTAATGGTTTCCACGAAGGAGCCCTTGAGCCATATAACGTTGGGCATCTTGCCCACCATGGCGCCTCCGCACTCCGCTTGCTGGCTGTGCACCACCTTCAGTTTGATGTTGAAGGTCTTCAGCCATAAGACGAAGTGGGGCTTGATGCGGAGGAAAGCCTCGCACACGACGATAAACGCCGAGATGTTGAGGATGAAGTTCGGGGCCAGATCGTGGAAATCCAGGCCGTAGTAGAACATGAGCCCCCGGACAAATGGATGGAGTGGGAAGCCTAGTCCGCGGAGGAAATGGGTGAGGAACACCACCCTCTCATGGGGCCCGGGGGTGGGGATGAGCTGCCCCTCGTCTGCAGGAGCCGGTCTGCGATGTCATTGGACAAGTATCCGGCTTTCCTCAGCTTCTTGATGTGTCCCTCCGTGACGGAGGAGACCATCCACTTCCCTCCCGCTTCGGACATGGCTGGAGAAGGTTGAGGTGGGATGTGCGGGCTTGGGAGCTGGAGCTCGAGTGCGCGAAAATGGATAAGCAAAGGAGGAAGAAGGCGTAGATGAAAAAGGTGGATCCTTATCCCCTTATATGGGCGGACGAAACTATGTGCCCCCACCAGCCTGGTAAAACTCGCTTATCTCCCAAGCGCCGTAATTAACGGCATGGTTAGGTTACCCACGCCCGTATTGATGAGAATCCTGGAATAAGGGGACACGATCTCTGCTTCGACAAGACGTGCCAAGGAAACCGCCTCGCTAAGTGCACTGAGGTGGGACAGTAAAAACGATTCGAATAAAGGCTTGGCCGTGGTGTGATGTCACGCTGCGGAATACGTCAGCAGATTGGAATATTATTCTCTCTACGGTGGTATGTGGAACTTATTTTGCAGAGCCGGACACTATCCTTGTGTTCAAAATCTTCTATGAAGTATTCAGAGGAGGAACCCGCCTTGCAATGTCGAAAACAATCTGCGCACCGGACTCGTCGTCATTGAAGCATGGTTCAGGGGCTACTGAGGGAGTCCTGGATTAGGGGGTGTCCGGATAGCCGGACTATGACCTTTGGCCGGACTCCTGGACTATGAAGATGCAAGATTGAAGACTTCATCCCGTGTCCGGATGGGACTTTCCTTGGCGTGGAGGCAAGCTTGGCGATACGGATATGTAGATCTCCTCCCATTGTAACTGATTCTGTGTAACCCTAGCCCTCTCCGGTGTTTATATAAACCGGAGGGTTTTAGTCCGTAGGACGAACAACAATCATACCATAGGCTAGCTTCTAGGGTTTAGCCTCTCTGATCTCGTGGTAGATCTACTCTTGTACTATCCATATCATCAATATTAATCAAGCAAGAGTAGGGTTTTACCTTGATCGAGAGGGCCCAAACCTGGGTAAAAACATCGTGTCCCTCGTCTCATGTTACCATCCGCCTAGATGCACAGTTCGGGACCCCCTACCCGAGATCCGCCGGTTTTGACACCGACACCGTGTGCGGTGCCCACTCCACAGTTTACCACCCCGGTCATATTGTCGTAGTGCTTAGGTGAAGCCCTGCGCGAATCACATCACCAACACCGTCGCCACCCATCGTGCTGACGGAACTCTCCCTCGACCCTCTACTGGATCAAGAGCTCGAGGGACGTCATCGTGCTGAACATGTGCTGAACACAGAGGTGTCGTACGTTCGGTACTTGGATTGGTTGGATCGTGAAGACGTTCGACTACATCAACCGCGTTACTAAACGCTTTCGCTTTCGGCCTACGAGGGTACGTGGACACACTCTCCCCTCTCGTTGCTATGCATCTCCTAGATAGATCTTGCGTGATCGTAGGAATTTTTTTAATTACTACGTTCCCCAACTTCATTACAGTTGAAAATGCAACGGTAGGCAACGAATATGACACTTCCATCCTACCTTCGCAGTATCATCCCCGCCACCGCCGATCCATCAGATTGTAAGTAAGCTCCATTAACAGGCAAAGCGGCCCGATCAGCATGGCTTCATTTGGTGAGTAGACTGCTGGAGGTTCAACTATCTCATCAGCCCGATCAGTCGTGTTGGATGCTTACTAGGTCTGGAGAGTTCACAGTTAAGTCGATGTATATCGATGTCATTAACTCTAGTGCTATTCCTAGTTCCAAAAATATTTGGAAAGTCAAAGTTCCTTTGAAAGTTAAAGTGTTTATGTGGTTTGTACATAAACAAGTCATTTTAACAAAGGATAATTTTGTTAAGCGCAACTAGACATGATCTACTAGGTGTAGTTTTGTGATCGGGACGAAACTATCAAGCACCTCTTCTTTGACTGCCCGTTGGCGAGAGTTTTGTGGCACAAGGTGCATATTGCCTTTAACAATACTCCTCCGAATTCGGTCAGTACGTTATTTGGAACATGGCTTGTTGGGGTAGAGTCCGAAACAGCTAGACACATTCGCGTAGGAGTATGTGCTTTGTTGTGGGCAATTTGGAACTGCAGAAATGATTTGACTTCTAACAGAACAACAAATATTCATTTTTGCAGGTTTTATTCCGCCATCATAAGCTGATCCGTATGTGGTCGTTACTCACTCCGACGGAGGCCAGGGAGCGTTTGGTTACTGGATGTGTCTGGTGGGAGATGGTAGCGCGAGATATCTTCAACCGGTTTGGATAGCGGTCATGTAATAGGATAGGCGATTAATTTACCTATCTTTGTTATGCCAGCCGGTTGTGGCTTTTGGGCCTATTGTTTTTAGCGTTGTGGCTCTTTGTGAGCTTGCCGTTTTTTGTTTTCAGACCATAAGACTTTGTTAAACCTCTTTATTTATTTATTTATAAATGTGGTCGTATGCATTGTTCTGATGCAGAGGCCGGGAGTCCCTTTTTAAAAAAAAAACCAGCCCGGTCAGCAGGTGGATGCGGCCATGGCAGTGGGGACCGCTCCTCTCTGCCCGACGGGTGTCTCCTCAACCATTGGCATCTTCCCCTTGATAATCTCTTCCGTGGTGAACCTCCTAGGATATTCAGTGAGATCACATAACTCTGGAGATAATCGGCCGTCGTAGCCAAAGACGGAACATTCTTCCCATGCTACAAATCTGACCGCAAGGACCATATTCTCTAAAGCAGCATAATTGTACAGTCACGCATACTATCATTGCAGTTTGCCAGGATGTTTAAAAGCCAATCTTTCCCCGTATCCTGAAGCCATTCTTGATCTGGTAGTCTTCATACTGTATGCATCTGTGCCCACACCCCCCTTAAATCCGCCCGGGCTGGCTTATATCTGCTCTAAATTTGGATGGATAAGAAGGATGCCCGTCAGATCAGGCGTTCGTGGGCAGTTTGAGGCGTCCTGTAGGGTTGATTTTTTGTGATCGGTCAGTGACCTTATGGTCTGTCTAGACTTTGAGAAGGTTTGGGAGGTGCGGCTGTGGATCACGTTCTATAGTAATAGGTCTGTTGCTACTGCGTGCTGCAAACCCACGATGGGTTGAATTTGGTAGTCTCTAGATGCAGGAGGCGACGGCCTGGTGTTAGGTGTACTGCCACTACTATAGGTCCGTGCTCCGGGGAGTCGGTCCGCGGCTGGTGACGAGTTCCATCGATAGATCGCACTAGCCCGCACAAGGAATGTGAGGCATCCTGTTGCATGCAAGATAACTCAAATCATACGTTACGTACATGCAATGTGATGGCGATCACTCGGCGGAAGGGACACAGGTTCAGGCGTACGTGTCAGAACTCAGGGCGAGACGTACGTGTATGTCCACACATTAACGATCCATGAATGCCTTCCGTGTTGGCAGCTACCTTCATGCGCCGGAGCACCGGCCGGCCCCGTGCATGCATCCGCACTAGGAATAGCTCAGCTCAGCGTTACATGCTTTTGCCAGGCTACGTGAACGGGCCGGGGTCGCCGGCGAAGAGCAGCGTAAAAAAGCTCTCATCTCATGCATGCGTACGTGTGCTCGATCGGGGGTGTCGGGGGCGATGCATGAACTTGGCCATGACATGCACCATTCAAGGTACGTAGCGTCTATGGATCTATCTAACCTACCTGCAGACACGTCGCTGTCGCCCTATCCCCTAGCTCGTTTCAGTCCTTTCCTGTGGACACAAGATGGATAGAGCGGCAGGTGCGTGCCCACGTGAGCCTGGCCAGGCTGTCCCAATGCGACAGCAACACGTCGGCGGCGCCATCGGCGGACGTTCTACTTCTGGTTCTGGGGGTCGCATGCAACCTACCCATGCATGAATCAGCGTATTTATACACACTTTAAGATTGCAACGGCTCAAACTCATCTCGACGAGAAAATCGTAAGAGCAACTCCAACGTGGCGATTTTGTATGCGTGCGTTCGTTTGGGTCGGTGCGGATAAAAAAGTCGGCCCAACGCGTCGACCCAAACGGACGGACGCGCGCCTGCTTTACGTCCGCCTGCCGACTCATTCCCGGCTCAATTTTGAGCCTTGTTTTCTTCGACGCGGACATGAAACGGACACGTGCGACGCCCGCCTCCTCCTACCCCTAGCCCGCTAGTCGGTGGCACCCTCCATCATTTCCATCCATTTTCCCTAAAAAACCTCCCGCCCGCGCGCGCCCCCGCCCCTCGCCATGAAAAACGACCTAGATGTCGCCACCGGCCTCGCCTCCCTCGCCACATCCGGCATCACGGCCGCGCCCCCCGACAAAGGCAAGCCCTCCTCCCCGCAAGACTGCCACCGCGCCCAAGCCGAGGAAGAAGCTGACGCCCGAGGAGCGGGCCGTGCAGTCGGCAAAGAGAAAGGGCCGGAGACGCGTGGCGGACGCAAGGGACGAAGCCATCGCCGCCGCCTCCATCGCCGCCGCCGCACAGTAGGAGGACAACAACGCCCGCGTCGCGGCGGCAATGAGGGAGGCGCTGATCTATCTAGGGTTAAACCCAGGCAAGCACGGGCTCGTTAACTCCGCCGTGGCCGCGGCCAGTACCGACTCTTAGGCGTTTCCTCGGATGGTGCTGCCAGAGTCGCCCCGCGCGTCGGTGACTCACCCGATCCCCGGCTTCCACATCTACCCTCAAGCCTCCCGACTCTCCGGGTAATGCTCGCCGGATGTGAGCGTGGTAGCGCCTTGCACGCCCGCGCCCGCGCCCATCGGCCTCAACGCCGCACCCAGGAAACTCGCGCAGGAGATGCCAGCGGACATGTCTCCGGCGCCCGCAACCTGTTTAACAGAATGCCGCCAAGGCGAAGCCGAAGCGCAAGAGCGGGCGCACGAAAGCATACACGGCAGTCGAGGACAAGCTCCTTTGTGAGTGTTGGAGGGACATTGGGCAAGACTCCAAGGTCGGCGCCAAACAAAAGGCATCAACCTTTTGGACTCGTGTGCATCACGAGTTCCATGAACACAAGAAGTTTCCGCCGTACCAAATGCAAAGCACGCGCAGGTGGGTGTCCCCCATTTTATGTGCTGGCATGTGTGCCGGCCGCTAGCAAGTGCGCCAGCATGAACTGTGTGGTGGATTTTGAAGCTGGCATTGTATGCCGCCCGCTAGCAGGGTGCCCGCATGAACTTTGCGCGACGGCATGGCCGCTGGTATCTATGGTCGCCTACCCAAATCTTAAACAGGGTGGATGCCGAGCGGGCGGCCGACCCAAACGGACAAAAAACTGACAAAAGCGTCGTCCGTTTGGGTCGGCACGTTGAAGTTGCTCTAAACCCGTCCCCGTTCCATTAACATGCGCGGGGTTAATTTTTTGCCCGTCCTCTAAACCCGTCGGATTTTTGAAACCACGAGAAACCCGTCCCCACGAGCAGTAAATAAAAACAGCTACATTTGAAAAAAAAAATAAGAGCATATTACAGCGACGGTTGGGGATCTATATTTAGGTTTAGGTGTTGTGTTGTACGGAAGAGAGGCCTCAAGAGCGAGCGACACTACAGCGATCGAGCGAGAGGTTGGTGTGTACTCCAGGACCTCGACGCTGGGGGCTCGGCCGCTCGAGCGTTGTGGGTTTTGGCCATTTGAATCAAGATGGATCAATACATGCTAAAAAAACATATTTTGACGAGTATTGTCTGATTTTGGATTCAGATAGTACTCAAACGGGTTTAAATCCATGAAACATATTGGATTTTACAATGTACCCATCAGCAGTCATGCAGAGATAGAAAGTCACCTATCATCATTCCCTAATAAGGTAAAAACCCGCGGGGACGCGGGTTCCGGGGCCTCATTGCCATCTTGAAACACACTGCTCTGTGCTCTGCTGCTTCCGGCAGAAGCTTCTGTGCGAAAAACAGCATGCACGAGGTTTTGATACACTGCTCTTTCCTCGGCCAAGCAAGCCGGTCATCAGACACCGGGCCGGGACGAAACTAATTGTCAAAAAGAAAGTGCATCCAAAAGCAGTGTTCATACTATCAAATAATTTATACATATCATCTTAAAAGTTTTTTAATTCTAATTAGCATTCTGAAATTCAAAGTCACAAAATGATAGTGTGAATGATCATCTCATTCAATGATTTCTTTTTGTTTTATTATTATGTATAGTTGACATGATGATGCTGAAATTTGAAAATAATAATTAGTAATTCAAAACTAGGGCAAAGCAAGAAACTTACTACTCCCTCAGTAAAGAAATATAGGAGTGCTTAGATTACTATTCTAGTGATCTAAACGCTCTTATCATCTTTTTCTGTTTCTTTTCATGTATTTTATTTGTTTTTCTATTTTCCTAGGTTTGATTTTTCACCTTTTATTTTATTATATTTTATTTTTATGGAAAATTCTTGATTTTTTTTAAATATATGGGCATTTTTATGACATATATTTTCGCATACATGACCATTAACTTTGAAACACAGTTGAACACCAGAAAAAAAATTCTTTTTGAAATATATAAACATTTTTAAGATATAAGAATATTGTTTTCGTAATGCATGACCTTTTTTCATATATAGGAGTTTTTTTACTACGGGAATATTTGTTGGTTTAGGTGAACAATTTATCTGTGTGAAAGAAATACTAATAATATATTTTCCTTTTGAAACTGCTGTAGAAAATTATTATACAGTAAATATAGTTTTTTTCCATGTACTATTAAACCACATACAATATACAGGCCGAAGCCAAACTAGTAAAAAGTCTGGAACCAACAAGCTACTAGTAGCTAGTTAAGCTCGGAGCAGTAAATATAGTTTCACTACTCAAATAAAAAGGGTAAAAAAAAACATTAGCGCTAGTGACCGGCCCATTAAACTCTACGTACCAGGTCTGTTATCGATCTTTAGTGTGGCAGTAGGCCAGGCCCGAGATGGGGCAGAGCTTCGCACAAATTAGCTGGCCGGGGGCAATAAAAGGAGAGCAACTAGTCGAAATCGCTAATTAAGGAGTACTCGTTGCAAAGAACACTTCACTTTCCCAGGTCGCAACAAGTGGCGTACATGCAGCGCGTCACTTGTCGCAACTGGAAAGTTTTTCATTTTTCCGTAGATTCGTTTATTTAAAACGTTTTATCACTTAAACCGTGCGTCCAAATCTCGAACCGTTTTCACCATTGGATTCCTCGCGTCGAGATCTTCAAAACTAGATCCCATGTTGATAGGTTTTGACGAACTTTTTTTTCACGAAAAAAACCAGACGAAAAAACTGGGCGAAAAAACCGAACTGGGCGCACGATTTTTTTCCTTTCCAAAAGAGGCACGCCCGTGCCTCTCGCGAAATCACAACCGTGCCTCTCGTGGAAGCAAAACCTTAACTCTCGTGGAAGAAAAAAAATAGAAAACGCGTTTTTTTCGTTTTCGAGAGGCACGGCCGTCACTCTCGCGAAAGCACAACCGTGTCTCTCGCGAAAGCAAAACTGTGACTCTCGCGAAAGAAAAAAAAACAGAAAACGCGTATTTTTTCCCTTTCCGAGAGGCACGGCCGTGACTTTCGCGTAAGCACAACCGTGCCTCTCGCGGAAGCAAAACCGTGCCTCTCGCGGAAGCAAAACCGTGACTCTCACGAAAGAAAAAAAATAGAAAACGTGTTTTGTTTTTCCCTTTCCGAGAGGCATGGCCGTGACTCTCGCGAAAGTACAACCGTGCCTCTCGCGAAAGCAAAACCGTGACTCTCGCGAAAGAAAAAAAAAGAAAAAATGTTTTTTTTCGTTTTTGAAAGGCACGACCGTGACTCTCGATAAAGCACAACCGTGCCTCTCGCGGAAGAAAAACCGTGACTTTCGCGAAAGAAAAGAAAAACAAAACGCGTTTTTTCGTGAAAAAAAATTTCGAATTTTTTTTTGATCGGGAAGCTAAGAAAGACAGGGGTAAACCAAAAAATAAAAAAAACAGTTTAAAAAGCCAAAAACACGTGCGGAAAAATAAATAAAAAACAAAATCCGAAGGGAGCGTCCAGAGCGCGACACGTGGCGAATGGCTGAGCATGCCAAGTGGGCTGATCGTTTGCGAGGCTCCTGAAGGAGCGCTCATTAACTAGTTGCGGGAGGGAGCAACTAGTTAACGAGCGCTTCTTCAGGAGCCTCGCAACGATCAGCGCCACTTGGCGCGCTCTCAGCCATTCGCCACGTGTCGCACTCTGGGCGCTTCCTCCGGATTTGTTTTTTTTATTTTTCCGCACGCGTTTTCGGCTTTTTAGCGGTTTTTTCCTGTTTTTTTACGTATTGCTTTCCACCGGTCTCCCTTAGCTTTTCGATCAAAATAAAAATTTCAAAGAATTTTTTTTGCGCAAAAAAATGCGTTTTCTTTCTTTTTTTCTTTCACGTGAGACACGGTTTTGCTTCCGCGAGAGATACAGTTTTCCTTTCGCGAGAGTCACGGCCGTGCTTCTCGGAAACGAAAAAAAACGCTTTTTCTGTTTTTTTCCTCTCGCGAGAGTCACGGGTTTCCTTCCGCGAGAGGCACGATTGTGCTTTCGCGAGAGTCACGGCCGTGCCTCTCGGAAACGAAAAAGAACGCGTTTTCTGTTTTTTTTTTCGCGAGAGTCACGGGTTTGCTTCCACGGAAGGCACGGTTGTGCTTTCGCGAGAGTCGCGGTTGTGCTTCTCGGAAACGAATAAAATGTGTTTTCTGTTTTTTTTCGCGAGAGTCACGGTTTTGCTTCCGCGAGAGGCACAGTTGTGCTTTCGCGAGAGTCTTGGCCGTGCCTCCTCGGAAACAGAAAAAAACGCGTTTTTTTCCTTCCGCGAGAGTTATGGTTTTGCTTTCGCGAGAGACACGGTTGTGGATTCGTGAGAGGCACGGGCGTGCCTCTTTCGAAAAGGGAAAAAACCAGTACTCCTGATTCGGTTTTTTGTCCTGTTATTTCGTCCGGTTTTTTTGTGAATTTTTTTCGTCAAAACCTATCAATATGGGATCTACTTTTGAAGATCTAGACGCGGAGGAATCCAATGGTGAAAGGGGTTTGAGATTTGAACACACGGTTTAAGAGATAAAACATTTTGAATAAATTGATCTATGAAAAAAAAAACTTTCAACGCGCCACTTGTTGCAACCTAGGAAGGTTGGAGTGATCTTTGCAACAAGTACTCCTCAACTAGTAATTTCGCAATAAAACTGTATAGAGTACGTGCTCCACGGCGGCCGGTGCACAACAGCTAGCATCATCGAAACCAGATCATGGGCATAACCCAGACTAACTGAGTATGGCCTGTCAAAAGAAAAACTAAGTATGGCCGGCGCTAATGACGGCGCGGCTAGCCAGATAATGGCCCCATCGGCCGTGTCGTTGTCTCCACCACAACAGACATGTCTCCTGTGCAGCGGGACACCGACCGACCCAACAAATGCACCCTCCAGACCACTAGCTCAGCTTATTTCAGCAGGTTTCCTTGGGCCGCCGCGCGCGCCACGTGAACGGGGACGCCGTGGGAAGAATCGAAGAGCTTTCCATGTGCTAGCGCTCACGATGTCGGGCACTGCGTTGCCCGCCGGTGCATGCACTTTTGGTCACGACCATGCATGCATAGGTACCTAGCGTCTACTATAAATAAACCTACTACCTGAGACGACGACGTGTCTGCTCCACTGTCCTTACGGGCGGCGACGTGGACGGGGACCCATAGAAGAATCTAAGAAGTTTCCATGTGCTAGCGCGTGTGCGCTCAGGGTATCGAGCATTGCATTCCCGGTGCATGCATGCATGCAATTTGGTACTTCAAGCATGCATGTGTACTACGCGAGACGACGCGTCGCTTTCGCCTTATCTCGTTATTATATCTCCTGGCTCGTCCGCAGCAGATTGGAGTGGTTTGGTACGCGCCACCTAGTCCAACGGCAACCACACAATACCACGTGATTGCGTGAGGGCAGACTGCCCTGCCGAGTGGCGGAGTACACACACCATTTTTTTCCCCTGCCCAGTTTCTCTATGATCACTCTTCACTATTTTCGGCTGGGCTGGGCAGGCCAAGGCTTTAGTTTGGCCCCAACGTAATTGTGCATCTGCCTTGGCCCCCACTAGTAGAAAAAGAGGCTAATCTGAGACACATTAGTGCCGGTTTGATTTCGAGCCGGCACTAATGTGTCCATTAGTGCCGGTTTTAACTGTTAGCCGGCCGCTCTTATTAGTACCGGTTCGCGGCGAACCTTTAGCACCGGTTCGTGTCACGAACTGGTACTAAAGAGAGTGATGGCAGGATATTGTCAGTCTCGGGCCGTCCGGCTTTAAGTACCGGTTAAATGTAAGCGAACCCATCTTAAAAGGTCGACGTCTATAAACCCTTGGTCCACCCGAGCTCGCTCTGTTCTTCCCCTTTCCCCTCTCCTCCTATGTTCTTCCCTTCTCTTCCTCGAGCTCATCACACATTTTGCCCAAAATTTGTCAAGATTTGAAGGCCCCCATCCATTCAAATGATCATAAAGATTAGCAACTTTGTCCTTTCATCTCTCATTGCTAGATTAGCTCTTGCAATGCTTTATATAGTGATTAATTTGTGAGTTTAGTAATTTGGAAGGAATTATATGTGCTAGTATTTGATCTATATGCAATTTGAGGTCAAAAATAACACTTAGTTTGCATGTGTAGGTGTGGTTTACTTAGTGCCTTCTAAATCTCCGTCGTAACCATAAATCGATCGCCCGCGCCGTCCGTCATGGCACCACCTTGTGGTGAGGCTCTTGTTCATGAATGTTTTACATTACCAAATTGATGTTTGCGTGATTTGGATATATAGTTACTCGTATAATTATCTTACTCGTACGTTGTTTGTTATACATAGTGTCATGGTTTTGATATCCGTCCCTGTCGGCCCTCGTCCTTGTTATGATTCGGATGTGGTATATTCTCTTTTAAAACTAGTTGTTGCATTTCGTGTTTATGACAAATTATGCCCATCAAGTTGACATAGATATTTTTATCTAGGAGGTATGTGAACTGAAATTCCAACCGACCCTATTGTCGAGAGGTTAAATTTAGTTGAAAGAGTAAGCAGTATTTGAAAGAATAATTGAAAAGAATTGAGGGGAGAAGATGGAATTGGAGTTGCATGTTGCCGATGTAAATCGATGATCACAAGATCAAGATGGAGAAAATGAGGTTGAAGATTAGAAAGATTAGAAAATATGCCATTGATAGTGTGGCTTGGTATCATTATCTTTGTTGGATCAATTGTTACCTTAGTTGCGATCTTGATCGCATTTGTTGTTGCATTTAAATTCTTTAGCTAGAGAGTTATTTGTATGTTGCATTTAATTAAGTGTTGTATATGAACTTTATGTATGAACTTTATGTGTGAACTTTATGTATGAACTTGTATTAATTTGGTCTATTCGGTGTTGTGTAATGAAGATGAGCCGACAATGGATGTATGATGACCGATGCTCTCCCGAGTTCATTAATGGCGTGCATACTTTTTACGCTTGTTGAGGCAAACAAGCGGGCGGATGGTTTTATGCCTTGTCCATGTGCTGGCTGTAAGAATGGTCACACCATTACTCTCGTCAAGAACCATTCACGTCCACCTATTTGAGTCCGGTTTCATGCCCCACTATAATGTTTGGACCAAGCACGGAGAAAGAGGGCTTATGATGGAAGACAATGAAGAAGAAGAGGACGACGACGGCTATCCTGGCCATGGGTTCCCTGAATACAATGATACAACAATGGGGGAAGAAGCTGAGCCGGCAATGCGGGAAGAAGCTGAAGAAGAGGCATCGAGATGAGCCCGGTGATGATCTAGGTTGGGCCATTGCCGATGCAAAGAGAAACTGTGCAAGTGATCCGGAAGGGACGAAGTTGCGATTGCATGTTAGAGGATCACAAGAAATTGTTGTACCCGAATTGCGAAGCTGACAAAAAAAAGTTGGGCACCACACTTGAATTGCTCAATGGAAGGCAGAGAATGGTGTGTCTGACAAGGGATTTGGAAAGTTACTGGTAATGATAAAGAATATGCTTCCAAAGGACAACGAATTGCTCGAGAGTACGTATGAAGCAAAGAAGGCTGTCTTCCCTCTAGGGTTAGAGGTGCAGAAGATACATGCATGCCCTAATGACTGCATCCTCTACCGCGGTGAGTCTGAGGATTTGAATGCTTGCGGTATGCGGTGCATTGCGTTATAAGATCGATCGCGATGACCACTGGTGATGTCGAGGCGGCGCCCAGAAGAAGATTCCTGCCAAGGTGATGTGGTATGCACCTATAATACCATGGTTGAAAGCGTTTGTTCCAAAACAAAGAGCATGCGAAAGCGATGCGGTGGCACCTTGAAGACCGTAAGAAAGACGGAAAGTTGAGAGTACCCGCTGACGGTTCAGAGTGGAGAAAAATCGAGAGAAAGTATTGGGAGGAGTTTGTAGGTGACCCAAGGAACGTATGGTTTGGTCTAAGCGCAGATGGCATTAATCCTTTTGGGGAGCAGAGCAGCAACCATAGCACGTGGCATGTGACTCTATGTTTGTATAACCTTCCTCCTTGGTTGTGCATGAAGCGGAAGTTCATTATGATGCTAGTGCTCATCCAAGGCCCTAAGCAACCCGGCAACGACATTGATGTGTACCTAAGGCCATTAGTTGAAGAACTATTACAGCTGTGGAATGGAACAGGTGTACGTGCGTGGGATGAGCACAGACAAGAAGAATTTGACCTAAAGGCGTTGCTGTTCGTGACCATCAATGATTGTCCTGCTCTCAGTAACCTTTCAGGACATACAAACAAGGGATACCGCGGATGCACGCACTGTTTGGATGATACCGACAGTATATATTTGGATAGTTGTAGGAAGAATGTGTACCTGGGACATCATCGATTTCTTACGACAAGGCATCCCGTAAGAAAGAAAGGCAAGCATTTCAAAGGTGAGGCAGATCACGGACGAAGCCTCACCACCGTGATCTTGGTGCTGATGTACATGATATGGTCAAGGATTTGAAGGTAATCTTTGGAAAGGGTCTGGCGGACAACCTGTTCAAGGACGCCGACGGACGCGCACCCATGTGGAAGAAGAAATCTATATTTTGGGACCTGCCATACTGGAAAGACCTAGAGGTCCGCTCCGCAATCGACGTGATGCACGTGTCGAAGAATCTTTGCGTGACCCTGGTTGGCTTTTTGGGCGTGTATGGGAAGACAAAAGATACACCAGAGGAACGGAAGGACCAGCAACGTATGCACGGAAAAGACGGCATACATCAGGGTCAGGCCAGCTACACTCTTACCAAAGAAAAGAAGGAAATCTTCTTCGAATGCACCGCTCGGCATGAAGGTACCGTCGGCTTCTCGTCGAATATAAAGGGAATAATAAATATGGCAGAGAAAAAGTTCCAGAACCTAAAGTCTCATGACTGCCACGTGATTATGACGCAACTCCTTCCGGTTGCATTGAGGGGCTTCTACCGAAAAGCGTTCGATTAGCCATTGTGAAGCTATGTGCATTCCTCAATGCAATCTCTCAGATGGTAATCGATCCAGAAATCATACCAAGGTTACAAAATGATTTGGTGCAATGTATTGTCAGTTTCGAGTTGGTGTTCCCACCATCCTTCTTCAACATCATGACGCACGTCCTAGTTCACCTTTGCGAAGAGATTAACGTTTTGGGTCCTGTATTTCTACACAATATGTTCCCCTTTGAGAGGTTCATGGGAGTCTTGAAGAAATATGTTCATAACCATGCTGAAGGAAATATGCCCTAGAGGCAATAATAAAGTTATTATTTATTTCCTTATATCATGATAAATGTTTATTATTCATGCTAGAATTGTATTAACCGGAAACATAATACATGTGTGAATACATAGACAAACAGAATGTCACTAGTATGCCTCTACTTGACTAGCTCGTTAATCAAAGATGGTTATGTTTCCTAACCATAGACATGAGTTGTCATTTGATTAACGGGATCACATCATTAGGAGAATGATCTGATTGACATGACCCATTCCGTTAGCCTAGCACTTGATCGTTTAGTATGTTGCTATTGCTTTCTTCATGACTTATACATGTTCCCGTAACTATGAGATTATGCAACTCCCGTTTGGGAGGAATACTTTGGGTACTACCAAACGTCACAACGTAATCGGGTGATCATAAAGGAGTACTACAGGTGTCTCCAAAGGTACTTGTTGGGTTGGCGTATTTCGAGATTAGGTTTTGTCACTCCGATTGTCGGAGAGGTATCTCTGGGCCTTCTCGGTAATACACATCACATAAGCCTTGCAAGCATTACAACTAATGAGTTAGTTGTGAGATGATGTATTACGGAACGAGTAAAGAGACTTGCCGATGTGAGATTGAACTAGGTATTGGATACCGACGATCGAATCTCGGGTAAGTAACATACCGATGACAAAGGGAACAACGTATGTTGTTATGCGGTCTGACCGATAAAGATCTTCGTAGAAAATGTAGGAACCAATATGGGCATCCAGGTCCCGCTATTGGTTATTGACCGGAGATGTGTCTCGGTCATGTCTACATTGTTCTCGAACCGTAGGGTCCGCACGCTTAAGGTTTCGATGGACGGTTATATTATGAGTTTGTGTATTTTGATGTACGAAGGTTGTTGAGTCCCGGATATGATCACGGACATGACGAGGAGTCTCGAAATGGTCGAGACATAAAGATTAATATATTGGACGGATATATTTGGACACCGGAAAGGTTAGGAGAAGTTTGGAGCTCCGGAGGTTACGGAACCCCGGGAGGTATATGGGCCTTATTGGGCCCATGTAGGAGGAAGGAGAAGGAACAAGGGAGGCGCCCCCAAGCCCAATCCGAATTGGGGGAGGGCGGCCCCCTTTCCTTTCTCCTTCCCCTCTTCCTATTCCTACTACTAGTACTACTTCCTAATACTAGTACTCCTTCCTTCCCCTCCAAATAAGATAAGGAAGAGAGGAAACCTACTTGGAGTAGGTTTCCCCCTCTATGGTGCGCCCCCTTGTGGCGGCCACCTCCTCCCTCCCTCCTTTATATCACGGGAGGGGGCACCCTAGGACACACAAGTTGATCCTTGAGATCGTTCCTTAGCCGTGTGCGGTGCCCCCCTCCACCATATTCCACCTCGGTCATATCGTGGCGGTGCTTAGGCGAAGCCTGCGTCGGTGAAACATCAAGATCGTCCTGCCCGTCGTCTTGTGGAACTCCCTCTCCCGGAGCTTTGCCGGATCGGAGCCCGAGGAGGCGTCATCGAGCTGAGCGTGTGCCAAGAACTCGGGCGCCGGAGTAACGGCGCTGGGATCGGCTGGATCGCGAGGAGAACGTACGACTACTTCCTTTACGTCATCATCGACTCGGAGGTGCCGGAGTAACGGCGCTAGGATCGGCAGGATCGCGAGGAGAACGTACGACTACTTCCTCTACGTTGTGATTGCTTCCGCTTTGGTCTACGAGGGTGCGTAGACAACACTCTCCCTCTCGTTGCTATGCCATCACCATGGTCCCGTGTGTGCGTAGGAAAATTTTGAAATTACTACGTTCCCCAACGGTGGCATCCGAGCCTGGTTTTATGCGTTGATGTCATATGCACGAGTAGAACACAAGTGAGTTGTGGGCGATACAAGTCATACTACCTACCAGCATGTCATACTTTGGTTCAGCGGTATTGTGAGATGAAGCGGCCGGACCGACATTACGCGTGCAGCTTACGCGAGACTGGTTTCACCGTTCACGAGCACTCGTGCTTAAAGGTGGCTGGCGGGTGTCTGTCTCTCTCACTTTAGTTGAACCGAGTGTGGCTACGCCCGGTCCTTGAGAAGGTTAAAACGGAGTCTATTTGACGAAGTATCGTTGTGGTTTTAATGCGTAGGTAAGAACGGTTCTTGCTCAGCCCGTAGCAGCCACGTAAAACATGCAACAACAAAGTAGAGGACGTCTAACTTGTTTTTGCAGGGCATGTTGTGATGTGATATGGTCAAGATGTGATGCTATATTTTATTGTATGAGATGATCATGTTTTGTAACCGAAGTTATCGGCAATCGGCGAAACCATATGGTTGTCGCTTTATTGTATGAAATGCAAGCATACATAATTGCTTTACTTTATCACTAAGCGGTAGCGATAGTCGTAGAAGCAATAGATGGCGTAACGACAACGATGCTACGATGGAGATCAAGGTGTCGCCCCGGTGACGATGGTGATCATGACGGTGCTTCGGAGATGGAGATCACAAGCACAAGATGATGATGGCCATATCATATCACTTATATTGATTGCATGTGATGTTTATCCTTTATGCATCTTATTTTGCTTTGATTGACGGTAGCATTTTAAGATGATCTCCCACTAAAATTATCAAGTAGTGTTCTCCCTGAGTATGCACCGTTGCCAAAGTTAAATGCGTCTTAGAGACACCACGTGATGATCGGGTGTGATAAGCTCTCGTCCATCTACAACGGGTGCAAGCCAGTTTTGCACCACGCAGAATACTCGAGTTATACTTGACGAGCCTAGCATATGCAGATATGGCCTCGGAACACGGAGACCGAAAGGTCGGCGTGAATCATATAGTAGATATGATCAACATAAGATGTTCACCATTGAAAACTACTCCATCTCACGTGATGATCGGTTATGGTTTAGTTGATTTGGATCACGTGATCACTTAGATGACTAGAGAGATGTCTGTCTAAGTGGGAGTTCTTAAGTAATATGATTAATTGAACTTAAATTTATCATGAACTTAGTACTGATAGTATCTTGCTTGTCTATGTCTGTTGTAGATAGATGGCTCGTCTTTGTTGTTCCGTTGAATTTTAATGCGTTCCTTGAGAAAGCAAAGTTGAAAGATGATGGTAGCAATTACACGGACTGGGTCCGTAACCTGAGGATTATCCTCATTGCTGCACGTAAGAGTTACGTCTGGATGCACCGCTAGGTGCCAGAACTTCTTCGCTGATGCAACCGGCGGCGTTAAGAACGTCTGGCGAGAAAGCAAAGTCGATGACTACTCTATAGTTCAGTGTGCCATGCTTTACGGCTTAGAACCGGGTCTTCAACGATGTTTTGAAAGTCGTGGAGCATATGAGATGTTCCAAGAGTTGAAGTTGATATTTCAACAGAATGCCCGGATTGAGAGATATGAAGTCTCCAATAAGTTCTATAGCTGCAAAATGGAGGAGAATGGGTGCATCGGTGAGCACATACTCGAATGTCCAGGTATTACAATCACTTGACTCAACTGGGAGTTGATCTTCCGGATGATTGTGTCATTGATGTAATTCTTCAATCACCGCCACCAAGCTACAAAGGCTTCGTGATGAACTATAATATGCAAGGGTTAGTAAAGACTATGCAGAGCTCTTACAATCTTTGAAAGCTGCGGAGGTAGAAATCAAGAAGGAGCATCAAGTGTTGATGGTCAATAAGACCACTAGTTTCAAGAAGAAAGGCAAAGGGAAGAAGAAGGGGAACTTCAAGAAGAACAGCAAACAAGTTGCTGCTCAAGGGAAGAAACCCAAGTCTGGACCTAAACCTGAAACTGAGTGCTTCTCTTTTGCCAAGAAGACTGGTCCTTTGAAGCGGAACTGCCCCAAGTATTTGGCGGATAAGAAGGATGGCAAGATGAACAAAGGTATATGTGATATACATGTTATTGATGTGTACCTTACTAGAGCTCGCAGTAGCACTGGGTATTTGATACTGGTTACATTGCTAATATTTGCAACTCGAAGCAGGGACTACTGATTGCGAACACTAGCAAAGGACGAGGTGACGATGCGCGTGGGAAATGGTTCCAAAGTCGATGTGATCGCGGTCGGCAAGCTACCTCTACATCTACCTTATGTATTAGTTTTAGACCTAAATAATTGTTATTTGGTGCCGGCGTTAAGCATGAACATTATATCTGGATCTTGTTTGATGCGAGACGGTTATTCATTTAAATCAGAGAATAAAGGTTGTTCTATTTATATGAATAATATCTTTTATGGTCATGCACCCTTGAAGAGTGGTCTATTTTTAATGAATCTCGATAGTAGTGATACACATATTCATAATGTTGAGACCAAAAGATGCAGAGTTGATAATGATAGTGCGACTTATTTGTGGCATTGCCGTTTAGGTCATATCGGTATAAAGCGCATGAAGAAACTCCATATTGATGGACTTTTGGAGTCACTTGATTATGAATCACTTGGCACTTGCGAACCGTGCCTCATGGGCAAGATGACTAAAACCCCGTTCTCCGGTACTATGGAGAGAGCAACAGATTTGTTGGAAATCATACATACAGATGTATGTGGTCCAATGAATATTGAGGCTCGTGGCGGATATCGTTATTTTCTCACCTTCATAGATGATTTAAGCAGATATGGGTATATCTTCTTAATGAAACATAAGTCTGAGACATTTGAAAAGTTCAAAGAATTTCAGAGTGAAGTTGAAAATCATCGTAATAAGAAAATAAAGTTTCTACGATCTGATCGTGGAGGCGAATATTTGAGTTACGAGTTTGGTCTACATTTGAAACAATGCGGAATAGTTTCGCAACTCACGCCACCCGGAACACCACAGCGAAATGGTGTGTCCGATCGTCGTAATCGCACTTTACTAGATATGGTGCGATCTATGATGTCTCTTACAGATTTACCGCTATCGTTTTGGGGTTATGCTCTTGAGACGGCCGCATTCACGCTGAATAGAACACCGTCAAAATCCGTTGAGACGACACCTTATGAACTGTGGTTTAGCAAGAAACCAAAGTTGTCATTTCTTAAAGTTTGGGGATGCGATGCTTATGTGAAAAAGCTTCAACCTGATAAGCTCGAACCTAAATCGGAGAAATGTATCTTCATAGGATACCCAAAGGAAATAGTTGGGTACACCTTCTATCACAGATCCGAAGGCAAAACATTTGTTGCTAAGAATGGATCCTTTCTAGAGAAGGAGTTTCTCTCGAAAGAAGTGAGTGGGAGGAAAGTAGAACTTGATGAGGTAATCTGTACCTTCTCCCTTATTTGAAAGTAGTTTATCACGAAACCAGTTTACTGCGATATCTACACCAAATAGTGAGGAAGTTGATGATGTTGATCATGAAACTTGAGATCAAGTTACTACAAGAACCTCGTAGATCAACCAGAATAAAATCCGCACTGCAGTGGTACGGCAATCCTGTTCAAGTCATGCTACTAGATCATGATGAACCTACGAACTATGAAGAAGCGATGGTGAGCCCAGATTCGCATAAAATGGCTTGAGGCCATGAAATCTGAGATGGGATCCATGTATGAAAACAAAGTGTGGACTTTGGTTGACTTGCCCGAGGGTCGGCAAGCAATAGAAAATAAGTGGATCTTCAAGAAGAAGACTGACGCTGACGGTAATATTGCTGTCTAAAAAGCTCGACTTGTCGCAAAGGGTTTTCGACAAGTTCAAGGGGTTGACTACGATGAGACCTTCTCACCCGTAGCGATGCTTAAGTCTGTCCGAATCATGTTAGCAATTGCCGCATTTTATGATTATGAAATTTGGCAAATGGATGTAAAGACCGCATTCCTGAATGGGTTTCTGGAAGAAGAGTTGTATATGATGCAACCGTAAGGTTTTATCGATCCAAAGGAGCTAACAAAGTGTGCAAGCTCCAGCGATCCATTTATGGACTGGTGCAAGCATCTCGGAGTTGGAATAAACGCTTTGATAGTGTGATCAAAGTATTTGGGTTTATCTGAGACTTATGGAGAAGCCTGTATTTACAAGAAAGTGAGTGGGAGCTCAGTAGCATTTACGATATTATATGTAGATGACATATTACCGATCGGAAATGATATAGAATTTCTGGATAGCATAAAGGGATACTTGAACAAGAGTTTTTCGATGAAAGACCTTGGTGAAGCTACTTACATATTGGGCATCAAGATCTATAGAGATAGATCAAGGCGGCTTGATTGGACTTTCACAAAGCACATACCTTGATAAAGTTTTGAAGAAGTTCAAAATGGATCGAGGCAAAGAAAGGTTTTTACCAGACATACAAGGTGTGAGATTGAGTCGGACTCAATGGCCGACCACAGCAGAAGATAGAGAGAAAATGAAAGATGTTCCCTATGCTTCAGCCATAGGCTCTATCATGTATGCAATGCTGTGTACCGGACACTGACGTATGCTTAGGCGTAAGCTTGGCAGGAAGGTACCAAAATAATCCAGGAGTGGATCATCGACAGCGGTCAAGAACATCCCGAAATACCGAAAAGGACTAAGGAGATGTTTCTAGTATATGGATGTGACAAAGAGCTAGTCGTAAATGGTTACGTCGATGCATGCTTTTACACTTATCCGGACGATTCTAAATCGCAAAAAGTATACGTGTTTTTGTTCAACGGTGGATCTGTCGGTTGGTGCGATTTCTAAACAAAGCGTCGTGGCGGGATCTACATGTGAAGCGGAGTACATAGCTGCTTCGGAAGCAGCAAATTAAGGAGTCTGGATGAAAGAGTTCATTTCCGATCTAGGTGTTGTACCTAGTGCATCGGGACCAATGAAGATCTTCTGTGACAATCTTGGTGCAATTGCCTTGGCAAAGGAATCCAGATTTCACAAGAGGACCAAGCATATCAAGAGACGCTTCAATTCCATTCGGGACCAAGTCCAAGTGGGAGACATAGAGATTTTCAAAATACATACGGATCTGAACATTGCAGACCCGTTGACTAAGCCTCTTCCACGAGCAAAACATGATCAGCACCAAGACTCCATGGGTGTTAGAATCATTCTTGAGTGAACTAGATTATTGACTCTAGTGCAAGTGGGAGATCAAGGAAATATGCCCTAGAGGCAATAATAAAGTTATTATTTATTTCCTTATATCATGATAAATGTTTATTATTCATGCTAGAATTGTATTAACCGGAAACATAATACATGTGTGAATACATAGACAAACAGAATGTCACTAGTATGCCTCTACTTGACTAGCTCGTTAATCAAAGATGGTTATGTTTCCTAACCATAGACATGAGTTGTCATTTGATTAACGGGATCACATCATTAGGAGAATGATCTGATTGACATGACCCATTCCGTTAGCCTAGCACTTGATCGTTTAGTATGTTGCTATTGCTTTCTTCATGACTTATACATGTTCCTGTAACTATGAGATTATGCAACTCCCGTTCTGGGAGGAATACTTTGGTACTACCAAACGTCACAACGTAATCGGGTGATCATAAAGGAGTACTACAGGTGTCTCCAAAGGTACTTGTTGGGTTGGCGTGTTCGAGATTAGGTTTTGTCACTCCGATTGTCGGAGAGGTATCTCTGGGCCTTCTCGGTAATACACATCACATAAGCCTTGCAAAGCATTACAACTAATGAGTTAGTTGTGAGATGATGTATTACGGAACGAGTAAAGAGACTTGCCGATGCTTGAGATTGAACTAGGTATTGGATACCGACGATCGAATCTCGGGTAAGTAACATACCGATGACAAAGGGAACAACGTATGTTGTTATGCGGTCTCGACCGATAAAGATCTTCGTGAAAATGTAGGAACCAATATGGGCATCCAGGTCCCGCTATTGGTTATTGACCGGAGATGTGTCTCGGTCATGTCTACATTGTTCTCGAACCGTAGGGTCCGCACGCTTAAGGTTTCGATGGCGGTTATATTATGAGTTTGTGTATTTTGATGTACCGAAGGTTGTTCGAGTCCCGGATATGATCACGGACATGACGAGGAGTCTCGAAATGGTCGAGACATAAAGATTAATATATTGGACGGATATATTTGGACACCGGAAAGGTTCCGAGAAGTTTGGAGCTCCGGAGGTTACTGAACCCCGGGAGGTATATGGGCCTTATTGGGCCCATGTAGGAGGAAGGGAGAAGGAACAAGGGAGGCGCGCCCCAAGCCCAATCCGAATTGGGGAGGGCGGCCCCCCTTTCCTTTCTCCTTTCCTCTTCCTATTCCTACTACTAGTACTACTTCCTAATACTAGTACTCCTTCCTTCCCCTCCAAATAAGATAAGGAAAGAGGAAACCTACTTGGAGTAGGTTTCCCCCTCCTATGGTGCGCCCCCCTTGTGGCCACCTCCTCCCTCCCTCCTTTATATACGGGGAGGGGGCACCTAGGACACACAAGTTGATCCTTGAGATCGTTCCTTAGCCGTGTGCGGTGCCCCCTCCACCATATTCCACCTTGGTCATATCGTGGCGGTGCTTAGGCGAAGCCTGCGTCGGTGAAACATCAAGATCGTCCCACGCCGTCAGGCCGACGGAACTCCCTCTCCCCGGAGCTTTGCTCATCGGAGCCCGAGGAGCGCCATCGAGCTGAACGTGTGCCAAGAACTCGGAGGCGCCGAGTAACGGCGCCGATCGGCCGATCGCGAGGAGAACGTCTGACTACTTCCTTTACGTCATCATCGACTCGGAGGTGCCGGAGTAACGGCGCTAGGATCGGCAGGATCGCGAGGAGAACGTACGACTACTTCCTCTACGTTGTGATCGCTTCCGCTTTGGTCTACGAGGGTACGTAGACAACACTCTCCCCTCTCGTTGCTATGCCATCACCATGGTCCTGTGTGTGCATAGGAAAATTTTGAAATTACTACGTTCCCCAACACGTGCTAGGCCAGAAGGAAGCATCTCGAAGGGCCATGAAAATGAGGAGGTCATTGAGTTTTGTATTGACTTTATTCCTGACCTTAGGCTGATTGGTGTTCCTGAATCGCGGCATAAGGGCAGACTGGAAGGAAAAGGCACGCTAGGAGGGCATCAAATAATATGTATGGACGGGAATTCTCTCACTGAAGCACACTACACAGTTCTACAGAATTCCGCCTTGGTGGCTCCGTATATAGAGGAACACAAGAATTTTCTACACTCCAGACACCCGGAGAAGTCTGACGACTGGATTACACGCGAACAAACGAGGACTTTCGCCGGTTGGTTGCAGAAACGTGCCCTGAATGATGGCGATATTCAAAATGACATGTACTCACTGTCCCAGTTACCATCTTCGAATATAATGACTTTCAAAGGGTACCAGATAAATGGGAATACATTTTACACGATCGCCCAATATAAGAAGAGCACCAACCAACACGGGAAAGGAAACATATTATGATTACATAGTGGACATATGGGAACTTAACTATGGAGGTGATTTGAAGGTCCCTTTATTTCGGTGCAAATGGGTCAATATGACACGAGGCGGGGTAACGGAAGACCCGCAGTACGGAATGACAACAGTGGATCTCAACAATCTTGCGTATGCAGACGAACCATTCGTCCTAGCCAATGATGTGGCGTAGGTTTTTTATGTGAAAGACATGTCTACCAGGCCGAGAAAAAGAAAATATAAGGAAGCGAATGGATCATATGAAGATCCAAAGCGCCACATTCTTTCAGGAAAAAGAAACATCGTGGGAGTGGATGAAAAGACAGACATGTCAGAAGATTATGAAAAGTTTGATGAAATTCCTCCATTCACAGTGAATATTGACCCGAGCATCCAGTTAAATGATGAAGATTTTCCATGGCTACGGCGCAAAGGGACACACGCGAAGAAAAAGTTTCACACCCAAAGATCTGGGATGTGATCGGCTTCACTATCATCACTTTCTTACGTGTTTCACACCGTGAGGGACTCTCTGTAATAGTTAGGGTAGTTATGTGTTTTGGCATTTGAAACGCGAAGAAATGTTATGTGCAAACAAAAGTAGATAGGGTTACGGCAAAAACTGGATGCACTTCGTGTACAAAATGGATAATCTCTTTCGAAGTATCAGGGTTTCCGACGAAAACTCAGCTGTTACAAAGGCATTTCATTTTTTTAAATAACCTAAGCATTACCAAATTGAACATAATGATAAAACACACTAATATTAAATATAAGAAAAAAGAATCACTGAAAAATCTTTTTTCAAAGTTAAGTTATTCACAAACTAGTGATTCACACAAATTTCAAATAATTCAAAATTTAAAGTATTCAGATTTGAAAACTACCGGCACTATCAGAAAGTTTGTAATCTTTTGTACCTAAAGAAAAAATATTTACAAATAAACTCTAAATATAGCAAAAAACAACTCAAAAATAAATAAAACAAAAATAAATAAAGCGAAAAAAATTAAGAAAATAAAAAAGCCCGCCTACTGGGCCAAAGCGGCCTGCATACGACTAGGAACCCAACCTTTTGTTGGGCCAGGATGCAGGCCCACAAAGGCCCAGTAGGCCCACTGGGCAGAAGAGAACAGGTAGGCCCAGTAGGCCTGCTTAGGAGAGGAGCTCGAGAGAGCTACCGTGACCGGGGCTTATAAACCCGGTCACGGTAGCCCTCGGCTAGCGAGGTGGGACTAAACTTGTCATGACCAAGATCAAGGCTAATAAGACCCCCTTTAGTACCGGGTTGTGGCACCAACCGGTACTAAAGGTGGGTCTTTAGTACCGGTTGGTGCCACCACCGGTACTAAAGGGTGGTGCTTCCCCGCCGCTTGGCCAAAACAGACCTTTAGTACCGGTTGGTGCCACCAACCGGTACTAAAAGGTCCAACCTATATATACAACACTTGAAAAATTTCAGTTTCCCTCTGTTTCCTCCCTCCGTCGCCGCCCCAATCGACGCCGTCCCGTTAATCGCCGCCGCTGCCCTCGCCGCCGACCCGGCCGTGCCGCCGCTCGTCGCCGCCCGTCGATGTCGCCGCCCCCGTCCCGTCCACCGTCCCGTCGCCGCGCCCGGCCGCTTCGTCGCCGCCATCGTCGCCGCCCGTCTAAATGTCGCCGCCCGTCGTCGTCGCCGCCCGTACCGTCGCCCCATCGTCGCCGCCACGCCCGTCGTCGCCGCCCCGCCCCCGTCGTCGCCGCCCCGTCGTCGCCTCGCCGGTGAGCTTGCCCCGGCCGCCATGAAATGTTAGCAATTTTTCTGTTTTTTAGTAATATAAATATTATAATTGTTAGTTATATAGGAATGTTATAAATGTTTTCTCTTTTTAGTTATAGAAATATTTATAGAAATGTTAGCAATTTTTCTGTTTTTTAGTAATATAAATATTAGAATTGTTAGTTATATAGAAATGTTATAAATGTTTTCTGTTTTTAGTTATAGAAATATTTATAGAAATGTTAGCAATTTTTCTGTTTTTTAGTTATATAAATATTAGAATTGTTAGTTATATAGAAATGTTATAAATGTTTTCTGTTTTATAGTTATAGAAATATTTATAGAAATGTTAGCATTTTTTTGTTTTTTAGTTATATAAATAGTTTTTGCGGGCCTATAGTATTTGTTAAGTTTTATAATTAGTTTTAGTTAGATGAATTAGATTAATGTCAAATTGTTAGAATTTGCATATATATATAGAATTTTAGTTATCACAATCAAATCATTGAAAAAATGTTACTTTTTGCGGGCATATAGTATTTGTTCTCGATCATATGCCCGACCCGCATCCTCGCCGTCGACCCGTTCGCGATGACGTTCTGCTTCAGAGGACCCATGTCCGAGACTGGGCTCATGGCTGGCACCGGAGGTGCTACCTGGAGGGGCGCGCCGCTTGGTGAGGAACCCGACCTCGGGTCCCGTCGTCGACCCTGATCTTCTTTGGTGGCGTTCGCGTGGGCCACATTCGGTGCAGAGGCAGCCGGCCCCGCCGGAGGTGGTGCGTCGCCGTGTCAGGGAGGAAGATGAGCACGTCCATCGCTACATGGCTGCTATGGACGACGTCAGGTTCTCCACTACTTGGCGGGTTCTTTGGGCAGATGACCGGAGATATGATCCTGTGATGGTTCCTTCTATTTGGGTGTGCACCGCCCGCGCCCCAGGAACCGCGAGTGGCGCCCTAGATTCTTACAGTACTCGATCTTTATTAGGTACCTAGCCAGTGATGTATTCGATATATAATATTCGAGACGATGTATTCAAGATTATATATATTAAGACGATGATGTATTCGAGATTATATTACAAAACAGTAGAACACAGCTAGCTAGAAGCCTCCACAGTGATTTGAAGTTCTCCACCGTCAGGTCACTTTGACATATGTCTAGGATTTTCGCTCGGTCATCCCCCAGCTTCTTTAAGCCAATTAATCCTTTCACGCGTTACACGGGCCGCTGCTCCGGCGAGCGAGCTGCCAGTCACATGGTTCATCAGGCCGTGGAGATTGAAGGCCCATGAGGTCCAGTCAAATGCAAAACCTTTCCATCCTGATTCCTTAGCTATCGTGGGTTGCTCCCTATTACTCGACGCTGCACCGCCGCCGCCGTGCGTCACGTGTGCCTCGTCGTTTGCCCTCTACTGTTCATCCACGGCCCCCCATGACGGATCCCTTCTTTCCAATGTATTTCCCTGTTGCGTTCTTCCATGGGGGCTGCGGTGGCCGCACGCGTCGTCGGCATCCATCCCAGGCTATCCTCCATGGGCGTTCGCCTCTGTGCTCTTAGCAGATGTAACGCCCACGCCCATGTCCGCGTGCTTTCGTATAAGCCAGGTGTGCCATGCCCGTTGCTTAGTTTCGATCTTGCCGACCTTCTATCTTCATGTAATTGATGTGATGCTGAACTGGGAGAAGAAATTGGCTACGCCGTGCCACGGTTCCCATAGGGAAGCTGGTAAATCTCATATCTGTTTTGTGCTTGTGCTTCAAATGTTTCATTGGAGGTAAGATTTACTAGATGAGGTTCTGTTTGTACGCGCATTTCATTCAGCATCTGGTCATTCTGTTTGATGCTGAGATCCAAATGCCCAATCGGGTTTGAGATATGGGGTGTGCCTCCTCTCAGATTGTAATTTACAAACCTGGCTAAGTCTATATAAAACTTAATGTTCGGAAATTTTTACAGGACTGAAAAATTCAAGATGTTTTGATTGCAGGCCTGTCCTGTGACACAACAACACCAATGAAAGTGCTCTCTCAGACCATGTTATCTAAGGTACTATTTGTTTAGACCATGTCGGTGTTGGATCCATGAACTTAATTTGTTGATTAATTATAGATTGTTCTCTAACTGATGGATGTGAAGTAATATGCCATCCTGTGTATAAGGAACTCAAAGGATATGGTTTATTCAAATTTTAGAAGCATCAATAACATTCTGAAAGATGAGCGATGACGTACATATGCTTCATGGCACTCGTAATTTAGTATAAGCCAAGTCCTTGCAGGATAACACGCAGCCATCAGTGCGATTCGTTTCCTTATGCTAACACAATTTGTGCACATATAATTATTCAACTGCTTGATGCAACGAATTAATATATGGTGCACTACGCAAACAACTGACGATCTGATGACACTGTTAATATCACTACGGTGCATATTTGGTATATAATTTCTTCTATTCCGAATAAGTGATGTTTAATGGAGCCGACATCTACCATGGATTTCAGACATTTGCACCGCCACTATATTATAAGTTAAGTCCTCTGCACTACATCAGTTTTCATAACAACGTCAGCAAGTTCAAAGTAATTTCATTAGCTTCAGCAAGTATAGCAATTGATAGCCCAACTTTATGTTTATATTATTTGTTCTTTCCTTGCGATAGGGAAACTACTTAGGTTATCTTTTTACAAAAAGCTGTTTGAGCCTTTGAGACACTCTTTCTTTCCCAGGTTTTTCTGTGGTATCCATTTGATCTAATAGCCACAGTTGTTCATTATGTGAATTTAGATGGTCTTGCAACGATGTTTATAAATACTAATGTTCAAATGCCCAATCCAATATTCTATGTCATTTTTTTACTTCGCACCACAACTCATAATTATCTCTCATTGTCAATATGTCTTCTTTCGTATGGATTTGCAAAGGATTTATAAAATCTCATGTGGGTTGTCTTAGCAAAGATATTTAAGGGTTGTTTGAATTGGTCCTTCTATAAGGGTATTCTAAATCTATTGTAGTCCCCGCTTCTGAACTGAGGTGTTGGTATTCAAATCTTCATTGATAATTATCCCTTCCATTTATTTTCATCAATATTTATATTGTCTTGATATTCCTTCGTCAAAATGGCGGGTGCGGCAACGCGTGCCTTGATGTTCTAGTATATTAAGACGATGTATTCGAGATTCAGTTTTTCCTTATTGATTGCATCCATGCATTGTAATTTGAATACTAATTAAATTGTTTTATATTTCTTCTGTATTAGTTAAGTAAAAGCCATGGCGGACAATACCGACAGAGAGAGAGAAGAGGAATTGTTCGACATCATACGCAGCCCTCACAGGCTAGATGATCTGAATGAAGCAGATGACTGCTCCCAATATCTGAACAATACCGGAGAGGGTGATGAAAAGATATTCGATCTCGACGACCGAGCTGATGAAGTCATGAACTATGATTATGATTATGATGACACAAACAATGTTTGTGATGACACAGACAATGTTGATCTTCAAATAACAAAGACTACCAGCGAGGTATATTTATATAAGCAGGCATCATGGTGATCATCACATGTTTTTTTATTGAAGATATATTAACGAACCGATCATTCTTCTTTCAGCCCTCTCGATCAAGCAAATCTGCTTTTACAGACAGCAGGATAAAGCGAGGCCCAGGCAGATTGTTGAAGGATGGTGTAAAGTACAACATCGAATCCATCAAACCTAGTGGTGAACCCCTCATGCCTAAGAACATTGCGAACAAGTGGACTCGTCAGTGCGGAGTTCTTGTGAAGGACAAACTCCCGATCTCCATTCAAGAATGGAAAGAGCCAAAGACTAAACGTCCGGTGTTACTTGGGTCGACGGCAGAGCCAAAGAAGCCCTTTGGAAATCTCTCGATGGAACATTTCACCCTACCGGATCATTTCACTAAAGCATATGTGGACAAAGTGAAGGGGGCTGCTCTTAAGAAGATGGCAATTGCATTCAACACCCACAAGAAAACTGTATGAGCCAACTACCTCGCTAATGAAAGGAAGACTCCAGAATTCACGGGAACACTGTAGAATCAAAGAAACCTTGGGACGATTTCGTGACCTTCAAGGGTTCAGAATTAGCTAAGGAACGGTCGATGAAAAACAAGGCAAATGCCGCAAAAAAGACGCAGTTCCATAGGCTGGGTCCAGGTGGCTACGCGGTGGGATTGCCTAAGTGGGATAAGTCTGAGCAAGAGATGGAGGATACAGGGGTCACACCGGTTACTAGGAACTGGCCCCCCTGGTGCAGAACTTGGTTCTATGCGCATGGGGGGTGCATTGGACCCAAAGAGAGGCGAAGTTTCATGGAAGGCAAGTCTAAAAGGAGCTGAACAAAAAATAATTGACGCAATAGAAGAAGCTCGAAAGGGGGTGTTCACGCCCAACAGAGAGAATGACGAGCTTACGCGCGCCCTGGGAAATCCTGAACACCCCGGAAGAACATGAGGCAAGGGCGTTATTCCCTGGTATGAGGGCTTTTCAGAATGGAACGAGGACTACAGGACCCGTGCAAGAAGGAAGATGGAGGAGGAGAAGAAAAGGAAGCTGGAGGAGGAGCAGAGGAAGCAGGACACAGAACGCCTTCAAGGCCTAGAAGCAAGGCACACGGACCTGGCACTCAAATTCCAGCAGCAGCAGCAGCAGATCGACTCACTTAGCCAGGAAAAGGGGTCTCAGCAGCGGCAACAGCAAGCGGATGATCGTCCAGCATTGGATAGCACCGTCCCATCCATGCCGAGAAGCAGCGTTGGTTCTGCCCCGGGCGACACACTCCTAGATACATACCCTGTGGATGACATCATAGAGAACACTAACTGTGAGCTACACTCCAAAATGAAGAACATATCCATGAAGGTGGCGACGGCGTTGCTTTTCCAGTTACCCCGAAGCAACCTTCCATTGCATCCCGATTCAAGAGGGCTATGCTCGTGTCATGGTTGATGATGTGGTGGACCCATATTCGGGGCTACAGCTTGACTTTCCTGGAGGTGAAGACGAGCGCACACTGGGAGAGGCCATACATCGTATCATCCTATGGAGAAAGGATTGCATCATCTTTCGAAGTCCACCGACACCGCGTCGTCTGCCGACTCCGCCACCGAGTCAGCAGACTCCCGCTCCTCCAAGTCCACAAACGCGTGAGCCGACTCCTCCTCGAAGTCTGCCACCTCCTCCAAGTCCCCGAACGCGTGAGCTGACTCCTCCGGTTTCAAGTCCGGCACAGCGTCATGCCACTTCTCCGGTTTCAAGTCCGGCACCGTGTCAGTCCACACCTCCTGCTTCAAGTCCGGCACATCGTCAGGCCACTTCTCCTGGTCCAACTCAGCCACGTCAGCCGTCTCCGTCGTCTCAGCAATCGCAGAAGAGACATGCCGCAGCTATGGTGCGTAGCGGTACGAGTCGAGGTAGTTCAGGAAGTACATGCGGAGACAAGCGATGTAAATATGGTCCAAGCCTCGCTCCTCTTCCTCAGAGGCCTTACGACATGACTAAGGAGCAAAACGCAGCCATAATGCAGGCCCAAGTGGACGCCCATTTTGGACCGAAACCAGCATCGCCGCCAAAGGAGAAAGTGCTGAGAAAGTAATTGACCACTTCATTAAAATGGCTAGAGAACCAGCTCCCAAGCCTGTTGACTCGGACTATGAGCGCCAAATCAGGAAACTACATCGAGAACGGCTAAAGAAGGAAGCGAGCTCGAGCTCGAGCCAACAAGCAGCGGGCAAAAAATGCGGAAAACCGTTCCCAATTTGGGAGAACAGGCGCAATCGATCTCCCCGCTTGTTGTGCCAACAACAACACATGAGAGGAGGCCGCACGCCCAATATTATTATGGGCAAACCGTTAAAGTTCCCCAGCTAGGCGATGTGGTAATAACGGAGGAGCATATAATGCAGGCTTAAATGCTCAAGATCTTTGTTGGACAACTCCTTGAAATTGAGCCCATGTCCTCCGCTTAGGGAGGAGGAAATAAAATGGAAATATGCCCGGGGCAAACCTTTGGTCCACCCAGACAAGGTCAAGAACCTCCCAACGAGAATGTATGAATTGCATCAATGGTACATGAACATTACCAAGATTTTCAATTGAGAGTCCCTCATGGTGAATGTCAAGAAGGAGCATTACTACCATGAGAAAGCTCTGTGTGTTGAGTATTCAGAACTATATCAGTTATACAATCAAGACGCACTCGACAAATCTCTCGTCAGTTGCTATTGTTTGTAAGTGATTTCTTTCAGCAATTTTGATCAATCATTACATGTAATTATCCTCACTAGATATTCTTTTCTGTGGTATTATATGCAGGATGAAGATGTATGAAATGAAAAAATCTGGACTCTATGGCATTGGGTTCATTGACCCAAATACCATTAATGAGTACACATGGAATCTTGCAACTTCTAAAGCAGGTGTAGAGGAAAGCATGCTAGAGTTTTTGAAGTGCCTCAATAGCAATGAAGATATACTACTTCCTTACAATTTCACGTGAGTTAATACTAATTCTGTTTTTGCTTACTAGCTAGCTAGATGTTAATAACTAAGTGTATACGGTTTACGATATATAGTTGATTAATTTCATGCACATGCCTGCTTAACTAAGATATGCAAACGTGTGCGCATGCAGTTTTCACTGGATCTTGTTAGTCATTAAAGTTGAAAAAGCAACAGTCGAAATACTCGCTACTTAAAGAAGATAAAGACTACACCATCATGAAGGGGATAGTCAACAGGTAATTTCAATCATTATTAACTATATCTCGGCCTATTATTAGTTCGTCATTTCTTGATATGAACTATTTAATAACCCCTTTATTGATTTTCTTTGCCGGTGGGCAGGGCTTGGGCAAAGTTCATCAAGGTGACTCCAGGCAAATGGCCAAAAAAGTTGTTTTGGCATCGACAAAGGGTAAATAATTAAGTAGTACTAGCTAGCTAGCCATCTCTTTAATTCTTGTTTCAATACCATTAATTAATTATCATGCTTGATTAATCATTATCTGATTCAATTTCATTCTCGTAAAGGCCTGAAGCGGTAGCCGGGAATGATCTTTGTGCATTCTACGTTTGCGAGAACATTCGCATGATGGCGTCCGAAAGGAGCAGATCTCAAAGACAGGAATGGATACATTCTTAGAACTCTATTCACACCATTATCGATATCTTGTAACACAACTAATACACATGCATATTGATCTTCTTCTTAACAGTTCAGAGAGGTGCGGGATAAGCTCCTACCCGAGGAGCGCATACTAGCACTTCAAGAGGAAATAGCCGGATTTTTGCTCGACCAGGTCATAGATCCCAAAGGAGAATACTATTACCCGCTACCGCCCCATGAACCACTTGTCATCGCAGTGCATGCTCCGAAGGCACCTTGGCAACCTGTAGGAGAAATTGTATATGTATATACATGTGTATGTGTGAATAGTTAATGGTGTGTTGGCTGTGAGACATTCGATGATATATATTATATATATATATATGCGGTTCTACGTACGAGAAAATTTATTTATATATATGTATAACGTGTACAATTTGTAGTATCGTGAAATACCAGCAAACAAAAAAGAATTCAATGAAAAATAAAGCCAAATTGAAAACACAAAATTAAAGCAAAAATTTAAAAAAACACCCAAACATTTAGTACCGGTTGGTGTTACCAACCGTCTTAAAGACTCCACGCCAAGACATTTGGGCTGTACACGTTTAGTGTTTTTAAAGCTCGTGATTTAACCCAGATTAAAGGCGCTTTAGTCCCCACTCTTTAGTGCCGGTTGACGAACCGGCACTAAAGGCCGTCACGAACCGGCACTAAAGACCGGTTTTGCACTAATGCCCATTTGCTAAAAGAAACATGCCTTGCCCGAATACGATGGCAACCTGTCATTTTTTTAGCACTGCACATGATATTCCTTAGGGCATCTCATGGACCCTCAAACCGCTAGCATTCGTTCGGACCGTGCGATTCGAACATGTTTTGCTATCCAACACAATCCTGTAGCTGTCAGTGGGCCGGTCCGGACGTCCCTTTTTTCCGTAAACCGGCAGAGAAAGGGTCGTTGGGCTGACGAGAGGAGTGGAGAGAGGGAGAGGTTGGGCTAGAGCAACACGGAGGAGGCGGCGGCGGGGCAAATGCCGCGTAGGTGATGTTGAAGTGGACCAGGCAGCTGTAGTGAGGTAGCTTCACTCTAGATGACTGGGTTGTGTGACTATAAGGAGAGAAAGAGAAGGATTTTTGTAAGCATGGATAATGAAGAGACAGGCCGCGTGGGCTGTGACTTGTGATGTGGGCAACATCTTCTCTTTTCAGGCCTTATTGTCTGGGCCTTGGCCGTGCCCAAAAGAGCAATTAGTTAACGAGCGCTTTTTCGTGAGCCTCGCAACGATCAACGTCACTTGGCGTGTTCTCAGCCATTCGCCATGTGTCGTGCTTTGGACGCTCCCTTTGAATTTTGTTTTTATTTTATTTTTTCACACGCGTTTTCCGCTTTTTAAACAGTTTTTTTTTCGATGTTTTAGTTTTTCCTCGGTCTTGCTTAGCTTTTTGAAAAAAAAAATTGCGCGAAAAAAAACGTGTTTTCTTTATTTTTCCTTTTGCGAAATTCACGGTTTTTCTTTCGGGAGAGGCACGGTTATGCATTAGCGAGAGTCACGGCCGTGCCTTTCAGAAACGGAAAAAAACGCGTTTTCTGTTTTTTTTTCTTTTGCGACAGTCACGGTTTTGCTTCCGCGAGAGGCACGGTTGTGCTTTCGCGAGAGTCACGGCCGTGCCTCTCGGAAAGGAAAAAAAACACGTTTTCTGCTTTTTTTCTTCGAGAGGCACGATGTGCTTTCGCGAGTCACGGCCGTGCCTCTCGGAAAGGGAAAAAATACGCGTCTTCTATTTTTTTTCCCTTCCACGAGAGGCACGGTTTTGCTTCCGCGAGAGGCACGGGCGTGCCTCTTTCAGAAAGGAAAAAAAACCGTGCTCCCGGTTCGTTTTTTCGCCCGGTTTTTTTCGCTCTGTTTTTTTTTAACAAAAAAGTTCGTCAAAACCTATCAACATGGGATCTAATTTTGAAGATCTCGACGCGAGGAATCCAATAATGAAAACGGTTCGAGATTTGGACGCACGGTTTAAGAGATAAAACGTTTTGAATAAACGGATCTACGAAAAAAGGGAAAATTTTCAGGTTACGACAAGTGACGCGCTGCATGTGCGCCATTTGTCCCGACCTGAAAAAGTGGAATGTTCTTTGCAAGGAGTACTCCTTAATTAGTGATTTCGCATGCAAGCCCGCTATATTTTTTATATGACCTTGCTGTCCGTTTGCTTAATTTCCCAGCTCGGCATGGCCTAAGACATGTTATCGTGTTGGCCCGGCCCATCTTACCTTGGGTCGGGCCTACTATGTGCCGTGTCTGGCTTTCGCGCCTCGTGTCATGCCACAAAAGCCTGGTCTAAGTCTGAGCATTTTGCATGCTATCGATGGATGGAACTCGTCGCCCGCGAGGGCTATGTGTCGCGGGTAACAATCTGTAATATATTTCGCCTCAAGGTTTTTGTGTAGCTGATTTTTCTAGGCCAGCCTATTCTCTTAGTTTTTCTTATTCAGTTGCTCGCTCGCTGTAGAGTTTTTTTTTTTTAGATCGCGCTAACTGCCACACGTGTGGCAGGAAGGGAGACACACCACACGTCTTTAATGCAAACAGATTGCCATGTCATCGCATGCATACATGCAGGAATCTTTTTGGATTTTCAGTTTTTAAAATGTTTTATCTCTTAAACGAAAAATCCGATTGAAAATCCGTTTTCACCATTAAATCCCTCGCGATGAGATCTTCGAAACTAGATCCTATGTTGATATGTTTTGATGAATTTTTTTTTGGATTAAAAGTTGTCATGTCTATTGCATATGATTGCCATGATGTTTACATTGAAGTTGCCATGATATGTTTCAGCTATTTTCTTCTACATTTAAAAGTAAATTTTGACATTTATAAAACGGAGAATTAAGAAACTAGACTTGCCTTAAACCATAAACTAAAATTGCCATGATACATGCACGTAAAATTGCCATGGTTCATACAAAAAATAATTTTCATGGTCAAAGTACTGGAGTTGCCATCATCAAAATACTAAAATTGCCATGATCTACAAACTAAAATTGCCACATTGCAACTTTAGTTTAAGCCCTATGACAACTGCAGTGTAAACATCGTGGCAACTTCTGGCAAAAAAAAATTCATCGAAACATATCAACATGGGGTCTAGTTTTGAAGATCTCGTCGAGACGGATTTAATGGTGAAAAACGGATTTTTAGTTTGCTTTTTTACTTAGGAGATACAACATTTTAAGCCGAAAACCAAAAAATGCTGATGTCATCTATTCATACGTGACAAAATGAGTGGTGATGGAGGCGTGTGGGCGATGTGCAAACGCCCACACGTGTGGGCGTTAACATTTCCGTTTTTTTTTCGTTCGTTCCATCTATTGGTCGGACTGATCTCATTTTCATCATCTTCTTTTTACGTTTTTCTTGATGGTTTTCACCAGATTCTTTTTCTTTTCTTTCCTTTCTTTCTTCTACGTGTTTTCTTTGCGGTTTTATATGTTGTCTTTGGTTCTCAATGTTTTTTTCTATTGTATCCTTTCTATGTGTTTTTTTATGTTTTATCAGTTTTCAATTGTTTTTTTTCTTTCTGTCTGTCTTTTTCTTTACAGGTTTCTCGATATTCCTTTTTCCTTTTCTTTTATTCTCCCTTCACATTTTTTTATTTTCTTTTCCTTTTTCTCAATACACTTCTACTTTTTCAATAAAAGTTGTATATATTTTGTATACATCTAGAATATTTTTTGTATACAAACAACAACAACAACAATAACAAAGCCTTTAGTCCCAAACAAGTTGGGGTAGGTTAGAGGTGAAACCCATAAAATCTCAAAACCAACTCATGGCTCTGGCACATGGATAGCAAGCTTCCATGCACCTCTGTCCATAGCTAGCTCTGTGGTGATACTCCAATCCTCCAGGTCTCTCTTAACGGACTTCTCCCATGTCAAATTCGGTCTACCCCGTCCTTTCTTGGCATTCTCCGCACGCTTTAGCCGTCCACTATGCACTGGAGCTTCTGGAGGCCTGCGCTGAATATGACCAAACTATCTCAGACGATGTTGGACAAGCTTCTTTTCAGTTGGTGCTACCCCAACTCTATCTCGTATATTATCATTCCGGACTCGATCCTTCCTCGTGTGGCCACACATCCATCTCAACATACGCATCTCCGCCACATCTAATTGTTGAACATGTCGCCTTTTAGTCGGCCAACACTCAGCACCATACAACATCGCGGGTCGAACAACGATCCTGTAGAACTTGCATTTTAGCTTTTGTGGCACTCTCTTGTCACAGAGAATGCCAGAAGCTTGGCGCCACTTCATCCATCCGGCTTTGATTCGATGGTTCACATTTTCATCAATACCCCCATCCCCTGCAGCATTGACCCCAAATACTGAAAGGTGTCCTTCTGGGGAACCACCTGGCCATCAAAACTAACCTCCTCCTCCTCACACCTAGTAGTACTGAAATCGCACATCATGTACTCAGTTTTAGTTCTACTAAGCCTAAAACCTTTCGATTCCAAGGTTTGTCTTCATAACTCTAACTTCTCATTTACCCCCATCCGGCTATCGTTAACTAGCACCACATCATCCGCAAAGAGCATACACCATGGGATATCTCCTTGTATATCCCTTGTGACCTCATCCATCACCAATGCAAAAAAGATAAGGGCTCAAAGTTGACCCCTGATGCAGTCCTATCTTAATCGGGAAGTCACCAGTGTCGACATAACTTGTTCGAACACTTGTCACAACATTATCGTACATGTCCTTGATGAGGGTAATGTACTTTGCTGGGACTTTGTGTTTCTCCAAGGCCCACCACATGACATTCTGTGGTATCTTATCATAGGCCTTCTCCAAGTCAACGAACACCATATGCAAGTCCTTCTTTTGCTCCCTATATCTCTCCATAAGTTGTCGTACCAAGAAAATGGCTTCCATGGTCGACCTCCCCAGGCATGAAACCAAACTTATTTTTGGTCACGATTGTCATTCTTCTTAAGCGGTGCTCAATGACTCTCTCCCATAGCTTCATTGTATGGCTCATCAGCTTAATTCCATGGTAATTAGTACAACTCTGAACACCCCCCTTGTTCTTGAAGATTGATACTAATATACTTCGTCTCCATTCTTCTGGCATCTTGTTTGCCTGAAAAATGAGGTTGAAAAGCTTGGTTAGCCATACTATTGCTATGTCCCCGAGACCTTTCCACACCTCAATGGGGATACAATCAGGGCCCATCGCCTTGCCTCCTTTCATCCTTTTTAAAGCTTCCTTGACCTCAAACTCCTGGATTCGCCGCACAAAACGCATGCTGGTCTCATCAAAGGATTCGTCCAATTCAATGGTAGAACTCTCATTCTCCCCATTGAATAGCTTGTCGAAGTACTCCCGCCATCTATGCTTAATCTTCTCGTCCTTCCCCAATAGTTGGCCTGCTCCGTCCTTGATGCATTTGACTTGGCCAATATCTCTCGTCTTCCTCTCTCGGATCTTGGTCATCTTATAGATGTCCCTTTCGCCTTCCTTCGTGCCTAACCATTGGTAGAGGTCCTCATATGCCCGATCCCTTGCTTCACCAACAGCTCGCTTTGCAGCCTCCTTCGCCATCTTGTACTTCTCTATGTTGTTTGCACTCCTATCCATGTATAGGCGTCTGAAGCAATCTTTCTTCTCTTTAATCGCCTTATGGACATCATCATTCCACCACCAGGTATCCTTATCTTCGCTTCTCCTTCCCCTGGACACTCCAAACTCCTCCGAGGCCACCTTACGAATGCAAGTCGCCATCTTCATCCACACATTGTCCGCATCTCCTCCTTCCTCCCAAGGGCCCTCCTTAATGACCCTCTCCTTGAACGCCTGAGCTACCTCCCCCTTGAGCTTCCACCACTTCGTTCTAGCGACTTTGGCACGCTTATCCCGCTGGACATGAATCCGAAAGCGAAAGTCAGCAACCACCAGCTTATGCTGGGGTACAACATTCTGTCCAGGTATCACCTTTCAGTCTAGGCACACACGCCTATCTTCTCTTCTCGAGAGGATGAAATCAATCTGGCTAGAGTTGGCCACTACTAAAAGTCACTAGATGTGATTCTCTCTTTTCTAAAGAGGGTGTTAGCTACAATCATGTTGTAGGCTAGAGCAAAGCTTAAGACATCTTCTCCTTCTTGTTTCCTGATGCCATAGCCAAAGCCCCCATGTGCCCTTTCAAAACCTGTGTTAGATGTACCCACGTGGCCATTGAGGTCTCCTCCTATGAAGAGCTTCTCACCAATCGGTACACTCCTAACCATGTCTTGCAAGCCTTCCCAGAACTCCCTCTTGGTGTTCTCATTGTGGCCTACTTGCATGGCATACACGCTGATAACATTAAGAACCAAGTCCTCAACTACCAGCTTGACCAGGATAATCCGGTCCCCACGCCTCTTGACGTCTACCACTCCATACTTGAGGCTTTGTTGATCAAGATGCCTACGCCATTTCTGTTTGCAGCCGTTCCCGTGTACCACAGCTTGAAGCCGGTATCCTCCACCTCCACCTTCTGTCCTCTCCATTTGATTTCTTGCACGCAAAGGTTTTCAACACCTCTCCTCACCGCTGCATCAACTAGCTCCCGAAGCTTTCCTGTCAGAGACCCTACGTTCCAGCTACCTAAGCGAATCCTCCTAGGCTTGGCTAGCTTCCTTACCCTTCGCACTCGTCGAGTCAAATGCGAAGACCCTTGCTCATTTTCCACTACATCCGGGCACTGATGTAGCGCGCCACTAAAGATGCGATGACCCGATCCTTGCTCACTTGCCACCGTATCCGGATCAAGATACGGCGCGCCACCTGGGGGGTGACGGCCCGGCCCTTGCCCATTTTCCACCACACCCGGGTTCCGATGTGGCGCGTCCAAAGACTTTTTTGTATACGTAGAGCATTTTTATAAATACATGATGTTTTTAAATATAGGTTTTATGTGTATTTTTGTCATATATATTGTGCATTTTTTATACATCCAAAGCCTTTTTGTACACGTTGATTTTAAAATACATGATTAACATTTTTGTCAAATACTATGCTTTGATGTAAACTTTTTTCATATACACTGTATATTTTTTGTATATATATAAGGATGTTTTAACATGTTAAATTTTTTTGAATACTTAATAAGCATTTTTTTCAAATATATGTTTTTGCTATTTTTGTACACATTGTATATTATCTCTATACATCTGAAACATTATTTTTATGCATAGTTAACATTTTATAAAATATATGCTTTTGATATCTACTTTTATTAATACGCTTTGTACATTTTCTGCATAGATCAAGAACATTTTTTACACACATTTAGCATTTTTGAAATAGATGATTTACTTTTCTCAAATAGATGTTTTTGAACATTTTTTGAGTATGTGTTAAGCAATTTTTTCAACTAGTGAATATCCCGCGTGTTGTTGCGTTGGTTGATGAAAATTTGAATTGATAACATGAGAAATAAAATTAAAAATATATGTGACTTAGTATATTTTACTTTTTATAGTTATAACAATATTGATTGAAGATAAGTAGAGTAATTAAATGAAAAACATTTTCCCATGGTTGAATGTTGTGGTGGGTCTTTTCCCCATGCATGATAGCATGTTAAGGTGGATCTTAGCCCAAACATAATTGTATGACGAGGTGGCATGATTGCATGTTAAGTAAATAAGTTAGTGGTTATGATTCATAAATGGATACAGTTATTTCTATAGGATTTGGCAGCACGAAACTTTAGTTTCTGTATTAGAAATATGATAATACAACTAAAGTTCATACAATTTATTAGTATATATTTGTAGACTATTTATTGAATATGAGTAGCAAGCATGGTGCATGTCAATGTCAGTTTTTTTAATATATAATTACATGGTGAGATGGCATAGTTGCATGTTGAGAGAATTAAATTTAGCGGGGCAGGCATGATGGCATGGAGAGTTGGCATAGTTACTTGTTAGGATAATTGAGTTAGTGGGGATCAAAAATTTGATGGACATACTTCATGATGTGGATAGGCTGTATGTCAAGATAAATAAGATAGTAAAGATGAATCTATTAGGTATATATGATATGATATGCTAAAAGTGTTACATGTCATTATTTTTTTAGTTTATGCTAATAAATTATTTAAATTGTGTTAACATTTTTGCAAATTCATGTTTTGTTTTTTATTTATAGTAGATTTAACTTTTGAAGTTTATATAATTAGATTATTTTTAAACTATAAGCAAATAAAAAGACGAGCAGACGAAAAATTGAAAGAAACGAAGGGAAACTCAAAGCCTCCGCTCGGTGTCCCTAGTGGGCCGGCCCGGTGGTGGTTTCCATGACATGCGTGTGAGGGCTATATCTCGCCGACAGCGAGACAGTATGAGCTCTCGCCTGAAAAATCTATTCTCATGGGCTGGCCCATTAGCGCTTACGTAAAAGAAACATATATTAGAGAAAAGGGAGAGTGCCAGCGCGCTGCTGCTAGCCGTGTTATGATTGTAGGGCTCAAGCTACTTGAAGGAAAAGAGCTGGTATTTCACTAGCTTTCCGTTTTTTTTCATGTTTTCCATTAGTTTTCTTTCTTCTTTTCCCAGGTTTTCTTCATTTCTTTCTCTGTTTTTACAGTTTTTTCTCTTTCTTTTGTCTTTTTTTTTTCATTTTCTTGTTTATTTCTTGGTTTTAATGACCCTTTCGTATTCCATTTCCCTTCAATTTTTTGTTTCTTTTTTTCTCTTTGTTCGTCTTTTGTTATTTTCTTTTATCGCATGTTTTTTTTATGGTTTTTCAATCGAAATGTTTGGTTAATATGTTTTCTCGAAATGTTCAACATTTTCATTGGGAAGTTTTATATTTTTTAATACATTGCGGACATTTTTTGAATACACATTTTAAAAATATTTTTCGAATGCTTTATGAACATTTCTCAAATACAAGATTTTTTTATTGCATGGTCAACATTTTTCTATAATTTGTTTTTCAAATGCTTGAGTAACATTTTTCAAATACAAGGTTAAAATTTTTTAGTACACAATGAATATTTTTTATACACATTCAAATGATTGACTAATATTTTTCACATACTTGATCAACATATATTTTGAAAATGATTTATTAACATTTTTTCAAATACAAGATTAATATTTTTAATACATGGTGATCATTTTTTTGTACACATTTAACATTTTTCACATACGTGTTCAACATTTTTTCAAATGCTTGATTAAAACTTTTTCTAATACAAGATTAATTTTTTAATACATGGTCAATATATTTTGTATAAAAATTTAATATTTTTCAAATGCTTGACTAACATTTTTCACAAAAAAATCAACATATTTTCAAATGTTTGATTAGCATTTTTTGAAATAGAAGATTAACATTTTTAACACATAGTCAACATTTTTTCTATACACTTTTAACATTTAAAAATAATTGATTAAATTTTTTCAAATTCGTGTTCAATATTTATTTTCAAATGCTTGATTAACGTTTGTAAACTACATGATCAATGTTTTTAATAATCATTGTACTTTCATATAAACTTTTTGTATATGTGATAAACACTGTATCTATACACATTTAGCATTTTTAAATACTTAGGTAAATTTATTTTTTCTAATTTTTATGTTGATTATTTTTCTAATATATATAATTATAATATTTAAAAGTATAAAAATGAAAAAAGAAGAAAAAGAAAAGAAAAAACGAGGTTGTGGCCTCGTGTGCACCTGGGCCGGCCCATACTCTCGAAAGGCTGCCTCTAACAATAGCAATAGCGGTAGGAGTAGCACTAGCAATTAAGACCGTTAAGCCTCATTCATCAGCGCTATAAGCATCATGATCTCTTCATTGGCATGGTCCGTATTGTAGCAGTGCCACCACTTCCTCCTGAGATGACCTGGAAAAGGACTTCCGAAAATCTTATAAGTTCCAAGGCCAATCTTCTTCAAACCGATGGGGACCATCATCTACCCCAAGAGAACCTGGGCTATTGCTTTTGATAAGACTACGCTGGCACCCAAACTTCTTCTGCGAGCACCAGATCCCCCCTCTCCCAGGAGAATTGTCTCACCTGCAAAAAGGCCAGTGGCGAGGGCCCTTTTCAGTGAACCAACTTACCTGCCATCTATTATCTTAATAAGAAATAATCATTCATTTATGAAAACAACACACAAGCTTTCATAAAAACCTACATACTAAATTACTTACTACAAACTTTGCTCTATTTTGCGACGATTCACTTGTGTCATGTATAACCCATTTTCATCATGGAAATACACTGGCGATGTTTTCCGGTCGTCGTGCCCATTGTCAGCGAAGCGCTGTCATACAAAATAAAATTTTGACGGTACCACTTTTTTCATCACGCAAGTTGGCATATTAGGTGACAGACCAAAAAATGTCACTAGTGGTCGTGTTTGGTGACGGCCCAGAATGTCACCTATGATCGCCCAATCTGTCACCTAAAATCTTTTTAGCGGCGATAATCCCGTCACCGGTAATCTGTCCGGGGGGTTGACCAGTCAAAGATTCAAACAGGTGTGGCCTACAGTTACTGATCTGGCTTCTTCCATGTGAGTCTGACGTGGGTTTTATCGTCGATAGTCCCATCAGTAATAAATCGGCATGAGTTTTGACTGGTCAACGTTGCTAACGTATGGGCCCAGAAGATGCTGAAACGGCTGCCTACATGTGAGACTAGGCATTGTTTTTTGGTGACGATGTGTCGTTTGTCCGGTCAATGGTTCAGACATGTGGGCTCAGTGTTGTGCTGACGTGGATGCTGGTGGGCGGGTCCACACGCGGGTGATGTGGTTTCTTACATGTGGGACCATATGCCAGTGACGGTGTCCATAACAGTCACAGTTTGTACGTGCGATCAATTTGTTTTATATTGCAAAAATTGGCGGGCATATTTGACAATTTTGATACGAATTTGTGCAAAATTTGAATTCAATTTCATCAAGTCTCTATTCGATAGACGTAGTTTTCTCTTCGTTCGCATTCTTGACAACTGCAAGTTTTTCCTGCTGCTCTTGGAGGCCATTGTTGATAGATCGAAATCGGTTGTACTAATCAGACACCCCAGTTTCAGGTCCTCAAAGTCATCTTGTTGCTCTGGCAGGGCATGACATTTTCAAGTACTTCTTGTTGCTCTAGAATGGTATTGTTGACAGATTCAAGTTAACACGGCGCATCTGGCAGGAGACCCTTCACAGCTTCACGTTCTTGTTGCTGCTCTGCCAGGGCCTTCTTTACAGCTTGAAGTTCTAGCTCCTGCCATGCCAAGGCCTTCTTCATAGCATCTAGTTCGTCATGCTGGTTTGTAATGCCATGCTTGAGTGCTACTGGTACTTCCTGCTGCACTGCTAGTGGACTGATGACTAGTTCAGATTTTTGTTTCTTGGGAAAATTACCTATAATAAGGCCATCGTTTGAGCGTCCTAACTTTCCCTATAGAAAAATACATGCATGTTACATCATATGGGAGAATTCCAGAAGCTATAGGTGCATCTGCCGTACTATAGAGTTACATGGGTGAGCAAAGGTCAAAAGTAAGGAAGTGTTTACACAAAAGAGTTGGCCTACTCACTAGGTGAACCCGCTTTCTCTTTGATTTTCTTGAGCTGGGTAATACATATGCATTTAGAGACATGAGTTGTTTGAACTCTTGAAGCAGCACATGTAGAACCTTAGTCACCGAGTCCAGTTGATGACGATAATATTGTTGCCCTAATGTACTTAAAGACATTAGATTGGTGCACAATTTACATCATGTAACACATGACATAGAAGTAGGCATATTCTAACCATAGATGAAGAATTTCCTATAACACTGACCTGTACATCTTTACTACTGACCGGATGTTCGTCTTTTTGTTCACTATCACTACCACATTCATTCAGTTCTTCATGGTGTGTACATATAAGGGAAGGACCACGTGCTCGTAGATCTGATAAAGATGGGTAATTTGTCATACGATGGCAATACCAGGCTAGTAACTCGAGAAGCTTCTCCTCTCGATGCAGGTTCTTCTTCTTCATCCGGTTCGTATGCTTGTCCCACTCCGTTGTTGACGTGTCAACACCTGCTGCGTAACGGTGATTAGTAGTTGATAGTAAGTGCAAAATGAGGCGACAATAATTTGAAATATTGATGCCAAAATGAGTAAACACATGCTTAATAACTCTTAGATCAAGGTAATGAAGTACCAATAAGAAACCTAGCTGGATTTACCAGCAGTCTTAACGCGATTAAGAACCTTCAATTTCATATCTTGTAAACACAACAACAGCATTCATATGGGAAACTGACTAGATTTGGGAATTTGAACAAACATGAAAATTTGGTGGGTTACCAGGGGAATAATTGAGAGATACGAGAGGACGTCTTGTTTCTTGAAGGGGACGTGATTTTTGAATAAATAAGTGGTGGTATTTGGTGAGTTTCAGCATGTACATGTTCTACGATCCAGGAAATGAACGAGCAATCAACATATCGTCAACATGAATTAGTTGAGACCAAAAGCATCTTGAGAAAATATACCGACTTAATCGGAAGAAGATATACTCATAGATTACATCAATGATTTGCTAATCAATGAACCGTAGATAGAATGACATGCAGTGTTTACCCGTTGCGCAATAAGAACCCTAATCGTAAACCCGAATAAGAACCCAAAGATTTTACTCTATCCGATCGATCCATACTACTTGTCACTCCAACGGATGTATCTTGACGTATTTTAGTGGTAGATCATCCATTTCAGCGAGAAGTAATATGCATCTGAGGGAGCAGTAGAAACACAAGAACACAAATAGAATTCTGCTATTTTTACCATCATAGAAAATGGGATGCAGTAGAATGTCGTCCATCGGGAGTAGCTCCCTGACCAAATGATTTATGGCCATAGCTAGCGAGAACCACCAGCAGGGAGGGGGTGGATCTAGAGGCAGGGAGAGAGGTAAAGGAGGAGATAACTTGTTTTATGGTAGGGAATGTGATTGGTGTGGGAAAAAGAGGCGATATTTGGGGAGGGTTGGAACTAGGTCGGCGCGCAGACAGTTCAAAAACTAGTGGAGGGATGGGAAATTTTAAGGGAATGTTTTTTTGAGGGAACGTTTAGTATGGGAGGCAAGGATAAAACTGAGATTTGTTTAGTTTCAGATTATTTTTGTCTTTGTATTATGCGAGAACAGCTTTCTGTAAACTTGCAGCACCTTCACAAATAGTCATGACCACTTTCATAAGAAAAAAATAAACCATAGTTCATGTGACGCCATGTGCCTCACATAAATGTTGGTTCTACTTTGCTTTGTAATGTGTTCATGTAGTACCGTGTTCATCGCTAATTTATTTAGGTTTGCAAGACACAGTCATTTTGTTCGTGCATGTCACTTGAAGAAAGCACATTCCTCGTGTGAGTGTGTCATGGCTGTTTACAAATTCAAGCTCGCAGTGCCGGTTGTCACGTCACAATTTCAGATTATACTTCACACACGACAAGATGCCACTGTCAGAAGGATTTGAGAGAGCATGAATCCAGACACAATACATACTTTGTAATCCTGATCCAAACGAGTTAGTGATGTAAATTTATTTTAAAAAGTACTATTCATTGTTTACATCACACTATGGACTTTCAGCGTGCAGACATGCTTAGGTTATGCATGGTATCATATATGCACCATAGTTGATTGGTGATAAAATTATCTGTATTTGACAGTTTGTTTGCTTCTATAATTCTGATCATGGCAGTATGTTGATACGTCTCCAACGTATCTATAATTTTTGTTTGTTCCATGCTATTATATCATCTATCTTGGATGTTTTATATACATTATCATACTATTTTATATCATTTTTTGGGACTAACCTATTAACCTAGTGCCCACTGGCAGTTGTTGTTTTCCCCTTGTTTTTGACTTTTTCAGAAAGGAATATCAAATAGAGTCCAAATGGAATAAAACTCTCGTGATGATTTTTCTTGGGCCAGAAGACACCCAGACTTGGGGAGAGGGCCAAAAGAGTCCCGAGGGCACCACAAGCCCTCAGGGCGCGCCCTAGAAAGGGGCGCTCCTGGCTTGTGGGCCCCTTGGGAGTCCACCAGCCTCCATCTCAGCTCTATCAATCCTATAATATTCCCAAACCACCAGAAGCGTCCACGAAAATACTTTTTCGACGCCGCAAGCTTCTGTTCTCGTGAGATCCATCTTGGGACCTTTTCCGGCGATTTGCCGGAGGGGGATTCGATCACGGAGGGCTTCTACATCAACCCTATTGCCCTACCGATGATGTGCGAGTAGTTTACCACAGACCTACTGGTTCATAGCTAGTAGCAAGATGGCTTCTTATCTCTCTTTGATCTTCAATACCATGTTCTCCGCAAAGTTCGGGGAGATCTATCCGATGTAATCTTCTTTTGCGGTGTGTTTGTTGAGATCTGATGAATTGTGGATTTATGATCAGATTATCTATGAATATTATTCGAGTCTCTTCTGAATTCTTATATGCATGATTTTATAGCTTTGTATTTCTCGTCAAATTACCGGTTTGGTTTGGCCAACTAGATTGGTTTTTCTTGCAATGGGAGAGGTGCTTAGTTTTGGGTTCAATCTTGTGGTGTCCTCACCCAGTGACATAGTAGGGGTAGTGAGGCACATATTTAATTGTTTCTATCAAGGATAAAAAGATGAGTTTTATATCATATTGCTTGAGTTTATCCCTCTACATCATGTCATCTTGCTTAAGGCGTTGCTCCATTCTTATGAACTTAATACTCTAGATGCATGCTGGATAGCGGTCGATGTGTGGAGTAATAGTAGTAGATGCAGGCAGGAGTCGGTCTACTTGTCACGGAGGTGATGCCTATATTCATGATCATTGCCTTAGATATAGTCATAACTTTGCGCTTTTCTATCAATTGCTCAACAGTAATTTGTCTACCCGCCGTAAGTTTTCTTTCAAGAGAGAAGCCTCTAGTGAACCCTATGGTCCCCAGGTCTCTTTTCCATCATATATTTTCAGATCTACAAAACCAAAAACCCAAAAATACCTTGCTGCAATTTATTTTGGTTACTTTATTTTACGTTTTAGTAATCTTTGATATCTATCTCTACCAGATCTTAACATTGCAAGTGACCATAGAGGGATTGACAACCCCTTTATCGCGTTGGGTGCAAGTGGTTGATTGTTTGTGCAGGTGCATAGATTGGAGACTTGCTTGTACCTCCTACTGGATTGATACCTTGGTTCTCACTCCAGGAAATACTTATCTCTAATTTGCTGCATCACCCTTTCCTCTTCAAGGGAAAAACCAATGCAAGCTCAAGAAGTAGCACTAAGAATTTTTGGCGACGTTGCCGGGTAGGTTCTACATCAAGCCTACCAAGTACCCTTCATAAACTATCATCTCTTGCATTGCATTATTTTCAATTTGCCTCTCGTTTTCCTCTCCCCCACTTCTAAAACGCTTTTAAAAAATACAATAATATTTGCCTTCTTTCCGTTTGCCTTTTCGTTTGCCTTTATGTCTTACTTGGCTCATTTTCTTGTTTGCTTGGTATAATGTGTGTTTATTGAAAATCATAAACAAAAAGGTTTATGGATCCACTTAAAGTTGTCTACTTGGATCATCTTCGATCCATATGTGCTCGTGCTGAAACCCCACCTAGTTTAGTTGAGGGAAAATCTTTAGATGAGCATGCTCGTTTTGTGCGTCATCGTTTGTCTAAAAAAGGGAGACTCTTATGGAATCAAATAAATTGTTTGCTATGTTATACTTGGAATCTTTGCGAAATTTTTGATTTTACTTGTTGCTCTAAGAACCCTAAAAACACCTTCCCTACCTATGTGAGTTTAATGATAATGAAATCTTATCTTCTTATGAAAAGGGTGTTTATAGTTACTATGATATCGAACAAATTGAAGAATTTGTTGCTTTTAAGGGTGCTTATGAAGTTGCTTCTTTGATCAAAACGTATGATATTACTCTCTACAAATCTGAAAATTTTGACATACTTAAATATTGCTATGAAAACTATGCTCATAATGCCTATGTTAAGGAATTTATTGAGAGAATGACCGTTGCTTTGGAAGAAAATAATGATATGCATGAATCTATAGATAATTATGATTCCGTTGATTTGATTGAGATATCCTCCCTTGATGAACATGATGCTTGCTATTTTTATGGCCATGATGCCAATATTAATTATGCTTATGGAGATGAACTTGCTATGGTTCCTTATGTTAAACATGAAATTATTGCTATTACACCCGTACTTTCATGGTTCCTTAAATCAAAAGCATGATTACAATGATGTTATTATAAATTCTATTAATATCAATTGTGCTAATAATATGCAAAACCCCGAGCTTGGGGATGCTAGTTTTGCTATGTCCGGTACTTATTGCAATGATCATGATTGGGGCGATAATGCTTCTTATGATCTTGAAAATTTATTTAAGCCTCATGAAGAATATGTTTGCTATAATAATTAAAGTGGGTTTGGAAGAGTGTCAACTCTAGGTAATAATGATCCCACTACTTTGAAGATTGATAAATCTTATGAAATTTTTTATAAAAGTGGGCTTGAAGAAGTAATGAATTTATTTTATGTTAATCCCACTATTTTGGAAGAGTGTGAACTTTGCATGCATGTGGATCATGAAGAGAATATTTTATGTGATAGCTATATTTTTGAATTTGATTACGATCCTACATGTAATTATTATGAGAGAGGAAAATATGGTTGTAGAAATATTCATGTTACTAAATTACCTCTCGTCATGTTGAGATTGTTATTGCTTCTTTCTTCTTCCTAGCATATGCTAGTTTTTGCTTGTGTTGATAATTTGTTTGCTTATAAAATGCCTATGCATAGGAAGTATGTTAGACTTAAACTTTTATTTTCACATGCTACATGATGCTCTCTTCGTGTTTCAATTGCTATCTTTCATGTGAGCGCTTGTTGGGAGACAACCCAATATTTTTATTTTTTGTATTTATGAGAATACACATTATTACTGATGTAGTAATTGTGTTTTGTTGTTTTAATTAGTGTTTGAGCCAAGTAAGACCTTTGGGATGGTCTATGGTGATAGTTGATTTGATTTTGCTGAAGAACAGAAACTTTTGCGCTCATTGCTGGAATTTTCATAATTCAGAGAAGCCTACTTTTGATCTATTTTTTACAAAAGATTGATGTACCAATTACCCAAGTTTTTCTAATTTTTAAGAATTTTTAGAGTTACAGAAGTATACGAAGTTTCCATATTGCAGATGTCTACTACGCAACCTTCTTCTTGTAGACGTTGTTGGGCCTCCAAGTGCAGAGGTTTGTAGGACAGTAGCAAATTTCCCTCAAGTGGATGACCTAAGGTTTATCAATCCGTAGGAGGCGTGGGATGAAGATGGTCTCTCTCAAGCAACCTGCAACCAAATAACAAAGAGTCTCTTGTGTCCCCAACACACCCAATACAATGGTAAATTGTATAGGTGCACTAGTTCGCGAAGAGATGGTGATACAAGTGCAATATGGATGGTAGATATAGGTTTTTGTAATCTGAAAATATAAAACAGCAAGGTAACAAGTGGTAAAAGTGAGCGTAAACGGTATTGCAATGCTAGGAAACAAGGCCTAGGGTTCATACTTTCACTAGTGCAAGTTCTTTCAACAATAATAACATAATTGGATCATATAACTATACGTCAACATGCAACAAAGAGTCACTCCAAAGTCACTAATAGCAGAGAACAAACGAAGAGATTATGGTAGGGTACGAAACCACCTCAAAGTTATTCTTTCCAATCAATCCGTTGGGCTATTCCTATAAATGTCACAAACAGCCCTAGAGTTCATACTAGAATAACACCTTAAGACACAAAGCAACCAAAACCCTAATGTCACCTAGATACTCCAATGTCACCTCAAGTATCCGTGGGTATGATTACACGATATGCATCAGACAATCTCAGATTCATCTATTCAACCAACACATAGAACCTCAAATAGTGCCCCAAAGTTTCTACCGGAGAATCAAGACGAAAACGTGTGCCAACCCCTATGCATATGTTCATGGGCGGAACCCGCAAGTTGATCACCAAAACATACATCAAGTGAATCACGTGATATCCCATTATCACCACAGATACGCATGGCAAGACATACATCAAGTGTTCTCAAATCATTAAAGACTCAATCCGATAAGATTACTTCAAAGGGAAAACGCAATCTATTACAAGAGAGTAGAGGGGAAGAAGCAACATAAGATCCAACTATAATAGCAAAGCTCGCGATACATCAAGCCCGTGCCAAATCAAGAACATGAGAGAGAGAGAGAGAGAGAGATCAAACACATAGCTATTGGTACATACCCTCAGCCCCGAGGGTGAACTACTCCCTCCTCGTCATGGAGAGCGCTGGGATGATGAAGATAGCCACCGGCAAGGGTTCCCCCCTCCGGCAGGGTGCCGGAACGGGCTCCCGAGAGGTTTTTGGTGGCTACAGAGGCTTGCGGCGGCGGAACTCCCGATCTATTCTGTTCCCCGAAGTTTTTAGGGTATATGGATATATATAGGCGGAAGAAGTACGTCAAGGGAGCCACAAGGGGCCCACGAGGGTGGAGGGCGCCCCCCCTTCCTCGTGCCTCCCTCGTTTCTTTCTTGACGTGGACTCCAAGTCTCCCGGGTTGCTTTCCTTCCAAAAATAACTTCTCCAGAAGGTTTCATTCCGTTTCGACTTCGTTTGATATTCCGTTTCTTCGAAACACTGAAACAAGGGAAAAAAGCGAGGCCTTGCACTGGCTCGGGTCAATAGGTTAGTCCCAAAAATAATATAAAAGTGTATAGTAAAGCCCATAAAACATCCAAGATGGATAATATAATAGCATGGAAAAATCAAAAATTATAGATACGTTGGATACGTATCAGCATCCCCAAGCTTAATTCCTGCTCGTCCTCGAGTAGGTAAATGATAAAAAAAGAATTTTTGATGTGGAATGCTACTTGGAATAATTTCAATGTAATTCTTCTTAATTGTGGTATGAATATTCAGATCCGAAAGATTCAAGATAAAAGTTCATATTGACATATAAATAATAATACTTCAAGCATACTAACTAAGCAATTATGTCTTCTCAAAATAACATGGCCAAAGAAAGTTATCCCTACAAAATCATATAGTCCTGCTATGCTCTATCTTCACCACACAAAATATTTAAATCATGCACAACCCCGATGACAAGCCAAGCAATTGTTTCATACTTTTGACATTCTCAAACTTTTTCAATCTTCACGCAATACATGAGCGTGAGCCATGGACATAGCACTATATGTGGAATAGAATGGTAGTTGTGGAGAAGACAAAAAGGAGGGAAAAGATAGTCCCACATCAACTAGGCATATCAATGGGCTAAGGAGATGCCCATTAATAGATATCAATGTGAGTGAGTAGGGATAGCCATGCAACGGATGCACTAGAGCTATAAGTATATGAAAGCTCAACAAAAGAAACTAAGTGGGTGTGCATCCAACTCGCTTGCTCTCGAAGACCTAGAGCATTTTGAGGAAGCCCATCATTGGAATATGCAAGCCAAGTTTTACAATGAAAGATTCCCACTAGTATATGAAAGTGACAACATAGGAGACTCTCTATCATGAAGATCATGGTGCTACTTTGAAGCACAAGTGTGGTAAAAGGATAGTAGCATTGCCCCTTCTCTCTTTTTCTCTCATTTTTTTATTTTTTATTTTTTATTTGGGCCTTTTCTCCTTTTTTATGGCCTCTTTTTTTTCTCTCTTTTTTTATTTTTCGTCCGGAGTCTCATCCCGACTTGTGGGGGAATCATAGTCTCCATCATCCTTTCCTCACTGTGATAATGCTCTAATAATGATGATCATCACACTTTTATTTACTTACAACTCAAGAATTACAACTCGATACTTAGAACAAAATATGACTCTATATGAATGCCTCCGGTGCTGTACTGGGATGTGCAATGACTCATGAGTGACATGTATGAAAGAATTATGAACGGTGGCTTTGCCACAAATACAATGTCAACTACATGATCATGCAAAGCAATATGACAATGATGGAGCGTGTCATAATAAACTGAACGGTGGTAAGTTGCATGGAAATATCTCGGAATGGCTATGGAAATACCATGATAGGTAGGTATGGTGGTTGTATTGAGGAAGCTATATGGTGGGTGTATGATACCGGTGAAAGGTGCGCGGTATTAGAGAGGCTAGCAATGGTGGAAGGGTGAGAGTGCGTATAATCCATGGACTCAACCTTAGTCATAAAGAACTCACATACTTATTGCAAAAATCTATTAGTTATCGAAACGAAGTAGTACGCTCATGCTCCTAGGGGGATAGATTGGTAGGAAAAGACCATCGCTCGTCCCCGACCGCCACTCATAAGGAAGACAATCAATAAATAAATCATGCTCCGACTTCATCACATAACGGTTCACCATACGTGCATGCTACGGGAATCACAAACTTTAACACAAGTATTTCTCAAATTCACAACTAGCCAACTAGCATGACTCTAATATTACTATCTCCACATCTCAAAACAATCATCAAGCATCAAACTTCTCATAGTATTCAACACACTAATAAGATTTTTTTTTTACTATTCTTGAATACCTAGCACATTAGGATTATTTAAGAAAATTACCATGCTATTTAAGACTCTCAATATAAGTGAAGCATGAGAGTTCATCTATTTATTCAAAATAGAACCACCATTGTTCTCTAAAAGATATAAGTGAACACTAGAGCAAACAACAAACTACTCTGAAAGGTATAAGTGAAGATCAATGAGTAGTCGAATAATTATGCAACTATGTGAAGACTCTCTAACATTTAAGAATTTAAGATCTTGGTATTTTATTCAAATAGCAAGCAAACTAAAATAAAATAAAATGACGCTCCAAGCAAAACACATATCATGTGGTGAATAAAAATATAGCTCCAAGTAAAGTTACCGATGAACGAAGACGAAAGAGGGATGCCTTCCGGGGCATCCCCAAGCTTTGGCTCTTGGTTATCCTTGAATATTACCTTGGGGTGCCTTGGGCATCCCCAATCTTAGGCTCTTGCCACTCCGTATTCCATAGTCCATCGAATCTTTACCCAAAACTTGAAAACTTCACAACACAAAACTTAACAGAAAACTCGTAAGCTCCGTTAGCGAAAGAAAACAAAACAGCACTTAAAGGTACTGTAATGAACTCATTCTTTATTTGTATTGGTGTTAAATATACTGTATTCCAACTTCTCTATGGTTTATAAACTATTTTACTAGCCATAGATTCATCAAAATAAGCAAACAACACACGAAAAACAGAATCTGTCAAAAACAGAACAGTCTGTAGTAATCTGTAACTAATGCAAACTTCTGGGCCTCCAAAAATTCTAAAATAAATTTTCGGACCTGGTTAATTTGTCTAGTAATCATCTGCAAAAATAATTAACTAAATATCACTCTCCAGTAAAAAGTTGAAGCAAATCTTGTGAGCGCTAAAGTTTCTGTTTTTTACAGCATGATCATAAAGACTTCACCCAAATCTTCCCAAAGGTTCTACTTGGCACAAACACTAATTAAAACAAAAAAACACATCTAAAAAGAATCTAGATGGATTATTTATTCCTAAACAGAACCAAAAATCAATAAACGAAAATAAAATTGGGTTGCCTCCCAACAAGCGCTATCGTTTAACGACCCTAGCTAGGCATGATGATTTCAATGATGCTCGCATAAAAGATAAGAATTGAAACATAAAGAGAGCATCATGAAGAATATGACTAGCACATTTAAGTCTAACCCACTTCCTATGCATAAGGATTTTGTGAGCAAACAACTTATGGGAACAATAATCAACTAGCATAGGAAGGCAAAACAAGCATAACTTCAAAACTTTAAGCACATAGAGAGGAAATTTGATATTATTGCAATTCCTACAAGCATATATTTCTCCCTCATTATAATTTTCAGTAGCATCACGAATGAATTCAACCATATAACCAGAACATAAAGCATTCTTTTCATGATCTACTTTCATAGAAATTTTATTACTCTCCACATAAGCAAATTTATTCTCATCAATAGTAGTGGGAGCAAACTCAACAAAGTAACTATCATGTGAAGCATAATCCAATTGAAAATTAAAATCATGATGACAAGTTTCATGGTTATATTTATTCTTTATAGCATACGTGTCATCACAATAATCATCATAAATATGAGGCATGCTTTCATCATAATATATTTTCTCATCAAAACTTGGGGGACAAAAAATATCATCTTCATCAAACATAGCTTCCCCAAGCTTGTGGTTTTGCATATCATTAGCATCATGGATATTCAAGGAATTCATACTAACGACATTGCAATATTTCTCATCATACAAAGATTTAGTGCCAAGCATTCTATGTAATTCTTCTTCTAGTACTTGAGCACAATTTTCCTTCGCATCATTTTCACAAAAGACATTAAAAAGATGAAGCATATGAGGCACCCTTAATTCCATTTTTTTATAGTTTTCTTTTATAGACTAAACTAGTGATAAACAAGAAACAAAAAGATTCGATTGCAAGATCTAAAGATATACCTTCAAGCAGTCACCTCCCCGACAACGGCGCCAGAAAAGAGCTTGATGTCTACTACGCAACCTTGTTCTTGTAGACGCTGTTGGGCCTCCAAGTGCAGAGGTTTGTAGGACAGTAGCAAATTTCCCTCAAGTGGATGACCTAAGGTTTATCAATCCATAGGAGGCGTAGGATGAAGATGCTCTCTCTCAAGCAACCTGCAACCAAATAAGAAAGATTCTCTTGTGTCCCCAACACACCCAATACAATGGTAAATTGTATAGGTGCACTAGTTCGGCGAAGAGATGGTGATACAAGTGCAATATGGATGGTAGATATAGGTTTTTGTAATCTGAAAATATAAAAACAGCAAGGTAACAAGTGGTAAAAGTGAGCGTAAACGGTATTGCAATGATAGGAAACAAGGCCTAGGGTTCATACTTTCACTAGTGCATGTTCTCTCAACAATAGTAACATAATTGGATCATATAACTATCCCTCAACATGCAACAAAGAGTCACTCCAAAGTCACTAATAGCGGAGAACAAACGAAGAGATTATGGTAGGGTACGAAACCACCTCAAAGTTATTCTTTCCAATCAATCCGTTGGGCTATTCCTATAAATGTCAACAACAGCCCTAGAATTCATACTAGAATAACACCTTAAGACACAAATCAACCAAAACCCTAATGTCACCCAGATACTCCAATGTCACACAATCTCAGATTCATCTATTCAACCAACACATAGAACCTCAAAGAGTGCCCCAAAGTTTCTAGCGGAGAATCAAGACGAAAACGTGTGCCATCCCCTCTGCATAGGTTCATGGGCGGAACCCGCAAGTTGATCACCAAAACATACATCAAGTGAATCACGTGATATCCCATTGTCACCACAGATACGCACGGCAAGACATACATAAAGTGTTCTCAAATCATTAAAGACTCAATCCGATAAGATTACTTCAAAGGGAAAACCCAATCCATTACAAGAGAGTAGAGGGGGAGAAGCAACATAAGATCCAACTATAATAGCAAAGCTCGCGATACATCAAGACCGTGCCAAATCAAGAACACGAGAGAGAGAGATCAAACACATAGCTACTGGTACATACCCTCAACCCCGAGGGTGAACTACTCCCTCCTCGTCATGGAGAGCGCCGGGATGATGAAGATGGCCACCGGTGAGGGTTCCCCCTCCGGCAGGGTGTCGGAACGGGCTCCCGAGAGGGTTTTTGGTGGCTACAGAGGCTTGTGGCGGTGGAACTCCCGATCTATTCTGTTCCTCGAAGTTTTTAGGGTATATGGATATATATAGGTGGAAGAAGTACGTCAGGGGAGCCACAAGGGGCCCATGAGGGAGGAGGGCGCGCCCAGGGGGGTGGGCGTGAAGGAAATATGCCCTATAGGCAATAATAAAGTTATTATTTATTTCCTTATATTATGATAAATGTTTATTATTCATGCTAGAATTGTATTAACCAGAAACATAATACATGTGTGAATACATAGGCAAAACATAGTGTCACTAGTATGCCTCTACTTGACTAGCTCGTAAATCAAAGATGGTTAAGTTTCCTAACCATAGACATGAGTTGTCATTTGATTAATGGGAACACATCATTAGGAGAATGATGTGATTGACTTGACCCATTCCGTTAGCTTATCACTTGATCGTTTAGTATGTTGCTATTGCTTTCTTCATGACTTATACATGTTCCTATGACTATGAGATTATGTAACTCCCGTTTACCGGAGGAACACTTTGTGTGCTACCAAACGTCACAACGTGACTGGGTGATTATAAAGGTGCACTACAGGTGTCTCTGAAGGTACTTGTTGAGTTGACGTATTTCGAGATTAGGATTTGTCACTCCGATTGTCGGAGAGGTATCTCTGGGCCCTCTCGGTAATGCACATCACTATAAGCCTTGCAAGCAATGTAACTAATGAGTTAGTTACGGAATGATGCATTACGTAACGAGTAAAGAGACTTGCTTAACGAGATTGAACTAGGTATTGATATACCGACGATCGAATCTCGGGCAAGTAACATACCGATGACAAAGGGAAGAACGTATGTTGTTATGCGGTTTGACCGATAAAGATCTTCGTAGAATATGTAGGAGCCAATATGAGCATCCAGGTTCCGCTATTGGTTATTGACCGGAAACAGTTCTAGGTCATGTCTACATTGTTCTCGAACCCGTAGGGTCCGCACGCTTAATGTTACGATGGCAGTTATATTATGAGTTTATAGTTTTTGATGTATCGAAGGTTGTTCAGAGTCCCAGATGTGATCACGGACATGACGAGGAGTCTCGGAATGGTCGAGACATAAAGATTGATATATTGGAAGCCTATATTTGGACATGAGAATCGTTCCGGTTAAAATCAGAGTTTTACCGGAGTACCGGGGGGTTACCGGAACCCATCGGGGGTTAATGGGCCTACATGGGCCCTAAGGGAGAAGAGGAGGGCCGGCCAGGGTTGGCCGCGCCCCCCTCCCCCCTAGTCCGTATAGGACAAGGAATGGGGGGGGGCCTTTCCTCTTTCCCCTTCCCCTTCCTTCTCCAACAAGGCAAGAGGGGGGGAGTCCTACTCCCGGTAGGAGTAGGACTCCTCCAGGCGCACCCCTAGGGGCCGGGCGCACCTCCCCCTCCCTCCTTTATATACGGGGGCAGGGAGGCACCCCAGGACACACAAGTTGATCTTCGTGATCGTTCCTTTGCCGTGTGCGGTGCCCCCCTCCACCATATTCCACCTCGGTTATATCGTAGCGGTGTTTAGGCGAAGCCCTGCGTCGGTAGAACATCATCACCATCACCACGCCGTCGTGCTGACGGAAGTCTTCCCCGACACTTTGCTGGATCGGAGTCCGGGGATCGTCATCGAGCTGAACGTGTGCTAGAACGCGGAGGTGCCGTAGTTTCGCTTGATCGGTCGGGCCGTGAAGACGCATAACTACATCAACCGCGTTGATATAACGCTTCGCTTTCGGTCTCACGAGTGCGTGGACACACTCTCCTCTCGTTGCTATGCATCACCATGATCTTGCTCGTATGCATTTAATTTTTTGAAATTACTACATTCCCCAACAGTGGTATCAGAACCAGGTTTTATGCGTTGATGTTATATGCACGAGTAGAACACAAGTGAGTTGTGGGCAATATAAGTCATACTGCTTACCAGCATGTCATACTTTGGTTCGGCGGTATTGTTGGATGAAGCGGCCCGGACCGACATTACGCCAGACGCTTACGCGAGACTGGTTCTACCGACGCGTGCTTTGCACACAGTGGTGGCGGTGTCGGTTTCTCCAACTTTAGTTGAACTGAGTGGCTACGCCCGGTCCTTGCGAAGGTTAAAACAACACCAACTTGACAAACTATCATTGTGGTTTTGATGCGTAGGTAAGAACGATTCTTGCTAAGCCCGTAGCAGCCACGTAAAATTTGCAACAACAAAGTAGAGGACGTCTAACTTGTTTTTGCAGGGCATGTTGTGATGTGATATGGTCAAGACGTGATGATATATTTTATTGTATGAGATGATCATGTTTTGTAACCAAGTTATCGGCAACTGGCAGGAGCCATATGGTTGTCGCTTTATTGTATGGAATGCAATCGCCCTGTAATGCTTTACTTTATCACTAAGCGGTAGCGATAGTCGTAGAAGCATAAGATTGGCGAGACGACAACGATGCTACGATGGAGATCAAGGTGTCGCGCCAAAGGACGATGGTGATCATGACGGTGCTTCAAAGATGGAGATCACAAGCACAAGATGATGATGGCCATATCATATCACTTATATTGATTGCATGTGATGTTTATCTTTTATGCATCTTATCTTGCTTTGTTTGACGGTAGCATTATAAGATCATCTCTCACTAAATTTCAAGATAAAAGTGTTCTCCCTGAGTATGCACCATTGCCAAAGTTCGTCGTGCCCACACACCACGTGATGATCGGGTGTGATAAGCTCTACGTCCATCTACAACGGGTGCAAGCCAGTTTTGCACACGCAGAATACTCAGGTTAAACTTGACGAGCCTAGCATATGCGGATATGGCCTCGTAACACCGAGACCGAAAGGTCGAGCGTGAATCATATAGTAGATATGATCAACATAGTGATGTTCACCATTGGAAGCTACTCCATTTCATGTGATGATCGGTTATGGTTTAGTTGATTTGGATCACGTGATCACTTAGATGATTAGAGAGATGTCTGTCTAAGTGGGAGTTCTTTAGTAATATGATTAATTGAACTTCAAATTTATCATGAACTTAGTACCTGATAGTATTTTGATTGTCTATGTTTATTGTAGATAGATGGCTCGTCTTTGTTGTTCCGTTGAATTTTAATGCGTTCCTTGAGAAAGCAAAGTTGAAAGATGATGGTAGCAATTACACGGACTGGGTCCGTAACTTGAGGATTATCCTCATTGCTGCAGAGAAGAATTACGTCCTGGAAGCACCGCTTGGTGCCAGGCCTGCTGCAGGAGCAACACCAGATGTTATGAACGTTTGGCAGAGCAAAGCTGATGACTACTCAATAGTTCTGTGTGCCATGCTTTACGGCTTAGAACCGGGTCTTCAACGACGTTTTGAACGTCATGGAGCAGATGAGATGTTCCAGGAGTTGAAGTTAATATTTCAAGCAAATGCCCGGATTGAGAGATATGAAGTCTCCAATAAGTTCTATAGCTGCAAGATGGAGGAGAATAGTTACGTCGGTGAGCATATACTCAAAATGTCTGGGTATAATAATCACTTGATTCAACTGGGAGTTAATCTTCCGGATGATAGCGTCATTGACAGAATTCTCCAATCACTGCCACCTAGCTACAAGAGCTTCGTGATGAACTATAATATGCAAGGGATGGAAAAGACAATTCCCGAGCTCTTCACAATGCTAAAGGTTGCAGAGGTAGAAATCAAGAAGGAGCATCAAGTGTTGATGGTCAACAAGACCACTAGTTTCAAGAAAAAGGGCAAAGGGAAGAAGAAGGGGAACTTCAAGAAGAACGGCAAGCAAGTTGCTGCTCAGGAGAAGAAACCCAAGTCTGGACCTAAGCTTGAAACTTAGTACTTCTAATGCAAGCAAACTGGTCACCGAAAGCGGAACTGCCCCAAGTATTTGGCGGATAAGAAGGAAGGCAAGGTGAACACAGGTATATGTGATATACATGTTATTGATGTGTACCTTACTAGAGCTCGCAGAGAGCACTGGTATTTGATACTGGTTCTGTTGCTAATATTTGCAACTCGAAACAGGGACTACGGATTGCTTAACACCGCCAAGGATGAGGTGACGACGCGCGTGGGAAATGGTTCCAAAGTCGATGTGATCGCGGTTGGCATGCTACCTCTACATCTACCTTCGGGACTAGTTTTAGACCTGAATAATTGTTATTTGGTGCCAGCGTTGAGCATGAACATTATATCTGGATCTTGTTTGATGCGAGACGGTTATTCATTTAAATCAGAGAATAATGGTTGTTCTATTTATATGAGTAATATCTTTTATGGTCATGCACCCTTGAAGAGTGGTCTATTTTTGATGAATCTCGATTGTAGTGATACACATATTCATAATGTTGAAGACAAAAGATGCAGAGTTGATAATGATAATGCAACTTATTTGTGGCACTGCTGTTTAGGTCATATCGGTGTAAAACGCATGAAGAAACTCCATACTGATGGACTTTTGGAACCACTTGATTGTGAATCACTTGGTACTTGCGAACCGTGCCTCATGAGCAAGATGACTAAAACGCCGTTCTCCGGTACTATGGAGAGAGCAATAGATTTGTTAGAAATCATACATACAGATGTATGTGGTCCAATGAATGTTGAAGCTCGTGGCGGATATCGTTATTTTTGCACCTTCACAGATGATTTAAGCAGATATGGGTATATCTACTTAATGAAGCATAAGTCTGAAACATTTGAAAAGTTCAAAGAATTTCAGAGTGAAGTTGAAAATCATCGTAACAAGAAAATAAAGTTTCTACGATCTGATCGTGGAGGGGAATATTTGAGTTACGAAGTTTGGTCTACATTTGAAACAATGCGGAATAGTTTTCAACTCACGCCACCGGAACACCACAACATAATGGTGTGTCCGAACGTCGTAATCGTACTTTACTAGATATGGTGCGATCTATGATGTCTCTTACTGATTTACCGCTATCGTTTTGGGGTTATGCTTTAGAGACGGCTGCATTCATGTTAAATAGGGCACCATCAAAATCCGTTGAGACGACTCCTTATGAACTATGGTTTGGCAAGAAACCAAAGTTGTCGTTTCTGAAAGTTTGGGGTTGCGATGCTTATGTGAAAAAGCTTCAACCTGATAAGCTCGAACCCAAATCGGAAAAATGTGTCTTCATAGGATACCCAAAGGAGACAGTTGGGTACACCTTCTATCACAGATCCGAAGGCAAGACATTCATTGCTAAGAATGGATCCTTTCTAGAGAAGGAGTTTCTCTCGAAAGAAGTGAGTGGGAGGAAAGTAGAACTTGATGAGGTAACGGTACCGGCTCCATTATTGAAAGTAGTTCATCACGTAAACCGGTTTACGTGACAACTACACCAATTAGTGAGGAAGTTAATGATGATGATCATGAAACTTCAGATCAAGTTGTTACTGAACTTCGTAGATCAACCAGAGTAAGATCCGCGCCAGAGTGGTACGGTAATCCTGTTCTGGAAGTCATGCTACTAGATCATGGTGAACCTATGAACTATGAAGAAGCGATGGTGAGCCCAGATTCCGCAAAATGGCTTGAAGCCATGAAATCTGAGATGGGATTCATGTATGAGAACAAAGTGTGGACTTTGGTTGACTTGCCCGATGATCGGTAAGCAATAGAGAATAAATGGATCTTCAAGAAGAAGACTGACGCTGACGGTAATGTTACTGTCTACAAAGCTCGACTTGTTGCAAAAGGTTTTCGACAAGTTCAAGGGGTTGACTACGATGAGACCTTCTCACCTGTAGCGATGCTTAAGTCTGTCCGAATCATGTTAGCGATTGCCACATTTTATGATTATGAAATATGGCAAATGGATGTCAAAACTGCATTCCTGAATGGATTTCTGGAAGAAGAGTTGTATATGATGCAACCAGAAGGTTTTGTCGATCCTAAAGGAGCTAATAAAGTGTGCAAGCTCCATTGATCTATTTATGGACTGGTGCAAGCCTCTCGGAGTTGGAATAAACGCTTTGATAGTGTGATCAAAGCATATGGTTTTATACAGACTTTTGGAGAAGCCTGTATTTACAAGAAAGTGAGTGGGAGCTTTGTAGCATTTTTGATATTATATGTGGACGACATATTATTGATTGGAAATGATATAGAATTTCTGGATAGCATAAAAGGATACTTGAATAAAAGTTTTTCAATGAAAGACCTCGGTGAAGCTGCTTACATATTAGGCATCAAGATCTATAGAGATACATCAAGACGCGTTTAATTGGACTTTCACAAAGCACATACCTTGATAAAGTTTTGAAAAAGTTCAAAATGGATCAAGCAAAGAAAGGGTTCTTGCACATAATACAAGGTGTGAAATTGAGTCGACTCAATGCCCGACCACTACAGAAGATAGAGATAAAATGAAAGAAGTTCCCTATGCTTGACCATAGGCTCTATCATGTATGCAATGCTGTGTAACAGACTGACGTGTGCCTTGCTATTAGTTTAGCAGGGAGGTACCAAAGTAATCCAGAGTGGATCCTTTGGACAGCGGTCAAGAACATCCTGAAATACCTGAAAAGGACTACGGATATGTTTCTCGTTTATGGAGGTGACAAAGAGCTAGTCGTAAATGGTTACGTCGATGCAAGCTTTGACACTGATCCGGACGATTCTAAATCGCAAACCGGATACGTGTTTTTATTGAACGGTGGAGCTGTCAGTTGGTGTAGTTCTAAACAAAGCGTCGTGGCGGGATCTACATGTGAAGCGGAGTACATAGCTGCTTGAAGCAGCAAATGAAGGAGTCTGGATGAAGGAGTTCATATCCGATCTAGGTGTCGCATCTAGTGCATCGGGTCCAATGAAAATCTTTTGTGACAATACTAGTGCAATTGCCTTGGCAAAGGAATCCAGATTTCAGAAGAGAACCAAGCACATCAAGAGATGCTTCAATTCCATCCGGGACCAAGTCCAGGTGGGAGACATAGAGATATGCAAGATACATATGGATCTGAATATTGCAGACCTGAGCAAAACATGATCAACACCAAGGCTCCATGGGCGTTAGAATCATTACTATGTAATCTAGATTATTGACTCTAGTGCAAGTGGGAGACTGAAGGAAATATGCCCTAGAGGCAATAATAAAGTTATTTATTTCCTTATATCATGATAAATGTTTATTATTCATGCTAGAATTGTATTAATCGGAAACATAATACATGTGTGAATACATAGACAAAACATAGTGTCACTAGTATGCCTCTACTTGAATAGCTTGTATATCAAAGATAGTTAAGTTTCCTAACCATAGACATGAGTTGTCATTTGATTAACGGGATCACATCATTAGGAGAATGATGTGATTGACTTGACCCATTCCGTTAGCTTAGCACTTGATCGTTTAGTATGTTGCTATTGCTTTCTTCATGACTTATACATGTTCGTATGATTATGAGATTATGTAAATCCCGCTTACCGGAGGAACACTTTGTGTGCTACCAAACATCACAACGTAACTGGGTGATTATAAAGGTGCACTACAGGTGTCTCCGAAGGTACTTGTTGAGTTGACGTATTTCGAGATTAGGATTTGTCAATCCGATTGTCGGAGAGGTATCTCTGGGCCCTCTCGGTAATGCACATCACTATAAGCCTTGCAAGCAATGTAACTAATGAGTTAGTTACGGAATGATGCATTACGTAACGAGTAAAGAGACTTGCCGGTAACGAGATTGAACTAGGTATTGAAATACCTACGATCGAATCTCGGGCAAGTAACATACCGAGGACAAAGGGAAGAACGTATGTTGTTATGCGGTTTGACCGATAAAGATCTTTGTAGAATATGTAGGAGCCAATATGAGCATCCAGGTTCCGCTATTGGTTATTGACCGGAAATAGTTCTAGGTCATGTCTACATTGTTCTCGAACCCGTAGGGTCCGCAAGCTTAACGTTATGATGGCAGTTATATTATGAGTTTATAGTTTTTGATGTACCGAAGGTTGTTCGGAGTCCTGGATGTGATTACGGACATGACGGGGAGTCTCGGAATGGTCAAGACATAAAGATTGATATATTGGAAGCCTATATTTGGACATCGGAATCGTTACGGGCAAAATCGGAGTTTTACCGGAGTACCAGGGGGTTACCGGAAACCCCCCGGGGGTTAATGGGCCAAAATTGGCCCTAAGGGAGAAGAGGAGGGCCGGCCAAGGCAGGCCGCGTGCCCCCTCCCCCTAGTCCGAATAGGACAAGGAAGGGGGGGGGGGGGCGCCCCCCTTTCCTCTTTCCCCTTCCCCCTTCCTTCTCCAACAAGGCAAGAGGGGGAGTCCTACTCCCGGTAGACTCCTCCAGGCGCACCCCTAGGGGCCGGCCGCCCTCCCCGCTCCCTCCTTTATATACGGGGGCAGGGAGGCACCCCAGGACACACAAGTTGATCTTCGTGATCGTTCCTTAGCCGTGTGCGGTGCCCCACTCCACCATATTCCACCTCGGTCATATCGTAGCGGTGCTTAGGCGAAGCCCTGCGTCGGTAGAACATCATCACCGTCACCACGCCGTCATGCTGACGGAACTCTTCCCCGACACTTTGCTGGATCGGAGTCCGGGGATCGTCATCGAGCTGAACGTGTGCTAGAACTCGGAGGTGCCGTAGTTTCGGTGCTTGGTCGGTCGGGCCGTGAAGACGTATGACTACATCAACCGCGTTGATATAACGCTTCCGCTTTCGGTCTACGAGGGTACGTGGACACACTCTCCTCTCTCATTGGTATGCATCACCATGATCTTGCCTGTGCGTAGGAATTTTTTTGAAATTACTACGTTCCCCAACAGGGCTCGCCCCCCTGCCTCGTGCCTCCCTCATTTCTTTCTTGACGTGGACTCCAAGTCTCCCGGGTTGCTTTCCTTCCAAAAATAACTTCTCAAGAAGGTTTCATTCCGTTTCGAATCCATTTGATATTTCTTTTCTTTGAAACACTGAAACAAGGGAAAAAACAGGAACTGGCACTGGGCTCTGGGTCAATAGGTTAGTCCCAAAAATAATATATAAGTGTATAGTAAAGCCCATAAAACATCCAAGATGGATAATATAATAGCATGGAACAATCAAAAATTATAGATACGTTGGAGACGTATCAATTTCTACAGACTGTTCTGTTTTTGACAAATTTTGTTTTCTATGTGTTGTTTGCTTATTTTGATGAATCTATGGGTAGTATCGGGGGGTATAAAACATGGATAAGTTGGAATACAGTAGATATAACACAATTATAAATTTAGAATGGCTTAACAACAATACCTAAAGTGGTGATTTTATTTTCTTATACTAACGGAGCTTACGAGTTTTCTGTTGAGTTTTCTGTTGTGAAGTTTTCAAGTTTTTGGTAAAGATTTGATGGACAATTGAATAAGGAGTGGCAATAGCCTAAGCTTGGGGATTCCCAAGGCACCCCAAGGTAATATTAAAGGATGACCAAGCATCTAAGCTTGGCGATGCCCTGGATGGCATTCCCTCTTTCGTCTTCAATCCATCGGTAGATTTACTTGAGGCTATATTTTTATTCACCACATGATATGTGTTTTGCTTGGAGAGTCTTGTATGATATGATTCTTTTCTTTTTAGTTTGCCACAATCATCTTTGTTGTACACACCTTTTTAGAGGGACACACATTAATCATGATTTATTATAATATTCTATGTGCTTCACTTATATCTTTTGAGCTAGGCAATTTGCTCTAGTGCTTCACTTATATCTTTTTAGAGCACGACGGTGGCTATAATTTACAAAAATTGATGAACTCTCATGCTTCACTTATATTATTTTGAGAGTCTTTAACAGAATGGTAATTTGCTTAGGTTATGATTTTAGTCCTAATATGATGGGCATCCAAGGGGATATAATAAAAACTTTCATATAAAGAGCATTGAATATATGAGAAATTTGATTCCTTGCTTTTGTTTTGAGATATAAAGATGGTGATATTAGAGTCATGCTAGTGAGTAATTGTGGATTGGTAGAAATACTTGTGTTAAAGTTTGTGAATCCCGTAGCATGCACGTATGGTGTACCGTTATGTGATGAAGTCAGAGCATGATTTATTTTTTGGTTGTCTTCCTTATGAGTGACGGTCGGGGACGAGCGATGGTCTTTTCCTAACAATCTATCCCCCTAGGAGCATGCGTGTAGTACTTTGTTTAGATGGCTAATAGACTTTTGCAATAAGTATGTGAGTTTTATGACTAAGTTTGAGTCCATGGATTATAGGCACTCTCACCCTTCCACCATTGCTAGCCTCTCTAGTACCGCGCAACTCTCGCCAGTGCGTTATACCCACCATATACTATCCTCAAAACAGCCACCATACCTACCTATTATGACATTTACATAGCCATTCCGAGATATATTGCCATGCAACTTCCACCGTTCTGTTTATCATGACACGCACCATCATTGTCATATGGTTCTCATATGCATGCGACATTCACATAGAGTCATATTTTTGTTCTAGTATTGAGTTGTAAGTAAATAAAAGTGTGATGATCATCATTATTAGATCATTGTCCCATTTGAGGAAAGGATGATGGAAGCTATGATTCCCTAACAAGTTGGGATGAGTCTCCGGACTTCAAAAAAATAAAAGAGGCCAAAAGAAGCCCAAATAAAAAAAGAGGCCAAAGAGCCCAAATAAAAAAAAGAGGCAAAAGAGCCCAAATAAAAAAAAGAGAATAGAGAGAAGGGACAATGCTACTATCCTTTTTCCACACTTGTGCTTCATAGTAGCACCATGATCTTCATGATAGAGAGTCTCCTATGTTATCACTTTCATAAACTAGTGGGAATTTTTTGTTATAGAACTTGGATTGTATATTCCAATAATGGGCTTCCTCAAATTGCCCTAGGTCTTCGTGAGCAAGCAAGTTGGATGCACACCCACTTAGTTTATTTTGAGCTTTCATACACTTATAGCTCTAGTGCATTCGTTGCATGGCAATCCCTACTCACTTGCATCGATATCGATTGATGGGCATCTCCATAGCCTATTAACTTGCCTAGTTGATGTGAGACTATCTCCTTTTTTCTTCTCTACAACCACCATATTCTATTCCACCTATAGTGCTATATCCATGGCTCACACTCATGTATTGCGTGAAAGTTGAAATTTTTTTGAGAACATTAAAAGTATGAAACAATTGCTTGGCTTGTCATCGGGGTTGTGCATGATGAAATAATTTGTGTGATGAAGATGGAGCATAGCCAGACTATATGATTTTGTAAGGATAACTTTCTTTGGCCATGTTACTTTGAGAAGACATAATTGCTTTATTAGTATGCTTGAAGTATTATTGTTTGTATGTCAATATTAAACTTTTTTTTGAATCTTATGTAACTGAATATTCTTGCCACAATAAAGAAGATTGCATTAATAAATATGTTAGGTAGCATTCCACATAAAAAATGTATTTTTATCATTTACCTACTCGAGGACGAGCAGGAATTAAGCATGGGGATGCTTGATACGTCTCCAACGTATCAATAATTTTTTATTGTTCCATGCTATTATATTATCTATCTAGGATCTTTTATATACATTGCCATACTATTTCATATAATTTTTGGGGACTAACCTATTAACCTAGTGCATAGTGCTAGTTGCTGTTTTTTCCTTGTTTTTGACTTTTTCATAAAGGAATATCAAACAGAGTCCAAACAGAATAAAACTTTCGCGATGATTTTTCTTGTACCATAAGACACCTAGAAGACTTGGGGAGAGGGTCAGAAGAGTCCCGAGGGCACCATAAGCCCTCAGGGCGCGCCCTAGGGGGGCAGGCTAGTGGGCCCCTCGGGAGTCCACCGACCTCCATCCTAGCTCTATAAATCCTAAAATATTCCCAAACCACCAGTAGCGTCCACCAAAATACTTTTCCGCCGCCGCAAGCTTCTGTTCTCGTGAGATCCCATCTTGGGACCTTTTCCGGTGATCTGCCCGAGGGGGATTCATCATGGAGGGCTTCTACATCAACCCTATTTCCCTATCGATGATGTGTGAGTAGTTTACCAGAGACCTACGGGTCCATAGGTAGTAGCTAGATGGCTTCTTCTCTCTCTTTGATCTTCAATGCCATGTTCTCCGCGAAGTTCGGGGAGATCTATCCGATGTAATCTTCTTTTGTGGTGTGTTTGTTGAGATCCGATGAATTGTGGATTTATGATCAGATTATCTATGAATATTATTTGAGTCTCTTCTGAATTCTTATATGCATGATTTGATATCTTTGTATTTTTCTTCGAATTATCGGTTTGGTTTGGCCAACTAGATTGGTTTTTCTTGCAACGGGAGAGGTGCTTAGTTTTGGGTTCAATCTTGCGGTGTCCTCAGCCAGTGACATAGTAGGGGTAGCGAGGCACGTATTGAATTGTTTCCATCAAGGATAAAAATATGGGGTTTATATCATATTGCTTGAGTCTATCCCTCTAAATCATGTCATCTTGCTTAAGGCATTACTCCGTTCTTATGAACTTAATACTCTAGATGCATGCTGGATAGCGGTCGATGTGCAGGAGTCGGTATACTTGTTACGGACGTGATGCCTATATTCATGATCATTGCCTTAGGTATCATCATAACTTTGCGCTTTTCTATCAATTGCTCAACAGTAATTTGTCTACCCGCCATAAGTTTTCTCTCAAGAGAGAAGCCTCTAGTGAACCCTATGGCCTCCGGGTCTATTTTCCATCATATATTTTCAGATCTACAAAACCAAGAACCCGAAAATACCTTGCTGCAATTTATTTGTGTTTACTTTATTCTACATTTTAGTAATGTTTTGTATCTATCTGTATCAGATCTCATCCTTGCAAGTGACCATAGAGGGATATACAACCCCTTTATTGTGTTGGGTGCAAGTGTTTGATTCTTTGTGTAGGTGCATACATTGGAGATTTTCTTGTACCTCCTACTGGATTGATACCTTGGTTCTCACTGAGGGAAATGCTTGTCTCTACTTTGTTGCATCACCCTTTCCTCTTCAAGGAAAAAACCAACTCAAGCTCAAGAAGTAGCATATATGTTCATGTGGCACCATGCTCCTCACATATTCAAGGTGGACCCAAGATGTTTTGAAATGCACAATCATATTGTTCGTTTATCATGTGAGTGTATTGTTTACACATTATCGTGCGTATGGTTGTAACGTCATACTCTGAGCTTATACCACGAGCATGTGGAAAGGTGCCTCCATAGGTGAATGTTCACAAAAGTATGTGCATTCGTCATTCTATTTTTGCTTATGTACTATTGATAGGTAAATGTTCATGTGTTGGGATGTTCATTGCATATGTAAGATGATTCCAATTGGTTTGCAATGCACATACGTTTCGTTTGTGTGGGTATCTTGAATAAAGAAAGTTCATCGTGTCAAGTGTCACATCCCGTTAGAAATTAAAGTCTGGACTACCAGTTGTGACATCATAATTTGATATATCCTTTTAAACAAAACAAGTGGAGTGTGCCACATGAAGACCACACATAACTCAGGCACGTCGAGCGTGCAATGTCGACGCGATACAAAATATGTCGCTCGAACCAACCTAAAAAAATTGCTTCAACTAAAACAAAAAATTTCTTGAAAAAATCCAGTACAGTAGAAGCCAATGCCAAGTGCCAGTTGTTATCCCCCCTTTTTGGTTTTCCAAGAAATCAGTACCAAACGAAGTCCAAATACTATGAAACTTTTTGACGATTTTTTTCTGGACATAGGTGACCCTAGAAGCTTTGGGAGGAGAGATTTGTCTCCAAAGTATCTATAATTTTTGATTGTTCCATGCTATTATATTACTTATCTTGGATGTTTTATATGCATTATTATGCTATTTTATATCAGTTTTTGGGACTGACCTATTAACTTAGTGCCTAGTGCGAGTTGCTGTTTTTTTCCTTGTTTTTGACTTCTACAGAAAATCAATACCAAACGGAACAAAACTTTTTGACAATTTCTCTTGGACCAGAAGACACCTAGGAAGCTTCGGGAGGAGGCCAGAAGGGCCACGGATGAGTCACAAGCTCGGGAGGTGCGCCCTAGGGGGGTTGCCCCCCAGGCTTGTGGGCCCATTGTGGCACTTCTAACCCTAATCTCAGCTCCATAAATACCCAAATTTTCCCCACATACCATAGGGCACACCAAAAAGACTTTTTCGCCGCTGTAAGCTTCTGTTCTTGTAAGATCCCATCTTGGGGCCTTTTCCAACACTCTGCCGGAGGGGGATTCGATCAAGGAGGGATTCTACATCAACCTTTCTGCCCTACTGATGATGTGTGAGTAGTTTACCACAGACCTACGGGTCCATAGCTAGTAGCTAGATGGCTTCTTCTCTATTTTTGATCTTCAATACAATGTTCTCCTCAGTGTTCTTGGAGATCTATTCGATGTAATCTTCTTTTGTGGTGCGTTTGTTGAGATCCTATGAATTGTGGATTTATGATCAGATTATCTATGAAATTATTTGAGTCTTTTCTGAACTCTTTTATGCATGATTAAGATAGCTTTGTATATCTCTCTGATATATTGATTTGGTTTGGCCAACTAGATTGATTTATCTTGCAATGGGAGAGGTGCTTTGTGATGGGTTCAATCTTGCGGTGTCCTCACCTAGTGATAGTAGGGGTAGCGAGGCACATATTTGTATTGTTGCAATTAAGGATAAAAATATGGGGTTTATATCATATTGCTTGAGTTTATCCCTCTACATCATGTCATCTTGCTTAAGGCGTTACTCCGTTCTTGTTAACTTAATACACTAGATGCATGTTGGATAGCGGTCGATGTGTGGAGTAATAGTAGTAGATGCAGAACCGTTTTGGTCTACTTGTCACGGACGTGATGCCTATATTCATGACCATTGCCTTGGATATCCTCATAACTATGCACTTTTCTATCAATTGCTCAACAGTAATTTGTTTACCCACCGTATGCGTTCTTTCAGGAGAGAAGCCTCTGGTGAAAACTATGGCCCCTGGGTTTATTTCCTATCGTATTATTTTTAGATCTATAAAACCAAAAACCCAAAAATACCTTGCTGCAATTTATTTACCTTTACTTATCTTTTACATCTATCTCTATCAGATGTCACTCTTGCTAGTGACCGTGAAGGGATTGACAACCCCCTTTTCACATTGTGTGCAAGTGTTTGTTAGTTTGTGCAGGTGGAACTATTGGAGACTTGGGTGTACCTCGTACTGGATTGATACCTTGGTTCTTAACTGAGGGAAATACTTATCTCTACTTTGTCGCATCACCCTTTCCTCTTCAAGGGAAAAATTAACGCAAGCTCAAGAAGTAGCAAGGAGACTAGAAGGCAAAGGAGTAGGCGACAAGGCACTTGGGCACGCCCTGGCGGGTGCGCCCAAGTACCTTGTCGGGCCCTCATTTCTCCGTTTGACCTAATTCCAGTTCTATAAATTCTCTAAAATCAAGAAACCAACAGAGAGCCACCCAAAATACTTTTTCCGCCACCACAAGTCTGCATTCTCCCGCGATCCCATCTGGAGGCCTTTTCCAACACTCTGTGAGAAGGGGAATCGATTACAGAGGGCTTCTAAATCAACCTTGCCGCCCTTCTAATGATATGTGAGTATTTTACCACGGACCTACGGGTCCATGGTTAGTAGCCAGATGGCTTCCTCTCTCTCTTTGATCTTCAATACAATGTTCTCCTCAATGTTCTTGCAGTTCTATCCAATGTAATCTTGTTTTGCGGTGTGTTTGTTGGGATGAATTGTGGGTTTATGATAAGATTATTCATGAATATTATTTGAGTCTGCTCTAAACTCTTTTATGTATGATTGTTATAGCTTTGTATTTCTCTCCGATCTATCCGTTTGGTTTGGCCAACTAGATTGATTTATCTTGCAATGAGAGAGGTGCTTTGTAGTGGGTTCAAACTTGCGGTGATTGATACGTCTCCAACGTATCTATAATTTTTTATTGTTCCATGCTATATTATATTCTGTTTTGGACATTATTGGGATTTATTATACACTTTTATATTATTTTTGGGACTAACCTATTAACCGGAGGCCCAGCCCAGAATTGCTGTTTTTTGCCTATTTCAGAGTTTCGCAGAAAAAGAATATCAAACGGAGTCCAAACGGAATGAAACCTTTGGGAACGTGATTTTCGGAACAAACGTGATCCAGAGGACTTGGACCCTACGTCAAGACATCAACCAGAGGGCATGAGGTAGGGCGCGCCACCCTCGGGCGCGCCTCCACCCTCGTGGGCCCCAAGTTGCTCCACCGACGCATTTCTTCCTCCTATATATACCTCACGCACTTCAAACGATCAGACACGGAGCCAAAACCTAATTCCACCGCCACAACCTTCTGCACTCCATGAGATCCATCTTGGGGCCTTTTTCTCGAGTTCACGAGGGGGCATCGATCACGGAGGGCTTCTACATCAACACCATAGCCCTCCGATGATGTGTGAGTAGTTTACCTCAGACCTTGGGGTCCATAGTTATTAGCTAGATGGCTTCTTCTCTCTTTTGGATCTCAATACAGTGTTCTCCCCCTCTCTTGTGGAGATCTATTCGATGTAATCTTCTTTTGCGGTGTGTTTGTTGAGACCGATGAATTGTGGGTTTATGATCAAGTTTATGTATGAACAATATTTCAATCTTCTCTGAATTCTTTTATGTATGCTTGGTTATCTTTGCAAGTCTCTTCGAATTATCAGTTTGGTTTGGCCTACTAGATTGATCTTTCTTGCAATGGGAGAAGTGCTTAGCTTTGGGTTCAATCTTGCGGTGTCCTTTCCCAAAGGATGAGAGGCAGCAAGGCACGTATTGTATTGTTGCCATCGAGGATAACAAGATGGGGTTTATATCATATTGCATGAGGTTATCCCTCTACATCATGTCATCTTGCTTAAAGCTGTTACTCTGTTCTTTTGAACTTAATACTCTAGATGCATGCCGGATAGCGGTCGATGTGTGGAGTAATAGTAGTTGATGTCAAGGTGAGTCGGTCTACTTGTCTCGGACGTGATGCCTATATACATAATCATACCTAGATATTGTCATAACTATGATCAATTCTGTCAATTGCTCAACAGTAATTTGTTTACCCACCGTAATACTTGTGCTCATGAGAGAAGCCACTAGTGAAACCTATGCCCCCCGGGTCTATTTTCCATCATATTAATCTCCAGACAACAAGCTATTTCTGGCGCCGTCTTTATTTTGTTTTCTTTACTTTGCATCTTTATCATAAAAATACCAAAAAAATTATCTTATCATATCTATCCGATCTCACTCTCGTAAGTGACCGTGAAGGGATTGACAACCCCTTTATTGTGTTGGTTGCGAGGATTTATTTGTTTGTGTAGGTGCGAGGGACTGCGTATGTGGCCTCCCATCGATTGATACCTCAGTTCTCAAAAACTGAGGGAAATACTTACGCTACTTTGCTGCATCACCCTTTCCTCTTCAAGGGAAAACCAACGCAGTGCTCAAGAGGTAGCAAGAAGGATTCATGGCGCCGTTGCCGGGGGGTCTACGCAAAAGTCAACATACCAAGTACCCATCACAAACCCTTATCTCCCGCATTACATTATTTGCCATTTGCCTCTCGTTTTCCGATCCCCCACTTCACCCTTGCCATTTTATTCGCCCTCTCTTTTCCGTTCGCCTCTTTTTCGCTCGCTTCTTGTTCGCTTGTGTGTTGGATTGCTTGCTTGTCATGATGGCTCAAGATAATACTAAATTATGTGACTTTACCAAGACCAAAAACAATGATTTCCTTACCACTCCGATTGCTCCTCTTACTGATACTGAATCTTGTGAAATTAATGCTGCTTTATTGAATCTTGTCATGAAAGATCAATTCACCGGCCTTCCTAGTGAAGATGCCGTTACCCATCTAAATAGCTTCGTTGATTTGTGATATGCAAAAGAAGAAAGATGTGGACAATGATATTGTTAAATTGAAGCTATTTCCTTTTTCGCTTAGAGATCGTGCTAAAGCTTGGTTTTCGTCTTTGCCTAAAAATAGTATTGATTCTTGGAATAAGTGCAAAGATGCTTTTATCTCTAAGTATTTTCCTCTCACTAAGATCATCTCTTTTAGAAACGATATCATGAATTTTAAGCAACTTGATCATGAACATGTTGCACAAGCTTGGGAGAGGATGAAATTAATGATACGTAATTGCCCTACACATGGTTTGAATTTGTGGATGATTATACAAATTTTTTATGCTGGATTGAATTTTGCTTCTAGAAATCTTTTAGATTCGGCCGCGGGAGGCACTTTTATGGAAATCACTTTAGGAGAAGCTACTAAACTCCTAGATAATATTATAGTTAACTAGTCATCAACCCGTGCATCTGCACGGGCTAGTTTTCTAAAAGGTTCATAGTTACAATACCTTTCATGACCACCTGTTTCCTTGCATCCAGCAAGAATATAAATTTGTTGTGTGTGATCCATTAAATGAACGATGAATATGAAAACAGAAAAATTATATCCTGAAAGTTTACAATCTTGATAATTTTTTTATTTTAAGACAAATGGGAAGTTAAAAATGTCCCATAAATGTCCCATAAATTACTTAATTTTGTATGATAAGTACTAAAAATGTAATAATTTTTTTAGTTAATATTAATCCCTTTTTATTTGGGAGTCTAGCTTAATCATGGGGTATTTTGCATTATGCTTAGGCTCGTCAAATGAAATAAGCATTTCATAATAACAGTGTACCTCCCTATAGTTTAATAACAAACTTACTCTATAAACACGAAAAACCGAACCAAAGACTGAAGAAGCAATCATAAGTTTAATACTTCCTAAATTCTCCTTTTATCCCGGCACCACCCATGGAGTAGTCTTTCCACCGTGTTTGACTCTCACTGTGGTAGCAAATGACGGGTCCAAGTTTTCGCATAGTATTGTCCGCTTGTTTTCTCATGATAGAGTACTCCATTAGTTGGCACCGCTCTTATATTTGTGTGTGATCTTTTAGCAATTCAACATTATAGTTCCTCCACCCATCTGTTCGCAAGGTGAAATCTATGGAAAAAAAGATTCAAATCTTCACTATTGTACCACAAAAGCAAGTCACATGAATGTCGCAATTATTTAACTACTGGTGGTTGGTGCTAGGTATATTAGCGTTAGGAAAGTAAATATACATATTGAACATTTGTACTCTTATTGAATTCTAAATATATTTTGGAGATTTGTTTTCAGTAATACACCTAATATATATAGAGCGAATTTCGTAGCCTTGTATTGTTGAAGTATTTTAGAAAATATGACACAAATTGTTGTATTTTGCCACATACATATTTATAACATAAATACACTATTTATATGTAATGTGATAGTTATTATATATATTTTTACTCATACATAACTAACTTCTTATTATTTTCAAATCACAAATTTTAAATGATTTCATAACTTACATTTTAAAAGCTCTATTTCGGGATATTATAATTAAAAAATATCTGAGCAAATCGGGCAGCATAATGTATTTGGTATCTACACATTTGTCGCATACATAGCCTTTTATATTTTTAATGTAATTGCTAAAATATGTAATTATGTAGAACTTAATATTACGTTCTAATACACAGATTGGACTTATATAGGTTGGAAAAGTATTAAATCTATGCATCTCCCGAATATCATTCCTTCGGCACATTGTATATCTGGCATTTATTAGTAATGAGTCTAAATCAGTTCGGGATAAATTCGCTCTACAACGGCATAATGGCTCGTTGTTAAAATTTGGCATCCTGACGCATTACTTGGAATTTTTTATAAACTCAGTGTAAATGGTTATGTTTTCTTTTAAAATATAAGTTATTTAGTTCAATCCGGAGTACTATATAGTAATTTTCAACAGTAAATCTAGCCTATTTCAACTCGGTCATTATAAACAATAAATCTAGCCTGTTTCAACTCAGCCATTATATTTAACTTATTTAAGACATAAGGTAATCTAACTTTTGAACAATTGTTAGAAATCTACACATGTAGAGGTCAAGTAAAACATACATATGTGAAATTCCGTAAAATAATATGATAATTGTTCGATTAAAGAAAATAATATGATAATTTATTATATGGACTTACTATAATTTCAATACTTTTTTGACAGCATGTTCCCGTTGCATAGTGCCGCTTACTGCACAATATCTTAATTTGTTATTTGTATCGGATAGAAAAATACTGTAGTTCCACGTATGTATATGAATGTCTATATATGTTTCACACATGAAAAATTTTATATATTAAAAAATGATTTCTCCTGAGTTACATCCATGCATGCTAATTTCCTGTCTATCATTGGACTTTAGGTCTATGCATGTACGTGCTTGACTAAGCTTGAAGGAACATGATGGGCCGGCAAGCCGCAGACATTAGAAAGATATGAAAAAGAAGCAGATAGGCATGATGCATAAATCTGGAAAGGAAGAAGAATGTGCATAACTCAAAAGCATTGAAGTCGTCGGTTTTTGGATTGCTCTACAATCAGTCAGTGTACGCATGCATCGTATATGTACGCATCCAGCCGCCGGAATTTACTTCTCCTGCCTCATGCTAATGCTAGCTTCATCTGCTTTCGTTTGTCAAGGGCAAAAACACCGGCCAGCAGCACAAATTGAAGACCAGCTTTCGGCACCTTCATAACACTCATAGAGAAGTCCTCAACGACTTGCATCGGGAGGATCTCTCCAGACCAGGGCATGCGCCAATTAATGCGTCTTGCCGTGTCATGTATGCCATATCATGTATCTCTACGGAGACAACAAAATTCAACTCGTTTATTTTTGGATAATCATTGGGAGATAGAGACCCAACACAAGATGTCTCCCATGCGTGGGACAACCGAGCTTTTTTTTCAATCTTAGGCTTCATCAACTGCTAAAATATATTATATTTTAATCTGACGGATGTAAATCTTTTAACTTTTACAATTAACGTGGAGCCTCGTATGGTGCTTCCAATTAGTAAATATAAGATTATTCTCAATGGCACACTGAAAGATCTACTAATAAGAAAGTGTATGCGATAGAAGAAATTAATGTTTTGAGTGGAAAGATGGATGAACTTATGAAATTATTTTCTAATATAAGTGTTTCTTCTGATCCTAATGATATGCCTTTGTCTACTTTGATTGAGAATAATAATGAATCTATGGATGTGAATTTTGTTAGTAGGAATAATTATGGTAACAACGCGTATAGAGGAAACTTTAATCCTAGGCCGTATCCTAGTAATTCTCTAATAATTATGGCAATTCCTACAACAATTCTTATGGAAATATCAATAAGATGACCTCTGAATTTGAGACTAGTGTTGTAACATCCCAAAATTCCCATTTGGAATGTTTTACAATTATAGCTAAGCATCTATGCATTATTGTTTGAATTGAGTGAAATTTGAATTATTTCAGAGGCTTTTGAGTTTGTTGGAATTTGAATTCAAATTGGAAGTTGAATTTATTTCAAAACAATGCCTGACAAATGCTTGAGAAAAAGTATGAGAGGAGTAAACATGACACTCCAAAAATGTCAGAAGAAAAGTTTTGCCAAAAAGTTGAATTCAAATTTGATTTTATTTGGGATTTCTAGAAAGTGTTTTTTAGTTTGAGTTTTGCCCCTGGAAAAATGTCCATGTTGTATGATAAATTTCCCTGAGAATTTTGATATATATATGTCCTATATAAAAATAATATATATTTTTCTATATTCTATCTTCTGTCTAATTCAAAAAAGCCCAGGCGCCCGGCCAGCTAACCGGCCCAACCGAGCGCCACGCCACCAGCCTTGAGCCGGCCTGCCGCCCCGCGCCCGAATCCTCTCCTCCTCGGTCGCCCGACCGAACGCTCTCCTCCCTCTCTCGCTGACGCCCCGGGCCCGCCCTCGTCTCTTTCCCCTCGCCCAGGCTATGCGCGCCCAGGCGCGTTCGGCTCGACGCCGCCCGCGTCCAAGTCCACGGGATCACGATCCCGAGTCGCCTCCTCCAAGTTGATGCCCTATATAAAGCCCTGCCCCTCCTCCCTCGAACCCCCTAAAACCCTAGCCCAAAACCAACCGCAGCTCGCACCCTCGCCGAACGCATCTCGCTGCCGCCGCCTCGGTTCGCCGCCGTTTCTGCCACCGGTGAGCCACCCCTCGACCTCCAAGCTACTCCACCTGAACCGCCACTTCATCCCGCACCTCCCTGAAATCCTCTCTTTGCTCAGGAGCCCCCGACGCCGCCGCTTCGAAGCTCGTCACGCTCACCGAGCAGGAGTTCACCCGAGCTCGCCCCGATCGTCTCCGTCATCCCCGAGCTCCAACGACTCCACCCCCGACCTCCCAGCGAGCCGCCGCACCCGCCTGACGTCTCCGCCGCCGCCCATGACCACCGGAGCACCCCCGCCACCGTCGTCCATCGTCGCCGATGTAAGCCACCGGACCCCCTCCACCATTCGATCTGCAATGCACGACTTAGATTAGACTAGCGAAGGGTTAGGTTTTATTTAGATTAGATCGGTTTTAGTTGGTTTTTTTGTCCGGTTTAGTTCCTGGTTTAGTTAGACCGGCCCGATTGGTTTATTTCTGTTAGCCCGTGGACGTATTGGTCTATTAAGTGCTCATGCGCTGTTTAGTTTTAGAGCGCTCACTGTTCGGCCCGTTAAGCGCTGCTAGTTTTGTTGAATTTTATTTTTTCGTTTCTGTTTTCAACAGATTAGTTCCAGTTTTGTAAAATCCGTATCTCTTAGGTTACTTAATATTTTTAGTTGATTCTTTTTTTTGTTAGTTCGCAAATTTCCTATAGTTTCTGTAGAAAATAGCTTCGGCCATGTTTAGGTTTTAAAAGTTGTTTTATATTAGGTTTAATCAGATTAGTATTTCTGCTATAAATTGAGTTAGGATTATTTTATTTTAGTGATTCTTTTTGTCACTGCCTTGTTTTGACTTTGCCTAGCAGTAGGAATTTATTTGGGTATTTATAGTCTTTATTAAAAATAGTTTTTATGCGAAAACAAGTTTTTTAGTTTATTTAGCTTGCTGTTGTTTTCTGTTGTTCTAGGTATTTTTAAAATTTTATTTTACCTCTGTTATAATTTATTTTAGATTAGTTTCTGTAGTTCTAGAACGTGAACTTTTATTTACAGAAAAGAAAAAGTTTATTTTATTTTCTTGTTAGTTGTTGGCTTGGATTTCTTCGAGTTTTCTTTGGTTTTTGGTTCGATTGTTTTGTGTGTTTTATGTTAGCATGCTGTTATGTTAAGTGATTGTATGTTTTTATGCTTATATGATTATTGTTTGCTTGATAGAATTTCCGGAGTGAAGCCTGCTATTACGAGTCCCTAGCTTTCGAAGACCGTCAGCCAGGCAAGTCATTTGATCATGTTTTACAGTACCTATGATTTTGTTGCATTAGAATTATGCCTCCCCACCATGCATGTAGTAGGAGAATTTTAAGTTATGTTCTTGAGTAGTATCATGAGGTAGGATGAAACCAATTCCCCTTGTTACCATTGCCCGGGACGATGTAGTTTATTTTGCTATGCTCAGTGAAGCGGGGTTGGTTGAGTGGTTCATAAGGGAGATGTGAGAGTCAAGATGATGAAAACCCTATGACTTCAAGCTCAAGATGGACTTCAAAATTCACTACTGGGTGGAGGACGGTTGACGGGCACCCTGGAGAAACCAGCGGATGGCCGGGATGCATGGAGAAGCGCCATGACATCTTGCGGAAAGCTTCACCCAGCCACGAAGAGACGGATGGATACCCCATTGACCGGAAGCTTACCTATGCAGCCGCAAGCCATTATGGGCTCTGGCTTGGTCGACCCTAGGCGTGACTGGCCGGACGGTGCTACGAGATGTAGAAGAACGGTAGGATTGGATGGGCACCGGCGGTGGCCTGAAGGAACTCTTCTAAGACCCTGTTTCATTCTGCCGTCTTCAAACACCGTGCAGGCGAAGACTTAAAGGAGGGAACGATTCTTGCGGGTAAAGTGCGCAAACCTCTGCAGAGTGAAGATCTAATCGATTAGCCGTGTCCCCGTTACGGACAATTTGAGCCTCTGGAACTTGGAGTATTTCGGATATCTCAACACCGAACTTAATAAATTAATTGAGGGGGTTATTTAATAATTGGGAATGAGACATTGGTTGGCGGAACCATCTCAATAACTACCAACATTTTGTAGTATTTGCAAACAAGTCCTTGTTGTAGGTAAAAATTGGCTTTTTCGCAAAACAATGAAACTTAGAGCCCCACAGCCAAATTGCATATAGTGTTAGTAATTTTATTGTTGTTCTCTCTTTGACTTGCCGGCATATTCAAAATGTCGACCTACACGGCTGCAACGTCTTATGTTGCAGAGGAGTTTTCCGATCAGGAGTGAGGCTACGATCCACGCTTGGCGATTGCCCTCTGGAGTCGGATGGACTCGCTATTCGTCTACGCTTCCGCAGCTTTATTTAGTTTGTTTCTCATGAGTTGGCCTTCGGCCGAATTTATTCTATTGTAATAAAGACTCGATATGAGAATCGTGTAATAAATTCAGGTGTGATTGAACTTTGAATCTTTGCATCAATGTACTGTGTGTGCCAGCATGATCTTGGGATGGTACAGCTACGTAGACTTGACCGTTTGGTCGGGTCGCTACAGATATGGTATTCAGAGCACCACGCTGACCGTAGGGCGTAACTCCTAGGATCGTAAAGCCATAGGAAGAGACTATTTATTTTATGTCCTTATCATTCCGTAATTCTCCCTGTTCATTTCGACTTCTCTCCGATTTTCAACATTCTATATGGCCGAAGTTCACCCCAGTTCTGCTACGGAGTTTTGCCACCAGATGAGACGATGCCTCTCGGCAAGAAGCTGGTTTAGATCGTGAAGAAGCTGAAGATTGCTCTGCCCTCAATCACCGGAAGCCTACCAATGCACTTCCGACGGATACCCGCCAGGATTAAGGTGCACATTCCAGGAGGACCTTCTGAGGACATTCAGAGCCCATTGACTTTGAGTTTACCGATTTCACTTGGATCCTCGGAAGAGACATGGCGATTTATCGTGCACTTGGACATCTCCGAGAAGAGCAGGCCGAGCTCGACCCATCGGACCTCGCCATGATTTCTCGCAGAGCTAGGAATGGAGATATCATCCATACCGTAGAGGACGACTCCATTCTCTCATATGTCCAAGACTTGGAGAGTCTCCTCAGAAACGGGAAATCCGGACTACCAAACTCGAAGGTACACGGAGGCTGTTGTTCCGTGAACTGGAATCGGAGGAGAAAGCACACGCGACTTCCTTGACCATGAAGAAGAAATCAAGGATTTCATGGAGAGAGTCGACAAGCTGAATATTGATGTTGCCGCATTAGAGGAGAAGATGGACCTGGAGAAGACCTTTTTCCGAGTGGAGATGACGGACCCCTCGTGAGCAATGACCAGGATTATGAAGAGAGCTCCACCGAAGAAAGCCGCAAGAGGAGGCGCCGCACCAGAGGACGCCGCACCGGAGGATGCCGCACCAGAGGACGCAAGGATAATTGATGAAGACATTTAGTCGACCGCCATGTTATTTTATTTTTCCGTTGATCAGTTAGGCCGTTATTTTCGATTAGTCATGAGAATTTGTAATCCGAGATTGAACCATGTTTGAGATGATTGAATAAATGATTGGTGTGATTATGATTGTGCATTCATATGGGTAGTGCTATTTTCTCATTAGACCGTTGTTCTATTCTAATTTTCTCATCCACTCCAAAACACCAGATGCCTCCGAGACGTGACCCGGTTTCAACTTTCACGGAGCTCACCCAGCTGATCCAGCAGCGTAATGCCCCGATGCGTATGCTCATCCGTAACCGTAACAACAACAACAACAACAATCCACCACCACCACCCCCTGTTGACAACTTGACCCGCTTTCTAGGGCTGAATCCGCCAGTGTTCTCTAGCAGCACTGAGCCGATTGTGGCCGATGATTGGCTCCGCAAGGTCGGAAGGGAGTTAGCCACTGCTGGATGCACAGATGCAGAGAAGGTGCGCTTTGCCGCACATCACCTTGATGGACCTGCAGCCTCTTGGTGGGAGAACTACACCGCCACTTATGCCATCGCCACCATCACGTGGGATCAGTTCCCAAGAAGCTTTCCGCACCGCTCATGTCTCACCGGAGCCATGAGTCTCAAGAAGCGTGAGTTCCGCAACTTACGCCAGGGAACCGTCTTGTGGGGCAAGATGGATGAGTTCAGCAAGTTAGCTCGCTATGCCCCGGATGATGTGGCCACGTATGCCGCAAAGCAGGAAAAAGTTTCTCGAGGACTCAATGACGAGCTGGGAATGCAGCTAATGGTGGCTACCTTCAACAACTACCAGGAGCTGGTAGACAAGGCCACCATACTCGAAGATAAGCAGCAGCAGATTGATAGTCGCATAGCGGAAGTATGGCCAGGGAAGTACAACTCACGGAGCTCAGCGGAAGACCCGTTATGCCCCATACTGGAGGGCATACCCATCACACCCATGGAGGACATAATCATGGAGGACATAACCATGGAGGAATGGGAACAACCGCAACCACGACAACAAGTCGTGCAATGGAAACAAGAATGGCAACCAAAGATCGTCCCCGCCTCGTAGGATCTGAGTCACATCACTGTTCAAGTGCCGTAAAACAGGGCACTATGCCACCGACTGCCCGGAGGCCAAGCGGAGGAATGGAAACGGCAATGGAAGCTCAGCAAAGAAGCCCAACCCTTTTCCTCGTGCTCGGGTGAACCACATTGACGTGGAGGACGTCTATGATCAGCCGCATAATCGTGGTTGGTAAGTTTTATTAAATTCACGTCCAAAGATTGGTACTCTTTGATTCTCGTGCAACGCATTCATTTATATCAAGGGTAGTTGTGGAAAAGTACGGGTTGCCCACTAGAACCCTTAGAAGCCCTCTTCACGCCGGGCCCGCAGAGGAGAAATGATGGCGAGCTTAGGCTGTCATGCAACCCTCAACATCGGAAACCATAAATTTCCGCAGACCTCATAGTATTGGAAACCCAGACCTTGGATGTAATCCTAGGCATGGATTGGTTGACGGGTTTGAAGGAAACATAGATCGTGCTCAAGAAGACGATTCTGCTCACCACCCCGGAGCGTAAGAGGATCAAGTATGTATCGAGACGTATCCCGATGAAGAATCAGTGAATTCCCTCACGGAGTTGTTCAGGAGGAAGTGCCGAGAGTGCAATATTTTCCGATGTGTTTTGAGGAATTACCAAGAATGCCACCAGACAAAGACATTGAATTTCTGATTGAGTTATTGCCCGGCACAGCCCCAATATCCAAGAGACCCTATCGGATGCCCCCGAACGATTTGGAAGAGATCAAGAAGCAAATTAATGAGCTATTGGAGAAGGGATATATTCGGCCAAGCTCGTCACCTTGGGGAGCCCCAGTTCTTTTGGTAGAGAAGAAGGATGGAACCTGAGAATGGTTGTGGATTATCATTCGTTGAATGACGTGACCATCAAGAACAAGTACCCTCTGCCGATGATTAATGATCTATTTGATCAGCTAGTTGGAGCCAAGGTATTCTCCAAGATCGATCTTCGATCAGGGTATCATCGATTGAAGATCCGTGAAAAGGATATACCCAAAACAGCGTTCACCACTGTGTATGGTTTATATGAGTATACCGTCATGTCATTCGGATTGACTAATGCCCCGCATACTTCATGAATTTGATGAACAAGGTATTTATGGAATATCTGGACAAGTTTGTCGTGGTGTTCATCGATGATATACTGATTTTCTCCAAGAGCGAGGAAGAGCATAAGGAACATTTATGCCTAGTTCGAGAAACTCCGAGAACATCGATTGTATGCCAAGTTCAAGAATGTGAATTCTGGCTGAAGGAAGTCGGATTCCTCGGACATGTTATTTCAGGAGAAGGAATAGCAGTTGACCCCACCAAGGTTGTATCACCACCGATTGGGCCACCCACCTCGATCAAGGAGATCCAGTTTTCTCGGACTCGCAGGATATTATCGGAGGTTTATTGAGAATTTCTCAAGATTGCCAAGCCTATGACCGAAAGCTGTTGAAGAAGGACGCCAAGTACATTTGGACCGAGGATTGTGAAGCCGTTCTTAGGAATTGAAGAAACGTTTGGTTACAGCCCCAGATTGATTTTGCGGACATACACAAGGATTACCAGGTATATTGTGACGCTTCTCGCTGGGACTCGGAGGAGTACTCATGCAGGAAGGAAAAGTTGTAGCTTATACCTCCAGACAGCTACGACCTCACGAGATAAATGACGCCACACATGATTTGGAGTTAGCAGCCGTAGTGCATGCACTCAAGACCTGGAGGCATTTCCTTATCGGAAATAGTTGTGATGTTTACACATATCATAAGAGCTTGAAGTATATTTTCACGCAGAAAGAGTTGAACCTCGTGCAAGAGGAGATGGCTAGAGTTAATCAAGGACTATGACATGAGATTGCATTACCACCCAGGAAAGGCTAATGTTGTAGCAGATGCTTTGAGCCGTAAGAGTTATGTGAATACTCTCATAGCGGGAGGATTACCCCAGGAGTTAGTCAATGACCTCAGAGATCTCCGACTGGAGATAGTTCCGAGAGGATATGTTGCAGCTCTGGAAGTTCAGTCCACTTTGGCCGAAAGAATTCGTGAAGCCCAGAAGTCGGACAAGGAAATTGATGAGATAAAGAAAAGGATGAATGAAGGAAAATCTAAAGGGTTTCGTAAGGATGAATACGGAGCTATATGGTTCGAGGATCGTATTTATGTACCCAATGATCCCGAACTCAGGAAGCTAATTCTTCAGGAGGCTCATGATTCACCGTACTCGATTCACCCCGGTAACACCAAGATGTATCTGGATTTGAAGGAAAGTTTCTGGTGGACAGGTATGAAGAAGGATATTGCTGAGTATGTAGCAATATGCGATGTTTGCCAGCGAGTAAAGGCGGAACATCAGAAGCCAACAGGGTTACTTCAACCCTTGCCGATTCCCGAGTGGAAATGGGAAAAACTTGGAATGGATTTTATCACAGGATTACCCAGACCCGTTCAGGTTATGATTCCATCCGGGTAGTGGTTGATCGATTGACCAAGGTAGCTCATTTCATTCCCGTGAAGACTACCTATACAAGCGCTTAAGTTAGCCAAGATATACATGACCAGGATCGTATGTCCGCATGGAGTTCGAGGACTATCGTGTCGATAGAGGAACACAATTTACCTCAAAGTTTTGGAATCAGTTGCATGAAACTTTGGGTACGAGGCTGGAGTTCAAGACAGCTTTTCATCCGCAGCATGTATGGATGCACCGAGAGAGTCAACCAGATCCTGGAGGACATGTTGAGAGCTTGTGCGCTAGACTATGGGTCTAGCTGGGATGATAATTTGCCATACGCGGAGTTCTCGTGACAATAACAGCTTATCGCACCGATCGAAGATGGCCCCTTTCAAGCTCTATACGGAAGGAGGTGCGTAACACCATTCTTTGTGGGATGGTGTTGGAGATCGAAAACTTTTCGTTCCCGATCTTATCAGAGATTCCGAAGAGAAAGTCAGGCTGATTCGAGATAGACTCAAGGTAGCTCAGTCGAGGCAGAAGAGTTATGCCGACAGTAAACGCAAGGAACTAACATACGAAGAGGGAGACCGGGCATATCTTCGTGTGTCCCCACTTCGTGGAATCAAGAGGTTCGGTGTTAAAGGAAAGTTGGCACCCAGGTTCATTGGCCCCTACAAAATCCTCGAACGTCGTGGAGAAGTTGCTTACAAGTTGGAATTGCGGAAGGATTGTCCGGAGTTCATGATGTCTTCCATGTTTCTCGGTGAAGAAATGCCATGCCGAGATGGTCGATATTCCGTTGAGAGACACAAAGGCCCTAGAGGCCATACAGCTCGACGGGATCGACTTATGAGGAGAAACCCGTCCAAATTCTCGAGACTGCAAACAGAGTCACCCGCAAAGAAGATCATCAAGTTTTGCAAGGTCTGTGGAGTCATCATACCTAGGAGGAAGCAACCTGGGAGCGAGAATAAGACCTCCGCCGAGACCACCCGCACCTATTTGCTATCCAACCCGAATCTCGAGGGCGAGATTCATCTTAAGGTGGGTAGGTTTGTAACATCCCAAATTTCCCATTTGGAATGTTTTACAATTATAGCTAAGCATCTATGCATTATTGTTTTAATTGAGTGCCATTTGAATTATTTCAGAGGCTTTTGAGTTTGTTGGAATTTGAATTCAAATTGGCAGTTGAATTTATTTCAAAACAATGCCTGACAAATACTTGAGAAAAAGTATGAGAGGAGTAAACATGACACTCCAAAATGTCAAGAAAAGTTTTGCCAAAAAGTTGAATTCAAATTTGATTTTATTTGGGATTTCTAGAAAGTGTTTTTTTAGTTTGAGTTTTGCCTCGAAAATGTCCACGTTGTATGATAAATTTCCACGAGAATTTTGATATATATATGTCCTATATAAAAATAATATATATTTTTCTATATTCTCTCTTCTCTCTAATTCAAAAGCCCAGCGCCGGCCAGCTAACCAGCCAGTGCCCGGCGCCATGCACACCGGCCGAGCCTGCCCCAGCGCCCGCGCCGACTCCTCTCCCCCTCGGTCGCCCGACCGAACCCTCTCCTCCCTCTCTCGCTGATGCCCCGGGCCCGCCCTCGTCTCTTTCCCCTCGCCCACGCTATGCCGCGCCAGAGCGCGTTCGACGCCGCCAAGGTTCAAGTCCACGGGATCACGATCCCGAGTCGCCCCCTCCTCAAAGTTGATGCCCTATATAAAGCCCTGCCCCTCCTCCCTCGAACCCCCTAAAACCCTAGCCCAAAACCCACCGCAGCTCGCACCCTCGCCGAACGCATCTCGCCGCCGCCGCCTCGGTTCGCCCGTTTACGCCACCGGTGAGCCACCCCTCGACCTCCAAGCTACTCCACCCGAACCGCCACTTCATCCCGCACCTCCCTGACATCATCTCTTTGCTCAGGAGCCCCCGACGCTGTCGCCCCGAGCTCGTCCGCCGCCCGCCGGAGCAGGAGTTCACCCGAGCTCGCCCCGATCGTCTCCGTCATCCCCGAGCTCCAACGACTCCACCTCCGACCTCCCAGAGAGCCGCCGCACCCGCCTGACGTCTCGGCCGTCGCCCAGGACCACCGGAGCACCCCCGCCACCGTCGCCCGAGCCGCCGTCGTCCATCGTCGCCGATGTAAGCCACCGGACCCCCTCCACCATTTGATCTGCAATGCACAGCTTAGATTAGGCTAGCGAAGGGTTAGGTTTTATTTAGATTAGATCGGTTTTAGTTGGTTTTTAGTCCGGTTTAGTTCCTGGTTTAGTTAGACCGGCCCGATTGGTTTATTTCTGTTAGCCCGTGGACGTATTGGTCTATTAAGTGCTCATGCGCTGTTTAGTTTTAGAGCGCTCACTGTTCGGCCCGTTAGCGCGTTAGTTTTGTTGAATTTTATTTTTTCGTTTCGCTTTCAACAGATTAGTTCCAGCTTTGTAAAATCCGTATCTCTTAGGTTACTTAATATTTTTAGTTGATTCTTTTATTGTTAGTTCGCAAATTTCCTATAGTTTCTGTAGAAAATAGCTTCGGCCATGTTTAGGTTTTAAAAGTTGTTTTATATTAGGTTTAATCAGATTAGTATTTCTGCTATAAATTGAGTTAGGATTATTTTATTTTAGTGATTCTTTTTGTCACTGCCTTGTTTTGACTTTGCCTAGCAGTAGGAATTTATTTGAGTATTTATAGTCTTTATTAAAAATAGTTTTTATGCGAAAACAAGTGTTTTTTAGTTTATTTAGCTTGCTGTTGTTTTATGTTGTTCTAGGTATTTTTAAAATTTTATTTTACCTCTGTTATAATTTATTTTAGATTAGTTTCTGTAGTTCTAGAATGTGAACTTTTATTTACAGAAAAGAAAAAGTTTATTTTATTTTCTTGTTAGTTGTTGGCTTGGATTTCTTCGAGTTTTCTTTGGTTTTTGGTTCGATTGTTTTGTGTGTTTTATGTTAGCATGCTGTTATGTTAAGTGATTGTATGTTTTTATGCTTATATGATTATTGTTTGCTTCGATAGAATTTCCGGAGTGCGAAGCCTGCTATTACGAGTCCCTAGCTTTCAAAGACCGTCAGCCAGGCAAGTCATTTGATCATGTTTTACAGTACCTATGATTTTGTTGCATTAGAATTATGCCTCCCCACCATGCATGTAGTAGGAGAATTTTAAGTTATGTTCTTGAGTAGTATCATGAGGTAGGATGAAACCAATTCCTTGTTACCATTGCGGGACGATGTAGTTTATTTTGCTATGCTCGTAGAGCGGGGTTGGTTGAGTGGTTCATAAGGGAGATGTGAGAGTCAAGATGATGACAACCCTATGACTTCAAGCTCAAGATGGACTTCAAAATTCACTCTTTGGGTGGAGGACGTTTGACGGGCACCTGGAGAAACCAGCGGATGGCGGGATGCATGGAGAAGCGCCATGACATCTTGCGGAAAGCTTCACCCAGCCACGAAGAGACGGATGGATACCCCATTGACCGGAAGCTTACTGCAGCCGCAAGCCATTATGGGCTCGCTTGGTCGACCCTAGGCGTGACTCTGGCGGACGGTGCTACGAGATGTAGAAGAACAAGAGGATTGGATGGGCACCGGCGGGGCCCAGAGGAACTCTTCGGAAGACCCTGTTTCGTTCGTCCCGTCTTCAAACACCAGGCAGTGCGAAGACTTAAAGGAGGGAACGATTCTTGCGGTAAAGTGCGCAAACCTCTGCAGAGTGAAGATCTAATCGATTAGCCGTGTCCCCGGTTACGGACAATTTGAGCCTCTGGAACTTGGAGTATTTCGGATATCTCAACACCGAACTTAATAAATTAATTGAGGGGGTTATTTAATAATTGGGAATGAGACATTGGTTGGCGGAACCATCTCAATAACTACCAACATTTTGTAGTATTTGCAAACAAGTCCTTGTTGTAGGTAAAAACTGGATTTTTAGCAAAACAATGAAACTTAGAGCCCCACAGCCAAATTGCATATAGTGTTAGTAATTTTTATTGTTGTTCTCTCTTTGACTTGCCGGCATATTCAAAATGCTAACCTACACGGCTGCAACGTCTTATGTTGCAGAGGAGTTTTCCGATCAGGAGTGAGGCTACGATCCACGCTTGGCGATTGCCCTATGGAGTAGGATGGACTCGCTATTCGTCTACGCTTCCGCAGCTTTCTTTAGTTTGTTTCTCATGAGTTGGCCTTCGGCCGAATTTATTCTATTGTAATAAAGACTCGATATGAGAATCGTGTAATAAGTTCAGGTGTGATTGAACTTTGAATCTTTGCATCAATGTACTGTGTGTGCCAGCATGATCTTGGGATGGTACATCTACACAGAGACTTGACCGTTTTCGGGTCGGGTCGCTACAAGTGTTAAGGAGTTTATGAATTCGCAAAATAATTTCAATGCTTTGCTTGAAGAAAAATTGCTTAAAGTTGATGAATTGGCTAGGAACATTGATAGAATTTCTCTTGATGTGGATTCTTTGAAACTTAGATCCATTCCTCCTAAGCATGATATCAATGAGTCTCTCAAAGCCATGAGAATTCCCATTGATGAGTGCAAAGAACGAACCGCTAGGATGCGTGCTAAGAAAGATTGTTTTGTGAAAGCGTGTTCTTCTAGTTTCTATGAAAATAAAGATGAAGATCTAAAAGTTATTGATGTGTCCCCTATTAAATCTCTGCTTTGCAATACGAATCTTGATAATGATGGGACTGAATATGATCCACCTTTACCTAGAAGGCGTTCCAAAAATTCGGAGTTTTTAGATCTTGATGCCAAAATTGGTAAAAGTGGGATTGAAGAGATCAAAACTCTAGATATTAATGAACCCACTATTTTGGATTTCAAGGAATTTAATTATGATAATTGCTCTTTGATAGATTGTATTTTCTTTTTGCAATCCGTGCTAAATTCTCCACATGCTTATAGCCAAAATAAAGTTTTTACTTAACATATCGTTGATGCTTTGATGCAATCTTATGAAGAAAAACTTGAGTTGGAAGTTTCTATCCCTAGAAAACTTTATGATGAGTGGGAACCTACTATTAAAATTAAAATTGAAGATCATGAATTCTATGCTTTGTGTGATTTGGGTGCTAGTGTTTCCACGATTCCAAAGACTTCATGTGATTTACTAGGTTTCCGTGATTTTGATGATTGCTCTCTAAATTTGCACCTTGCGGATTCCACTATTAAAAAACCTATGGGAAGAATGAATGATGTTCTTATTATTTCAAATAGGAATTATGTGCCCGTAGATTTTATTGTTCTTGATGTAGATTGGAATCCTTCATGTCCTATTATTTTTGGTAGACCTTTCCTTAGAACGATTGGTGCAATTATTGATATGAAGGAAGGGAATATTAGATTCCATTTTCCGTTAAGGAAGGGTATGGAACACTTCCCTAGAAAGAAAATAAAATTACGTTATGAATCTATTATGAGAGACACTTATGGATTGCCTACCAAAGATGACAATACCTAGATCTATCCTTGCTTTTATGCCTAGCTGGGGGCGTTAAACGATAGCACTTGTTGGGAGGAAACCCAATTTATTTTTAGGTTTTTTTGCTTTTTGCTTCTGTTTAGGAATAAATATTTGATCTAGCCTCTGTTTAGATTTTCTTTTATGTTTTAATTAGTGTTTGTGCCAAGTTAAACCTATAGGATCTTCTTGGATGATAGTTATTTGATCTTGCTGAAATTTCCAGAAACTTTCTGTTCACAAAAATAATTGTTAAAAATCACCAGAACGTGATAAAATATTGATTCCATTTGCTGCTGATCAATAAACAAATTATCTAGGTCGTCCTATTTTGGCAGAATTTTGGGAGTTCTATAAATTCGCATTAGTTACAGATTACTACAGACTGTTCTGTTTTTGACAGATTCTGTTTTTCATGTGTTGTTTGCTTATTTTGATGAATCTATGGCTAGTAAATTATTTTATAAACCACAGATAAGTTGGAATACAGTAGGTTTAACACCAATATAAATAAAGAATTAGTTAATTACAGTACCTTGAAGTGGTGTTTTGTTTTCTTTCGCAAACGGAGCTCACGAGATTTTCTGTCATGTTTTGTGTTGTGAAGTTTTCAAGTTTTGCATAAAAGATTTGATGGATTATGGAACAAGGAGTGGGAAGAGCCTAAGCTTGGGGATGCCCATGGCACCCCAAGATAATCTAAGGACACCTAAAAGCCAAATCTTGGGGATGCCCCGGAAGGCATCCCCTCTTCGCCTACTTCATTTACCACTTTACTTCGAGCTATATTTTTATTCACCACATGATATGTGTTTTGCTTGGAGCGTCTTGTATTATTTGAGTCTTTATTTGTTAGTTTACCACAATCATCCCTGCTGTACACACTTTTTAAGAGATACACACATGATTCGGAAATTGTTAGAATACTCTATGTGCTTCACTTATATCTTTTGAGTTATATAGTTTTGCTCTAGTACTTCACTTATATCTTTTAGAGCACGGCGGTAGATTTTTTTATAGAAACTATTGTTCTCTCATGCTTCACTTATATATTTTTGAGAGTCCTAGAAAATAGCATGGCAATTTGCTTTAAACTAAATATCATGAGAAATTTGATACTAGATAATTGTTTTGAGATATAAAGGTGGTAATATCATAATTGTGCTAGTTGAGTAATTGTGGAATTGAAAAATACTTTTGTTGGAGTTTGTGATTCCCATAGCATACACGTATGGTGAACCGTTATGTAACGAAGTCGGAGCATGAGGTATTTATTGATTGTCATCCTTTGTGTGGCGGTCGGGATCGCGCGATGGCCAACTCCTACCAACCCTTCCCCTAGGAGCATGCGTAGTAGTACTTTTCTTCGAGGGCTAATAAATTTTTGCAATAAGTATATGAGTTCTTTATGACTAATGTGAGTCCATGGATTATACGCACACTTACCTTTCCGCAATTTTCTAGCCTCTTCGGTACCGTGCATTGCCCTTTCTCACCTTGAGAGTTGGTGCAAACTTCCCCGGTGCATCCAAACTCCGTCATATGATACGCTCCATCACACATAAACCTCCTTATATCTTCCTCAAAACAGCCACTATACCTACCTATTATGGCATTTCCATAGCCATTCCGAGATATATTGCCATGCAACTTTCCATCGTCTCGTTTATCATGACACGCTCCATCATTGTCATATTGCTTTGCATGATCATGTAGTTGACATTGTATTTGTGGCAAAACCACCATTCATAATTCTTTCATACATGTCGCTCTTGATTCATTGCATATCCCGGTACACCGCCGGAGGCATACACATAGTCATATTTTGTTCTAAGTATTGGGTTGTAATTCATGAGTTGTAAGTAAATAAAAGTGTGATGATCATCATTATTAGAGCATTGTCCCAAGTGAGGAAAGGATGATGGAGACTATGATTCCCCCACAAGTCGGGATGAGACTCCGGACTAAAAAAAAAGAGGCCATAAAAAAGAGAGAAAAGGCCCAAATAAAAAAAATGAGAGAAAAAGAGAGAAGGGACAATGTTACTATCCTTTTACCACACTTGTGCTTCAAAGTAGCACCGTGATCTTCATAATAGAGAGTCTCTTATTTTGTCACTTTCATATACTAGTGGGAAATTTCATTATAGAACTTGGCTTGTATATTCCAATGATGGGCTTCCTCAAAATGCCCAAGATCTTCGTGAGCGAGCAAGTTGGATGCACACCCACTTAGTTTCTTTTTGAACTTTCATACACTTATAGCTCTAGTTCATCAGTTGCATGGCAATCCCTACTCCTGGCATTAGCATCAATTGATGGGCATCTCCATAGCCCGTTGATTAGCCTCGTTGATGTGAGACTTTCTCCTTTTTTGTCTTCCCACATAACCCCTACCATTATACCTTATTCCACCATAGTGCTATATCCATGGCTTGCGCTCATGTATTGCGTAAGAATTGAAAACGTTGAAGCACGTTAAAAGTATGAACCAATTGCTTGGCTAAAACCGGGGTTGTACATGATATGAATATTTTGTGTGGGGAAGATGGAGCATAGCCAGACTATATGATTTTGTAGGGATAACTTGCTTTGGCTATGTTATTTTCATAAGATATAATTGCTTGGTTAGCATGCTTGAAGTATTACTGTTTTTATGTCAACATTAAACTCTTATCTTGAATCATATTAACTCTAAACATTCGTGCCACAATAAGAAGAACTACATTGAAATTATGCTAAGTAGCATTCCACATCAAAAATTCTGTTTTTATCATTTACCTACTCGAGGACGAGCAGGAATTAAGCTTGGGGATGCTTGATACGTCTCCAACGTATCTATAATTTTTTATTGTTCCATGCTATATTATATTCTGTTTTGGACATTATTGGGCTTTATTACAAACTTTTATATTATTTTTGGGACTAACCTATTAACCGGAGGCCCAGCCCAGAATTGTTTTTTTTTTGCCTATTTAAGAGTTTCGCAAAAAAAAGAATATCAAACGGTGTCCAAACGGAATGAAACCTTCGGGAACGTGATTTTTGGAACGAACGTGATCCAGAGGACTTGGACCCTACGTCAAGACATCAACCAGGAGAGCACGAGGTAGGGGGCGCGCCTAACCCCCTTGGGCGCGCCCTCCACCCTCGTGGACCCCACGTTGCTCCACCGACGTACTTCTTCCTCCTATAAATACCTACGTACCCCCAAACGATCAGATACGGAGCCAAAAACCTAATTCCACCGCCGCAACCTTCATGCACCGTGAGATCCCATCTTGGGGCCTTTTGAACTCACGAGGGGGCATCGATCATGGAGGGCTTCTACATCAACACCATAGCCCCTCTGATGATGTGTGAGTAGTTTACCTCAGACCTTCGGGTCCATAGTTGTTAGCTAGATGGCTTCTTCTCTCTTTTTGGATCTCAATACAATGTTCTCCCCCGCTCTTGTGGAGATCTATTTGATGTAATCTTCTTTTGCGGTGTATTTCTTGAGACCCATGAATTGTGGGTTCATGATCAAGTTTATCTATGAACAATATTTGAATCTTCTCTGAATTCTTTTATGTATGATTGGTTATCTCTGCAAGTCTCTTCGAATTATCAGTTTGGTTTGGCCTACTAGATTGATCTTTCTTGCGATGGGAGAAGTGCTTAGCTTTGGGTTCAATCTTGCGGTGTCCTTTCCCAAAGGATGAGGGGCAGCAAGGCATGTATTGTATTGTTGCCATCGAGGATAACAAGATGGGGGTTTATATCATATTGCATGAGTTTATCCCTCTACATCATGTCATCTTGCTTAAAGCGTTACTCTGTTCTTTTGAACTTAATACTCTAGATGCATGCTGGATAGCAGTCGATGTGTGGAGTATTAGTAGTAGATGTAGGTAGGAGTCGGTCTACTTGTCTCGGACGTGATGCCTATATACATAATCATACCTAGATATTCTCATAACTATGCTCAATTTTGTCAATTGCTCAATAGTAATTTGTTTACCCACCGTAATACTTGTGCTCATGAGAGAAGCCACTAGTGAAACCTATGGCCCCCGGGTCTATTTTCCATCATATAAATCTCCAGACAACAAGCTATTTCTGGCGTCGTCTTTATTTTGTTTTCTTTACTTTGCATCTTTATCATAAAAATACCAAAAATATTATCTTATCATATCTATCAGATCTCACTCTCGTAAGTGACTGTGAAGGGATTGACAACACCTTTATTGCGTTGGTTGCGAGGATTTATTTGTTTGTGTAGGTGCGAGGGACTCGTGCGTGGCCTCCTACTGGATTGATACCTTGGTTCTCAAGAACTGAGGGAAATACTTACGCTACTTTGCTGCATCACCCTTTCCTCTTCAAGGGAAAACCAATGCAGTGCTCAAGAGGTAGCAGTGATCTATATCCAAGTGACAGCAGGGGACAAGACACGTATTTGTATAGTTGCCATTATGGGGAAAATGATGGGGTTTATTCATATTGATTGAGTTTACTTTGTCCAGATCATGTCATCTTGCTTAAGGCGTTACTCTGTTCTTTATGAACTCAATACTCTAGATGCATGCTGGATAGCGGCCGATGTGTAGAGTAATAGTAGTAGATGCAGGAAGGAGTCAGTCCACTTGTCCCGAATGTGATGCCTATATACATGATCATTGCCTTGAATATTGTCATAACTATGCGCTTTTCTATCAATTGCCCAACAATAATTTTTTTACCCAGCGTATGCTTTTTGTTCGAGAGAGAAGCCTCTAAAGAAAAGTATGGCCCCGGGTGTATCTTTTATCATGTATAAAATCCAAAGAAACCTTGCTGCAATTTATTTACCATTATTTTATCATGTATTTTATTTTATCTATCTATCACTACAAGATTGGATCCTTGCAATTAACCGCCAAGGGATTGATAACCCCTTGTTTGCGTTGGGTGCAAGTATTTGCTTTTGTGTGTTTAGGTGCTGCTAACGAGGTTTCACGTGGTTCTCCTACTGGATTGATAACCCTAGTCCTTAACTAAGGGAAACACTTATCTCTACTGTGCTACATCATCCTCTCCTCTTCGGAGAAACCCCAACGCAGCTCACAAGTAGCAAGCTGTTGCGAAATTTCATTGTTTATAAGCACCTCGTGATGATCGGGTGTGATAGACTCTTCGTTCACATAGAACGGGTGTAAGCCATTTTTACACATGTAGAATACTTGGGTTAAACTTGACGAGTCTAGCATGTACAGACATGGCGTCTGAACACGGAGGACCGAAAGGTCAAATATGAGTCATATATTAGATATGATCAACATGGAGATGTCACCATTGATGACCACCCCATCTCACGTGATGATCAACCATGGGTTAGTTGATTTGGATCATGTAACACTTAGACAACTTCAGGGATGTTGATTTAAGTGGGAGTTCTAATAATTTGAACAACTGAACCAATTATCATGAACTTAGTCTGAATGTCTTTCAAACTTTATGTTGTAGATCAATGGCTCGCACTGTAGCTCCCCTGAATTTTAACGCGTTCATAGAGAAAGAAAAGTTGAAAGATGATGGAAGAAACTATGTGGTCTGGGTCCATAATCTAAGGATTATCCTCACTATTGCATACAAGGCTTATGTCCTTGATGCACCGCTAGGTGTTCCACCCGCTCCCACAAATCTAGAAGCTATGAACGTCTGGCAGACACGATAGTTTAGTGCGCCATGATTTATGGCTTATGTTGGGGATATGACTATTTGGTATGACCCGCCCAGGAGGGGCCGGGTTATACCTATGGCGGCTCATAAGACAAAGCCCATGAAGATGCTGAAGATGGCGGTTCATGAAGCAGAGATGTTAAGGGCCCAAAGCCCAAAGGCGACTTAAGGCCCATAAGTGTAAGCCGCCATATATGTATGACTTGTATTTAGGGCAAGTATAATTAAGTCACCGAGCCGGACACGTTGTCTATGAGCCGGCCGGGACTCTGTGAGCCGCTGGGCGTCAACCTGTGTTTATAAAGGGACGACACGGCGGCGGTTTAGGGTAAGAGAAAAGAGATCAAAAGCTAGATCAAGCGTATTCGCTCCCGGGTAATCTAAACCCAAGCAATACCACCTCAAACTGGATTAGGCCTTTACCTTCACCGCAAGGGGCCGAACCAGTATAAACTCCCTATTTCCTTTGTCCCGCTTAACCCCTTTAAGCTAACCTAGTTGCGATGGCTCCATGACTAAGTCCTTTTGCTAGGACATCTGCCGTGACAAATCCACAACAGTTGGCGCCCACCGTGGGGCCAGCGCACGGTGGTTTCGAGCTCTTGAAGGGCAACTTCGAAGGGATCAAGGGATACGCCATGGGCCGGACGACCAAGAGTCGTCGTGGAAAGCTCTGCATCGACGATGCAGGCTGGGGTCCCGAGGCCGGCTCAATCGAGTACGGGTACCGGGTCCCCTTTGGCGGAATCCACGTCTTCATCGGCAAGATTGGCCAACCGGGCCCTGAGCCGGACACCTGCACCGACATCGTCGAGACGGCTCAGCATGCATGACCCGCCCGTGTTCAACCCACCGTGAACCGCGCCTTTGTTGGATTTATCCATGGAGCAGAATTTGAGGAAGGATCTGCGTCTGGCGGTGAGATGGCCATCTATTCTGATGGTGAATCGTCCACAGGCGAGACTACTTCATTGTATCAGCTACAAGACGGCAGGCTTGGGGGCTGCTCCGATGGCGACAGTATACCGGACCCCTATGAGCCGCCGAATAGGGTCGCAATTTTCATGGCCAGTACACAGCCAGGGCGGAATTCTACGACTGCAGCAGCAATGATTTCCGGGTCAGCAACGGCAACAGCGGCCGGGCAGGAGGCCCTGTGCACCCGCCGGCTTAGGTCTTGTCCGACTTGTTGGACACTCTAACAACATTGTTAACAACAGAGGTTAACCCGGCGAATCAAGCTCGGCATAACGCGGAAGTTGCAAAGCTGCAAGATGAGATAGCTCAAGCCAAGGAAGACCTGGAGGCTGAGAACGCTAGGATGACTACGGAGCAGGCTGCTCTGGATGTTCAGGCGCAACGACTTCAGGCAGAGTCCTTCCGGCTCACGTTGGATCAGAATGCTTCGAATGAGGTCATGAGAAGGAGACACCGGAGTCATCTACCCCCGGTTTATGAGCCGATAAACCTCTTCAACACGCCTGGAGCAGGGACAAGTGACCCATCGGTGGTAAACCGGATGGCTAAAGTGCCGGGGGGGGGGGGTGGAGCGCCGGTTCAGCCACGAATTATATGTTCTCCGCGTGTGAATAATACCCCGCCTCAGCATTTTTTGACGCCGCCGAGTCATTATTCAAACCCTTTGGACAATATGATTGCTGCGGCGACACGATTGGCGGCTCTGCCACTTGAAGGTGAGTCTCCAACGGCGGTTGAAACGCGGAGGGCCAGAGAGCTTCTTCAAACAGCATTGGAGCAGCAAGCGGCTTATTCTTATAGTCGTGAGTGGATTCACTCAACCCCTCGTCCAAGCCCGAGTTACAGCAGGCACATCCTCGCCAACGGTTTCAAGTACTGAACAACACCGTAACCAACCCCGTGGACATGACCCAGCGCGCAATGGTGCCAATGCCCAGTCTTTGGTGGATCAGGGCAGAGCACATCGGGAGGCCGAGCTGGCGGCTCAGCTAGCGGCTCATCAACAAGCGCCGGCTTACTCGACGACTTCGGTAGAGGCAGGTGTGACCTCTAGAACCTTGGGTGTGCCATGTTTAGCATCAGCTCTGCGTGATGAGCGTTTGCCCAAGGATTTCAAGGGTCCTCGTAAGGTGCCTAACTACACAGCTGACTTACCCCCTGAAGCATGGGTTGAGAGTTATGAGATGGCCATGGAACTGTTGGATGTTAGCGATGCTGCGTGTGCTAAGTATTTCACCATGATGTTGGATGGGATGGCCCGTGCTTGGTGAAAGGGCTGCCTACCAACTCCATTGGATCATGAGCCGAATTAAAAGCCTGGTTTATCCAGAATTTGATACGTACAAGCAGCCTATGTCGATTGTGGATTTGGACTCCTGTGTCCAAGAAGAGGGCGAGTCAACAACCCATTGGGTGCACCGGGTCTCAACTATCCTGCACTCATCGGATCGTATCAATGCCGGCTCAGCAGTCTTAATGTTAGAAAAGAATTTTCGTTTTATGCCCCTTAAGCTGAAGCTAGGGCGGCTCAAGCGCCACTGCAGCGACATGGGGGAGCTGATGGCGGCTCTGGTTAAGTATGCTGACTCTGATAGTACCAAGGACCCTGAGTCTGATGATGAAAATCCGGGAAAGGGAAAGAAGAGTAGCAACGCCAAAGGGCAACAACATAACCCGGCGAGTCAGGGGGGCAATGGTAAGCGCAAGGCTAATAATAGTTTGGATTTTGTGGCTAATACCAACACACAGAATAATGGTCAGCGTCGTAAGGGAAAGCCACCTCCTTGGTTTGGAGTGCCAGGTTTCAATCTTGAGCAGATGCTAAATCAGCCCTGCCCGAAGAATGGTACACGGGAAAGGCCGTCCGCTCACCTCTGGAAGGATTGCTTCATCATGAAGGAGTACAAAAATTCCGATCTTTTCCAGAACAATCATGGGCAGGGCAGCGGCTCAGGTTCCGGCTCGCACGTTCCGGGTTACGGTGGTGGCAGTTCCAATTCCGGTTTCCAGGGCCAAGGCAATCAAGGTGGTTATAATCAACAGTCCAGTCAGAGGGCTCAACAGCAACAGTGTTTGGTTATCAGAGTAACCCGAAACAATTGAATAGTGGGCCGTACAATGTCTTCACCACAAGTTTATGCAAGTGGGATCAGAAGCTCCATAAAAGGGTTGTGAACGCCGTTGAGCCGGCGGTTCCCCGTTACTTGCGATTGTCTGAGCATCCCATTGTTTGGAGTCGTGAGGATTACCCGCCCCGGGTTGACAATCTAGGTCACTTGGCTCTGGTGGTGGCGCCTCAGGTTGGGGGGTACAAGTTCACTAAAGTACTCATGGATGGAGGCATTTATTATGATACTTTCCGTCGTATGGGGTTGACTGGCAAAAATCTTAAGTCGTCCAATACTGTTTTCCATGGATTGGTGCCTGGTAAGTCGGCGTACCCGGTAGGAAAAATTGCTTTGGAAGTAGTCTTTGGGGATGAGTATGATTCCAGATCTGAGAAGCTAACCTTCGAAGTGGTTAAAATTAAGAGCCCTTATCATGCTCTGTTTGGGTGGCCGGCTTACGCTAAATTCATGGCAAGGCCTTGTTATGTTTATTTACAGCTTAAGATGTCGGGTCATAAGGGCACCATCATAGTGCATGGGAGTCGCAAGGTAGCCTTGGAGTGTGAAGAAGGTGATGCTGCTTATGCCGAATCTGTCTGTGCAGCAAAGGAGTTGAAATTTTACAAAGATAATGTTGACCCGACAGATATGACATCTTTGAAGAAGCCTACCACAGAGCGTGACCCCTTGCTGAAATTTAAGTCGGCAGATGACACTAAGCTGGTTGACTTCGTTCCTGGCGACTCATCCAAGCAGTTCGGCATCAGTGCTAATCTGGAGCCGAAATAGGAAAGCGCGCTCATCGAGTTCATCCGTGAGAACCGGGACATCTTTGCATGGAAGCCTTCAGACATGCCAGCTGTACCAAGGGAACTCGCTGAGCACACTCTCAATGTTGATCCACAATTTGAACCAGTCAAGCAATTTCTTTGTCGTTTCAATGAAGAGAGGCGTAAGGCTATTGGTGAGGAGGTAGCCCGGTCTTGGCGGCTGGGTTCACTGTTGAAGTTTTTCATCCTGAGTGGTTGGCTAACCCGGTGCTGGTGCTTAAGAAAAATGGCACCTGGCGCATGTGTGTCGATTACACGGACTTAAACAAGGCTTGTCCAGCTGATCGCTTTGCTCTCCCCCGTATTGATCAGATTATTGATGCGACGGCGGGTTGTGAGCGTTTGAGTTTTTTGGATGCTTATTCTGGCTATCATCAGATCAAAATGAGAGTTAAGGACCAGGAGAAGACAACCTTCATCACTCCCTTTGGAGCCTTCTATTATGTGTCTATGCCTTTTGGGCTTAAGAGTGCCCAGGCGACTTACCAGCGGTGTGTGCAAAATTGCCATCATGATCAAATTGGGCGCAATGTTCATGCTTATGTGGATGATATTGTGGTGAAGTCCAGGAAGAAGGAGACCCTGATAGATGATTTGAAGGAGACCTTCGACAATCTCCTGGTCTACAAGATGATGCTTAACCCGGCCAAGTGTGTCTTTGGTGTGCCAGCAGGCAAGCTCTTGGGTTTTCTGGTTTCAGAACGAGGCATTGAGGCTAACCCGGAGAAAATAAAGGCCATCACCTCTCTGGCTAAACAGGTGTGTATAAATGATGTTCGGCGTTTGGCGGGTCGTATTGCAGCCTTAAGCCGATTCATAAGCCAGTTAGGTGAGTAGGCCATACCGCTTTACCAGATGATGAAGAAAACAGATCATTTTGTTTGGAGTGATGCTGCTGATCATGCGTTTGAGGCCCTAAAGAAGCAGTTGGCTGAGCCGCCGGTCCTTGCTGCTCCTATTGATAAAGAGCCATTGTTGTTATATGTGGCTGCCAACGCCCGGGCTATCAACGTAGTCATTGTGGTGGAAAAAAAGGAATCAGGCAAGGAGTATCCGGTTCAGCGGCGGGTTTACTACATCAGTGAGGTATTTATTGAGTCCAAACAGAGGTATCCGCATTGGCAGAAGCTTGTGTATGGGGTGTTCATGGCTAGTCGAAAGCTCAAGCAATATTTCCTGGGTCATCCCATCACTATGGTTAGTTCTGCTCCTTTAGGAGATATTATTCAAAACAGAGAAGCCACAGGTCGAGTAGCCAAGTGGGCCATTGAGCTTGGACCCCATGGTTTGAAATATATGCCTCGCACAGCAATCAAGTCTCAAACACTTGTGGATTTTATTAATGATTGGACAGAGTTGCGGACGCCTGAAGAGAAGCTAGATAACACATATTGGACTATTCACTTTGATGGATCCAGGCAGTTGGAAGGCTCGGGGCTGGAGTTGTCTTTACTTCCCCACGAGGTGATAAATTCTGTTATGTTTTAAGGTTGATGTTCCCTTGTACTAACAATGCAGCTAAGTATGAAGCCTTGCTCCACGGTCTTCGGATGGCTAAGGAGATGAGCTTAAGCCGGGTGAGGTGTTTTGGCGACTCAGATCTGGTAGCTCAGCAAGTTTCTAGCACTTGGGATTCAAAAGATCCACTCATGGCGGCTTATCATCGAGAGGTTGATGCTATTGCGGGTCACTTCAAAGGTTATCAAGTTGAACATGTTGATTGCCGGAAGAATGAGGAGGCTGATGCTTTAAGCCGGTTAGGGTCTCAGCGTAAGCCGGTGCCACCTAACACTTTCCTAGATATTCTGCATAACCCTTCCGTCAAATTGCCTATAGAGGAGGATCTTGCTATTCCTGACCCAGAAGCACAATTGGTGGAGGCTCTTCATGCTATTCCTGACTGGACAGTTCTGTATTTGGCTTATATGACTCGGGGCGAGTTACCTGAGGATGAAACTTTGGCCAGGCAGATAACCCGGCGGTCTAAGTCAATGACTATTGTCAATGGAGAGTTGCATCATCGCAGTGTCACAGGGGAGTTTCAACGTTGTGTTTCTCCTGAAGAAGGTTGTGAGATTCGGCGAGAAATTCATGAAGGAGATTGTGGTCATCATGCCAGCTCTAAATATCTCGTAGCCAAGGCCTTTCGTCATGGGTTTTATTGGCTGACGGCTCATGCTGATGTTGAGGATTTAGTCAGTAAATGTGATGGTTGTCAGAAGTTCTCACGACGAGCTCATGTGCCGGCTCAAGAATTGAGGATGATTCCAATTGCTTGGCCATTTGCGACCTGGGGGCTTGATATGGTTGGGCCTTTCAAAAGGTCCAAGGATAAAAAGACCCACCTTTTGGTAGCGGTTGACAAGTTTACAAAGTGGGTTGAAGCAGAGCCGGTTAGTAAGTGTGATGCAGCAACGACGGTTCAATTCATCAAAAAGGTGATTTTCCGTTTTGGCTTTCCACATAGCATTATAACTGATAATGGCACCAATCTGTCCAAGGGTGCTTTGAAAGAATTTTGTCAACGTGAGCATATCTGACTTGATGTATCATCAGTGGCTCACCCCCTGTCCAATGGTCAAGCTGGGAGAGCCAATCAAGAAATTTTGAGAGGCATCAAGCCCCGGCTTATGGTTCCTTTGTAGAGGACGCCAGGTTGTTGGGTGGAGGGGTTACCCTCAGTGTTATGGAGTATCAATACTACCCCAACAGATCTACGGGTTACACGCCTTTCTTCATGGTTTACGGAGTAGAGGCGGTTCTCCCTAGTGACATCCGTCACGACTCGCCCCGCGTGGCGGGTTATGTTGAAGCTGACAATGAAAAAGCATGTCAGGATGCGCTTGACCTGTTAGATGAGGAGCGTGACCTTGCGGCGGCTCGTTCGGCGATTTACCAACAAGATCTGCGCCGTTATCACAGCCGCCAGGTTAAGACCAGAACCTTTCAAGAAGGTGACTTGGTGCTCCCGCTTATCCAGGATCAAACTGATATGCACAAGCTATCCCCACCTTGGGAAGGACCCTTTGTGGTTGATACGTCTCCAACGTATCTATAATTTTTGATTGCTCCATGCTATATTATCTTCTGTTTTAGGCAATATTGGGCTTTATTATCCACTTTTATATTATTTTTGGGACTAACCTATTAACCGGAGGCCCAGCCCAGATTTGCTGTTTTATGCCTATTTCAGTGTTTCCAAGAAAAGGAATATCAAACGGAGTCAAAACGGAACTAAATCAACTGGACAAGTTATTTTTGGAAGAAAAGCCACCCGATGGACTTGGAGTGCACGTCAGGAAAGAAGGGAGGTGCTCACGAGAGTGGGGGGCGCGCCCCCTGCCTCGTGGGGCCCCCGTAGCTCCACCGACGTACCCCCTGCACCCATATATACCTACGTATCGTAAAACTTCCAAAACAGAAGATAAATCGGGAGTTCCGCCGCCGCAAGCCTCTGTAGCCACCAAAAACCTCTTGGGAGCCCGTTCCGGCACCCTGCCGGAGGGGGAACCCATCACCGGTGGCCATCTTCATCATCCCAGCGCTATCCAGGACGAGGAGGGAGTAGTTCACCCTCGGGGCTGAGGGTATGTACCAGCAACTATGTGTTTGATCTCTCTCTCTCTCTCGTGTTCTCTCTCGTGTTCCCTCTCTGGCACGATCTTGATGTATCCCGAGCTTTGCTATTATAGTTGGATCTTGTGATGTTTCTCCCCCTCTACTCTCTTGTGATGAATTGAGTTTCCCCTTTGAAGTTATCTTATCAGATTGAGTCTTTTATGAGAACACTTGATGTATGTCTTGCCGTGTTTATCTGTGGTGACAATGGGATATCATGTGCCACTTGATGTATGTTTTCTTTGACCAACTTGCGGGTTCCGCCCATGAACCTATGCATAGGGGTTGGCACACGTTCTTGACTCTCCCAGAGAAACTTTGGGGCACTCTTTGAAGTACTTTTATGTTGGTTGGATGAATCTGAGATTGTGTGATGCATATCGTATAATCATGCCCACGGATACTTGAGGTGACAATGGAGTATCTAGGTGACATTAGGGTTTTGGTTGATTTGTGTCTTAAGGTGTTATTCTAGTACGAACTCTAGGGCTGTTTGTGACACTTATAGAAATAGCCCAACGGATTGATTGGAAAGAATAACTTTGAGGTGGTTTCGTACCCTACCATAATCTCTATGTTTGTTCTCCGCTATTAGTGGCTTTGGAGTGACTCTTTGTTGCATGTTGAGGGATTGTTATATGATCTATCTATGTTATTATTATTTAGAGAACTTGCACTAGTGAAAGTATGAACCCTAGGCCTTGTTTCCTATCATTGCAATACCGTTTGCGCTCACTTTTACCACTTGTTACCTTGCTGTTTTTATTATTTCAGTTTACAAAAACTTATATCTACCATCCATATTGCACTTGTATCACCATCTCTTCGCCGAACTAGTGCACCTATGCAATTTACCATTGTATTGGGTGTGTTGGGGACATAAGAGACTCTTTGTTATTTGGTTGCAGGGTTGCTTGAGAGAGACCATCTTCAACCTACGCCTCCCACGGATTTATAAACCTTAGGTCATCCACTTGAGGGAAATTTGCTACTGTCCTACAAACCTGTGCACTTGCAGGCCCAATAACGTCTACAAGAAGAAGGTTGCGTAGTAGACATCAGTGGTCAGCTAAAATCTGAATAATGGATCATACTACCTTATCGATGTTCGGGGCCACAAGGACTCACGCACGTCGGAGGAGGAGACCCTCCGGCCGTGGAATATTGCTCATCTTCAGCCTTACTATACCTGAGCCACCAGCTCTCATGATGTACATATTATGACAATGTATATATTATGATGAATCTAATAAAGACGGCATCCCTGATAATTCAAGGCCTCTGTCGTTTCATTTCTGAGAATAATGAGTCTTTATTGTCATGATCACTTGGGGGCTTCCTACTCATTGAGCATAGCTATGACTACCCTTTTGGTCCGGCTTGTACGCCATAATTACAAAACACTTGGGGGCTTCCTGCTCATTGAGCATAGCTATGACTACCCTTGTTGATCCAGCTTATATGCCCGGAATGAAATCTTACTTGGGGGCTCATTGTTCACCAGACAAGAGTTTTTATGACCCTTGTAATAGGCTGAAAAGCCAGGCTCGGAAGCCAGGTGTATTCACCTAAAAACCCAGGTTATCCTGCCTTTTTAAGTCTGCCACTCCGCCTAGATTGACTGGAATGACCCAGCATACTTTTGACAGTCAATCTTATACAGACCCTGAACTTGTCAAAGTTAAAACGACGATTGGTCATGTGAGGCCCGACTTATAAGGTTTGCATGAAGGTTTAACTCAGTGGTTGTGCGGCCCTTTGAAAGCACTTGATTTTTAGGCCTGACCGCCTATGAAAGCCTTGATTTTTTGTTATTTGACTTGAACATTTTTGAAGTTTATCTGTTGTGACATGTTAATACATGGTTGAACACCGATGAGGGCTATGATGCTTTACGGTTCATATATGAAATTATCCGGTGTTTATCAACCCGGCCTGGCTTTGGACTATAAGTCGCCAATATATGATGATCTTGTATACTTGGAAGCGGTGTGCTCTAAGTTTTGGGATATTACCCCTTGCTGCATACGGCGTTGTAAGCCGGCAGTATATAACAATTGAACAGGGCATTGTGCGCTCAATCTTTTGAGTTGTCACCCTTACTACACTGGTATGATAAGCTGGCAGTGTGACCAAATATCACAGGTATGATATTTTTGTAATTATATATGGATATGATTACACCGGCCCCGGTTATAAACTATTTAGTCACCAGTGGTTTTATATGGGGTATTATGACCCGTCCTGCGGTAAACCGCCAGGGCACTTGTGATCTGTTTATATGCAGGAACAGACTCAAATTGATGGCATTGTAAGCATAAGTGGCGGATCAACAGTGTCATGCAAAACAAAACATGCACGGTGGCATGGAAGATCAAAAGTTTAACTAGCCTATTACAAGGCATCTGATGGCCCAATGAGAATAAGAGTTTTCGAGCGGTCAAACTCAGCAAAGCATTCTACCCAGTACACCGGTTTATGACTGATGACGGGTTGAAGCCTCCAAGTCTTCCTGCACTTCTTCTGCATCTTCAGCTCCTTGCTTATCCATTAGCTGGAAGATAGGCGTATACCAGTTGATACCGGTCAATGCTCTAAACACAACTTCATCATCAATAAGATTGGATGGATCAATGTCAGGAGCAAAGGTGTGCTTACGAATCGGCGGGATAAGATTTTCTGGCTTGTGAACCGGCGCGCTAACTTTTTTGTTGTCAGCATCATAAGCCGCCTGGTATGAAGATAGACTGGTTTCGTCAGCCAGCTTGCTTGCTAAGGGACGCATGGCTCTGGCTATCTCTGCAAAATCGTCAGCATTGAAGCATATCCATCTTCTCTGACACTGGGGCAGCCGTTGGCCAAATCTTCTGGGTCAATATCAGCTTGCCACGCTTTTGCTCGGCTTAAGGCAGTTAAGGCTCTGGCAGCTCCCCGTTTTAAGTCGTAAATTCTTTTGGGCAGCACGGACAACTGCTTCAAGGTATCTTGGATAAGTGTTGAAGGATGCAATATTGATTCTTGTTACTTAAAAGTCCTGGCTTAACATATCTGTTAAACTGGCCCTTGGGAGCTACTGGATTTGATCTGTGCAACTATTAAAGTTTACAGTACATTCTATTCTATCATGTCCAATAAACTTGGCGGCTAAGGGAAGCATATTTGTATAAAAAGGAGTTGCAGCGTTTACCTCATAACGCTCCTTCATCAGGTTTACTAAGCCGGCTTCAAAGTCACGGCTGGTGTACAGACGGTTCAAGTAACCAGAGTGGATGTCTTTGTTGGGTAACGTAGTAATTTCAAAAATTTTCCTACGATCACGCAAGATCATGGTGATGCATAGCAACGAGATGAGAGTGTTGTCTACGTACCCTCGTAGACCCACAATGAAGCGTTGACGCAACGTAGAGGAAGTAGTCGTACTTCTTCACGATCCAACCGATCCAAGTACCGAACGCACGGCACCTCCGAGTTCTGCACACGTTCAGCTCGATGGCGTCCCTCGAACTCCGATCCAGCCGAGTGTTGAGGGAGAGTTTCACAAGACGACGGCGTGGTGGCGATGATGATGTTCCACCGGCGCAGGCTTCGCCTAAGCTCGCTACGGTATTCTCGAGGTGTAATATGGTGGAAGGGGCACCGCACACGGCTAAGGAAAGATCTCAAGGATCAACTTGTGTGTCATGGGGTGCCCTCTGCCCCGTGATATAAAGGAGGGAAGGAGGAGGGCTGGCCGGCCAAGGGAGGTGCGCCAGGGTGTCCTACTCCTACTAGGAGTAGGATTCCCCCAATCCTAGTCCAACTAGGTTTCCCCAAGTGGGAAGGGAGAGAGAGGCGCCCCTTCTCCTAGTCCTAATAGGACTAGGGAAGGGGAAGGTGCGCCAGCACTTGGGCCCCTTCTCTCCTTTCCACTAAGGCCCATGTTGGCCCATTAGTATTCCGGGGTTCCGTAACCTCCGGTACTTGGTAAAATTCCTAATTTCACCGGAACACTTCCGATGTCCAAACATAGACTTCCAATATATGAATCTTTATGTCTCGACCATTTCGAGACTCCTCGTCACGTCCGTGATCTCATCCGGGACTCGAACAACCTTCGGTACAGAAACATCATAACAACTCATAGTAACATCGCCATCGAAACGTTAAGCGTGCGGACCCTACGGGTTCGAGAACTATGTAGACATGACCGAGACACCTCTACGGTCAATAACCAATAGCGGGACCTGGATGCCCATATTGGCTCCTACATATTCTACGAAGATCTTTATCGGTCGGACCGCATAACAACATCGTTGTTCCCTTTGTCATCGGTATGTTACTTGCCCGAGATTCGATCGTCGGTATCCAATACCTAGTTCAATCTCGTTACCGGCAAGTCTCTTTACTCGTTCCGTAATACATCATCTCACAACTAACTCATTAGTTGCAATGCTTGCAAGGCTTATGTGATGTGCATTACCGAGAGGGCCCAGAGATACCTCTCCAGAGCAATCGGAGTGACAAATCCTAATCTCGAAATATGCCAACCCAACATGTACCTTCGGAGACACCTGTAATGTACCTTTATAATCACCCGATTACGTTGTGACGTTTGGTAGCATCCAAAGTGTTCCTCGTGCAAACGGGAGTTGCATAATCTCATAGTCATAGGAACATGTATAAGTCATGAAGAAAAGCACTAGCAACAAACTATACGATCAGGTGCTATGCTAATGGAATGGGTCATGTCAATCAGATCATTCAACCAATGATGTGATCCCGTTAATCAAATAACAACTCCTTGTTCATGGTTAGGAAACATAACCATCTTTGATTAACGAGCTAGTCAAGTAGAGGCATACTAGTGACACTCTGTAGGTTTATGTATTCACACATGTATTATGTTTCCAGTTAATACAATTCTAGCATGAATAATAAACATTTATCATGATATAAGGAAATAAATAATAACTTTATTATTGCCTCTAGGGCATATTTCCTTCAGTCTCCCACTTGCACTAGAGTCAATAATCTAGTTCACATCATCATGTGATTCAACACCGATATTCACATCGTATGTGATTAACACCCATAGTTCACATCGTCATGTGACCAACACCCAAAGGGTTTACTAGAGTCAATAATCTAGTTCACATCGCTATGTGATTAACACCCAAAGAGTACTAAGGGATGATCATGTTTTGCTCGTGAGAGAAGATTAGTCAACGGTCTGGCTCACATTCGAGCCGTCATTTATTTTGCAAATATTCTATGTCTACAATGCTCTGCACGGAGCTACTCTAGCTAATTGCTCCCACTTTCAATATGTATCCAGATTGAGACTTAGAGACATCTGGATCAGTGTAAAAACTTGCACCGATGTAACTCTTTACGACGGGCTCTTTTATCACCTCCATAATCGAGAAATATTTCCTTAGTCCTCACTAAGGATGTTCTTGACCAATGTCCAAAGGATCTACTCCTAGATCACTATTGTACTCCTTGCCAAATTCAGAGCAAGGTATACAATAGGTCCGGTACATAGCATAGCATACTTTATAGAACCTATGGCTAAGGCATAGGGAATGACTTTCATTCTCTTTCTATCTTCTGCCGTGGTCGGGTTTTTGAGTCTTTACTCAATTTTACACCTTTGTAACACGTGCAAGAATTTTTCTTGACTTTTCCATTTTGAACTACTTCAAAATCTTGACAAGGTATGTATTTATTGAAAAACTTATCAAGCGTCTTGATCCATCTCTATAGATCTTGATGCTCAATATGTAAGTAGCTTCACTGAGGTCCTTCTTTGAAAAACTCCTTTCAAATACTCCTTTATGCTTTGCAGAATAATTCTACATTATTTCCGATCAACAATATGTTATTCACATATACTTATCAGAAATGTTGTAGTGCTCCCACTCACTTTCTTGTAAATACAGGCTTCTCCAAAAGTCTGTATAAAACCAAATGCTTTGATCACACTATCAAAACGTTTATTCCAACTCCGAGAGGCTTGCACCAGTCCATAAATGGATCACTGGAGCTTGCACACTTTGTTAGCTCCTTTTGGATCGACAAAACCTTCTGGTTGCATCATATACAACTCTTCTTCCAGAAATCCATTCAGGAATGCAGTTTTAACATCCATTTGCCAAATTTCATAAAATGTGACAATTGCTAACATGATTCGGACAGACTTAAGAATCGCTACAGTTTGAGAAAATCTCATTGTAGTCAACACTTTGAACTTGTCGAAAACCTTTTTGCGACAAGTCGAGCTTTGTAGATAGTAACACTACTATCATCATCTGTCTTCCTCTTGAAGATCCATTTATTTAACTTGACTTGCTGATCATCGAGCAAGTCAACCAAAGTCCACACTTTGTTCTCATATATGGATCCTATCTCAGATTTTTATGGCCTCAAGCCATTTCGCGGAATCTGGGCTCATCATCGCTTCCTCATAGTTCGTAGGTTCATCATGGTCTAGTAACATGACTTCCAGAACATGATTACCGTACCACACTGGTGCGGATCTTACTCTGAAGACCTGCGAGGTTTGGTAGTAACTTGATCTGAAGTTTCATGATCATCATCATTAACTTCCTCACTGATTGGTGTAGGAATCACTAGAACTGATTTCTGTGATGAACTACTTTCCAATAAGGGAGAAGGTACAATTACCTCATCAAGTTCTACTTTCCTCCCACTCACTTCTTTCGAGAGAAACTTCTTCTCTAGAAAGGATCCATTTTAGCAACGAAAAACTTGCCTTCGGATCTGTGATAGAAGGTGTACCCAATAGTTACCTTTGGGTATTCTATGAAGACGCACTTCTCCGATTTGGGTTTGAGCTTATCGGTGAAAACTTTTTCACATAAGCATCACAACTCCAAACTTTTAAGAAATGACAGCTTAGGTTTATCGTTAAACCATAGTTCATACGGTGTCATCTCAACGGATTTAGATGGTGCCCTATTAAACGTGAATGCAGCTGTCTCTAATGCATAACCCCAAAATGATAGTGGTAAATCGGTAAGATACATCATAGATCGCACCATATCCAATAAAGTGTGGTTACGACGTTCGGACACACCATTATGCGTGGTGTTCGGTGGCGTGAGTAGTGAAATTATTTCACATTGTTTTAATCAAGGCCAAACTCGTAACTCAAATATTTTTCCTCTGCGATCATATCGTAGAAACTTTTATTTTCTTGTTACGATGATTCTTCACTTCACTCTGAAATTCTTTGAACTTTTCAAATGTTTCAGACTTGTGTTTCATCAAGTAGATATACCCATATCTGCTCAAATCATCTTGTGAAGGTCAGCAAATAACGATACTTGCCACGAGCATCAACACTTATTGGATCGCATACATCGGTATGTATTATTTCCAATAAGTCAAGAGTTTGTTCCATTGTTCCGAGAACGGAGTTTTAGTCATCTTGCCCAAAAGGCACGGTTCGCAAGCATCAAATGATTCATAATCAAGTGATTCCAAAAATCCATCAAGATGGAGTTTCTTCATGCGCTTTACACCAATATGACCTAAACGGCAGTGCCACAAATAAGTTGCACTATCATTATTAACTTTGCATCTTTTGGTTTCAATATTATGAATATGTGTATCACTATGATCGAGATCCAATGAACCGTTTTCATTGGGTGTGTAACCATATAAGGTTTTATTCATGTAAACAGAACAACAATTTATTCTCTTACTTAAATGAATAATCGTATTGCAATAAACATGATCAAATCATATTTATGCTCAACACCAAATAACACTTATTTAGGTTCCACGCTAATCCGAAAGTATAGGGAGTGTGCGATGATGATTATATCAATCTTGGAACTACTTCCAACACTCATCGTCACTTCCCCTTCAACTAGTTTCTGTTCATTCTGCAACTCCCGTTTCAAGTTGCTACTCTTAGCAACTGAACTAGTACCAAATCTTGAGGGGTTGCTATGAACACTAGTAAAGTACACATCAATAACATGTATATCAAATATACTTATGTTCACTTTGCCATCCTTCTTATCCACCAATCACTTGGGGTAGTTCCGCTTCTAGTGACCAGTTCCATTGCAGCGAAAGCACTTAGTCTCATGCTTAGGTCCAGACTTGGGCTTCTTCACTCGAGCAGCAACTTGCTTGCCGTTCTTCTTGAAGTTCCCCTTCTTCCCTTTGCCCTTTTCCTTGAGACTAGTGGTCTTGTCAATCATCAACACTTGATGCTTTTCTTGATTTCTACCTTCGTTGATTTCAACATCACGAAGAGCTCGGGAATCGTTTTCGTCATCCCTTGCATACTATAGTTCATCACGAAGTTCTACTAACTTAGTGATGGTGACTAGAGAATTCTGTCAATCACTATCTTATCTGGAAGATTAACTCCCACTTGATTCAAGCGATTGAAGTACTCAGACAATCTGAGCACATGCTCACTAGTTGAGCGATTCTCCTCCATCTTTTAGCTATAGAACTTTGTTGGAGACTTCATATCTCTCAACTCGGGTATTTGCTTGAAATATTAACTTCAACTCCTGGAACATCTCATATGGTCCATGACGTTCAAAACGTCTTTGAAGTCCCGATTCTAAGCCATTTAAGCATGGTGCACTAAACTATCAAGTAGTCATCATATTGAGCTAGCTAAACGTTCATAACGTGCGCATACGCTCCTGCAATAGGTCATCACTTAGCGGTGCATCAAGGACATAATTCTTACGTGCAGCAATGAGGATAATCCTCAAATTACGGACCCAGTCCGTGTAATTGCTGCCATCATCTTTCAACTTTGCTTTCTCAAGGAACGCATTAAAATTCAACGGAACAACAAAGACGAGCCATCTATCTACACATCATAGACAAGCAAGATACTATCGGTACTAAGTTCATGATAAATTTAAGTTCAATTAATCATATTACTTAAGAACTCCCACTTAGAAAAATATCCCTCCAATTCTCTAAGTGATTATGCGTGATCCATATCAACTACACCATGACCGATCATCACGTGTGATGGAGTAGTTTCAATGGTGAACATCAATATGTTGATCATATCTACTATATGATTCACGCTCGACCTTTCGGTCTCGTGTTCCGAGGTCATATCTTATATGCATAGCTCGTCAAGTATAACCTGAGTATTCTGCGTGTGCAACTGTTTTGCACCCGTTGTATTTGAACGTAGAGCCTATCACACCCGATCATCACGTGGTGTCTCAAAGACGAAGAACTTTCGCATAGCGGTGCATACTCAGGGAGAACACTTCTTGATAATTTAGTAAGGGATCATCTTATAATGCTACCGTCAATCAAAGCAAGATAAGATGCATAAAGGATTAACATCACATGCAATCAATATAAGTGATATGATATGGTCATCATCGTCTTGTGCTTGTGATCTCCATCGCCGAAGCAAATCATGATCACCATCGTCACCGGTAGCGACACCTTGATCTCCATCGTAGCATCGTTGTCGTCTCGCCAATCTTATGCTTCCACGACTATCACTACCGCTTAGTAATAAAGTAAAGCATTACATCGCGATTGCATTGCATACAATAAAGCGACAACCATATGGCTCCTGCCGATTGCTGATAACTTCGGTTACAAAACATGATCATCTCATACAATAAAATATAGCATCACGTCTTGACCATATCACATCACAACATGCCCTGCAAAAACAAGTTAGACGTCCTCTACTTTGTTGTTGTAAGTTTTACGTGGCTGCTACGGGCTGAGCAAGAACCGTTCTTACCTACGCATCAAAACCACAACGATAGTTTGTCAAATAGACTCCGTTTTAACCTTCTCAAGGACCGGGCGTATGCACTCAGTTCAACTAAAGTTGGAGAGACAGTCTTCCACAAGCCATCTATGTGCAAAGCACGTCGAGGAACCGGTCTCGCGTAAAATGCAGCGTAAGGTTGGTCTGGATCGTCTTTCCAACAATACCGCTGAACCAAAGTATGACATGCTTTGGTAGGCGGTATGACTTGTATCGTCCACAACTCACTTGTGTTCTACTCGTGCATATGACATCTACGCATAAAACCAGGCTCGGATGCCACGTTGGGTAACGTAGTAATTTCAAAATTTTCCTACGATCACGCAAGATCATGGTGATGCATAGCAACGAGATGAGAGTGTTGTCTACGTACCCTCGTAGACCCACAGCGGAAGCGTTGACGCAACGTAGAGGAAGTAGTCGTACTTCTTCACGATCCAACCGATCCAAGTACCGAGCGTGCTGGCACCTCCGAGTTCTGCACACGTTCAGCTCGATGGCGTCCCTCGAACTCCGATCCAGCCGAGTGTTGAGGGAGAGTTTAAATCGACGACGGGCGTGGTGACGATGATGATGTTCCACCGGCGCAGGGCTTCGCCTAAGCTCTGCTACGGTATTCTCGAGGTGTAATATGGTGGAAGGGGGCACCGCACACGGCTAAGGAAAGATCTCAAGGATCAACTTGTGTGTCATGGGGTGCCCTCTGCCCCCTTATATAAAGGAGGGAAGGAGGAGGGGATGGCCGGCCAAGGGAGGTGCGCCAGGTGTCCTACTCCTACTAGGAGTAGGATTCCCCCCAATCCTAGTCCAACTAGGTTTCCCCAAGTGGGAAGGGAGAGAGAGAGGCGCCCCTTCTCCTAGTCCTAATAGGACTAGGGAAGGGGAAGGTGCGACCAGCACTTGGGCCCCTTCTCTCCTTTCCACTAAGGCCCATGTTGGCCCATTAGTATTCCGGGGGTTCCAGTAACCTCCGGTGCCTTGGTAAAATTCCTAATTTCACCGGAACACTTCCGATGTCCAAACATAGACTTCCAATATATGAATCTTTATGTCTCGACCATTTCGAGACTCCTCGTCACGTCCGTGATCTCATCCGGGACTCGAACAACCTTGATGCAGAAACATCATAACAACTCATAGTAAGCATCATCGAAGCGTTAAGCGTGCGGACCCTACGGGTTCGAGAACTATGTAGACATGACCGAGACACCTCTCTGGTCAATAACCAATAGCGGGACCTGGATGCCCATATTGGCTCCTACATATTCTCTGAAGATCTTTATCGGTCGAACCGCATAACAACATACGTTGTTCCCTTTGTCATCGGTATGTTACTTGCCGAGATTCGATCGTCGGTATCCAATACCTAGTTCAATCTAGTTACGGCAAGTCTCTTTACTCGTTCCGTAATACATCATCTCACAACTAACTCATTAGTTGCAATGCTTGCAAGGCTTATGTGATGTGCATTACCGAGAGGGCCCAGAGATACCTCTCCGACAATCGGAGTGACAAATCCTAATCTCGAAATATGCCAACCCAACATGTACCTTCGGAGACACACATAATGTACCTTTATAATCACCCGATTACGTTGTGACGTTTGGTAGCATCCAAAGTGTTCCTCGTGCAAACGGGAGTTGCATAATCTCATAGTCATAGGAACATGTATAAGTCATGAAGAAAAGCACTAGCAACAAACTATACGATCAGGTGCTATGCTAATGGAATGGGTCATGTCAATCAGATCATTCAACCAATGATGTGATCCCGTTAATCAAATAACAACTCCTTGTTCATGGTTAGGAAACATAACCATCTTTGATTAACGAGCTAGTCAAGTAGAGGCATACTAGTGACACTCTGTAGGTTTATGTATTCACACATGTATTATGTTTCCAGTTAATACAATTCTAGCATGAATAATAAACATTTATCATGATATAAGGAAATAAATAATAACTTTATTATTGCCTCTAGGGCATATTTCCTTCAGTCTTGGGCACTGAAATGGGTGTAGCTCTAAGTCTACCTTCCACTTGCCTTTATCTTCAGCGGAAATTTCTTCCTTAGCGCTGTGCTTGGACAAGACAAGAGGGTTGACACAGGCTGTGAATCCAAATCCAAGAACAACAACATCATCGGTCTTACGCTTTCGTGAGCTTGGTAGGCTTGGCAGCTTAGAGATAGCCGGTTCAACATCCATATCATCTGGGGAGACTCCATGGTCTTGTGGTGGTGGATCATCAAGGGTGGCCTCAACAATCGGGTTAGACGGTTCGGATTGTTATTTTTCCGGTTCATACGGGTTGGCATCGTCAACCGGCTTATTCAGTTTGGCCTTCTTGCTGGGTTTGGCCTGGCCCCTGAAAATAAGGAGTGTAAAAAGGTCAGTGTAATGATCAGGTATAAGGTCTAATTAATTGAACATATTCTTACCCAGGTACAGTCTTGAAAGCTGGGATTTGAGTTCCCGTTGAATCGCCAGAAGAGGAATGAGAAGTGCCCTGATAGTTTGAATTAGACGGGTTAAGAGGATGACGAAAATCACCCGCCTTAGAATAAAGTATATCAGAAATATGTAAGACCTCTGGGCGGCGTTTGCGAGCTGGTGTGTTCGGTAGGACGGAGGAAGTAATCACACCACCACTATGCTGGGTGGTGCGGCGAGCTTCATGTTGCCGTTTCTTCAAAAGATAGTGGGGATCCAAGTGAGCTAGAGGGTGAGAAAAGCTTGCTTTCCGGCTTGCTTGTCGGGTTTTCTGTGTTGGCAGAGGTTCTGAGCCGGAGGAAAGAATAATTACCTCTGCGTCACCTGCACAGCTGGCTTCTGCATCGTCCTGATAACAATCATTGTCAATGAGATGTATAAAAAACAAGCCAAGAGAATCAAGTTCTACCTCTGACTTGTCATCATCATCAATGTTTGAACCGACAGGTTCGGTGGTCTTCTTCTTGGGAGGCTTCTTGGTGGCTTTGTCTTGACACGAGCCGGTTTAGCCGGTTTATCTTGCGTTTTCTTCTTCCAAAATGGAGAATCAGCCTATTAAGAATGAAAAAGATTATAAGTGGGCATAATTATTGAAAATATGAATTGAGCAGAAGGTATACAATTCTTACAACTGGCGGCTTCTTAAAGGTGCAGAAAGGACCGAGTCCTGTTTTGCTGCATTCCTTTAAAGGTTCGTTCAGCAACTTCTTGATGGCTTCAGTAATTTTTGCATCAGACAGTTGAATGTCACAGTGGCGCTGGGGATCTTTTGCATTACCAGTGTATTCGCGCATTAATCCGGGGCGGCGGCTTAATGGCAAGATACTCCAAGACAACCAGCACCGCAAAGTCGACGCCGGTTAAGCCGTTGACCATAAAGGCTCTGAGTTTTGAAAAGGCTGGTGCATATTTGGCCCGTTCCTTCGCATTGAGCCGTGAGTGAAGTGGATGTGTGCTGCTAAGTCGGTGATCATGGTAGCCCGGCAAAGGATTCTCACCAGCTGGAGATGTATCTTGACAATAGAACCAAGTTTGGTTCCAGTCTTTGGGGTGGCTGTGCGGCTTAGCATGGGGAAAGCTGCCCTCTTTCCTCTTTTGAATGGAGACTCCACCAAGTTCTTGACAAGGCCCGTTAATAAACTCTGTTTGATGGTTTAAATAGTAGAATTCCCTGAATAAATCAACTGTGGGCTCCTCTTGAAGATAAGCTTCACAGAACACTTGGAAATTGCATATGTTGGACACGGAGTTGGGTACGATGTCTTGAGGGTGAAGTTGGAAGAAATGAAGCACATCACGCAAAAACTTTGAACCGGGTGGGCTGAACCCTCGACTCAAGTGGTCAACGAAAACAATCACTTCTCCATCTTTCGGTTTAGGAGGAATTTCTTCACCAGGGGCCCTCCAGTGGATGTCATCTTTTTTGGCTAAGGTGTCAGTGGCAACAAAATTGTTCAGTTCTTCTTCAGTAACTCGGGATTGGACCCAGTTGCTAGAAGTGTATGTCTTAGCCATTTTCTCAATGATCTGAAAGAACGATTATGTCGGTTCAAGATTATATGGTTAAGCCGGAGATTGGCATTGAAGTTATAAAAGCAAGCTATTTGCGGCTTAAGAGGGGACTAATGATACCTGGCGGTTATGGTTTCTACGTTAAGCCGCCCTCACAATTATTGAAGTACAGATCTGAGAAAAGAAAAAAAAATTGCTAAGTGTTGAGAAAACAGGTTTCACAGATTGATGCTATGATTTCGTATCTGCGGCACTTCAGATAATGGAAAAATATTTAGACCTAAATTACGGTGCTTGAGCAGTTCATATGTCCAGATTGGTTTTTCTTACGCAAGGGAGGTGGTCTAATAACAAAAATAAGTACCACGACTACCGCCGTGCAGGAGGGGTGCTAAGTTTGAATCAAAAGTTACAAGCTACAACAAAGAACAAGGATGAACTCCGACGAACTTGTAGGAAACCCTAATGGGATTTAGAGGAAAGGGAAGGAGGAAAACTTACCAGAACATTTGAGCGGCGGAGGCGCGGGACTAAACTCTAGACAAATCAGGTTGATGCAGCGGCCGTTGTCGAGGCAGTAGCCGAGGTCGAGGATGGCGGCGGAGCTCGGGCGCTGGAGCGGTGCGAGGTGGAAGACAGACGAAGAGGCAATGAGGGAAAGTGGAAAGGGACCCCTGGCCCTATTTATAAGACGAAAGGATAAGTGGCATGCGCGGGAATCGAGGAAGCCAAAAAATGAATATGCGACAGCGCAGACGCCTCGATTTTCGGAAGATCATGAAAAGAGAAGATATATTAAGATTTGGGCTTTGCGTAATATTAATGATAAGAGACGTCATGGCTGGTTACCACAATCCGAAGAGATGACGTCACGGCGAGTTACAGGGCTTTGCAAGGATAAATGAAGGAGTTTTTCTAAGTGTTGAAGATTGATATGAACAAGTTCAAATCAACCTGGGGCCTAATGTTGGGGATATGACTATTTGGTATGACCCGCCCAGGAGGGGCCGGGTTATACCTATGGAGGCTCAGAAGACAAAGCCCATGAAGATGTTGAAGATGGTGGTTCATGAAGCAGACTTGTTAAGGGCCCGAAGCCCAAAGGCGACTTAAGGCCCATAAGTGTAAACCGCCATATATGTATGACTTGTATTAGGGCAAGTATAATTAAGTCACCGAGCCGGACACGTTGTCTATGAGCCGGGTCGGGACTCTGTGAGCCGCTGGGTGTCAACTTGTGTATATAAAGGGATGACCCGGCGGTGGTTTAGGGTAAGAGACAAGAGATCGAGAGCTAGGTCAAGCGTATTCGCTCCCTGGTAATCGAAACCCAAGCAATACCACCTCAAATTGGATTAGGCCTTTACCTTCACCGCAAGGGGCCGAACCAGTATAAACTCCCAGCGTCCTTTGTTCCTCTTAACCCCTTTAAGCTAACCTAGTTGAGATGGCTCCACGACTAAGTCCTTTTGCTACGACATCTGCCGTGACAAATCCACGACAGCTTAGAACCAGGGCTCCAAAGTCATTTTGAGCACCACAGAGCATATGAGATGTTCCAGGAGCTAAAATTGGCATTTCAGGCTCATGCCCGGGTTGAGAGGTATGACACCTCTGACAAGTTCTTTAGCTGGAAGATGGAGGAGAACAACTCCGTTAGTGAGCATGTACTCAAGATGTCATGGTACTACAATTGCTTGAACCAGTTGGGAGTTAATCTTCTAGATGAAGTAGCGATTGATAGTGTTCTCCAGTCACTGCCACCAGCTACAAGAGCTTCGTGATGAACTAAAAAATGCAAGGATGGATAAGACGATCCCTGAGCTTTTCGCGATGCTTAAGGCCGCGGAAGTAGAAATCAAGAAGGAGCATCAAGTGTTGATGGTAAAAAAGACCACTAGTTTCAAGAATGGTAAGAGAAAGAAAGGAAACTTCACGAAGAATGGTAAGAAAGTTGCCACTCCCTTGAAGAAACCCAAGGTTGGACCCAAACCTGAGACTGAGGACATCTATTACAATGGGAATGGCCACTGAAAGCAGGAACTGCCCCAACTACTTGGCAGATAAAAAGGCTCGCAATATCAACAAAGGTATATTTGATATACATGTTGCTGATGTGTGCCTTACTAGTACTCGTAGTAGCGCCTGGCTATTTGATACTGGTTCAGTTACTAATATTTGTAACTCGAAACATGAGTTACAGATTAAATGGAGACTAGCTAAGGACAACGTGACGATGCACGTTGGAAATGGCTCCAAGGTTGATGTGATCGCCGGCGGCACGCTCCCTCTATGTCTACCTTCAAGATTAGTTTTAAACCTAAATAATTGTTATTTGGTGCCTATGTTGAGCATGAACATTATATCTGGATCGTGTTTTTTGCGAGATGGTTATTCATTTAAGACAGAGAATAATGGTTTTTCTATTTACATGAATAATATCTTTTATGGTCATGCACCCAATGTGAATGGTTTATTATTGTTGAATCTCAATCGTAGTGATACACATGTGATGTCTACTACACAACTTATTCTTGTAGACTCGTGTTGGGCCTCCCAGCACAGAGTTTGTAGGGCAGTAGCAATTTTCCCTCAAGTGGATGACCTAAGGTTTATCAATCCGTGGGAAGCGTATGGTGAAGATGGTCTCTCTCAAACAAACCTGCAATCGAATATAAGAAATCTCTTGTGTCCCCAACACACCAAATACAATGGTAAATTGTATAGGTGCACTTGTTCGGCGAAGAGATGGTGATACAAGTGTAGTATGGATACTAGATATAGGTTTTTGTAATCTGAAAATATAAAAACAGAAAGATAGCAAGTGATAAAATGGAGCACAAACGGTATTGCAATGCTTAGAAACAAGGCCTAGGTTTCATACTTTCACTAGTGCAATCTCTTAACAGTGCCAACATAATTGAGTCATATAACAATCCCTCAACGTGCGAGAAAGAATCACTCCAAAGGTCTTATCTAACGGAGAACATAAGATGAAATTTTGTAGGGTATGAAACCACCTCAAAGTTATCTTTTCTCATCAATCTATTGAGCCATCCCTATGAGTGTCACAAACAGTAGGGATGAAAATGGAGTGGGAACTTTCCGCTTTTCCGGAAGAAAAATGAAAACGAAGAGGAAATATGAAAACGAAAATGGAAATTTGGAAAACGGAAGTGGAAATGGAATTTTTTATACGGAAACGGAAACAAAAACGGAACGGTGTTTTCCGGTGGAACAGACGTGAAAACGGAACTTTCTGTTTCCGTGCATATGGAATTGTGTTTTTACTATAGGCTTATGGCTGCTTTGTAGCCCAACCACCAAACAACACAAAATGACACTATGAGCAGAATGGATCATTTGAATCCTAAGTTCTACTACCACACCCGTACTCAACTAGACACTATAGGCAATTGTCCAATACTACTGCAATACTATGCTACGTTGCTAACATAATCATATTTTTTAGCCATATTACCAATTCATTAAATTTGTTTGTTTTTGTGTGCATTTCTCTATGATTCAAGTGGTTTTTAAGTTCCGGGAAATGCCCGCTTCTGTTTCCGCGTCCGCTCTATATTCGCTCCGTGTCTGTTTCTGGTAGTATTTGTTTTCGTTTTCATTTCCGGGGTTTCTGTATTTGTTTCCGCTTCTACCAAAAAATATGAAAACAAATATGATAGCACACAGTTCTGTCCGTTTCCACTCTGTTTTCATCCCTAACAAACAGCCCTAGAGTTCATACTAAAATAACACCATATGATACGCATCAACCAACTCTAATGTCACCTAGATACTCCAATGTCACCACAAGTATCCGTGAGTCAATTATATGATACACATCAAACAACTTTAGATTCACAATATTCAATCCAACACAAAGAACTTCAAAGAGTACCCCAAGATTTCTGCCGGAGAAAGTAGGACGAAAACGTGCACCAACCCCTATGCATAGATTACCCCAATGTCACCTCGGGAATCCGCGAGTTGAGTGCCAAAACATACATCAAGTGAATCAATATAATACCCTATTGTCACCACGAGTATTCATATGCAAGACATATATCAAGTGTTCTCAAATCCATAGAAGTATTCAATCTGATAATAGTGAAACCTCAAAGGTAAAAACTCAATTCATCGCAGCAAGATAGAGAGGGGGAAACACCATATGATCCAACTATATTAACAAAGCTTGCGATACATCAAGACGGTGCCAAATCAAGAACACGAGAGAGAGAGAGAGAGAGAGAGAGAGAGAGAGAGAGAGAGAGAGAGAGAGACCAAACACATGGCTACTTGCACATACCCCTAGCCTCAAGGGTGAACTAATCCCTCCTCATCATGGTGGCCGCTAGGATGATGAAGCTGGCCTCCAGTGATGATTTCCCCCTCCGGCAGGGTGCCGGAACAGGGCTCTAGATGGTATTTCGAAGGTACAGAGGCATGCAGCGGTGGAATCAAAGTTCTAGGGTTATTATGGGGGTTTCTCTATTTATGGGATTTTTTGGCGTCGGTCTCACGTCAAAATGGGCTACGAGGGGCCCACGAGGCACCAAGGCGCGGCCACCCCCTGGGCGCACCCTGGTGGCTTGTGGGGCCCTCGTGACTCTTCTGGTCCTCCACGAAGCTTCTAGTGTCTCTTTTATTTCAAAAAATCGTCAAAAAGTTTCATTGCATTTGGAGAACTTCTATTTCTGCACAAAAAACAACGCAACGGTAGTTCTGCTGAAAACAGCGCCAGTCCGGGTTAGTTCCATTTAAATCATACCAAAACTATATAAAATTGTTGTAAACATGGCATGAATACTTCCTCGAGTAGTAAATGATAAAAGAAATATTTATGAAGTGTGAATGCTAGCATAGTGCCCAAGTTTGATCAATGATAATTTCAATCACTTTTTCTAGCATCATAAAATAGTAGCTCATCTCATAAAACTTCTCATGATCAAGTAGCAAGCTATTCACATGTTAAAGTGTAGACCATAAACTTTCTTGAAAACTAACAAACTATATTCTTAGTCATCAAACAATTGCAATTCATCTTATTTTCAGAAAGGGTCTATGTAAGAGCTTTGATTTAGCAAATTCCACACACTCAACTACCATATAGTCTTTCATGATTTCTAGCAATCAGAGCATATTTTTAGAACAAATAGCATCCATCAAACACAAAGAAAGATAGGGGCTTAATGTTTCCCCTCCAAATTTATTTATCATAGAGATAATTATCAACAATAATAACTCATTATCACCTATATTCAACTGGATATATGTGTCTGGATCTTTCCCCATCACATGATGCTTGCAAAGAGAAAAAATAAAAATGGAATAGAGAAGAACACTATTGACTCTTGCATAAAATTAAATACATAAAGTAAAAGTTAGGCCCGTCGCAGAGGAAACCAGAGGTTGTCATGCGCTTTTTATTTTTTTGGATGTGCAAGCTCTTAATGCAAATGAACATCACTTTATATTGCCCCTTATGATATTAACCTTTATTATGCAGTCCATCGCTTTTATTTCTTCACCATCACAAGTTCGTATAAAGCTTATTTTCCCTTACAATAAAAGATCATACATATTTAGGAGCAATTTTGATTATTTTTTACACCGATGACAACTTACTTGAAGGATCTTATTCAATCCATAGGTAGATATAGTGGACTCTCATGACAAAAACCTGGGTTTAAGGTTTTTTTATGCACAAGTAGTATCTCTACTTAGCATGAAATTTTGGCTAGCAAAAGATTATGAGTAGGATCCATAACAATATAACTTCTATGTGAATATAAACAAACATAACTTATTACGTTGTCTTCCTTTTCCAACATCAACTACTTGATCAAGTTTGAAAATAATTAATTGGGGCTCACAATCATAGAAGATGTCCAAGATAGTATATTCATATGTGAAAGCTCTTTTCCCTCAATATTCTTTCATGAATTGTTCAAGTGGCCAATGTTGTATTTGTTAGCTTTCAATAAATTTTACCACCTATGCTCCCCATGTGACAAGCATATATGAAACCTATATAAATTGGGATTTATGGTTTCACGACACTTATTATGGAATGAAGGAAGTACCACACATGCTACATGCACACAACTTGCATTTTCAGTGACCTGCCTTTTGTTTGCGTGTGTGTATGGATCAACCTTGTGCGTAGTGTTATAGAAGGAAAAAACTCTTGGTGCTCCAATGATAGGGGCAATGATCATTCCTTTAGTTTTAAGTCTTATTGAACAGGCAAATAAGACATTGTGTAAAAAAAGTAGGGGTCCATTCGACCGAATAAAATTCTCGAGAGCAAAACTCTGCCCCCTCTATGACAGGGGCAATGATCATCCGCAAATAATAAATTATGCGAAAAAGATGAAAAAAGAGAACTAAATCTATGTTCAAGTGAACGGTGATTACGGAGGAATTTGTATTTCTGTTATTGAAAGTAATGGAAAGACGTGCTGTCCGGTTGAAAAGAAAAATGTTCAACCGAATGGAATTCACGAAAGCATGGAAAAGTCCTTTGTTTCCGTTGGACCGAAAATTCGGCGGCGATGCATCAGAGACGCGCTTGAACCGTACGGTTCCAACCGCCTGGTCGATGGCCATGGTGGCACTTCCCTGCTGGGTTCAACACATAGTGCATGCCTCCACGTAGCTTGCTCCGACACTCTTGCCACGTCACTTCACTGGCTAAACCAAACCAACCTGGTTGGTTAGTTAGTTAGTTACTGCAGCTGATAATTAATGCTGCTGTCGCCTATATATACGATCGGCCGTCACCCCATCAGATGACCACAAGTGCAGCCTCCTCTGTTCGGTTCTGCTCCTGCTCTCCTCTGCTTCCCTAGATAGAAACCACAAACCAGGTGCGCACATACCGGGAACTGCTCTGTGAGATCGTCTGTCGGCCATGGTGGGGATCACGGTGCCCATGTCCATGGACAAGATCCCACTGGTGAAATGCGCTAATGCGGCGGCGGCGGCAGTGCCGACTGTCGACCTGTCGGCGCCGGGTGCGGCGGCGGCCGTGGAGCAGGCATGCCGCAGCGTGGGCATCTTCAGGGCGATCAACCACGGCGTGCCGACCGCCCTCGCAGACGCGCTGGAGGCCGGCGCCGCGGCCTTCTTCGCGCTGCCGCACAAGAGCAAGCTGGAGGCGTCGGCGAGCCCCTTGGGCTACGGCAGCAAGAGCATCGGCCGCAACGGCGACGTGGGCTGGCTCGAGTACATCCTGCTCTCCGTTGGGTCCGGCTCCGTCGCCGCCGCCTCCCTGCCGCCGTCGCTCCGGGCGGCGCTGGAGGAGTACACGGACGCGGTGCGGGAGGTGGGAGCGCGCGTGCTGGAGCTCATGGCGGAGGGGCTGGGGCTCGCGAAGGAGAACCGCGGCGTGCTGCGGCGGGTGGTGGCGTCGGACGAAGCTGACAAGATGGTGCGCGTGAACCACTACCCGCCGTGCCCGTGCTCCCTGACGGCAGGGCAGCGCGGCGTGACGGGGTTCGGGGAGCACACGGACCCGCAGGTCATCTCCCTTCTCCGGTCCAACCGCACCGGGGGCCTCCAGATCATGCTCCCGGACGGCCGCTGGGTCCCCGTGGCCCCCGACCCGGATTCCCTCTTCGTCAACGTCGGGGACTCCCTGCGGGTAGGTGCCATACCATTACCATTACCACTCGCTCACTAGTCACTTTGTTATTGCCAAACCAAGCGTAGTGTAGTGTTGTGCTGTGCATGCATGGTTTCGTCTGGCGCATTATTTAATTTAGCCGCGCGCTGGGGCCAGTTGAGTTCTTGGCAAGGACGTACCGCGCAAAGCGTGCAACTTGCGCCTTGCGACCCTTGTGGCTAGCGCCTGTGCCCTACCACCTGTAGCTACTCACTGATGTGTCTCGTTTGTTTTGGTGCATTCAGGTGCTGACCAACGGGCGGTTCCAGAGCGTGAAGCACCGGGTGGTGGCGCCGGCGGAGGGGGAGCAGTCGCGGCTGTCGGTGATCTACTTCGGCGGGCCCGCGCCGACGCAGCGGATCGCGCCGCTGCCGGAGCTGATGCGTCAAGGGGAGCGGAGCCTGTACAGGGGCTTCACCTGGGCCGAGTACAAGACGGCCGCCTACGAGTCCCGCCTCGGCGACAACCGCCTCGGCCCCTTCGAGCTCTTCCCCGCCGCCGCCCAAGACTGCAGCAGCAACGCCGTCCAGCCGCCGGCGCCGGCGCCACCTCACGTGGCACCAGTGCGCTAGCTCAATTAATCCATGGATCCAGACATATGTGGTGGTAACTAAAAGTGGTAGGAGTAGTGGTTGTTGCTACATGGCGAGTAGCCCAAAACTGGGCTGGGATCGCACCGGCGGCAGCTGCCTGCCCAATGTGTCATGCTGGAAAAGAAAGCCGGCCTTTGTAATTTCCACTAGTAGTAGCGGCAGCATTTCCACGTAAGTACACATGCTCTGTTGTCCCCTTTTGTTGGTTTGCTCAGTTTACACCGGCAGGCAACGGCTTCTGCTCGCCACTGCCCGGTGTACCTTAAATAGGCAGCTCAATTAGTTAACCCGTGCATTGAAACTGTGTTCTCGAGTATGGCTTATGCGTACAAACTGAATGCAAAGTCCGTTGAAACCCGCAGCACTCGCAATGTCCGGGCAGCGCTCCTACATCATCAACGGATCGCCCCCAAACATCCAGACGTATCTGGACACAGTTTCTCATCCAAAACGATAGCCAATCGATCTACGGATCAGTTTGGTGGTTCGAAATCCGGCAAACGGAAGCAAACCAAGAAGGTTTTTTTTTGGCATCCGGACCGCTGCCACGTATGCGTCCGACATCTCGAACCCACCCAAAAACCTCTCCCGGTCTGCCGCCCTCTCTTGCGAGAAGCAATTGGCGTGCATTCATGCCAGTCAGCGCCACATTCATGCCGGCCCAAAGCAAATGCGACATCTCCTTGGAGCTGCATTAAAGCCACGCATCGGCCGCGAGCGCTGTCCCTGTTGCGTCACGGTCTTTGCGCCCGTTCAATGTTGTATCGACGTGATTGGACGAGACATGAGGTCTATCTACCACATTCAAACTGCTGGATGCCCGTCCATCCGTCTATCGGCATTAAACAGGCGCGACGGCCGAGAAATCCACTCCGGCACCCGCATTGACACAACCTACAGTTTGGCCTGGCCGGCACCCGCTCTTTAAACATGGCCTCGCCCAGCACAATCCGCACTGCACCACGTTCCTTCCGATTCTCATTTGTGCACCAGCTTTGCCATGACCGCTAGTTCTAGAGCGATATGAGTGAGCCTTTCATCATGGAGTAGGCGCAGGCGCACTTCAACGTTGTCATGGCAGGGGTGCAGCTGGAGGAGCAGGCGGCACCGCAGGTGCCGATGTTTCAGCCGGGCAGCGTGGGATGAGTAACGCTACAACCTCACCATCCTCGAGAGTCACCGACTGACGGAGGGAAAAATCTATGCTGAGTTCGCGAGCTTGAACTCGGCATGCATGGACAAGGAGGACATGAACTTTGTCGAGGAGCAGCGGGCGCTCTATCACTAGTAGAAAAGCGGGCAAAGGTCCAGGTCGGGTCAGCCCATTAGTCCCGGTTCTGTCAAGAACCGGGACCCATCTATTGGACCCGGTTCGTGAGCCCGAGGCCGGCCGGGCCACGTGGGCCATTGGTCCCGGTTCGTCTGGTCCTTTTGGTCCCGGTTGGTGGGACGAACCGGGACCAATGGGCCTCGCTCCTGGTCCACCACCATTGGTCCCGGTTGGTGGCTTGAACCGGGACCAACTTTTGTTATAAACTTTAATAGCAAAAAGAATTATCATAAAAGAAAATAAATAAGTAATTAGAATTCTGTTTAAAACATTAAAAGCAAAAAGAATTATCATAAAAGAAAATAAATAAGTAATTAGAATTCTTGTAAGCAAAAGGAAGCGAAGCGCAAGAATTGGAGACAGGATGATCTCCATTCTTCATAATGGAGAGTTAGGGTCTATATTGTTTTATGCTATTTTACCTTAAGGGGTGTTTAGGTCCTACGACATCGATGATCATGTGCTAAGAACAATTATGTATGGTTGGGTTCGATGACTAGGAGGATGATGATCGTATGACTTATTATTAATAACGAGTAGAAGTTGTATGATGATGCATGATTAGTAGGACTTGTTATTATATATGATGATGTATGATGCGAGCATGCATGAGTTATCTGCGGGTGAAATGTACATAGCAGTAGCGTTGGTAAATCAAGGACGAAGATATAAGAGAGGACACTTCTCTCTATTAGCTAGCTAATAACAACCTAAAAATAGACCCCCAAAACCCCTAAACCAGCCACTTTTTTTTTTTAAAAAAAAACCTCAGCTCCAGCCAGCTGCTGACGCGTGGAAGCCTTTTGGTCCCGGTTTATGTCACCAACCGGGACCAAAGGCCCCCCTGCCTGGGCTGCCCGCAGCGGTCACGTGGATTCCCATCTGTCCCGGTTCGTGAAAGAACCGGGACTGAAGGGGGAGGGCATTAGTAACGACCTATTAGTCCCGGTTCAAGAACCGGGACTAAAGGCCCTTACGAACCGGGACAAATGCCCTGTTTTCTACTAGTGTATGAGGCCGCGCATAGCACTCGTTCGGTGAAGTAGGACGCGCAGGCGATGCTGATGAGGCAGGCGGTCACCGACAAGAACGCCAGCAGTTGTTGGTGCCGCTATGATCATGAGACTGGCCCGTGCACGTCCATCGTGGACCTCACTTCCAACGACGACATCTAGGCCGCAGACTCTGATGAGGAAGAGTATGTCATGGGAAACGTTGACGCCTCGTGTCCCATGTGGACCATGTTCGTGTCCCATGTCTTATTGTTCCTCGCGACATGCAACTTCACTTCACGGGGCTCATGGCCGAAAGATGTTGTACATGCAGAATAACAAGGATTTGGAAGACGAACACCGGTGAATATTTAGACTGGGTTAATTTTTGGATGCTTTTGTTTAATGAAATATGTAAAAAAAATGTAACGAAAGTGTTCCTGTTTGAATGAGAATCATCCGGCTTGCATGAAAATCGTCTGATTTATTTAAATTCTGTTTGAAATGTATGCGGATATGGTTGGATGACCGGCTTTCATATCGCTGTCCGCTAACACGTCCGTGCAGATGGACAAATATATGCCATCCAGGAGATGAGCTTTACTCCCTGTTGCCTAGATTCATGGTCCTCGGAGTGGGATTCTTCGTGGTTTTTTTCTTTGAGAAAGAGGGTCTTTCCTCTGTTTATATTTAAAAGATGCATAAAGTCTTTTGAAAATTCGCAGGGGCACCCACCTGCGGAAATGCGTCCTGCTGTCGATCTGCGCCATGTTCCGTGCACATGTTTGGACAGAAAATGGATGTAAATTCTTTAACTCTGTGAATACGAGACAATATATATGTTTATTTTATATGAAACGTTTGCGGACCCTTGTTATACGTATGTTACATGTCCCACATCCCCGTTCTGTTACATACTCTTTTCGATGAGGTCCGTGCACTGTTCATCTTCCTCTTCCTTCTTTCCTGTGCTGTTCTTCTGTTATGTTCGACTTCTGTTTCCTTCTCTTCTTTTTATATTTATTTTCTTCCTGTCTAATTACTTTCTTTTATCTCATTCCGCTCATCTGTTCCTCCGGTGTTATCCATTCTTTAATTCATGCATCGTTTTTACCATGAAAGATTGATACTCTCGTCTTTCCAAGCTTTTCTGTTCTCTTACTTAAAACACGCGTGCTTTCATTCTTGAACAGTTTCATCGTTGTTACTGTCAAATATTCATTTATGAAAACACATGGATGCCATCTTTATGAATTTTGGCCTACCAGATACCATTTGAATTTCGTTGTTCAAAGTTTATTGATTTTTGTATCATTTTACTTTATTTTTTGTGCCAACATGTTTTTCTCTTCTACCAGCTTACAACCTATCAAACGGACCTGCTTTGTCACGAAACTTACCCTATGTATTCGGTTTTTGTTGTTTGAATATGTGTCTATTTTGCTGGATCATTTATTACAACCTACAACGAATAAGTTGTCGGGGGTTGGGTGCGACATATGCCAATGGATGGCTTATCATGGAGGGGGCGAGTAGAACGTCGCCGGTGCCTGGAAACGGGATGAGGCGAAGACATGCACGCCGGCGAATCTTACCCAGCTTCAGGGCTCTCCGAGGAGATAACACCCCAACTGCTGCTCTGCGGGGTCTCCGCATGATCACTATGGCAAAGTGGGTACAAGAGGCTCCTTGAGCTGTTCGGGGTGAGGAAGAAGAAGGGCACGGCTTGCTCTTCTCTCCCTCTATGTGCGTGTCTGAAACTACTAGCTTCCAACCCTTTGCATGGGTGCCCCGGGGGGTTTATATAGGCCTACCTGGGTACAACGGTAATCCGGCTGGGTGTGGGTCCAAGCCGTCAGTCTCTAAGTCGTCGTCTTCTCCGTCGACTCCTGGGGCCCGCCGACTAGTGGGCCCCGCTGACGGCCCAGCATGGGGCCGACAGCCCTTGTCCGCCGCGGGCGGGTCTTGTCGGCTGCAGATTACTGTAGCCGTGCTTCTAATGACGCGAGCTTGGTCATAGGGTTATGGCAACAGTGCCGCCGCCTGGCGGGCGATCACTGTTGCCATTCCTCGCCTTGTCCGGTTAATGGCGTGGATCCGCGGGAAGAGCCGGCCGACTCGGAGGCCGACTCCATCGGGTCCTTCTTTGGGGTGCTCTCGCCGTCTTCGGTACTCCCGCCGACAAGCGGGTCCCGCCGTCTTCGGGTCGTACAGACAGGCCATCATGGGTACAGGGATCTGCCCATGGTGCTGATGTCAGGGCCGGTATGGCAACAGTGCTGCGCCGGACGGAGATCTCCGTCGGTACGTTGCTCTGTAGCCATACCTGCCCTTTATGGACTGGGCGGGGATGGGCCGCGAGGCGGCTTTACCCCATAGACGCCCAGGCGTGAGGTGGTGGAGGTCGCGGGCCGACTTCTTGTAGCCGGCCTCGCTGGAGGTCGCTGGCTTGGAGTCGGCTTGTCCTGAAGGCGGCCTCTGGGACGCGGCCCAGAGGGGTAGTCGGCGACTCTGTTGCCGACTCTCTGAAGGCGGCTTTTTGTCTTGGGGCCTTGAGGGGCGCAGTCTGCCCCGATGTTTTGAAAGGTTCAGGGGCTCGGGTCTGCCTACCCGTAGTCCATTACTCCGGCAGTAGTCCCCGAGCCGGGAGGCGCCGAGGGCAGCCTGCCGAGGAGCCTCGGCGGCTTCATCCCTTTGATGGAAGAATCTGGACTCGGCCCGCCGTCTCCATCTGGAGTCGGCTTTGCAGGGGGCCGTCTTGCTCTTCAAAGGTTTCGAAGGTCGCAGCGGGATCCGGGCGGCGTGCCTGATAAGCTTCCCGGCAGCCGCCCGTCGTGGGCCTGCCATGCGACGCCACGCGGCAGGGCCAGTCTGCCAGCCCACGCGCGTGACAAGACATGCCCGTCAGGCGGGGCCCGCCACTACCATGCCCCGGCGCGCAGCGGATCCGCTGCGGTCGTGCGGGCGGTTGGGCTCCCCACGCCGTTACTGCGTGCAGTAACGTCGTGAGTTAAATCATGGGGGCGTGAGGACGTGGGCTAATCCCGCGCCCGCCCGCTCGGCTTCGCAGCCTAGGCGCCTATAAGTAGGCGGGGGGAGGGAGTGGGCGGCGACGCACGCGCACTCTCTCATCCCCGCTCCCTGCCTCGTCTTCTTCCTTGCTCCACCGCGCCGAGCCTCGTTTCTTCCTCGCCGCGGAGATGAGCTCCTCATCCGCCGCCGCGCCTCCCACCGCGCGCTCCGGCGTGTGGGACGGCTCCATCATCGACGACGACATAATCGAGTTCCTTCGTCAGACGCGCCGCATCCCCGGCAGCCACCTAGTGCGAGCCCGCGCCCCGCCGGAGGGCGAAATTACGCCGACGCCGGAGGAGGGCGAGCGGGTGATCTTCCGTTCGCACCTCACGCGCGGGCTGCGGCTGCCGGCGAGCGGCTTCTTCCGCGCGTTCTTGGAGTTCTCCGGGCTCCAGCCGCACCACCTCACCCCCAACAAGGTGGTGCTGCTGGCCGCCTTCGCATCCTTATGCGAAGGTTTCCTCGGAGTTCTTCCCACCATTGAGCTGTGGGGGGAGTTCTTTCAAGCGAAGCTCGGGACCCACGTCGCTCGCGTGCCGGCTCTGTGCGGTACGTTCATCGCCAAGAGGAGGCCGGTTCCCGAGAATCCTTTCCCTGCCATCCCCCTCATCAAGTCGGTGAAGATGTGGTAGCGCTCGTACTTCTACGTCAAGAACGTCGCCCCCGACGGTGACTGGGTCAACTTGCCGCCCTACGTGCGCGGCGAACTGGCGGGCCGACCCACCAGCTGGTCCTACAGGGCCCGGACGCTGACCCTCGCAGGCACCGCCGCCGTCATGACTCCGCATGATGATGATCTGATGGAGGGCTGGCTGGGGCAGACTTGCTGGCGCCGCCGTGGTGGCGCGCCGAGTTCTCCCTCTTCAGGCCGCCCTCATCCGATCTGCCGGATGAGGCCTCCGGGACCCCAGCCGGCTGTGCTCCAAGGACATGCCCCACGCGAAGGTGGTAGACACGGTGAACTTCTTGGCGAACTGCGACCTCACGGAGGAATGGCGTTTCGGCAAGGAGCCATACTCGCGCGCCAATCCCCCGCCGATGGTAAGCCGCCTCTTGCTTCTCTGTTTCCTTCCTTAGCCGGGTCCGGCTCTTACTTTCCTTGGTCCTTTCTGACTCAGAATCCTCTTATGCCGCCCTCGACCGGCGCCGCGGGGCCGGCTCGCGACTTCGTCCCCGACCGGGCGGAGAGTGACGCCGACGACCCTGACTTGGGTGTGGCGGCGATGGAGGCCGATGCCGAAGGAGGGGGAGGGGCCGACGACTTCAGGCCCTCGGCCACTTTTGCAGACTGGCCTGATGATGAAGTCGCCCCCCGCCGCCAGCAGAGAGCCGGCCATCCAGGCGCGAGCTCCTCCGCCGCCTTGGGGGGCCGAGGCGGCGCGAAGAAGCGCCGGGCCGGGCTGAGTCAGCCAAGCGGCCAGGCCAAGAGAATCAGGGGAGCGGCCGCCGCGACTCAGCGCGAAGAAGCGGTCGCGAAGGCTAACCGCTTCCGCAAGGAGGTGAAGAAACCACGGTTGGTCTCCGCGTAAGTATCTTTTTATTCTGTCTTGTTTTCTTCTGGTCCGTCTTGCCCAAGTCTTCTCATGTCCTTTTTTTTCTCATCAGGGCTCCCCTCACTGTGGAGAGGGTCGCCGCCGCCTCCGTCATGGGGTCGGTGGAGACGTCTGCCAGCAGTTGGCGGGTTGACCCTGCATCCGCCCTCCGGGAGGCAACAGAGTGGAATGCGCAGGAGAAGCGCGACGAGGAGGCGGCCGCCCGTCGAGAGAAGGCGGCGGCCGAGAGGGCGGTCGAAGCCGCTGCTGCAGCAAGAAGGCAAGCCGAGGAGGCCGCGCGCCTTCAATCGGCGCTGCTCATCACTCCGCTGAGCTCAGCGCCACCACCGCCGGAGTTCACGGGGCAGTCGGAGGGAGTCAGTGGTGAGGTCCCCGTCGCAGGGAGGGAAGGCGGCGAGGTCTCTTCACCGGGCGTGGCCGCGCCACCTCCGCCGCAGTCTGAGGTCGCGCGAGGCAAACAGCCAGCGGACCCACCCGTGCCGCCGACCGACGACGAAGCCGTGGCGCAGCTGCTTCTTCAAGTCGCCTCGCCAGCGCGGCGCCGTCTTGAGAAGGCGGACTCGGCGCCGCGCCCCTTGGAGACCGGCGCCGCCAGCTCGGCCATCCCCGACGCTGAAGCGACAAGCGCCGCGCCCGCTGGGTGGGTGCGAGGAGGCGGCACGGGCCTGCTGAACACGGCGCTCCTGGACGTCCACGCGGCCGCGGGCAGCGCCGCCCTCGAACCTTTCAAGGCGCACTGGCGTCGCGATCCGCCGTCTTGGGTATGTTTCATTTCTGAATTTTCTCTTGATCTTCTTCGTGGCGCGCCAGCACTCCACCGGTGTAGTCCTCGAAGTTTGGTCGGCCGAAAGCGGTGACCCGGAACTTTATTTGCTTACTTCCAAGTTTTTATCTGTGTCTGGAATCCTTGTTACAGGAATATCACAACCTCCGCGCTACCGCCTTCAACCGCAACGTTGAAGAACTGAACAAGCGGGCTGCTGACCTGGCGAGGAGCCGAGGTGAGTTCCTTCTTCGCTGGGCGCGCTGGCGCTCATGGGCTGTAGTCCCGAGATTCGGGCGATCGCTGCGTGATCGGGCCGTATCTTCCTGGCGACCTTCTTAATCGACGACTTCGTCCTTCTTCTTTTTATTCTTCAGAATCCAACGCCGCTCATGGGCAGCTGGGCACGGCCGAGACCGCCTCTTGGCGCCAAAGAGGAGGAGGCGGCAAGCTTGCAAGAGCGCGACCTGCTGGCTACGCAGCTGGCGGAGCAGAGGGAGCTGCTCAAGGCGGCGCGGGCCGAGGCGGAGAAGAAAGAGGCCGCCCTCCTGGCCGAATTTGAGAGCGAGCGCTCCGCCTGGACCGACAGAGAGGCGCAGCTGACCTCCGGCTTCCATGAAATCGAAGATATCGTCGATGGTAAGTTTGCTTTTACTTTCTCTTTTGGGTTGCCGACTATGGGTTAAGCCGGCTCCTGTTTTTCCTAACTTGCTTTTTCTTCTTCTTGGCAGACTTCTTCCTTGGTCATACGCAGCGCCAATCAGGCCATCGAGGCCGAACGCGAGGCGCCAAGGGCGGTGGCGCCAAGATCGCAGCCAACGCCCGGACCCTTGACGCAGCAGCTCCCGAGCATTGAGGCTCGTCTGCGGCCAGACATCGGATGCCGCGCCATCTTCAGCGATGTCGGGCCCAGCGATTGCTGCCCTATGGCCGACATGCCGGTTCTGCACTCCCGGCGGACTGCCCGGCCCGGCAGGAGGTCGCGGCTGGGCGTCTTGAGGCTTGGAAGGGCTCCGCGGCTCGGGCTGGAGCTCGCCGAGCCCTGGAGTTCGTCAAGGCGTGGTATCCAGGGCTCGACCTGGACCGGCTGGCCGCGTTCCGGTCAGAAGCCCAGGCGGAGCTGCAGGCCGCGGAGGGCGCCCTCGTCGAGCGTGCGGCGGCGATCGCCGACTACACGGACACCAGTGTCTTCGTCCCCGAGCGGGCTGAAGACGGTGGGGAGGCACCGCCGGAGTGGTTCGGGATGAACCCGGACTACGGCGAGGACTCGGCGGAGGTGATCGACTCCAGCACCGAGGATGAAGACGAGGCGGAGGATGGAGACGGCATGGAGGCGTCAGAAGACGGAGCGGGCGGCCAGCCTCAGCTCGACCGCGCCTCCAGCAACGAGCCGCGCCCATCTGAGCCAGCCGCTGCCAGAGACGATCAAACCAAGACTGCCCAGCCAGCCGCCCCGGCGCCTGACGCCGCCGCCGCCTCCGGCCTTCCAACCCCATCCGGTGCTTCTTAGGCCGCTGCCTTGGCTTTATTTTATCTGTTTGTTAGTCTTTCGAAAGAACTTTGTTAATTCGCACAATTCCACCAAGGGGCGTATTCTGAACCTCTGTTCAAGATCCGCCAAGGGCCTAAGTTTGTGTAAATATTATTCTAATTTCATGTTTCCTTGCTTATTGCTCTTGTGGCTTTTTCCTTGCCGCCTTCCCTTAGATGCCGCCTTGTTCGTCCGGGCAACCGCCTCTATGATTGCCGTCTAGGTCAAGTGCTTGGCTACTTTGGGAAGGCAAGTACTTGGCCATTTTAGAGTCGTTTAAGCGAGTTGGGTAGAAAACGGCAAGCCGGCTTCTTAAGAGTCGGTTTCACGAAACGGGCTGGGAGCCGATTTAAACTATCTTTATGCTTTGGGTCCTTAGCCCTTTTTTCGTGTGGGCGCTCGCTCTACCTTACTCCTGCCCACCAAACAGTCGCTCTGCGAGCTGTGGCTTCTGACAGGAGACGGCTTGGGCACCGCACGCTACTTGTCGGACTTCAGGAAGCACTTCATAGCTCAAAAGTGGCGAGTCCCCGAGCCGACTAGTCGAGCCCGGTGCCAAACAACATAATAAAAGGGTAACATACCCAAAGGCATAATTCTTATCATACAGATAACAAAAGAGAGCAGTCCCCGAGCTCGTCTCGGGGGGCCCGGAGTCTTGGTATTTCAAACACAAAGGGGTAGCGTGGTACATACTGCATCAACTGTAAAATCTTCGGAGGAGATTCAGCATTCCATGGCCGCCTCCGTCTCTTTGCCGGAGTCGTCCCTCTTGGCGTGCTCGGGCTTCGAAAGGCGTCGATCAGGTAGTAGGAGTCGTTGCCCGGCACTTTATCGATGATGAACGGTCCTTCCCAAAGGCGCCGATAGCTTGTGCTGGCTGGCCGTTCACTGGATCAGCCGGAGCACAAGGTCGCCCTCTAGGAATGATCTTGGCTTGACCTTCTTGTTGTAGTAGCGCGCAGGCTCTGCCGGTAGATGCTTTGGATCGGCTGAGTGCCAAGCCGACCCTCTTCCGGCCAGATCGACGCCGTCTTGACCGTGCTTCTTCTGCTTCCTCCTCGGTGTACATGGTGACTCGCGGGGAGTCGAACTCTATATCCGTTGGGATGACGGCTTCAACACCGTAGACGAGGAAGAAGGGTGTAAAGCCAGTTGACTTGTTTGGAGTCGTATCACGAGACTCGGAGGGCTGACTAGCAACTCCTCAAGCCAGCGATCGGCGAACGCTCCGGTGGTTCGACCAGCGAGGCTTGATGCCGAACAAGATGAGGCCGTTCGCTCGCTCCACCGCCATTTGATCAGGGTGGGCAATGGACGCTAAGTCCGGTCGGATGCCCTCATGTCGCCAGAACGGGCGAGGCGCCCTTGGCGAAATTTGTGCCGTTGTCGGTGATGATGCTGTGTGGTACGCCATACCGAGTCGTGATGTCGGTGATGAAAGTCACTGCCGTGGGACCGTTCAACTTCTTGATGGGTTTTGCTTCTATCCACTTGGTGAACTTGTCCACCGCGACAAGTAGGTGAGTTAGGCCACCTCGTGCCGTCTTGAATGGTCCCACCATGTCCAGGCCCCGAACATGAAAGGGCCAAAGCGATGGGGATAGTCTTGAGCGCCGGCCGTTTGAAGCGGCTTGGAGCGTAAACACCCGGCACCCCTTGCATTTTGAACTAATTCCTTGGCCTCTTCTAGGGTAGTTGGCCGTAAGAAACCATGTCGGAAGGCTTTGGCGGCGAGTGCTCTGGAGGCTGCATGATGGCCGCACTTTTCGCCCTGATGGATGTCTTCGAGGATTGCTTGGCCTTGCTCTGATTCGACGCAGCGCTGGTAGACACCGGTGACGCAGCGCCTGACCAGCTCTCTATTGATTATAGTGTAGGCTGCCGCTCGGCGTTGCACTTGCCGAGCCAAGGTTTCATCAGTTGGTAGCTCTCCGCTTACCAAAAACTTCAAGATGGGCTGGTGTTGGAAATATGCCCTAGAGGCAATAATAAAAGCATTATTATTATATTTCCTTGTTCATGATAATTGTCTTTTATTCATGCTATAACTGTATTATACGGAAATCGTAATACACATGTGAATACATAGACCACAATACGTCCCTAGTGAGCCTCTAGTTGACTAGCTCGTTGGTCAACAGATAGTCATGGTTTCTGACTATGGACATCGATGTCATTGACAACGGGATCACGTCATTAGGAGAATGACGTGATGGACAAGACCCAATCCTAAGCATAGCACAAAGATCGTGTAGTTCGCTTTGCTAGAGCTTTTCCAATGTCAAGTATCTCTTCCTTAGACCGTGAGATTGTGTAACTCCGGATACCGTAGGAATGCCTTGGGTGTACCAAACGTCACAACGAATCGGGTGACTATAAAGGTGCATTACAGGTATCTCCGAAAGTGTCTATTGGGTTGACACGGATCGAGACATGGATTTGTCACTCCGTATGACGGAGAGGTATCACCGGCCCACTCGGTAGTGCATCATCATAATGAGCTCAAAGTGACCAAGTGTCCGGTCACGGGATCATGCATTACGGTGCAGTAAAGTGACTTGCCGGTAACGAGACTAAACGAGGTATTGGGATACCGACGATCGAAGTCTCGGGCAAGTAACATACCGTCTGACAAAGGGAATAGCATACGGGGTTGCTTGAACCCTCGACATCGTGGTTCATCCGATGACAACATCGAGGAGCGTGTGGGAACCAACATGGGTATCAGATCCCGCTGTTGGTTATTGACCGGAGAGCGTCTCGGTCATGTCTCATGTCTCCCGAACCCGTAGGGTCTACACACTTAAGGTTCGGTGACGCTTAGGGTTAATAGGAAGACAAGTATGTGATTACCTAATGTTGTTCGAGTCCCGGATGAGATCCCGGACGTCACGAGGAGTTCCGGAATGGTCCGGAGGTAAAGATTTATATATGGAAAGTGGTTAAACGGACTCCAAAAGTTTGAGGTATACCAAGAATGTACCGGGGCCACCGGGAGAGTTCCGAGGTCCACCGAGGGGCCACCCCCGGGGGCCACATGGGCTAAGTGGGAGAGGAGCCAGCCCCGTGGGCTGGGCGCCTCCCACCTAGGCCCATGCTAGGGCTTGGGAGGGAAACCCTAAAGGGGAAAGGGCGCCCGGCTTGGGGGGGCAAGCCACCCCTTTCCTCCTCCCTTGGCCGCCGCCCCTCTCTAGATGCCATCTAGAGGGGGCCGCCCCTCTCCCTTCCTCCTATAAATAGAGGTGGGGGAGGGCTGTACACACCATTGAAGGCGCAACCTCCCTCCCCAACACCTCTCCTCCTCCGTGACACGCTTGGCGAAGCTCGCCGAGTACAGTCCCTCCATCTGCATCACGCCGTCGTGCTGCCATTGGAGTGATCTTCCTCAACCTCTCCTTCCTCCTTGCTGGATCAAGACGAAGGAGACGCCCGTCAGTCTCCGCACGTGTGTTGAACGCGGAGGTGCTGTCCGTTCAGCACTTGGTCATCGGTGATCGGAATCACGTTGGGAACGTCTTCATCATCACCACTCCCTCGAACGCTTCCGTGCTCGATCTACAAGTGGTATGTAGATGCAAACTCTTTCTCTTGACTCGTTGCTTAGTAGAACTCATAGATGGATCTTGGTGAAACCGTAGAAAAAATTTTATTTTCTGCAACGTTCCCCAACAGTGGTATCAGAGCTAGGTCTATGCGTAGTTCTCTTTGCACGAGTAGAACACAATTTAGTTGTGGGCGTGGATCTTGTCAGTTTACTTGCCGCTACTAGTCTTATCTTGCTTCCGCGGTATTGTGGGATGAAGCGGCCGGACCAACCTTACACGACGCTTACGTGAGACCGGTTCCACCGACTAACATGCAGTAGATGCATAAGGTGGTCTGGCGGTGTCTGTCTCTCCTACTTTAGTTGGAGCGGATTCGATGAAAAGGGTCCTTATGAAGGGTAAATAGAAGTTGACAAGATCACGTTGTGGTTATTCGTAGGTAAGAAAACGTTCTTGCTAGAACCCAATTGCAGCCACGTAAAAGATGCAACAACAATTAGAGGACGCCTAACTTGTTTTTGCAGCAATTGTCATGTGATGTGATATGGCCAAGTTGTGATGAATGATGAATGACACATTGTGATGTATGAGATCATGTTCTTGTAATAGGAATCACGACTTGCATGTCGATGAGTATGACAACCGGCTGGAGCCATAGGAGTTGTCTTTATTTTTGTATGACCTGCGTGTCATTGAAGAACGCCATGTAACTTACTTTACTTTATTGCTAAACGCGTTAGCCATAGAAGTAGAAGTAGTAGTTGGCGTGACAACTTCATGGAGGCACAATGATGGAGATCATGATGATGGAGATCATGGTGTCATTCCGGTGACAAGATGATCATTGAGCCCCGAAGATGAAGATCAATGGAGCTTTATGATATTGGCCATATCATGTCACTACTATATAATTGCATGTGATGTTTATTATGTTTATACATCTTGTTTACTTAGAACGACGGTAGTAAATAAGATGATCCTTACAACAATTTCAAGAAGTGTTTCCCTAAGCGTGCACCGTTGCCAAAGTTCGTCGTTTCTAAGCACCACGTGATGATCGGGTGTGATGGATTCTTACGTTCACATACAACAGGTGTAAGACAGATTTGCACACGCGAAAACACTTAGGGTTTACTTGACGAGCCTAGCATGTACGGACATGGCCTCGGAACACGAGAGACCGAAAGGTCGAACACGAGTCGTATGGAAGATACGATCAACATGAGAATGTTCACCGACGAGACTGGTCCGTCTCACGTGATGATCGGACACGGCCTAGTCGACTCGGATCGTGTAACACTTAGATGACTAGAGGGATGTCTAATCTTAGTGGGAGTTCATTTAAATTTGATTAGATGAACTTAATTACCATGAACTTAGTCTAAAACTTTTAAATGATATGTCTTGTAGATCAAATGGCCAACGCTCATGTCAACTTGAACTTCAACGCGTTCCTAGAGAAAACCAAGCTGAAAGATGACGGCAGCAACTATACGGATCGGGTCCTAACTTGAGGATCATCCTCATAGCTGCCAGAAACAATATGTCCTAGAAGGACCGCTAGGTGACGCCTCCGTCCTGCAGAGAACCAAGACATTATGAATGCTTGGCAGTCTCGTCTTGATGATTACTCCCTCGCTCAAGGCGGCATGCTTTACAGCTTAGAACCGGTCTCCAAAAGCGCTTTTGAGCATCACGGAGCATATGAGATGTTCGAGGAGCTGAAACTTGTTTTCCAAGCTCACGCCGGTCGAGAGATATGACATCTCCGACAAGTTCTATAGTTGTAAGATGGAGGAAAACAGTTCTGTCGGTGAGCACATCTGAAGATGTCCGGTTGCACAACCGTATGACCCAAATTAACATTAACCTCCCCGATGAGGCGGTCATTGACAGAATCCTCCAGCCGCTTCCCACCAAGCTACAAGAGCTTTGTGATGAACTACAACATGCAGGGGATGGTAAAGACCATTCCTGAAGTGTTCTCTATGTGAGAAGTCACCGAGGTTGAAATCAAGAAAGAACATCAAGTGTTGATGGTCAATAAGACCACTAAGTTCAAGAAGGGCAAGGGTAAGAAGAACTTCAAGAAGGACGGCAAGGAGGTTGCCGCCGCCTGCAAGCAAGTTGCCGGGAAGAAGTCAAAGAATGGACCCAAACCCGAGATCGAAAGTGCTTTTATTGCAAGGAGGGGTCACTTTGGAAGCGGAACTGCCCCAAATACTTAGCGAGACAAGAAGGCCGGCAACACCAAAGGTATATTTGATATACATGTAATTGATGTGTACTTTGCCAAGATTAGTAGTAACTCCCCGGTATTTGATACCGGTGCCGTTGTTCATATTTGTAATTCACAGCAGGAGCTGCGGAATAAGCGGAAACCGGCAAAGGACGGCGAAGTGACGATCTTGGCGTCGGGAATGGTTCCAGAGTCGATGTGATCGCCGTCGGCACGCTACCTCTTCATTTACCTACGGGATTAGTTATGAACCTTAATAATTGCTATTTGGTGCCAAGTTTGAGCATGAATATTGTATCTGGATCTTGTTTAATGCAAGATGGCTACTCATTTAAATCCGAGAATAATGGTTGTTCTATTTATATGAGAGATATGTATTATGGTCATGTTCGATGGTCAATGGTTTATTCTTAATGAATCTCGAGCGTAGTACTACACATGTTTATAGCGTGAATACCAAAAGATGTAAAGTTGATAACGATAGTCCCACATATTTGTGGCACTGCCGCCTTGGTCACATTGGTGTCAAGCGCATGAAAAAACTCCATGCTGATGGACTTTTGGAGTCTTTAGATTATGAATCATTTGACACATGCGAACCATGCCTCATGGGCAAGATGACCAAGACACCGTTCTCCGGAACAATGGAGCGAAAGCAACCAACTTGTTGGAAATCATACATACCGATGTAAAAGCGGTCCAATGAGCGTTGAGGCTCATGGAGGATATCGTTATGTTCTCACTCTCACAGATGACTTGAGTAGATATGGGTATGTCTACTTGATGAAACACAAGTCTGAGACCTTTGAAAAGTTCAAGGAATTTCAGAATGAAGTAGAGAATCAACGTGACCGAAAGATAAAATTCTACGATCAGATCGTGGAGGAGAATATCTAAGTCATTTAATTTGGTACACACTTAAGAAAATGTGGAATCGTTTCACAACTAACGCCTACCGAACACCTCAACAGAATGGTGTGTCCGAACGTCAGAATCGCACTCTATTGGATATGGTGCGATCTATGATGTCTCTTACCGATTTACCGCTATCATTTTGGGGATACGCCTAGAGACAGCTACATTCACTTTAAATAGGGCACCGCCTAAGTCCGTTGAGATGACACCGTATGAATTATGGTTTGGGAAGAAACCTAAGCTGTCGTTTCTAAAAGTTTGGGGATGCGATGCTTATGTCAAGAAACTTCAACCTGAAAAGCTCGAACCCAAGTCGGAAAAATGCGTCTTCATAGGATACCCTAAGGAATCCATAGGGTATACCTTCTACTTAAGATCTGAGGGCAAGATCTTTGTTGCCAAGAACGGATCCTTTCTCGAAAAGAGTTTCTCTCGAAAAGAAGTAAGTGGGAGGAAAGTAGAACTCGATGAAGTACTACCTCTTGAACAGGATAGTAGTGCTACTCAGGAAAGTGTTCCTGTGATGCCTACACCAACTGAAGAGGAAATTAATGATGATGATCAAGGTACTTCGGATCAAGTTGCTACTGAACCTCGTAGGTCCACAAGGATCAAAGTGCATACGGATCAGAATGTGGCAGATCCGTTGACTAAACCTCTTCCGCGGGCAAAACACGATCAACACCAGAACTCTATGGGTGTTCGATTCATCACAATGTAAACTAGATTATTGACTCTAGTGCAAGTGGGAGACTGTTGGAAATATGCCCTAGAGGCAATAATAAAAGCATTATTATTATATTTCCTTGTTCATGATAATTGTCTTTTATTCATGCTATAAATCAGATTATACGGAAATCGTAATATACGTGTGAATACATAGACCACAATACGCCCCTAGTGAGCCTCTAGTTGACTAGCTCGTTGGTCAACAGATAGTCATGGTTTCCTCGACTATGGACATCGATGTCATTGACAACGGGATCACGCCATTAGGAGAATGACGTGATGGACAAGACCCAATCCTAAGCATAGCACAAAGATCGTGTAGTTCGCTTTGCTAGAGCTTTTCCAATGTCAAGTATCTCTTCCTTAGACCGTGAGATCGTAACTCCGGACACCGTAGGAATGCCTTGGGTGTACCAAACGCCACAACGTGAATCGGGTGACTATAAAGGTGCATTACAGGTATCTCCAAAAGTGTCTGCTGGGTTGACACGATCGAGACAGGATTTGTCACTCCGCATGACGGAGAGGTATCACCGGGCCCACTCGGTAGTGCATCATCATAATGAGCTCAAAGTGACCAAGTGTCCGGTCACGGGATCATGCATTACGGTACGAGTAAAGTGACTTGCCGGTAACGAGACTAAACGAGGTATTGGGATATGACGATCGAAGTCTCGGCAAGTAACATACCGTCGACAAAGGGAATAGCATACGGGTTGCTTGAACCCTCGACATCGTGGTTCATCCGATGACAACATCGAGGAGCGTGTGGGAACCAACATGGGTATCCAGATCCCGCTGTTGGTTATTGACCGGAGAGCGTCTCGGTCATGTTCAAGATGTCTCCCGAACCCGTAGGGTCTACACACTTAAGGTTCGGTGACGCTAGGGTTAATAGGAAGACAAGTATGTGATTACCGAATGTTGTTCTGAGTCCCGGATGAGATCCCGGACGTCACGAGGAGTTCCGAATGGTCCGGAGGTAAAGATTTATATATGGAAAGTGGTTAAACGGACTCGGAAAGTTTCGGGGTATACCGGTAATGTACCGGGGCCACGGGAGAGTTCCGGAGGTCCACCGAGGGGCCACCCCTCGGGGGCACATGGGCTAAGTGGAGAGGGAGCCAGCCCCTGGTGGGCTGGGCGCGCCTCCCACCTAGGCCCATGCGGCTAGGGCTTGGGAGGGGAAACCCTAAAGGGGAAAAGGGGCGCCGCTTGGGGGGCAAGCCACCCTTTCCTCCTCCTTGGCCGCCCCCCCTCTCTAGATGCCATCTAGAGGGGCCCCCCTCCCTTCCTCCTATAAATAGAGGGGTGGGGGAGGCTGCACACACCATTGAAGGCGCAGCCTCCCTCCCCAACACCTCTCCTCCTCCGCATACGCTTGGCGAAGCCTCAGAGTACAGTCCCTCCATCCGCATCACGCCGTCAGGCTGCCATTGGAGTGATCTTCCTCAACCTCTCCTTCCTCCTTGCTGGATCAAGACGAAGGAGACGCCGCCGTCTCCGCACGTGTGTTGAACGCGGAGGTGCTGTCCGCTCAGCACTTGGTCATCGGTGATCGGAATCACGCTGGGGAACGCCTTCATCATCACCACTCCTCGAACGCTTCCGTGCTCGATCTACAAGTGGTATGTAGATGCAAACTCTTTCTCTTGACTCGTTGCTTAGTAGAACTCATAGATGGATCTTGGTGAAACCGTAGAAAAAAATTTATTTTCTGCAACGTTCCCCAACAGCTGGGCCCATGAGGGTGCTGCTATTTCTTCGACTGCCAGTACTGCTACTTGGACGAGGGAGGCTGGGCTGGGAGGCGGCGGGTTGGAGTCTGCAGCAGCTTGCTGCGTTGAAGAAGTCCCCGGGCCGATTGGCGCGATCCGGGCGAGTACTGGAGTCTTTGCAAAGGTCGCCACAGTCCCCGGGCAGGGTTCCGAAGTCCCCGGGCCGGCTTCGACTGCCGCGTTTTTGGGGGCGTCTTCAAGGATTCTTGTGCCGTCTGCCGAGGCTCTGGAGTCGGATCTGCCTTCTTCGGGGGGAGCCGGCACAAAAATGGAGTCTGACTCTGGTGACGGTTTGACGGATGGCTTGAGAAGGGGCTGAAGGGCGACGCCGGATGGTATTGCCTGTCGGGTGGAGCCGATTCTTGCTGTATGCCTCGCTTGGTCGTTGTCGTTCCTTGGTACATGGAGGAATTCGCATCCTCAAAATATCCACTCACCGCTGTACCGTAAAGCGGTAGCTCGCCATATTTGCATCTTTGGCGCCCCGGGCCGCTGGATGACTGTTGGACCACCAAGTCGGAGTCGCCATAGCACAGGATCCGCGAATGCCGAGCTCTTTGGCAAGCCGGAGCTCGTGGATGAGCGCCTCGATTCGGGCGACGCTGTTGGAGGCGGCGAAATGGATCTGCAGCTGCGTGTACTTGAGCTTGTCGCCTTTAGGGAAGTGAGGACCACGCCGCTCCCAAGCCGGTGCGCATCTTGGAGCCATCAAAGTGCATCCGCCAATGGGTGGAATCAAGGCGGCGGCAGATATCGTCTCGCCCAATCGACGAGGAAGTCGGCCAAGCTTGTGACTTGACGGCAAAAGCGGGCTGGTAAAGATGGTGTAGGGGCCAACTCTATGGCCCATTTGGCCACTCGCCCGAAGCATCTCGGCTTCGATGATCTCTGCTAGTGGGGCCGTGCAAACCACGGTGATTGAATGCTCTTGAAATTAAGGCTTCAACTTCTTGGCGGCAAAGTGCACGCCGTTACACATCTTCCGTAGTGGGGGTAGTTCTGCTTGGAGGTCGACGATTCGCCAGTAATATAATCGTCTCTGGATAGGTAGCGCCTTGCCTTCCTCCTTATGCGTTCAACCACAATAATCAGGCTGACTACCCTGCCGGTGGCGGCAATATACAGGAGCATGGGCTCCTTTGGAGTCGGAGCTGCCAAAGACTGGGGAGTAGTGAGCATTCTCTTCAACTGGAGAAAAGTCATTCCGCTTTGAGTTCCATTCAAGAAGGTGGTCTTCTTCATAAGCTGGTACAGAGGAAGGGCTTTCACCCAGCCGATCGATAAATCGACCGATAGATGCCAAGCAGCGGTGAACGTCTCGCACATCTAGCAGGCGGGTACTTCCATCCTCTCGATCGCCTTTGATCTTCACGGGGTTGCACTCTATGCCGCTGCTCGGATACCGTGAAGCCAAGGAGCTGGCCGGCCGGTACTCAAGACGCATTTCTCTGGGTTGAGCTTGACCTGGAATCGGTGCAAGTTTTCAAAGGTCTCTTTGAGGTCTTCCAACAGCGTTCCTCGCTTCTCCGTCTTCACCACTACGTCGTCCATGTAAATGTGGGCGTTCCTGCCAAGCTGCTTGAGGAGGCACTTCTGCATGCAACGCTGGAAGGTGGCGCCGGCGTTCCTCAAGCCGAACATCATGGTCGCAGCGTATACTCCAAATGGCGTGATGAAGGCGGTCTTCAATCTGCCGGGTTCAGCTTGATCTCGATGATATCCTGAATATGCATCTAAGAAGCTCAACAGCAGCATCCTACCGTGGAGTCTATCACCTGATCAATTCTTGGTAGAGCTAACGGGTCCTTGGGGCAGGCTTTGTTGAGGCTTGTGTAGTCAATACACATCCGCCACCGCTTGTTCTTCTTTAGTACCAGACCGGTTCGCCAACCATTCTGAAAGAACACTTCCATGATGAAACCGCTGCAAGGAGCCGGGCTATCTCTTCTCCAACAACTCTTCTTTTTTCTTCCGACAAAGCGGCGCAAGGGCTGCTCGACGGGCTTCACATCAGGTCGGACATGTAACTTGTGCTCGGCGAAATCCATCGGTACACTGGCATGTCTTTGGGGGACCATGCGAAGATGTCCCGATTCTCACGGAGGAAATCGACGAGCTCGCTTTTCTATTTGCTGTCAAGGTTTGCACCTATGACAACAGATTTCTCCTGGGTGCTTTGGGTCCAAGGGTATCTTCTTGGTCTCTTTGGCGGCTTGAACGAGCCCTCGACTTCCGACTCCTTGGGGTCGGACGATATCTCCGCTGCTTGCCGCCATCGCCACGACCCGATCCAGAGCCGCTTCTCACCTGCGATCACTGTGGACTCGGCTGGCCGGCTGCTTTCGGTACAGCGATGACGACTTTCTGTAGTCGCCGGCCACGGTCAGAATCCCCTTGGAACTCGGCATCTTCATCTTGAGGTAGGCGTAGTGGGGGACCGACTTGGCCAGAGCAGGTCGGCCAAGCAAGGCATGGTAGGGGCTCTCGAGGTCCACCACTTCGAACCAGACTGGCTCTCGGCGAAAGTGATCCTTGTCCCCAAAGAGGACGTCTATCAGAATCTTGCCAATCGGTGAGCAGGAAAGGCCAGGTACAATTCCGTGGAACACAGTCCGACTATGCTGAAGCTGCCTCTGCTTGATTCCTAGCTTCTCCATCGTATCCTTGTACAGGATGTTGATGTTGCTGCCTCCGTCTATCAGTACTCGCGAGAAGCGAGCGGCCCGCCTATCCGTGGCAAGGGTGGCTCCCAAGACCAGGGCGTAGGAGCCCGGATTCGCATCACCTGTGATCGCGACGGCTCCAGCTGATGGGCCTCTCGGACCAGTGCATGAATTCTGGGGCGTCTGATGCTACGGCATTCACCTCTTGCTGCGGCGATCATCAGCCATGCTGGTAAACACGACATAAGCGCCGTGCTCTTCGGGGTAATCGTCTTGTACTGCGCCGACTGGCCGGACAGCCGGCTGCTGGGGCGGCGGTGGAGGCGGCGGCCCAAGAAAGCGGAGGAGGGCAAGGCCGTCTCCCTTGGCGATCCCTGGTGAGCGATGGCACTTCCGGGTGGTGTGATTTGACGGCTTCGTGCTGTGGAACTTGCAGTGGTCCGTCCAGTAGTCTGCTCAGAAGAGAAGGCGGCAACCAGCTTGGACTTGCCGCCTTTACGCCGCTAGCGAGGCTGCCCTCCGCTGCCGGTCTTCGATCACGCCACTGTCGGTTGTTGGAAGCCGGCCATGGGCCTTGCGCCAGTGATCATTCTCACAGTTGTCGCTCAAGGCGTCGCCACCGGAGTTCTGGGAGCATGAGGAGCTACTTTGCCGGTCATGACCGACTTCGATCTCCGTCTTCATTGAGGAGTCGGCAGTATGCATTTGTCTGCTATGACTAGCAGCTCGTCGAGGGTCTCCGGCTTGTCACAAAGGAGCTTGTGCTTGAGGAGGGTGCCTTCTCTACACCCGGCGGTGAAGTACTCGATTGCCTGCACCTCGTGCACTCCTTCGCAGGAGTTCCGGAGTCGCCCAAGCGTGAGGTAGTCGCGAGTGGACTCGTTGGGGCCTTGTACGCACAAGGACAGCTGACGAGGCTTGGGAGGTCGCTTGTATGTGCTCGTGAAGTTGCGGACGAAGGCCTCGGTGAAGTCGACCTAGCCGTTGATGCTGCGGAGTTTCAAGTTGTTCAACCATGTCCGGGCCGTGCCCTGGAGCATGAGGGGAACATACTTTACGGCAACGCGCTTGTTGCCGTTCGCTATGCTGACGGCCGTGGAGTAGTCCACCAGCCAGTCCTCCGGCTTCACGGAGCCGGTGTTTTTGGGTGTGTCTCGGGGGAGTGTGAATCCTCGGGGGAAGGGCTCGTCGCGGATGCGAGGTCCGAAACAGGGTGGGCCCAACTCATCTTCTTCTTCTAGCATCAGGGATCGGTGGAGTCGCTCGATCCGGTGGCGGGCGTCGTTCTCTCCGACCCCCTCACGGCGGTCAAGGCGGTCGCCGAGAGTCGGATGCTCGATGGGTGGCGGGGAGACTCGCCTTTCTCTGCGGGGAGGCGGAGGCTGATAGTCATCCCGCCGCTCCACCACCTCGGGCGCCCATCTTCGCCGCTGCTCGATGGAGATGTGAGTCCGCTATGGTCGACAGCCGGATCCTCGTTCTTTCTTCCGCGGACGCCGCCATCGGCGTCCGAGATGTCGCGCTTTGATCTCGGCGAGGAGGCAAGTCGTCGTGTCGCCGCCGTGGCGTCTCCGCGGCGGCAGCCGGCTTCGCCTTCTTGGCGCGGCGTCGCCGAGGAGCTGCTGGACTCGCCTCCGTCATCAGCGGCGCCTCGCCGAAGTTATCCAGCTCGTCCGCCGCTGCTCGGGCAGCACGAATGTTCTCACCGGCGTGGCGTGCATAGGCGACCGGCCCCAAACAGATCGGCGAGGGCAGCGCGCCGCTTAGGCGGTTAGGCCTGGGCCGGAGCCGGGCGAGCCGCCCACAACGCCGATCCATCTCGGGCCGATAGGGTTCCGACAAGCGTCTCATGCTTGCTACTTCGGCGCCACGAGGAGCTGAAGGCGCGCCTCCAGCGTTCAAGGCCGGGCGTCCTCCGGAATGGAGGCGGTCAGTCTTGCGTAACAACGTCGAGAGGGTCACGAGCCCCCCCCCCCCCCCCGCCGGAGGGCTCGCCATGACTGATGACGAGTACTTCTGTGACGGTGCTCCCGCCGCTCTTCGCATGAGGGAGAGGCTCGTCGTAGACCACCACGTTGGTGGGGAACGTGTCGAGCGACGCGGTGTCGGAATCGACCAGCATCGGGTCGGTGGAGCCTACGGACTCCAGGTCGACGGCAGGCTCGCCGTCGACGTGGAGCTGCTCGAGGAGGCCCGCGAGGAGGCTTTCGGGGCCGTCCGTGCCTGCGCCGGACGCAGGCTCGTCGGAGAGGCGAAGCTCGCCGACAAGTTCGGTGAGGGAACTCGCCGCGCAGGCAACCTCAGCGCCATGCAGCGCGTCGGCACAAACTCCATCTGGCGTGTCGGGCTGGCTGCGCTCGCCAGGGAGGAAGAGGGTTCTCGTCCAGAGCAGGTCTCCGGACGACGGTGCACCAGGCCCCACGGTGGGCGCCAAATGTCGGGGTTTTGTTGCGACATATGCCAATGGATGTCTTTTCATGGAGGGGCGAGTAGAACGTCGCCGGTGCTCGAAACGGATGCGGCGAAGACATGCACGCCGCGAATCTTACCCAGCTTCGTGGCTCTCCGAGGAGATAACACCCCTATCGCTGCTCATGGGTCTCCGCATGATCACTATGGCAAAGTGGGTACAAGAGGCTCCTTGAGCTGTTCGGGGTGAGGAAGAAGAAGGGCACGGCTTGCTCTTCTCTCCCTCTATGTGCGTGTCTGAAACTACTAGCTTCCAACCCTTTGCATGGGTGCCCCGGGGGGTTTATATAGGCCTACCCCCCGGGGGTACAACGGTAATCCGGCTGGGTGTGGGTCCAAGCTGTCAGTCTCTAAGTCGCCGTCTTCTCCGCCGACTCCTGGGGCCCACCGACTAGTGGGCCCCGCTGATGGCCCAGCATGGGGCCGACAGCCCTTGTCCGCCGCGGGCGGGTCTTGCCGACTGCAGATTACTGTAGTCGTGCTTCTAATGACGCGAGCTTGGTCATAGGGTTATGGCAACAAGGTTGCCACGGCGGGCGATCACCGCTGCCATTCCTCGCCTTGTTCGGGTTAATGGCGCGTGGATCCCGCGGGAGGAGCCGGCCGACTCCCGGAGGCCGACTCCATCGGGTCCTTCTTTGGGGTGCTCTCGCCGTCTTCGGTACTCCCGCCGACAAGCGGGTCCCGCCGTCTTCGGGTCGTACAGACAGGCCATCATGGGTACAGGGATCTGCCCATGGTGCTGATGTCAGGGCCGGTATGGCAACAAAGGTGCGCCGGACGGAGATCTCGCTTGCACGGCGCTCAGTAGCCATACCTGCCCTTTATGGACTCAAGGGATGGGCCGCGAGGCGGCTTTACCCCATAGCCGCCCAGGCGTGAGGTGGTGGAGGTCGCGGGCCGACTTCTTGTAGCCGGCCTCGCTGGAGGTCGCTGGCTTGGAGTCGGCTTGTCCTGAAGGCGGCCTTTGGGACGCGGCCCAGAGGGGTAGTCGGCGACTCGGTTTCCGACTCTCTGAAGGCGGCTTTTTGTCTTGGGGTCTTGAGGGGCGCAGTCTGCCCCGATGTTTTGAAAGGTTCAGGGGCTCGGGTCTGCCTACCCATAGTCCATTACTCCAACATAAGTCCTACCTTCAACATAGCTAACATTAATATTAGCGGGGCGCAGAGGGCAGAGGCAGACGACTCATCTTCTTTCTCGCTCCTTTTTTCACATCTTCTGCTTCCTTTTTCTACTCTCATCTGCTAAATTTGCTCTTTTGACATTTCTACCGGACGATTCGTAAGCGCTCGATGTCAACGGTGACAATCGTCGACGCCGTTGACGGGCTGTCATTTCTTTTCTTTACGATAAAGTTCACCATCGGCCCTTCAAACAATTTGGCTAGCATGCATCGTAGTGAAACAGCCTTCAACCACCTGCTGTCACTTGCAAATGTGACAGCCGCCATTGAACAACATTGTGTAAACCAGCTAGTCATCAGCAACTCCATCCATATGTAGGAGTAGTAGTAGATTATAAGTTATTGACGACCACCGTCATTTGCCAACCGACCGTTCTGACGATAATTTCCGTTAATCACGGAGGTCCCTTCTCTTTCGAGCCTCGACCGGATAAGGACACCACTGAATCTACTGTCCAAGCTGTGGCAGTAGAATATTCCTGTACGGTCTTGTGCCATGCATGAGGAAACGCCAGCGGCTAGGTGTGATACATGGCATGTTAAAGCATCTCCACTTCTCCAGCGGTTTGGCCCCTCAGGAGGCTCGAAAAATCGCCGCTTGAGGGCCATCCGGCGATAAAATCGGCTTGGGGCCGATCGGGTTCCCAGCCGCCGGCCCCAGGGTCGCCTCAGAAGGCTTTTTAATTTTTTTAAAAAGACATTCGGCTATAATTCGGCAAACGGGCATAAACTTCGGCGACTTAAACAATTTTTACATAGCATACTTAAAATTTACTAAAAACCAAAGACCTAGACTACAGGAAGAATGCGCTGAGCACGACGAAGTCGCCGCCGTCGCCGCGGTCGCCGTTGTCCTCGTCGTCCTTCTCCTCCTTGACGTGGCCGCCGTCGCCGTTGTCCTCGTCGCTGTCATCGTTGAGAACGACGATGCCTCCCTCGTCATGGCCACGACGCCGAGCGGCGAACTGCTCTATGGCGCGACACTGGCGCTCTAGCTCCGTTAGCGCCCAGTCTTCGCGCGCCCACTTCAAGGCCGCCTTGTCGGAGAGCCCCGGCTCCATCTTCACGGTGGCGAGTCCTGGCTCCGTCTTCACGGCGGCGAGCCCTGGCTCCGTCTTCGGCTTGACGAAGCGGGGAGGAGCCATGGAGGAGGCGCGCCCGCCCTCGTTGATGACGATGCCGGCGCTGCGGCTGTCGGTGTCAAAACTGGCAGATCTCGGGTAGGGGGTCCCGAACATTGCGTCTGAGAATCGAAGGTAACAGAAGACCAGGGACATGATGTTTACCCAGATTCGGGCCCTCTTGATGGAGGTAATACCCTACTTCCTGCTTGATTGACTTTGATGAGTATAGTGGTTACAAGAGTTGATGTACCTCGAGATCGTAATGACTAAACCCTAGATGTCTAGCCTGTATGATTATGATGATCTCTACGGACTAAACCCTCCGGTTTATATAAGCACCGGAGGGGCTAGGGTTCAGAGTCGGTTCACAGAGAAAGGAAGTTTCATATGCGAACGCTAAGCTTGCCATCCACGCAAAGGAGAGTCCCATCCGGACACGGGGGAAGACCTTCAATATCATATCTTTACGGCCCATTAGTCCGGCCCATATCACATAGCCCGGATGCTTGGGGACCCCGTAATCCAGGACTCCCTCAGTAGCCCCGAACCAGGCTTAAATGACGACGTGTCCGGCGCGCAGATTGTGTTCGGCATTGCAAGAGGCGGGTTCCTCCTCCTCCGAATACTCCAAAGAAATTTGAACAAAAGAACTGTATTCGGCTTTTCGATGACGACACAGTATCCGGCTTCATATCTTCGGCTTTGTGAGGTGGGCCCTCCCTGATACTTCGGGCAGCTTCGGCTTTACACTAAATATCATACCTTTCAACTTCTGCGCCACCGTCGCCTCGGCTTCCACGTGTCAGACGAATACAAAGGGTCCAAGTGTTTTTACAGATAACACCCTTACTTTGTACGGAAGGCGTCTATTTAAGGAGATTGGATCTCAGATGCCGTTCCACAACAGGTGAAAAATCCTTAGAGCTTGCCACAGGAAACCGCGCAAACATGGCTGGCGCTCCCAGTTCTTCCTCACGCTCCCATAGCCCTAAAAAAGGCGATTGGGAGAGCTGCTCGGTATCCCACGCCCAGCTAACCAAGCTTCAGACGCAAGGGTATCTCCCTCCCGCGGATCTAGTCCCCATGCGGGCGGGATTAACTTCCATCAATGGCGAAGCCCTGGCGGAAAACTTCCCCAATCCTACTGAAGGGGAGCGAGTGTGCTTCGTTTCCTTCCTATTAAGATGTGTTGGATCTCCAATCCACCCTTTCCTCCGAGGCCTCCTGGAGTATTAAGGCCTCCAACTGCACAATCTTACGCTGGGCTCTATCCTGCACATCGCGGGTTTCGTCGCTCTTTGCGAGCTGTTCCTAGGCTGCGAGGCCCATTTTGAGTTATGGAGGGAACTTTTTGCCTCGTTCCCCGCTCCCCAAAGGGATCCATATTCAAGGTGGGCGGTGCCGAAGTATGGCGCATAGCCGGGACAGGATACCTGTCCGGCACTCCGAAGAAGGCATCTGAAGAGTGGCCCTTAGAATGGTTTTATATTGAAGACGTTGTTCTTCCAGACCCAATCCGGCGGGGCCTTCCCAAATTTTCCAACGCTCTGTTAAGGAAGCGCACCAGCTGGCGCCCCCGAAGCCTCGAGGAGGAAGACAGTGCGGAGATTAAGAAGCTAATGAGCAAGATAAAAATACTCGCCCAATCCGGACTATCTATAGTTGAGGTGATGGCGATTGCAATAACGCGAGGCGTTCAGCCACTCCAATCCAGGGGACTGATACGTCTCCAACGTATCTATAATTTTTGATTGTTCCATGCTATTATATTATCTATTTTGGATGTTTAATGGGCTTTATTATACACTTTTATATTATTTTTGGGACTAACCTACTAACCGGAGGCCCGGCCCAAATTGCAGTTTTTTGCCTATTTCAGTGTTTCGCAGAAAAGGAATATCAAACGGAGTCCAAACGGAATGAAACCTTCGGGAGAGTTATTTTTGGAACAAACGCAATCCAGGAGACTTGGAGTGGACGTCAAGCAAGCAACAAGGCATCTACGAGGCAAGGAGGCGCGCGCAGGGGAGGTAGGCGCACCCCCCACCCTCGTGGCTCCCCTGACCGACTTCTTTCGCTGATATATACTCATATACACCATGGACATCCGAGAGCACCACGAAACCCTATTTCCTCCGCCGCAACCTTCTATACCCGTGAGATCCCATCTTGGGGCCTTTTTCGGAGCTCCGCCAGAGGGGGCATTGATCACGGAGGGCTTCTACATCAACACCATAGCCTCTCCGATGATGTGTGAGTAGTTTACCTCAGACCTTCGGGTCCATAGTTATTAGCTAGATGGCTTCTTCTCTCTCTTTGGATCTCAATACAAAGTTCTCCTCGATCTTCTTGGAGATCTATTCGATGTAATTCTTTTTGCGGTGTGTTTGTCAAGATCCGATGAATTGTGGGTTTATGATCAAGATTATCTATGAACAATATTTGAATCTCCTCTTAATTCTTTTATGTATGATTTGTTATCTTCGCAAGTCTCTTTGAATTATCAGTTTGGTTTGTCCCTACTAGATTGATCTTTCTTGCAATGGGAGAAGTGCTTAGCTTTGGGTTCAATCTTGCGGTGTTTGATCCCAGTGACAGAAGGGGAACCGATACGTATTGTATTGTTGCCATCGAGGATAACAAGATGGGATTTATATCATATTGCTTGAGTTTATCCCTCTACATCATGTCATCTTGCCTAATGTGTTACTCTGTTCTTATGAACTTAATACTCTAGATGCATGCTGGATAGCGGTCGATGTGTGGAGTAATAGTAGTAGATGTAGAATCATTTCGGTCCACTTGCTGCGGACATGATGCCTATATACATGATCATGCCTAGATATTCTCATAATTATGCACTTTTCTATCAATTGCTCGACAGTAATTTGTTCACCCACCGTAATACTTATGTTATCTTGAGAGAAGCCACTAGTGAAACCTATGGCCCCCGGGGCTATTTTCCATCATATAATCTTCTATTTTCCATCATATAAGTTTTCGATCTATTTTATTTTGTAATCTTTACTTTCCAATCTATATCATAAAAATACCAAAAATATTTATCTTATTATCTCTATCAGATCTCACTTTTGCAAGTGGCCGTGAAGGGATTGACAACCCCTTTATTGCGTTGGTTGCAAGGTTCTTATTTGTTTGTGCAGGTATGAGGCGACTTGCGTGCAGTCTCCTACTGGATTGATACCTTGGTTCTCAAAAACCGAGGGAAATACTTACGCTACTTTGCTGCATCACCCTTTCCTCTTCAAGGGAAAACCAACGCGGTGCTCAAGAGATAGCAAGAAGGATTTATGGCACCGTTGCCGGGGAGGCTACGCCAAGTCAAGTCAAGATTGGATCTTCCAGCAGCTAGCCATCTCTGGCGCAGTTGCCAAGTAAAGTCAAGACGTACCAAGTACCCATCACAAACTCTTATCCCTCGCATTACATTATTTGCCATTTGCCTCTTGTTTTCCTCTCCCCCACTTCACCCTTGCCGTTTTATTCGCCCTCTTTTTCGTTTGCCTCTTTTCGCTTGCTTTTTGTGTGCTTGTGTGTTGGATTGTTTCTCACGATGGCTCAAGACAATACTAAATTGTGTGATTTTTCCAATACCAACAACAATGATTTTCTTAGCACTCCGATTGCTCCTATTACCGATGCTGAATCTTGTGAAATTAATGCTGCTTTGCTGAATCTTGTCATGAAAGATCAATTCTCTGGCCTTCCTAGTGAAGATGCCGCTACACATCTAAACAACTTTGTTGATTTGTGCGATATGCAAAAGAAGAGAGATGTGGATAATGATATTGTTAAATTGAAGCTATTTCTGTTTTCACTTAGAGATCATGCTAAAACTTGGTTTTCGTCTTTGCCTAAAAATAGTATTGATTCATGGAATAAGTGCAAAGATGCTTTTATCTCTAAGTATTTTCCTCCTGCTAAGATCATCTCTCTTAGGAACGATATTATGAATTTTAAGCAACTTGATCATTAACATGTTGCACAAGTGTTGGTGTACAAAAGTAGGGGCTCTCCTTTTGACCCCTTTACTTGTGCACGGGCAGTTAGAGCCACGACCGCGGCCACACTAAGCAGGGAAGAAGGAGGGAGCTGGAGCACAAGACAAATGAAGCAATTCCAAGATCAGAGACACGAAGAATAGAGGGGCAAAGCAGCCCCCCCGGCAAGGCCCTTGCCGGGGCGGCCTCAGCGGCCCCAGCAAGAACCTTGCCGGGGCAACTTGCCCAAGCACCAGCGGGACGAGCCACCCTTGAGCCCACGGCTTTCAACATAGTCAACCACGTTAAGGCAAGGGCTCGGGAGGCACCTCCTTGGTGGCATGCAGATCTTCGTCAAGATCATGAACACTCAAGATCAGATGAGAACCAGAAGACGGTGACCCTTGGCGGGATTCTAGCCGAGGAGATCCACGAGACCCCCGGCAAGCGCCTTGCCGGGGAAAACGGCAATGCCACGGCAAGACCCTTTCCGGGCCTCCGGCAAGGCCCTTGCCAAGGGCATTGACGGGGCCACAGCCAGGCTCGCATCAACCAAGACTCCACCGACTGTCCCCAAGCAGCTGCTAGCTCAACCAGCTGGGCACGCACCTGCGTGGCGATGGGTGGCCTCTACGCCAACTCAGCAAGCACCTGCGTGGTGGCATGCAGATCTTTGTGAAGGCCCTACACCGCACCACCTCAGCTGCCTGCCTGCCTACATGGCGCCACCCTCATCGCTGGCCTGGGCGCGTGTCGAAGCCACGCGAGGTGGCAACGAATGGGACGGGCTCCGTTCCCGCCCCCGATAAAGCAAGGGGACACCTAAGCGATGCATTAAATGCATCTTGTGTTGTAATATGGGCGATAAGCTCGCAGCACTGTTACCTTTCCACCTCCTGTGTGCCACTATGGCAAACCCTTTTCCTATAAAAGGAAGCCCGAGGCGACCAGGAGAAGGATTCGACTTTTCTGGGCTCGTTGCACCCTGTAACTAGCTCAAGAACACAAGGACACTCAATACATCCACCAAAGCAGGACTAGGGTTTTACGCATCCTCGTGGCCCGAACCTGGGTAAACGAACCGCGTGCTTCCTGTTAAACTAGCTCTTCGCTCAACCCAGCGCCCCACCAACCGTAGTAGGGATTCTTGTGATCCCATAGGTGTCGTTTCCCCGACATCTTTGGCGCGCCAGGTAGGGGGCGCAGTTGTGAGAATCGGCTTTAGCAGCTAGTCCCGACGCGAGCGAGCAGCGGACCGGTCGCTGACAGAACCCAGGGCGCGGCCCGCGAGCACCAACGCCGCCCTAGCAGCCGGATCTTGGTGGGTGACGACGCTCGTGTGCCAGGCAATGAGCCGCACGTCGCCAAATCCAAAGACGGAGCCGGGCCCTCCGCAGGCGGCGCGGGGCCTTCCAAGGACGTCGTCGCACCACCTGTAGGCGGCATGGCGGCTTCGAAGACACCCACTCCGGCGCCCACGGCACGCTCCTCTCAGGCTACGCGCCACGAACGGCGTCACCACGCTGAAGACCCCGGGCGCCACCGTGGGAAGAGTCCCGTACATCACTGGCGGGACGCAGAAGACTTACACGCTCGCCGAGGCACTGGCGCAATCAGCATGCAACCGCAGGGTCGTGATAGAGCTCCTTCTAACGTGGTTAGAAGTCGAAGCGCGTCGCGGTCCATGCAGGTTTCGCCACCACCGACGCCAGAGAGGCCTTAGCGCGCGCAGTTGATCCTCGACTTCCCTCCTGCTGCAGGGAAGCTTGACGAATGGAGAGTTACCATCTGGAGTCTCGTTGGCGTCGCCAACAAGGACGAGCCGAGGCCAGCGGGGCCCTCAGGCTGACGCTCCGGTGGAGCACCACATGCCAGCGGCGGGAGGACCGATGGTGCTGCGGTTACAGTGCACTCTCCTCCTCCTCGCCAGGTGCGGCGGACGTCAGTCCGTCGTGACGATGCGTGTGATAACATTTCCATAGCATCGTCCAACCCACGGACCCACCGCGACCAACGCCAAGTCCTTCGGGAGCGAACCCATGAAGACGCTCGAATCACCATCGAGCGTCGGTGCGAAGCGCGCCACCAGTCAGATAGGCGAGCAGGGCCCACCGTGGACCACCCAGCGCCGGTAAGCCCTGGAGGTTTGCCTTACGAGGTAGGCTGTCCGGCTTTTACCCATGACCTGCGGCGGTTCCAGTGGCCCACTCACCGCACGTTCAAGCCCGACATCAGCGAGAAGTACAACGACAAGACTCACCCGTCGGAGTTCCTCAGCATCTACACGATAGCGATGCAGGCTGCTGGAGCTCGCGACGATAAGGTGCTTGCCAATTACTTCCTGTTGGCACTTAAACCCAACGCCATGTCGTGGTTGATGCACTTGCCAGTAGATTCCATTTCTTCCTGGTCGGATTTGTGCCATGAGTTTGTTGGCGCCTTTACAGGAGGCCACCAAGCTCATGGCCAGGCGAGCGATTTGCATGTCATCCCCCAGAAAGAAGGCGAAAGCCTGCGCAAGTACATACAGAGATTCAGCTGGGTACAGTACAATATCCCAGATGTTCATCATCCCCTGCCGCCATCATCAGCGCGTTCCACCAGAACGTACGCAATCGCAAAATGCGCGAAGAGCTGGCGATGAACAAGGTAAAAGATGTGGCAGAAATCTACGTTCTGGCCGACAGATGTGCCCGGGCTGAAGAGGGAAGGAAGTACCCCGGCGAAGACGCCGGCATGGAAACTGACTCTTCAGGCGAAGATGCTACCACCCCGCAAAGTAGAGCCGGCGCCGTAACCGGAAGCGCAAGGGCAAAACAGTGCTTGTCGTCGAGGGATCTGACGACGCCGGTGCCACCAAGAAGACCAAGGCAGACGACTCCGGCAAGGAGATTGCTGGGTGCATCGCCTGCCGGGCCTTGGTGGCTGCTGAGAAGCCAGGAAACTCCGACAAGCAATATTGCAAGATCCATCGCACCAAAGGCCACGACCTCCAGAACTGCCGACAAGTTGAGTGGCTTGCCAAGAAGCAAAAAGCTGAATATGAGAGGCGGGACAAGAAGGGCCAGGATGGTGCCGAGGGGTCCGGCAAGAAATGTGACAGCCAAGCAGGCCGCCGCGGCAAGGATAAACATCAAGAGAGGCCCGCTCGAGTTCGCGACAAGAAGCAGGAAGACGATGATCATGAAGAGGACGGCGAGTCCGGTGACCAAGAGTTTCAGAAAGCTACAGAGGCTATGTGCATCGACGGCGGTGCCTCGCTGCATACTTCTCACCGCCAGCTCAAGCAGTGGGCGCGTGAGATTACATCGGCGGAACCATCGTTCGATGCCCAAAAACCACTGAAGTGGTCCAGCACGCCCATCATCTTTGACACTAAGGACCACCCTGATCACACAACTGCGGTCGGGTGTCTGCCGTTGTTGGTTTCACCAACAATATGCAACCTCAAGGTGACAAAGATGCTGTTTGACGGCGGGGCCGGTCTGAACTTGATCTCGCCTGCTGTGATCAAGAGGTTGCAGATTCCCGACAAGGACCTCGAAGAAACGGGCATGTTTCACGGGATCAACCCGGGAAGGAGCCAACCAAAGGGGAAGGTCATTCAGCCCATGACGTTTGGAAGTGATCTGAATTACAGGACAGAGAGGATCATCTTTGATGTTGCCAAGATCCCCTTACCTTACAACGGGATCCTTGGCCGCCCAGCACTGGCCAAGTTCATGGCGGCATCACACTATGCCAACAACACGCTGAAGATGCCTGGGCCAGTGACGATCATCACCGTCCCTTTGACAAGAAAGATGCGCTGATTTGCGCCGACCAACTCTACCAGGAAGCAGTTGCAGCAGTCGATGCCGCCAAGGCACTTGCTCCTGCTAATGAAGCCATGTACCTAGGGTAGGGTCATGGACCTGTCCAAGATACCCTCCCCAAGGACATCTCTAGAAGAAACCACCTGTCAGTCGACCTAGAAGTATTCCACTCGACGGACTTGAAGACACTCGACTATGAAGCCAACCACTCGACCACCAGGAGATCTAAAGTCAGTCTGCACACAAACGGTCGGTCATTAAGTAGCTTTTATGGTTATCATAGCACTTTATGTGGGGCGTTACCAGTAACCCCGATCTTAATGTACTTTAAACCCAGCATAACTAAGAAATTTGGAGGGGTCTAGCAAACTCTATATAAGCCACCCCTCCTCGGTGTAAAGGGTTCGCACCCAGTAACTTATACACACATAATACAAATGACCGCCTCGGGCTCCGAGACGTGAGGGCTGTTACTTCCTCCGAGAAGGGCCTGAACTTCGTAAACATCTTGCGTATACAACTACCCCATAGCTAGGATCTTGCCTCTCCATTCCTACCCCCTATTCTCTTTGCCGACTTAGAACCATGATGCTTGGCGCCACCGTGGGGCAGGTGTCTTAGCGATTTATTGGAGAAGTTGGGATATTTCCGATCTCCTTCATCATGGTTACAGGCGGAGTTTTGGTTGAGGGCCGCGAGATCCGTCTCGGCGCGCTCACGTTCATCGCCGACGACTCCGCTTGGCTTCAGGAGGCTCCACTCGACGTCGACGCGCTTCCCATCCGCAGGGTGACGCATTTTCGCGCGTGCGTCCGCGGCATCCTCTTACGGAAACCGTCGACCCAGTATCGGTCGACCCCTGTGTCGTCCTCCCTCCCTGTTTCCGTCCGGTGCAAGCGTTCCGGTCGGTCAAGGCTTCAGCGGTGGGTGAGACACACGGTGGCCCGTCAGTCGGCCACTCCCCAAGTCGCGGCAATCGAGCCCGACGAATCTCTCTACGGCCTGTTCGATCTGTCGACTGGCTCCGCAGAGACTGCATCCGAGTGCGACAGCAGTGATCCAGCGGCGGAGGTTCTGATGGTCAATGGACCATGCAGTCCTCCTGGCTTTCCCCGCACCGACGGAGGCGACGGCGGAGGTGATCCGGCGCAGGTTCACGAAGAGTATCAACCCGAGCCCCTCACTTCTCCACAGAGGGAAGAACTTCGCTGCCGGAACATGGATGCGTTACACACTCCTATTGTTGGAGAAACTCCCGAGGCTCATGCCTTAGAGGACGCGCGCTTGGCCAACTTGGCTGAGCACACTCGACTGGAGAACCTCCAGCAAGCACTCAACGAGCGCGTGCGGCAACGGGTTCCAGACTCCAGTCAACTCTTTCCACCACCGACTCAGGTATATCGAACTCCGATTTAGAATCTAGCAGTTGCAGCCCGTATAGCAGAATCGATTCAGCCTTCCCAGTCAGAGGCTGGTAGAGGTTTGCTACAGATCAGAGATTTACTCCGGGCAGCAGGAGATCCAAATTCAGCTGTATCGCAGTCATGGAATAGGATTCACAGCAGATCCATCGCTGTGAATTCAGTCCAGTCGGCCCATAGTCCAAGATCGCCCCCGAGGCGTGAGGAACGTGGAGGCCGGCGTGATGACCAGTACAAGAACCGTGAGCAGTATGATCACTGATTCGATCGCAATGATCGACGTAGAGTGCCCACCCCTCCGCCAAGGGGTGGATCATACGCTCCTCGACAGCAGGATGATAGACGCCAGCACAGTGTTGGGCGAAGGATTCGAGTCGACCCCAGAGAACCAGGTTTTGATGCGAGATCCATTATCGTTCAAGGTTTGGTCGACAAGAACAGAGCTCACCGAGAAGGCCATGACAGAGATGTGCCCACCAGCAGCAGCGTTCACGTCTCAGGACCAGAGTGTTTTAGCAGAGCCATCAGGGCCGCGGTGATTCCTCCCAACTTCAAGTTGGCGACTGGAGTCAGTAAGTTCACTGGTGAGTCCAAGCGTGATACTTGGTTGAGGACTACCGAGTGGCTATTCAGATTGGCGGCGGCAATGATGAGGTGGCCATGAAACACCTACCTCTTATGTTGGAGGGCTCGGCCAGAGCATGGCTGAATCAGTTGGCACCCAGCAGCATTTACACTTGGGAAGATCTTGCCCGAGTGTTTGTCAGAACATTTGAAGGAACTTGCAAGCGACCAGCAGGGTTGACAGAGCTGCAATCTTGTGTGCAAAAGTCGAATGAGACTCTGAGGGATTACATCCAGAGGTGGATCACTTTACATCACACGGTAGAAAATGTATCTGATCACTAAGCGATGCTGTGCCTTCAAGGAAGGTGTTAAGAACGAGAGCTAAGTTTGAAATTCGGTCGGACCGAGACATGACCCCGAGTCGAATGATGGAGATTGCCACCAAGTATGCCAATGGTGAAGAAGAGGATCGGCTCCGGAGTGGCAAGTACAAGTCAGCCGCTCATGAAACCGGGGGAGGGAACTCCAGTCGGAAGCAGAAGCGGAAAGCCGAGCCAGCTGCTCCTGGAGAAGCCTTGGCTGTGACTCAAGGAAAGTTTAAAGGGAAACCTAAAGGGTCTTGGAACCCTAAGAAGGTGAAGGACAAGGAAGGGAATGACGTTATGGATTTGCCGTGCCACATCCACACGAAGAAAGATGAAGAGGGTAAATTCATTTACCCGAAACAGACCACTCGACAGTGTCGGCTCCTGAACCAGCAGTTCCAGGGGAAACAGTCCAAAGATAAGGAGTAGGAGTCGAACAAAGTTGAAGACAAAGAAGATAGTGACGATGGATACCCTCAGGTCAATTCCACCCTGATGATTTTTGCTGATGTAGAAAGCAAAAGTCGATTCAAAGTTATAAACCGAGAGGTAAATATGGTTGCTTCGGCGACGCCCAGTTATCTGAAATGGTCTCGCATCGCCATCACATTCGACCAGTCCGATCATCCAACGCATAGCCACCCCCCGGGAGGCAAGCTTTGGTGGTCGATCCGATCGTCGAAGGCACTTGACTAACTAAAGTCTTGATGGATGGTGGCGATGGCCTGAATATATTGTATGCGAGACACTGAAAGGGATGGGCATTCCGATGTCCAGACTCAGTACCAGCAACATGAGTTTCCATGGAGTCATTCCTGGAAAGAAGGCTGAGTCACTCGGCCAAATTGCTCTTGATGTGGTTTTCGGTGATTCCAAGAATTACCGCAAAGAAAAGTTGACGTTTGAAGTTGTGGATTTCCAGAATGCTTATCACGCTATTTTGAGCAGGCCAGCTTATGCACGTTTTTTGGCTTGACCATGTTATGTGTACCTCAAATTGAAGATGCCTGGTCCCAAAGGTGTGATCACCATTACTGGCAACCGGAAGAAGGAAGAAGAGTGCTTTCAGAAGGGCTCAAAGATCGCCGATGCTCAGATGGCAGTGGTAGAGCTGCAGGAATACCAGAAAACTGCAGATCCGAGTGATTTGTTGCGAGCCAAGAAGCCTGCTACGGAGTCAGCGTTTCAGTCGTCCGGTGAGACAAAGCCGATTCACATTCACCCGACCGACCCCAGTGTTGCTCCGACTCATATCTCAACGACACTCGACTCCAAATAGGAAGAAGCGCTCATCCAGTTCCTCCGTGAGAACTGGGACATCTTCGCATGGAAGCCTGCTGACATGCCGGGTGTTCCCACGGGGCTGGCTGAGCATCGTATACGAGTCAACCCAAAGGTGAAACCTGTCAAGGAACATCTTCGACGGTCCGCCGTCCAGAAGAGAAAAGCCATTGGCGAGGAGGTGGCTCGACTCTTAGCAGCAGAGTTTATCCGAGAGATTTACCACTCCGAGTGGCTCGCCAATGTTGTCATGGTCCCCAAGAAGGACAAGTCACTTCGCATGTGCATCGACTTCAAACATATCAATCGGGCCTGCCTGAAAGATCATTTTCCTCTCCCCTGCATCGACCAAATAGTCGACTCCACTGCAGGATGTGAGCGGTTGTCTTTTTTAGACGCCTATTACGGTTACCATCAGATCCGTCTGTATGGACCCGATGAGATCAAAACAGCTTTCATCACTCCATTCGGGTGCTTCTGCTATGTCACCATGCCATTCGGCCTCAAGAATGCCGGAGCCATGTTCATGAGGATGATTCAGAAATGTTTGCTCACTCAAATCAGTCGGAATGTGGAAGCATACATGGATGATATTGTGGTAAAATCACGGAAGGGTTCCGACCTATTGACTGACCTTGCTGAAACATTTGCCAATCTCAGGAGGTATGATATCAAGCTTAATCCATCAAAGTGCACATTCGGAGTTCCTGGCGGAAAGTTACTCGGTTTTCGTTTCGAGCGAGGAATCGACGCCAACCCGTAAAAAGTTGGTACTATACTCGAATGAAACACCACAATGCGTGTGCATGATGTCCAAAAGCTTCTTTGGATGCTTGGCCGCTTTAAGTCGATTCATCTCTCGTCTCGGTGAAAAGGCGTTGCCTCTTTACCGATCGATGAAGAAGTCGACAAGTTTGAGTGGACTCCGAAGTCGATGCAGCGGCGTTTGCGTAGCTAAAAGCTCTGCTCTCCACCCAGCCGGTGCTTGCTGCCCCAATCAGCAAAGAGCCTTTGCTGCTTTACATTGCAGCCACAGGACAAGTCGTCAAGATCAAGATTTACGGTCGAGCGGGAAGAAGAAGGAAAAGCCTTGAAAGTTCAGCGCCCAGTGTATTATCTTTCTGAAGTGTTGACCCCATCAAAGCAAAGATACCCTCATTATCAGAAGCTTGTTTATGGGATTTATATGACCATGAAGAAGGTTCATTACTTCTCTGACCATTCCATTATAGTCGTCAGCGACGCCCCATTGTCAGAGATTCTGCACAACAGAGATGCAACTGGTGGAGTGGCGAAATGGGCGATTGAACTCCTTCCCCTTGATATCAAGTTTGAGGCAAAGAAAGCCATCAAGTCCCAAGCAGTAGCAGATTTCATCGCCGAGTGGATTGAACAGCAACTACCGACTCAAGTTCACTCGGAGCACTGGACCATGTTCTTTGATGGTTCTAAGATGCTAAATGGTTCCGGTGTTGGGGTAGTGTTGGTTTCCCCCCGAGGAGATAAGCTCAGATATGTGCTCCAGATCCACTTTGATTCCTCCAACAATGAAGCAGAATATGAAGCACTTTTGTATGGGTTGCATATGGCCATTTCACTCGGTGTTAGTCGCCTCATTGTCTATGGTGACTCAGATCTAGTGGTTAATCAAGTGATGAAGGAGTGGGACGTTAGAAGTCCAGCCATGACTGGTTACTGCAATGCAGTGAGAAAGCTAGAGAAGAAATTTGAGGGGTTAGAGCTTCATCATATACCCCGACTGAAAAATCAAGCTGCTGATGATTTGGCAAAAATAGGGTCCAAGAGAGAAGCCATTCCCAGTAATGTGTTTTTGGAGCACATCCACACACCGTCAGTTCAAGAGGATCCTTTCACCGAAGAATCCCCACAACCAAAAAGTGTCACTGATCCGGCTGAAGTTGAGGTCCCAGCGGTGGTCGACCTGATCATGGAAGTTTTGGTCATCACTCCCGACTGGACAGTGCCGTACATCGCGTATATCCTAAGGAAAGAGCTCCCGGAGAACGAAGAAGAGGCTCGATGATCGTCCCGCCGATCCAAGGCCTTTACCGTGATCAAGGGACAGTTGTATGAAGAAAGCGCGACTGGAGACAGCCAGAAATGTATAACACCAGAAGGTCAGATAATTCTTGACGATATCCACTTGGGGACATGTGGTCATCATGCATCCTCTAGGACCATTGTGGCTAAAGCATATCGAGTGGGATTTTACTGGCCAAGAGCAAATGAAATGGCGAAGGAAATAGTCGACAAGTGTGAAGGATGTCAGTTCTATTCAAATATGTCACACAAACCCGCCTCAGCCTTGAAGACCATTCCACTCGTCTGGCCCTTTGCTGTTTGGGGATTGGATATGATTGGACCACTGAGAACTGGCAGGAGCGGCTTCACTCACGTGCTCGTGGCAGTCGACAAGTTTACTAAATGGATTGAAGCTAAGCCTATCAAGAATCTCGATGCTTGCACTGCTATCAGTTTCATCAGAGACTTGATATTCAGATATGGAGTTCCGCATAGCATCATCACTGATAATGGGTCAAACTTCGATTCCGACAAGTTCAAAGCCTTTTGAGCCTCTCAAGGCACACGAGTCGACTACGCTTCAGTCGCTCACCCCCAGTCGAATGGACAAGTGGAAAGAGCAAACAGTCTAATTCTCAAAGGACTGAAACCCCGACTGATGCGTGATCTCAAGCATGCAGCAGGCGCATGGGTCGACGAACTTCCATCAGTTCTTTGGGGATTGAGGACTACCCCTAATCGGTCAACTGGACGAACTCCATTCTTTCTAGTCTATGGAGCTGAAGCAGTTCTGCCGAGTGACTTGCTTCACAACGCACCCCGAGTCAAGCTCTACTCTGAAGATGAAGCAGCACAAGCCCGGCAGGATGCAGTCGACCTCCTAGAAGAGGAAAGAGAGATGGCCCTGATCCACTCTACTCTCTATCAGCAGGACTTGCATCGATTCCATGCCAGAAACATGAAGAGTCGAGCCTTCCAAGAAGGAGATTTGGTTCTCCGAGTGGATCAGCAGAAGCCACACAAACTTGCTCCTACTTGGGAAGGCCCCTTCATCGTCACCAAAGTTCTCCACAATGGAGCCGCATCGTCTTTACAATGTCGATCGCCCAGATTGACGAGCCATTTAGCTTGAACGCGGAGCTGCTCCGCCCCTTTTATACTTAAGTACTCACTCGGATGAGATGTAATAGAAGTACCTCTGTAGTTTGTTTATCGAAGACAATAATGTTATAATTTTCCCTGTGATTGTTATTACTTTTTGTTTACATGAGAAAGCCCCCAGTGGGTGGCTTAGCTGCGAATCCGTTTCTCCTAAGTTTGTAAAAAAAATCCCTACCGAGTGGTGAGCCAGCCTCCCACTCGGGGGCTTAGCTGCGAATCCGTTTCGCCTAAGTACTTGAAAATTCAACCGAGTGGTGAGCCAGCCTCCCACTCGGGGGCTTAACTGCAGTCCAAGTACTCGCCTAAGTATTTAAAATCCTACCGAGTGGTGAGCCAGCCTCCCACTCGGAGGCTTAGCTGCAGTCCAAGTACTCGCCTAAGTGTTTAAAATCCTACCGAGTGGTGAACCCGCCTCCCACTCGGAGGCTTAGCTGCAGTCCAGTACTCGCCTAAGTGTTTAAAATCCTACCGAGTGGAGAGCCAACCTCTCACTCGGAGGCTTAGCTGCACTCTAGTACTCGCCTAAGTATTTAATACAATGTGCGCTTTGCAAGGATGACAAGGTGCAGGTCGACTGATGCCTTCTCCTTCGGAGCTACGCCACAAAAAATCCTACCGAGTGGAGAGCAAACCTCCCACTCGGGGGCTTAGCTGCAGTCCAAGACTAACTAAGTATTTGAAAAACCTACCGAGTGGAGAGAAAACCTCCCACTCGGGGGCTTAGCTGCAGTCCAAGTACTCGCCTAAGTGTTTAAAATCCTACCGAGTGGTGAGCCAGCCTCCCACTCGGAGGCTTACCCGCAGTCCAAGTACTCGCCTAAGTGTTCAAAAAATCCTACCGAGTGGAGAGCAAACCTCCCACTCAGGGGCTTAGCTGCAGTCTAGTACTCGCCTAAGTATCTGAAAAACCTACCGAGTGGAGAGCAAACCTCCCACTCAGGGGCTTAGCTGCAGTCCAGTACTTGCCTAAGTATTTCAAAAACCTACCGAGTGGAGAGCAAACTTCCCATCGGGGGCTTAGCTGCAGTCCAGTGCTCGCCTAAGTATTTAAAAATCCTACCGAGTGGAGAGCAACCCTCCCACTCGGGGGCTTAGCTGCAGTCCAATACTCGCCTAAGTATTTAAAAATCCTACCGAGTGGAGAGCGAACCTCCCACTCAGAGGCTTGGATGCAGTCAAACACTCGCCTGAGTATTTAAAAATCCTACCGAGTGGAGAGCAACCCTCCCACTCGGAGGCTTAGCTGCAGTCCAGTACTCGCCTAAGTATGAAATCCATTCTGATCCGCAAGGACGACGAGGTGCAGGTCGACTGCTACCTTCTCCTTCGGAGCTGCGCCACAAGTACAACGTGCGCTCCATTCCGATCCGCAAGGACGACGAGGTGCAGATCGACTGCTACCTTCTCCTTCGGAGCTGCGTCACAAGTACAACGTGCGCTCCATTCCGATCTGCAAGGACGACAAGGTGCAGGTCGACTGCTACCTTCTCCTTCGGAGCTGCGCCACAAGTACAACATGCGCTCCATCCCGATCCGCAAGGACGCAGGTCGACTGCAATCTGTGCTCCATCCCTACCTGCAAGAACGATGAAGTGCAGGTCGACTGGATTTTCCACCTCAGAGCTGCGTCTCAAGCACTGAAGTATATTCCAAGTGAAGAACAAAGTTCGCTTGAAGGCAAATGAAATCATATTGAATGATAAGCCAAGTTCAGATAACATCCTACGGATTCAGAAGTGCTCAGGCGTCAAGCCTGTAAAAGTTTATCGCTTACAAAACCACTCGATATTCCGAGGCAAATTTAAGGCGAAGCATAGAAGTTTTTCCTACTCCTCAGGTGGAGGACTGGAGGGCGCGACAAACTGGTCCAAGTCAATTCTGTCAGCAATCCGAGTGGCAGCAACAATGAAGGTCTCCATGAAAGATTGGAAGTCGTGCTTCTTGGTATTGGCAACTCTGATGGATGCCAGCTTTTCCTCTCGCGCCTCCTTGTAGTGAACACGGACCAGGGACAGAGAGACGTCAGCGCCGCACCTGGCAGAAGACTTCTTCCATTCCTGCACTCGACCTGGAACTTCATTCAGTCGAGTCATTAGAGACTCGAGGTCATTTTGAAGCGTCGCTCCTGGCCAGAGTGCCGTGTCGATTTGCGACGCCGCAACCTTCAGTCGAGCAATGTAGTTGACCACACCAGCGACACGAGACTCCAGTTGGAGCACGTTCATAGCAGCTTCGTCCTTCACAGGAGAGTTAATGGGGTCCAAGCTTGTCTCCACTCGACTGGTCCCCTCCTCGAAGTTTTGGCAGAATTCTGTAAACATAATTCAAAGATAAACCAGCGGTTCTGCGATGAGTCGATGATAACAAGTCAGTCGGGTAGGAGAGATTACCCTCAAGCATGATGAATAACTTCTTGGCGAGCCCTCCTAGATTGGCGTTCAGAGCTATCTTATCATTCTTCCCCACCAGTTCACTAGCCTTGTCATTCAGAGCTATCTTATCATTCTTCAGACGGCTGACCTCCTTGTTGGCCACGTCGAGATCGGCTTTCAGATTGGCGTTCTCCTCCTCAAGTTTACCGACTGAAGCCAGTTTTTCTTCCGCAAGCTTCGCTTTGTCCAAAGCCGCCTTCTGCGCCTCGGCAAGGTCATGGTCCTTCTTCTTCAGAGCCTCCTCCATTTTATCTGCAAAATGACAATGAGATCAGAATTAGGAATGGGCAGAAAGATAAAGACAGTCGTCAAGTTCTCACCAGCCATACCTTTTGCTTCGTCTCTCGCCTTCTGCAAGTTCTCCTGAGCAAGCTTCAAGTCAAGGTTGAGCTGGATCTGTTTGTTTTCCAATTCAGTATAGCGAGCCACAAGCTCACAGGATTTCTGCGAAGGGTCAGTCGACAGACATCAAAGATAGGTTGCTTCCGAGTGACTAAGAGAAAATTCGTAACATTTCTAAGACTACAGCAGAATCAAAATATTCAACAGCAGTCTAGGGGACTACACCCAGTGGGTGCACTCAGCGTGCCCCCACTGGTTCTACCGACTTGGTCCGGTCAGTCGACCAAAAGAGACAAAGAGGTTATGATCCTAAACCATAGCTAACTGCCAGCAGTCAGCCATGGTCTCATCATGATCTACCAAAAAAAACACAGGTTCTTCAGACCTTAATCGACTGCCAGCAGTCGACCATGCTCTCGGGGACTACACCCAGTGGGTGCACTCAGCGTGCCCACATTGGTTCCAAGATTCCATTCGACATGGTCCGACCAGACCGAGTGAAGAAGTTAGAGTGAAGAAACTCAAAATACAAAGACTACAGTCGACTGCCAGCAGTCCACCATAGCCTCGGGGACTACACCCAGTGGGTGCACTCATCGTGCCCCCACCAATCCAAAAATTCAATCGACACACCCAGTGGGTGTACAGATACAAAGATCTTCGGAAAGAGAGTCTTCACATAGCATATCCTAACAGAACAAGCGGTGACCAACTAACCTGGACGTTGTTCTGAAGAGCTGAGCTAGCATCATAGGCCGCCTGGTTGGCTTCCCCGACCACCTTCACCTGCTCCATCATGATCCCCGCCTGGCGTATAGCCTCCTTAGCAGCACCCACTTGGTCCTCTGGGACGTGGTGTGTGGCGAAAAGGGATGGCGGGTCAATAGTCGACGATGAAGGCCGAACACTGTCGGCGCGTAACGAAGGACACGGAAGTCCGAGTGGTATTGCCACCTCCCTGAACCGGTGTCTCGGCAATCGATGCAATCTGAGTTGTCTTGCCAGCCGGCGCCTTTCTATTCCTCCTCGGCCTCAGAGGCACCTCGTCGTCATCATCAGGAAGATCAATGACATGAGGAGGAGCTACAGGAAAAATCCAAAGTTAAAAACAGAAATCCAATCGACCAAAAGCGAAACTACAGAGATCATACCAAGGTTAGAGGTGGCAGCATCTTCCATTTCCTGGTCTTCGTTCCTGGCTGAGGTCTCGGAGGTGGCAGCACTGCAGATTTGTGAAATCAGTTGATTAGCCAACGAGTCGACCTAAAGTATGTCCATGCTAAACGAGAAAACACAAGGTCTGTTGTTACCCGGAAATGGTGGGAATGGCCATCCTCATCTTGGGCAGGGCCTTCGTCGGCTTTGATGACGTCGCTCGGGGTTGCTTTGGCGCTTTTTCAGTCGGCGCCAGAGAGGTCGTCCGCGGGCGTTTCGTCGACTGTCCGACAGGTGCAGTATCCTTGCCACACTCGACCGCGGGGTCATGGGTGAGCTTGGATCGCCTTTCCGTGCGAGGAGGGTCAACTTCTTCCTCCTCTTCCTCCTCCTCCTCTTCGCCGGAGCCGTCGTCATCTTCGTCCTCCTCACTATCAGATTGCCATTCCTCCTGACTTTCACCTCCGCTCCCCTCCTCCTCCTCGACCTGTTCTTGCGCCCCATTGGGCATCGAGTACATCTCAGTGGTGGCCTAGAAGACAACAAACAAGACAAAAGTCAGTCGACTGATTTTAAGCAAACAGGATGGAGAAAGCAGGACCGCAGTCAAAGATGCAGGATTGGACCTTGTCTGCTTCGTATGACTGGTCGAGTGGAGGAATCCTCCTGGCTCCTCTAGGGTTGTCCTTGCTTCCTATGATGCTCGCTAGCCACCTTTCCAGCGTGGCATCCTCGACCTCCTCCGGGTGGATCCGAGTGGTGTCCTCAGTGCCAGAGTACAACCACATTGGATGGTCTCGAGCTTGAAGCGGCTGGATGCGTCGTCGGAGGAAGACCTCCAAGAGATCCATGCCGGTCACTTCGTCTCGGATGAGCTGGACAACGCGTTCGACCAACACCTTAACCTGCGCCTTCTCTTTCGGGATCACCTTCAAAGAGGACGGCTTGCTCACTCGGTCCATGGAAAAATGAGGGAGTCCAGCCGATCGGTCAAGGCGTCGGCTGGTCCTTGATAGAACCAAGTCGACTGCCATCCACGGACTGACTCGGGTAGGATCATGGCCGGAAAAGAACTTTTTCCCATCATTTGAACCCCAAGACCCCCACACATCTGAATCACTTGGGTTCTCTCGTCACTCGGATTGGCGTTTTTCACCGTCTAGGAGCGACAAGTGAAAATGTGCTTGAAAAGACCACAATGAGGCAGACAACCCATGAAATTCTCGCACAAAGACACGAAAGCAGCGAGAAACACGATGGAGTTGGGTGTGAAGTGGTCAAGTTGTGCCTCAAAGAAGTTCAGAAATCCCCGAAAGAAAGGGTGAGGCGGCAAAGAAAACCCGCGGTCAACATGGGTGGCCAAGAGGACACACTCACCCTCCTGAGGCTGCTGCTCCGACTCCTTCCCTGTGAGCCGCGCTGGTCCATGAGGCATCAGTCCTTCATTGGCCAGGTCGTCAAGATCTTTCTGACGTATCGTTGAGCGGATCCAGTCGCCCTGGATCCAGCCCTGCGGCAGGCCGACCCTTGACAAAGATCCGCCCCGACTGGTCGCCCTTCCCTTCGCCTTCGTCGTCGCATTCTTCGCCCGCTCCAAAGCCGCCGTCTTCTCCTTCACCATCGTCACCGGCGAAGCACGCACGGAGCAGCAGCGCTGAGATGGAGGCGAACGCGGCGGATAAGTCAGAGGAAGAGGGAGGAGAAATGAGAGTGCACTGTTCAAAAACCCCGTCCGGCGCCTTATATGTGGTAGCTTCCGAGTGACTGACTTGTAGGCCCGGGCAATCCTGTCAAATCCCGCAACAGTCGCGCGTGCGATACATGGCGAAAAAGGTGGCATGGAGATCGAGGCGTTCCTGCCTTATCCCGTTTGAGTACCGCAGCCTCCTCTTCCACGCGCGCTTCCCCAAATTCGGATCCCGCTAAATCCGCGAACTGCAGAGTAACCTGTCAGACGGGAGATTTTCTCCGCTCTGTCGTTCGGAGATCTCCAAGTATAGAAAACTCACTCGACGGATACAAAGAATGGATCAAGGCGACTGAAAAATAAGTTTATGCCATCACTTAAGTTCATTGATCCAGAACAAGACATGTTCATCGCACGAAAAGTGGGTCGGGAAGAGTTCTCAACTCCTTCCCCACTCAAACCTCGATCCATTCGGGGGCTAATGATGAAGCCATGTACCTAGGGTAGGGTCATGGACCTGTCCAAGATACCCTCCCCAAGGACATCTCTAGAAGAAACCACCGTCAATCGACCTAGAAGTAGTCCACTCGACGGACTTGAAGACACTCGACTATGAAGCCAACCACTCGACCACCAGGAGATCTAAAGTCAGTCTGCACACAAACGGTCAGTCATTAAGTAGCTTTTATGGTCATCATAGCACTTTATGTGGGGCGTTACCAGTAACCCCTGATCTTAATGTTATTTAAACCCTGCATAACTGAGGGCTGGAGGGGTCTAGCAAACTCTATATAAGCCACCCCCTCCTCAGTGTAAAGGGTTCGCACCCCTGTAACTTATACACACATAATATAGTCGACCGCCTCCGGGCTCCGAGACATAGGGCTGTTACTTCCTCCGAGAAGGGCCTGAACTTGTAAACACCTTGCGTATACAACTACTCCATAGCTAGGATCTTGCCTCTCCATTCCTACCCCCTATTCTACTGTCAGACTTAGAACCACGACACCTGCCGCTAAAGCTCCGGGAGGGAAGAAGAAGACCGGTAAGACCTCTGGCACCCACTCCGGCAAGCGCACCTCTTCGGAGTGTAGTGCCCCCGTCGAGGACGTGCCATAGAGCTCCACCGGCAAGAGTAAGAAATCCAGGGCCACGCCGCCGGAAACCAAGGAGGTATCCGTGAAGGAGGATGGCATGGGAGGGACTTTCACCATGAGCTCCACCCTCGACAGCAAATAGGAAGACACACTCGTCACCTTGCTGCGGGCGAATGTCGATGTGTTCGCATGGCAAGCATCTGACATCCCCGGCGTTCCCAGGGAGGTGATTGAGCACCGCCTTGCTGTCTGCTCTCATGCGCGACCCGTCAAGCAGAAGGTCAGAAAGCAGGCTTTGAAACGGCAAGAGTTCATCACGGAGGAGATCCAGAAATTGGAAGCAGCGGGCTTGGTGAGGGGAGTGCTCCATCCTACGTGGTTGGCCAATCCGGTGGTGGTGCACAAAGCAAATGGGTAGTGGAGGCTGTGTATTGACTACACGGATATCAATAAGGCTTGTCCTAAAGACCCCTTCCCATTGCCGCGCATCGACCAGATTGTTGACTCCACGGCCGGGTGAGATCTGTTATCATTCCTCGACGCCTACTCCGGCTACCACCAGATCTTCATGACAAGAGAAGACGAAGAGAAGACAACATTTATCACCCCATGTGGTACGTATTGCTTTATACGGATGCCTTTCGGGTTAGAGAATGCTGGCTCGACGTTTGCGAGGGCAGTCCAAATTGGTTTTGAGCCCCAGCTCCATAGAAATATGGAGGCCTACATGGATGACATAGTGGTCAAAACCAAGGATAGGATGACCCTCATACCAGATTTGGAAGAAATTTTTGTGAACCTGCGCAAGATCAACCTCAAGCTGAACCCTGAGAAGTGTGTCTTCGGCGTTTCGTCCGGCAAGCTTCTCGGGTTCTTTGTGTCGTATGAAACGTCTCCAACGTATCTATAATTTTTGATTGCTCCATGCTATATTATCTACTGTTTTGGACCATATTGGGCTTTATTTTCCACTTTTATATTACTTTTGGGACTAACCTATTAACCGGAGGCCCAACCCAGATTTGCTGTTTTTTTGCCTATTTCAGTGTTTCGAAGAAACGGAATGAATGAAACCTTCGGGAACGTGATTTTCTCATCAGATATGATCCAGGAGACTTGGACCCTCGGCCAAGAAAGGAGGGAGGCGACCACGAGGGTGGAGGGAGCGCCCACCCTAGGGCGCGCCCCCTGCCTCGTGGGCCCCCTGAAGCTCCACCGACGTACTCCTTCCTCCTATATACACCTACGTACCCCCAACAGATCAGATATGGAGCCAAAAACCTAATTCCACCGCCGCAACTTTCTGTATCCACGAGATCCCATCAGGGGCCTGTTCCGAGCTCACGGAAGGGATTCCACCATGGAGGGCTTCTACATCATCATCATAGCCTCTCCGATGAAGTGTGAGTAGTTTACTTCAGACCTTCGGGTCCATAGTTAGTAGCTAGATGGCTTCTTCTCTGTTTTTGGATCTCAATACAATGTTCTTCCCCTCTCTCGTAGAGATCTATTCGATGTAATCTTCTTTTTGCGGTGTGTTTGTTTAGACCGATGAATTGTGGGTTTATGATCAAGATTATCTATGAGCACTATTTGAATCTTCTCTGAATTCTTTTATGTATGATTGGTTATCTTTGCAAGTCTCTTCGAATTATCCATTTGGTTTGGCCAACTAGATTGGTAGTTCTTGCAATGGGAGAAGTGCTTAGCTTTGGGTTCAATCTTGCGGTGTCCTTTCCCAAAGGATGAGGGGCAGCAAGGCACGTATTGTATTGTTGCCATCGAGGATAACAAGATGGGGTTTTTATCATATTGCATGAATTTATCCCTCTACATCATGTCATCTTGCTTACGGCGTTACTCTATTTTCATTAACTTAATAATCTAGATGCATGCTGGATAGCGGTCGATGAGTGGAGTAATAGTAGTAGATGCAGGCAGGAGTCGGTCTACTTGTCTCGGACGTGATGCCTATATACATGATCATACCTAGATACTCTCATAACTATGCTCAATTCTTTCAATTGCTCAACATTAATTGCTCACCGCCGTAAAATACTTATGCTCTTGAGAGAAGCCACTAGTGAAATCTATGGCCCCGGGTCTATTCTCATCATATTAATCTTCCTACGCTTTATTATTGCTTTGCTTTTTTTACTTTGCCTTTTATTTTACTTTGCATCTTTATACCAAAAATACCAAAAATATTATCTATCATCTCTATCAGATCTCACTTTCATAAGTGACCGTGAAGGGATTGACAGCCCTAATCGCGTTGGTTGCGTTGAGCTATTTGTTTTGTGTAGGTACGAGGGACTTGCGCGTGGCCTCCTACTGGATTGATACCTTGGTTCTCAAGAACTAAGGGAAATACTTACGGTACTCTGCTGCATCATCCTCTCCTCTTCGGGGAAAACCAACGGAAGCTCAAGACGTAGCAAGAAGGATTTCTGGCGCCGTTGACGGGGAGTCTACGCAAAAGTCAACATACCAAGTACCCATCACAATCCCTTATCTCCCACATTACATTATTTGCCATTTTCCTCTCGTTTTCCTCTCCCCCACTTCACCCTTGTCGTTTTATTCGCCCTCTCTTTTCCGTTCGTCTTTTCGTTTGCCTTGATGTCTTACTTGGCACGTTTGCTCATTTGGTTGAAATAGTTGAGTATTTATTCCTAAACAGAGAAGCTAATATCTATGGATCCTCATCCGCTTGCCAATCTTTTTAAGAGATCCAATTATGATGAACCAATTCCTAGTGATTTGGATGCACTAGATTATCTTTATAAGGTTTTGCCTGAAATCCGTAAATCTGAAAATTGTGATGAAGTGCTTTATGAAGTGATTCACGATAGATCTTTGAATAAAAAGCATGATTGCAATGATTTTATTATAAATTCTATTGATGTAAATTATGCTAATAATATGCAAAACCCTAAGCTTGGGGATGCTAGTTTTGCTATGTCCAATAGTCATGATTGGGGAGATTCTTCTTATGATCTTGAAAAATTTATTAAAGCCCCATGATGAATATAAGATTGATAATAGTGTTTGCAATAATATTGAAAGTTGGTTTGGAAGAGTGTCAACTTTAGATCCCACATATTTGGATAACATTCAATCTTATGAAATTTTTGATAAAAGTGGGCTTGGAGAAATCATGACTTTAGTTAATGATAATCCCGCTATTTTGGAAGAGTGTCAACTTCGCATGCATGTGGATCGTGTTTAGAATATGTTATGTGATAGCTATATTGTTGAATTTTCTTATGATCCTACATGTAATTATTATGAGAGAGGAAAACATGGTTATATAAATTTTCATGTTACTAAATTACCTCTCGTCATGTTGAGATTGCTATCGTCTCTTTGTTCTTCCTTGCATACGCTAATTTTTGCTTGCTATGATAATTTGTTTGCTTATAAAATGCCTATGCATAGGAAGTATGTTAGACTTAGATGTGTTTGTCATGTGTTTGATGATGCTCTCTTTGCGCTTCAATTCTTGTCTTTCTTGTGAGCATCATCAGAATTATCAATGCCTAGCTAGGGGCGTTGAACGATAGCGCTTGTTGGGAGGCAACCCAATATTTATCCTTGCTGTTTAGCAAATAATCCATATACCTTCTGTTTAGATGTGGTTTTATGTTTTAATTAGTGTTTGTGCCAAGTTAAACCTATAGGATCTTCTTGGATGATAGTTATTTGATCTTGCTGTAATTTCCAGAAACTTTCGGTTCATGAAAACAATTGTTAAAAATCACCAGAACGTGATAAAATAGTTATTCCAATTTCTGCTGCTCAATAAACAAATTGCCTAGGTCTTCCTATTTTGGCTGAATTTTTGGAGTTCCAGAAGTTTGCGTTAGTTACAGATTACTACAGACTGTTCTGGATTCTGTTTTTCGTGTGTTGTTTGCTTATTTTGATGAATCTATGGCTAGTAAAATAGTTTATAATCCATAGAGAAGTTGGAATACAGTAGGTTTAACACCAATATAAATAAATAATGAGTTCATTACAGTAACTTGAAGTGGTCTTTTGTTTTCTTTCGCTAACGGAGCTCACGAGATTTCTGTTGAGTTTTGTGTTGTGAAGTTTTCAAGTTTTGGGTGATATCTTTTGATGGATTATGGAACAAGGAGTGGAAAGAGCTCCTTTCCACTCCTTGTTCCATAATCCATCAAAAGATATCACCCAAAACTTGAAAACTTCCACCACTGCTAGCCTTTCTAATACCGCGCACTTTTCGCCGGTATCATACACCCACCATATACCTTCCTCAAAATAGCCACCATACCTACCTATTATGGCATTCCCATAGCCATTCCGAGATATATTTCCATGCAACTTTCCACCGTTCCTTTTATTATGGCACGCTCCATCATTGTCATTTCTTAGCATGATCATGTAGTTGACATCGTATTTGTGGCAAAGCCACCATTCATAATTCTTTCATACATGTCACTCATGAATCATTGCATATCCCGGTACACCGCCGGAGGCATACACATAGAGTCATACTTTGTTCTAAGTATCGAGTTCTAATTGTTGAGTTGTAAGAAAAATAAAAGTGTGATGATCATCATTTTTAGAGCATTGTCCCAAGTGAGGAAAGGATGATGGAGACTATGATTCCCCCATAAGTCGGGATGAGACTCCGGACAAAAAATAAAAAAAAGAGAAAAGAAAAGAGGCCATAAAAAAAGAGAAAAGGCCCAAATAAAAATATAAAAAATGAGAGAAAAAGAGAGAAGGGACAATGTTACTATCCTTTTACCACACTTGTGCTTCAAAGTAGCACCATGATTTTCATAATAGAGAGTCTCTCGTTTCGTCACTTCCATATACTAGTGGGAATTTTTCATTATAGAACTTGGGTTGTATATTCCAACGATGGGCTTCCTCAAATTTCCCTAGGTCTTTGTGAGCAAGCGAGTTGGATGCACACCCACTTAGTTTCTTTTGTTGAGATTTCATGTACTTATAGCTCTGGTGCATCCGTTGCATGGCAATCCCTACTCACTCACATTGATATCTATTGACAGGCATCTCCATAGCCCGTTGATATGCCTAGTTGATGTGAGACTATCTTCTCCCTTTTTTTCTTCTCCACAACCACCATTCTATTCCACATATAGTGTTATATCCATGGCTCACGCTCATGTATTGCGTGAAGATTGAAAAAGTTTTGAGAATGTCAAAAGTATGAAACAATTGCTTGGCTTGTCATCGAGGTTATGCATGATTTAAATACTTTGTGTGGTGAAGATAGAGCATAGCCAGACTATATGATTTTGTAGGGATAACTTTCTTTGGCCATGTTATTTTGAGAAGACATAACTGCTTTATTAGTATGCTTGAAGTATTATTATTTTTATGTCAATATTAAACCTTTGTCTTGAATCTTTCGAATCTGAATATTCATACCACAATTAAGAAGAGTTACATTGAAATTATGCCAAGTAGCACTCCACATCAATTTTTTATCATTTACCTACTCAAGGACGAGCAGGAATTAAGCTTGGGGATGCTTGATACGTCTCCAACGTATCTATAATTTTTGATTGCTCCATGCTATACTATCTAATGTTTTGGACCATATTGGGCTTTATTTTTCACTTTTATATTACTTTTGGGACTAACCTATTAACCGGAGGCCCAACTCAGATTTGCTGTTTTTTTGCCTATTTCAGTGTTTCGAAGAAACGGAATGAATGAAACCTTAGGGGACATGATTTTCTCATCAGATATGATCCAGGAGACTTGGACCCTCGGTCAAGAAAGGAGGGAGGCGGCCACGAGGGTGGAGGGCCCCCCCTAGGGCGCGCCCCCTGCCTCGTGGGCCCCCTGAAGCTCCACCGATGTACTCCTTCCTCCTATATATACCTCACGCACTTCAACAGATCGATACGGAGCCAAAAACCTAGTTCCACCGCCAAGAACTTTCTCAGATCCACGATATCCCATCTTGGGGCCTGTTAGGAGCTCCGCCGAAGGGGAATCCACCATGGAGGGCTTCTACATCATCATCATAGCCTCTCCGATGAAGTGTGAGTAGTTTACTTCAGACCTTCGGGTCCATAGTTAGTAGCTAGATGGCTTCTTCTCTCTTTTGGATCCCAATACAATGTTCTCCCCCTCTCTCGTGGAGATCTATTCGATGTAATCTTCTTTTTGCGGTGTGTTTGTTGAGATCGATGAATTGTGGGTTTATGATCAAGATTATCTATGAGAAATATTTGAATCTTCTCTGAATTCTTTTATGTATGATTGGTTATCTTTGCAAGTCTCTTCAAATTATCCCTTTGGTTTGGCCAACTAGATTGGTAGTTCTTGCAATGGGAGAAGTGCTTAGCTTTGGGTTCAATCTTGCGGTGTCCTTTCCCAGTGACAATAGGGGCAGCAAGGCACGTATTGTATTGTTTCCATCAAGGATAACAAGATTGGGTTTTATCATATTGCATGAATTTATCCCTCTACATCATGTCATCTTGCTTAAGGCGTTACTCTGTTTTCATTAACTTAATACTCTAGATGCATGCTGGATAGCGGTCGATGAGTGGAGTAATAGTAGTAGATGCAGGCAGGAGTCGGTCTACTTGTCTCGGACGTGATGCCTATATACATGATCATACCTAGATACTCTCATAACTATGCTCAATTCTGTCAATTTCTCAACAGTAATTCGTTCACCCACCGTAAAATACTTATGCTCTTGAGAGAAGCCACTAGTGAAATCTATGGCCCCCGGGTCTATTCTCATCATATTAATCTTCCTACGTTTTATTATTGCTTTGCTCTTTTACATTGCCTTTTATTTTACTTTGCATCTTTATACCAAAAATACCAAAAATATTATCTATCATCTCTATCAGATCTCACTTTCGTAAGTGACCGTGAAGGGATTGAGAACCCCTAATCGCGTTGGTTGCGTTGAGCTATTTGTTTTGTGTAGGTACGAGGGACTTGCGCGTGGCCTCCTACTGGATTGATACCTTGGTTCTCAAAAACTGACGGAAATACTTACGCTACTCTGGTGCATCATCCTCTCCTCGGGGAAAACCAACGCAAGCTCAAGACGTAGCATTGTAGCGTGGGATCGAGGCGAACCCAGATAAGATCAATGCTATCGAGCAGATTGAGGTGCCCAGGCGGATCAAGGATGTGCATCGGCTTGCTGGATGCGTCCCGCCATGAGCAGATTCATCTCCAAGTCCGCCGAGCGCGCCCTCTCCTTTTTCAAGATTTTGAAAAATTCGGGCCCAATGGAGTGGACCCTAGAGGCTGAAGCAGCACTGCAAGATTTGAAGGAATACCTCTCCTCCACGCCAATACTAGTTGCGCCTAAACCACAAGAACCGTTGCTGCTGTACTTAGAGGCAACAAACCAAGTGGCCAGTGCTGCACTAGTAGCGCAGAGAGAGGTTGACGCCGAAGTGATAGCGACAACAGAGCCTGGTGCCATCGGTGCAGAAACGACACAGCCGGTTGAAGTGTTGTCGAAGAAGAAGATGATGCAGCACCCGGTCTACTTTGTTAGCTCCCTCTTGCAGGGGGCTAGATCAAGGTACTTGCTACCTCTTTTCTTTCTTGACGTGGGGTCCAAGTCTACTGGATCATATTCGGTGAGAAAATCACGTTCCCAAAGGTTTCATTCCGTTTGGACTCTGTTTGATATTCCGTTTCTTCGAAACACTGAAATAGGCAAAAACAACAATTCTGGGCTGGGCCTCCGGTTAATAGGTTAGTCCCAAAAGTAATATAAAAGTTGAAAATAAAGCCCAATATGGTCCAAAACAGTAGATAATATAGCATGGAGCAATCAAAAATTATAGATACGTTGGAGATATATCAGGCGTCCCCAAGCTTAATTCCTGCTCGTCCTCGAGTAGGTAAATGATAAAGAAAAGAATTTTGATGCAGAGTGCTACTTGGCATAATTTCAATGTAATTCTTCTTAATTGTGGTATGAATATTCAGATCCGAAAGATCCAAGACAAAAGTTCATACTGACATAAAAATAATAATACTTCAAGCTTACTAACTAAGCAATTATGTCTTCTCAACATAACATGGCCAAAGAAAGTTATCCCTACAAAATCATATAGTCTGGCTATGCTCTATCTTCATCACATAAAGTATTTAAATCATGCACAACTCCGATGACAAGCCAAGCAATTGTTTCATACTTTTGACATTCTCAAAACTTTTTCAATCTTCACGCAATACATGAGCGTGAGCCATGGATATAGTACTATATGTGGAATAGAATGGTGGTTGTGGAGAAGACAAAAAGAGGGGAAGATAGTCTCACATCAACTAGGTGTATCAACGGGCTATGGAGATGCCCATCAATAGATATCAATGTGAGTGAGTAGGGATTGCCATGCAACAGATGCACTAGAGCTATAAGTATATGAAAGCTCAACAAAAGAAACTAAGTGGGTGTGCATCCAACTCACTTGCTCACGAAGACCTAGGGCATTTTGAGGAAGCCCATCATTGGAATATACAAGCCAAGTTCTATAATGAAAAATTCCCACTAGTATATGGAAGTGACAAAATGAGAGACTCTCTATCATGAAGATCATGGTGCTACTTTGAAGCACAGGTGTGGTAAAAGGATAGTAACATTGTCCCTTCTCTCTTTTCTCTCATTTTTTATTTGGGCCTTTTCTCTTTTTATGGCCTCTTTATTTATTTATTTATTTATTTTTCGTCCGAGTCTCATCCCGACTTGTGGGGGAATCATAGTCTCCATCATCCTTTCCTCACTTGGGACAATGCTCTAAGAATGATGATCATCACACTTTTATTTTTCTTACAACTCAACAATTACAACTCGATACTTAGAACAAAATATGACTCTATATGAATGCCTCCGGCGGTGTACCGGGATATGCAATGAATCAAGAATGACATGTATGAAAGAATTATGAACGGTGGCTTTGCCACAAATACTATGTCAACTACATGATCATGCTAGCAATATGACAATGATGGCGCGTGTCATAATAAACGGAACGATGGAAAGTTGCATAGCAATATATCTCGGAATGGCTATGGAAACGCCATGATTGGTAGGTATGGTGGGTGTTTTGAGGAAGGTATATGGTGGGTGTATGATACCGGCGAAAAGTGCGTGGTATTAGAGAGGCTATCAATGGTGGAAGGATGAGAAAAGTGCGTATAATCCATGGACTCAACATTAGTCATGAAGAACTCATTTACTTATTGCAAAAATCTACAAGTTATCAAAGCAAAGTATTACGTGCATGCTCCTAGGGGGATAGATTGGTAGGAAAAGACCATCGCTCGTCCCCGACCGCCACTCATAAGAAAGACAATCAATAAATAAATCATGCTCCGACTTCATCACAAAACGGTTCACCATACGTGCATGCTACGGGAATCACAAACTTTAACACAAGTATTCCTCAAATTCACAACTACTCAACTAGCACGACTCTAATATCACCATCATCATATCTCAAAACAATTATCAAGCATCAAACTTTTCTTAGTATTCAACGCACTCAAAAGAAAGTTCTACAAATCTTGAATACCAAGCATATTATTATTAATAAGCAAATTACCATGCTATTTAAGACTCTCAAAATAATCTAAGTGAAGCATGAGAGATAAATAGTTTCTATAAAACAAATCCACCACCGTGCTCTAAAAGATATAAGTGAAGCACTAGAGCAAAACTATATAGCTCAAAAGATATAAGTGAAGCACATAGAGTATTCTAACAAATTCCAATTCATGGATGGCTCTCTAAAAAGGTGTGTACAGCAAGGATGATTGTGGTAAACTAAAAAGCAAAGACTCAAATCATACAAGACGCTCCAAGCAAAACACATATCATGTGGTGAATAAAAATATAGCTCCAAATAAAGTTACCGATGGAAGTAGATTTAAAGAGGGGATGCCTTCCGGGCATCCCCAAGCTTTGACTTTTGGTGTCCTTATATTATCTTGGGGTGCCATGGGCATCCCCAAGCTTAGGCTCTTGCCACTCCTTGTTCCATAATCCATCAAAAGATTTCACCCAAAACTTGAAAACTTCACAACACAAAACTCAACAGAAATCTCGTGAGCTCTGCTAGCGAAAGAAAACAAAAGACCACTTCAAGTTACTGTAATGAACTCATTATTTATTTATATTGGTGTTAAACCTACTGTATTCCAACTTCTCTATGGTTTATAAACTATTTTACTAGCCATAGATTCATCAAAATAAGCAAACAACACACGAAAAACAGAATCTGTCAAAAACAGAACAGTCTGTAGTAATCTGTAACTAACGCAAACTTCTGGAACTCCAAAAATTCAGACAAAATAGGATGACCTAGAAAATTTGTTTATTGATCATAAGCAGTTGGAATCACTATTTTATCACCTTCTGGTGATTTTCAACAATTGTTTTCGTGAACCGATAGTTTCTGGAAATTACAGCAAGATCAAATAACTATCATCCAAGAAGATCCTATAGGTTTAACTTGGCCCAAACACTAATTACAACATAAAACCACATCTAAACAGAAGGTAGATGGATTATTTATTCCTAAACAGAAGCAAAAAGCAAAGAAACTAAAATAAAATTGGGTTGCCTCCCAACAAGCGCTATCGTTTAACGCCCCTAGCTAGGCATAAAAGCAAGGATAGATCTAGGTATTGCCATCTTTGGTAGGCAATCCATAAGTGGCTCTCATGATAGATTCATATGGTAGTTTTATTTTCTTTCTATGGAAGTGTTCCATGCCTTTCTTTAATGGAAATTGGTATCTAATATTCCCTTTCTTCATATCAATAATTGCACCAATCGATCTAAGGAAATGTCTACCAAGAATAAAAGGACAAGAAGGATTGCAATCTATATCAAGAACGATAAAATCTATGGGCACATAATTCCTATTTGCAACAATAAGAACATCATTAATTCTTCCCATAGATTTCTGAATAGTGGAATCCGCAAGGTGCAAGTTTAGAGAGAAATCGTCAAAATCGCGGAAATCTAGCAAATCACACAAAGTTTTGGGAATAGTGGAAACACTAGCACCCAAATCACATAAAGCATAAAATTCATGATCCTTAATATTAATTTTAATAGTTGGTTCCCACTCATCATAAAGTTTTCTAGGATAGAAACTTCCAACTCAAGTTTTTCTTCATAAGATTGCATCAAGGCATCAACGATATGTTTAGTAAACACTTTATTTTGACTATAAGCATGGGGAGAATTTAACACAGATTGTAACAAGGAAATACAATCAACTAAAGGGCAACTTTCATAATTAAATTCCTTGAAATCCAAAATAGTGGGTTTAGCAACATCTAGGCTTTTGCTTTCTTCAATCCCACTCTTATCAATTTTAGCATCATAATCTAAAAACTCCGAATTTTTGGAACGCCTTCTAGGTAAAGGTGAATCATATTTAGTTCCATCATTATCAAGATTCATATTGCAAAACAAAGATTTAATAGGGGACACATCAATAACTTTTAGATCTTCATCTTTATTTTCATGGAAATCGGAAGAACACACTTTAATAAAGGCATCTTTCATAGCACGCATCCTAGCGGTTCTTTCCTTGCACTCATCAATGGAAATTCTCATGGCTTTGAGAGACTCATTGATATCATGCTTAGGAGGAATAGATCTAAGCTTTAAAGAATCAACATCAAGAGAAATTCTATCAATGTTCCTAGCCAATTCATCAACTTTAAGCAATTTCTCTTCAAGCAAAGCATTAAAATTCTTTTGTGAAATTATAAACTCTTTAACACTAGTCTCAAATTCAGAGGGCATCTTATTAAAATTTCCATAGGAGTTGTTGTAGTAATTTCCATAATTATTAGAAGGATTACTAGGATAAGGCCTAGGATTAAAGTTCCCTCTATACGCGTTGTTACCAAAATTTTCCTACCAACAAAATTCACATCCATAGATTCATTATTATTCTCAATCAAAGTAGACAAAGGCATATCAATAGGATCAGAAGAAACACTCTTAGTAGAAAATAATTTCATAAGTTCATCCATCTTTCCACTCAAAACATTAATTTCTTCTATCGCATGCACTTTTTTATTAGTAGATCTTTCAGTGTGCCATTGAGAATAATTCACCATAATATTATCTAGGAGTTTAGTAGCATCTCCTAAAGTGATTTCCATAAAAAGTTCCTTCCACGGCCGAATGTAAAAGATTTCTAGAAGCAAAATTCAATCCGACATAAAATTTTTGTATAATCATCCACAAATTCAAACCATGAGTAGGGCAATTACGTATCATTAATTTCATTCTCTCCCAAGCTTGTGCAACATGTTCATGATCAAGTTGCTTAAAATCCATAATATCGTTTCAAAGAGAGATGATCTTAGCGGGAGGAAAATACTTAGAGATAAAAGCATCTTTGCACTTGTTCCAGGAATCAATACTATTTTTTGTCAAAGACGAAAACCAAGCTTTAGCACGATCTATAAGCGAAAAAGGAAATAGCTTCAATTTAAAAATATCATTATCAACATCTTTCTTCTTTTGCATATCACATAAATCAACGAAGCTATTTAGATGAGTAGCGGCATCTTCACTAGGAAGGCCGGTAATTGATCTTTCATAACAAGATTCAACAAAGCAGTATTGATTTCACAAGATTTAGTATTGGTAAGAGGAGCAATCGGAGTGCTAAGGAAATCATTATTGTTGGTATTGGTAAAGTCACACAATTTGGTATTATCTTGAGCCATCGTGACGAGCAAGCAATCCAACACACGAGCAAACAGAAAGCAAGCGAGAAAATGGCAAACGGAAAAGAGAGGGTGAATAAAACGGCAAGGGTGAAGTGGGGGAGAGGTAAACGAGAGGCAAATGGCAAATAATGTAATGCGAGAGATAAGGGATTGTGATGGGTACTTGGTATGTTGACTTTTGCGAAGACCTCCCCGACAACAGTGCCAGAAATCTTCCTGCTACCTCTTTTCTTTCTTGACGTGGGGTCCAAGTCTCCTGGATCATATTCAGTGAGAAAATCATGTTCCCGAAGGTTTCATTCCGTTTGGACTCCTTTTGATATTCCGTTTCTTCGAAACACCGAAATAGGCAAAAAACAGCAATTTGGCTGGGCCTCCTGTTAATAGGTTAGTCCCGAAAGTAATATAAAAGTGGAAAATAAAGCCCAATATGGTCCAAAGCAGTAGATAATATAGCATGGAGCAATCAAAAATTATAGATACGTTGGAGACGATCAAGACTCGATGTCTGCGTAAACTGCTCTACGGCCTCCTTGTGGGCTCGAGGAAGCTGCGTCATTACTTCCAAGCGCACGAGATCACCGTCGTCACCTGCCTACCTTTGCAACGGATACTGCATAATCCAGATGCAGCTGGAAGGATTGTGGAGTGGGCACTAGAGCTGTCCAGCTTTGGCCTTAAATTTGAGAGTACTTCGACGATTCAAAGCAGAGTCTTGGCGGAGTTCATCGCAGAATGGACCGTGACACCCGTCGAAGAAGTTCAGGAGACTGCTCTCCCCTGCAAGGAGGCGATTTGTGACTGGATCATGTACTTTGATGGGGCTTTCTCGCTGCAAGGTGCCGGTGCTGGTGTACTACTTGTTGCACCCACCGGAGAGCACCTCAAGTATGTAGTCCAAATGCACTTCCCCAGGGATACGTCGACGAAAAACACTGCTGAGTACGAGGGATTCCTTGCCGGTCTCAGGATTGCGGCAGACCTCGGAATCAGGAAACTCATTATCAGGGGTGAGTCGCAGCTTGTCGTCAAGCAAGTCAACAAGGATTACCAGAGCCCGTTGATGAAAGCCTACGTAGATGAAGTGAGGAAGCTGGAAGACCATTTTGACGGTATACAAGTGGAGCACGTTCCCCGAGAGGAGAACGACATCGCCGACTACCTATCGAAACGCGCTGCCCTCAAGCTACCTATGGAACCAGGTACCTTTGTGCTTCGACTAACTCAGCCATCCGTTGAACCATCAACAGAGCAGAACAAGCAGAGGAAATCAGGGCCCGACAAGTATTTTCCCGCCGAGCTCCAAGAAGCCGTCGGCAAGGATGTTGCCAGAGACGCTGAGCTGGCGCTGGGACGACTGGCTCCGGCAGAGCGTCAAGCTCTTGCCGTGGAGGCGGCCTCCCCCATGGCGGAAGAAATGCCTTTAATCCTTGCCGTCGAGCCTCAGGCTCCGGCATGGGCATAGCATACCGTCTGATTCCTCCAAACAGGGGAGCTTCCTGAGGAGCAGGAAGAAGTGGAGAAAGTAGCCCATAGGTCTGCTATGTATCAGTTCGTCGATGATGTCCTATACAGAAAAAGACCGAATGGTGTGAAATTGGAGTGTATTCCCCGGGAGGAAGGACTGGGGTTGTTGGCAGAAATACACGGAGGCATATGTGGATCCCACATAGGTTCAAGAGCCCTGGCCGGCAAGGCATTCTTGCAGGTTTCTTCCGCCCACCGCCTCCAGGATGCAACAACACTATTAACCAATTGTGAAGCATGTCAGTTCCATTCAAAGAAGCTTCATCAACCAGCTCAAGCCCTTCAAACAATTCCTCTCTCCTGGCCATTTTTGGTCTAGGGGATCGACATACTGGGCCCTTTCCCCCGTGCTGTCGGGGGCTTTGAGTACTTGTACGTTGCAATCGACAAGTTCACAAAGTGGCGGGAGGTGGAGGCAGTGAGAAAGGTGACAGCCCAGTCAGCTGTCAAGTTCTTCAAAGGACTAGTTTGCCGTTTTGGTGTACCCAACAAGGTCATCACCGACAACGGCACGTAGTTCACAAGCCGCACCTTCATGCAGTACATCCAAGACCTCGGCAGCAAGTTCTGTTTTACTTCCATTGCTCACCCACGAAGCAATGGCCAAGCTGAGAGGGCAAACGCTGAAGTGCTGCGAGGCCTGAGAACTAAGACCTTTGACAGGCTGCATAAGAGCGGAAGGCGTTGGATTGATGAGTTGCCGACGGTTCTTTGGTCGATCAGAACGGTGCCAAATCGAGCCACCGGCCAGACACCCTTTTCCCTGGTATACGAGGCAGAAGCAGTTCTCCCCACGGAACTCATATATGGGTTGCCTTGAGTGCTCGCTTACGATGAGCTTGAGCAAGAGCAATTGCGGCAAGATGACGCAACGCTCCTTGAGGAAGATCGTCTTCGGGCGGCTGTGAGAGAAACGCGCTACCAGCAAGCCTTGCGCCGCTTCCATAGCCGCAAGGTTCATGCCCGAAGCTTTGAGGAAGGCGACCTTATTCTTCGGCGCGTTCGATCGGCCAAGAATACCAACAAGTTGACGACAAAGTGGGAAGGCCCTTATCGGGTAATACGAGTCACTGTGCCCAGTAGCAGTCCGCTGGAGATCAAGATGCTATTCCAAAGGAGCAACTCCTGGAATATCAAGCATCTTCAAGTTTTACCCATATAGGCACGGCTTGTCGGCTCCCCGACAAGCCAACTTTGTACAAGCCTTTCCGCAAGGCATGTAACCCTTTGTACAAAGCCAGACGCAGACCCTGAGCATAAATAAGTGAAGCGCTGGTGCCCTAAGTTATAGCATGCATGCTAAGTTGAGTCTCCCCCTTGGTTAGGGTTGATAGTGCTTAGCAGCGACTAACACTTAGCCTAGAGGTCGAGTATTCGTCTTTCTGTCCTCTTTGGCTCGCAGGGCACGTGGACACTTCTGCTGAGCCACTCGGAAAAAAGGGAACAGACAGACTCTCTAGCCCCGGCAAGCCCAAAACTGCCGAGGGCTGAAGACACAAGGATCCAACCCCGGCTGGCCAAGGTTGCCGGGGGCTGCAAATTCAGATAAGTCCTTCATCTCCTGCCATGCATTTCTGTATGAATTGGGACGTATGAAACCTCGTTTATTTTCTGGAATACCGTGCTCCCCTCTTTCCCGCGCCCAAGAATGAACCCCCGGGCCGGGATTTGGTTGTAGCCACGGTAGGAAGGTAACGGGCGAGGGGCCTAACTCTACTTCGCCCCTGCCTCTGCCAAAAGCGTGAGAATGGTCGGCTGAGGCAAGAGAACAACAAGGAATGTTGCCGGGCGACAACGATTATCTTAAAAATAACAATGATTCATTCCTTGGCATGGGCCTCATACGCACAAAGAACCCGGCAAACACCCTTTTAATTAAAAACATCCCATACAGGTATGGTTTATACAGAATGAAAAAATGAGCAAGGGGGTTACAAGCTTTGAATTCTACTAAGGCCCGAAGGCTTACAAACTAAAAAGAGATAAGGTGCCCGTAATCCCTTTCTTGTCCCTCTCCTCAGGAGATAGAGCAAGATGGCGAAAGGGCAAAAGGGGTGCCTAGGCGAGGTACGAGCAGCAGAAGGCACCAAGAGAACATCCCGGTGGCCACCCCGGCGAGAGGCTGGTGATTATGATGACGGGGGAAGAGCTGGAAGACGAGGCGACAGGACCGGCAATACGCAACGAAGGCGTCGGTGCCCGCGTACTCCGAGTGGACGGCCCGCCATCCGCCTTCTTCGCCTTCCCCGGGCCTCCTACGCCAGCCACCCAAGGAGGCAACCCCGAGAAGTTCAAGGGGCCCGGTGCAGATGCTGCTGCTGCCGACGCCGCCCCGGGATGGCAGGTCCGACACCTAGTAGGACCTGTCATCCTCCCTGTCGCTGTCCTCCTCGTCACTCTCACTCGAGGAGGAATCTTCATCATCGGAGGAGCTCTCCACGTAGCACTTTAGACGAGTTCCAAGATCTCCAAAGACCTTGACGGAGAGCAGGCTGCCCTCCATTAACTTGAAGTAGAGGACGAGCCCCACAGTCAGGCTATGAATCGAGCAAACGTCTTCCATCCACGACGGAGATACATCACATGCGGAGTGGGGAAGTCGACGCCGACCCGCGTACCGCCGGTCCCGCAGCCCCTCATGTGCAATCTGAGGGTCTGGGGTGGATCAAGCTCCATCTCCTCAGCAAAGGGGTAGGGAGATGGAGACGATGGCACGGAGGCCGGCGCAGCCTGATGAAGAACTCGCGGGGCTGGTCCCCGACATGGCCCTCCATCGCAGGGGGCATTGCTGGCGGAACAACGACCGTCGCACCACCTCATCCTCCTCTCCCCCGACCATCGCGGCGACCTCGACCACGCCCCTCCCTCTTCCTCTCGTGGCCGGCTCCGTCACCTCGAGTTCGGAGGAGGGAGGGGCGCGCTGACGAGCGGTAGCCCTCGCCGCCATCGTCGAAGAGCCCGCACCTCCTCTCGCCATGGAAGGTGGAAGGAAGAAGCAGAGAATAAGAAGAAGGTGGATGATGGGACAAATGTGGAATGCCGCTCCCCTCACCTTCTTATAAAGAGGCGGAGTCGGGGGCTCGGCCGCCCCGTTCAACCAATCCAGTCACCAGGGGTGCAGGAAATCCGGACCGACCCGCCGCTCTAATCAGCGACGACCCTGTTTCCCGCCTCCACCACTTGCCACCTGCATGGGGAACACGTGGCAAGCAAGCGAGAACCGAGGAGACGGGTGAGGCGACTGCTCCCCACCCCGTGATCATGGGGCACCGGACGCCTGTGGCTCACAAGGACCCGAGTCGCTCTCGATAAATGAGCCACGCCCACACCTCCCTCTTTTATGGGGAAGACGATGCATGCGGAATCGCCCCACGCATGACCCCCACGTCACACATGACCCTCCACATCATGTATTTAGCGCAGGTCATGGAGAAGCGCAGCGGACTAAAAATTATCATGTGAAAATCCGCCCCCACCTGCCTCGCAGACTGCTCGGGCTGGACCCAACAACGTGTCACTCTTTTGTGTGGCCTAGACCCGGGGGCTCCTGTTGGTGTACAAAAGTAGGGGCTCTCCTTTTGACCCCTTTACTTGTGCACGGGCAGTTAGAGCCACGACCGCGGCCACACTAAGCAGTGTAGAAGGAGGGAGCCAGAGCACAAGACAAATGAAGCAACGCCAAGATCAGAGACACGAAGAACAAAGGGGCAAAGCAGCCCCCCCGGCAAGGCCCTTGCCGGGGTGGCCTCAGCGGCCCCGGCAAGAACCTTGCCTGGGCAACTTGCCCAAGCACCAGGGGACGAGCCACCATTGAGCCCACGACTTTCAACATAGTCAACCACGTTAAGGCAAGGGCTCGGGAGGCACCTCCTTGGTGGCATGAAGATCTTCGTCAAGATAATGAACACACAAGATTAGATGAGAACCAGAAGACGGTGTCCCTTGGCGGGATTCTAGCCGAGGAGATCCACGAGACCCCCGGCAAGCGCCTTGCCGGGGACAACGGCAATGCCACGGCAAGACCCTTGCTGGGCCTCCGGCAAGGCCCTTGCCAAGGGTATCGGCGGGACCACAACCATGCTCGCATCAACCAAGACTCCACCGACTGTCCCCAAGCAGCTGCTAGCTCAACCAGTGGGCACACACACTGCGTGGCGACAGCGGCCTCTCACGCCTAACTTCAGCAAGCACCTGCATGGTGGCATGCAGATCTTCGTGAAGGCCCTACCACCGCACCACCTCAGCCTGCCTGCTCGCCACATGGCGCCACCCGCATCGCTGGCCCGGGCGCTGTCGGCCAAAGCGAGGCGGCAACGGACGGACAGGCTCCATTCCGCCCCGATAAAGCAAGGGGGCACCTAAGCAATGCATTAAATGCATCTTGTCTTGTAACACGGGCGATAAGCTCGCAACACTGTTACCTTTCCACCTCCTGTGTGCCACTGTGGCAACCCCTTTTCCTATAAAAGGAGGCCCAAGGTGACCAGGAGAAGGATTCGCTTTTCCGGGCTCGTTGCACCCCCGTAATTCAGCTCAAGAACACAAGAACACTCAATACATCCACCAAAGCAGGATTAGGGTTTTACGATCCTCGCGGCCCGAACCTCGATAAACGAACCGCGTGCTTCCTCGTTAAACTCGCTTCTTCGCTCAACCCCGCCCGCCAACCTTAGTAGAGATTCTTGTGATCCCATAGTTTTCATTTCCCTGACAACAAGCTTGGGAGAGAATGAAATTAATGATATGTAATTGCCCTACACATGGTTTGAACTTATGGATGATTATACAAATTTTTTTATGCCGGATTGAATTTTGCTTCTAGAAATCTTTTAGATTCGGCCGCGGGAGGCACTTTTATGGAAATCACTATAGGAGAAGCTACTAAACTCCTAGATAATATTGGGGTTAATTATTCTCAATGGCACATAGAAAGATCCACTAGTAAAAAGGTTCATGCTATTGAAGCGATTAATGTTTTGAGTGGAAAGATGGACAAACTTATGAAATTGTTTGCTAGTAGGAGCGTTTCTTCTGATCCTAATGATATGCCTTTGTCCACTTTGATTGAGAATAATAATGATTCTATGCATGTGAATTTTGTTGGTAGGAACAATTTTGGTAACAACGCCAGATAGATGAAAATTTAATTCTAGGCCGTTCCCTAGTAATTCCTCTAATAGTTATGGTAATTCCTACAACAATTCTTACGGAAATTTTAATAAGTTTCCCTCTGATTTTGAGACTAGTGTTAAAGATTTTATGAATTCACAAAAGAATTTCAATGCTTTGCTTGAAGAAAATTTTCTTAAGGTTGATGAATTGGCTAGGAACGTGATAGTATTTCTCTTGACGTTGATTCTTTGAAACTTAGATCTATTCCACCTAAGGATGATATCAATGAGTCTCTCAAATCCATGAGAATTTCTATTTATGAATTCAAAGAAAGAACCGCTTAGGATGCGTAGTTAAGATAGACTGCTTTGTAAAAACGTGTTCTTCTAGTTTTCATGATAATAAGGATGAAGATCTAAGAGTGATTGATGTATCTCCTATTAAATCTTTATTTTGCAATATTAATCTTGATAATGGGACTGGAGATGAGTCAACTTTAGTTAGAAGGCGTCCCAATGATTCGGAGTTTTTAGATCTTGATGCAAAAATTGGTAAAAGTGGGATTGAAGAGGTCAAAACTTTACATAGAAATGAACCCACTATTTTGGATTTCAAGGAATTTAATTATGATAATTGTTCTTGATAGATTGTATTTCTTTTTGCAATCCGTGTTAAATTCTCCTCATGCTTATGATCAAAATAAAGCTTTTACCAAACATATCGTTGATACTCTAATGCAATCTTATGAAGAAAAGCTTGAATTAGAAGTTTCTATCCCTAGAAAACTTTATGATGAGTGGGAACCTACTATTAAAATTAAAATTTAAGACCATGAGTGCTAAGCTTTATGTGATTTGGGTGCTAGTGTTTCCACGATTCCAAAAACTCTGTGTGATATGTTAGGTTTCCGTGAATTTGATGATTGTTGTTTAAACTTGCTCCTTGCGGATTCCACCATTAAGAAACCTATGGGAAGGACTAATGATATTCTTATTGTTGCAAATAGGAATTATGTGCCCGTAGATATTATTGTTCTTGATATAGATTGCAATCCTACATGTCCTATTATTCTTGGTAGACCTTTCCTTAGAACGGTTGGTGTAATTATTGATATGAAGGAAGGAATATTAGATTCCAATTTCCGCTAAGGAAAGGCATGGAACACTTTCCTAGGAAGAAAATTGAATTACCTTATGAATCTATTCTGATAGCCACTTATGTATTATTGCATACCAAAGATGATGATACTTAGATCTATCCTTGCCTTTATGCCTAGCTAGGGGCGTTAAACGATAGCGCTTTTTGGAGGCAACCCAATTTTATTTTTGTTTCTATCTTTTTGGTTCTGTTTAGTAATAAATAATTCATCATGATAATGGTATGATTGTGGTTTTTGTGTTTTAATTAGTGTTTGTGCCAAGTAAAGCCTTTAGGATCTTCTTGGATGATAGTTGTTTGATCTTGCTATAAAAAACAGAAACTTTGCGCCACGAAAATAATTTTCATAAATCACAGAAAAGAGATTTTGCCCTGATTATTTCTGCAGTGGATTAATATACAAATTACACAGGTCGTCCTAATTTGGTTGAATTTGTGGTGCTCCAGAAGTTTACGTTTGTTACAGATTACTACAGACTGTTCTGTTTTTGACAGATTCTGTTTTTCGTGTGTTGTTTTCTTAATTTGATGAATTTATGGCTAGTATCGGGGGGTATGAGCCATAGAGAAGTTGTAATACAGTAGGTTTAACACCAATATAAATCAACAATGAGTTCATTACAGTACCTTAAAGTGGTGGTTTGTTTTCTTATACTAACGGAGCTCACGAGATTTTCTGTTGAGTTTTGTGTTGTGAAATTTTCAAGTTTTGGGTAAAGATTGGATGGATTTTTGGAATAAGGAGTGGCAAGATCCTAAGCTTGGGGATGCCCTGAAGGTATCCTCTTTTCGCCTTCGCTTCATCGGTAACTTTACTTGAGGCTAAATTCTTATTCACCACATGATATGTGTTTTTGCTTGGAGCGCCTTTGTATGATTTGAGTCTTTCCTTTTGGTTTACCACAATCATCCTTGGTGTACACACCTTTTGGGAGAGACACACATGAATCGGAATTTATTAGAATACTCTATGTGCTTCACTTATATCTTTTCAGCTAGATAATTTTGCTCTAGTGCTTCACTTATATCTTTTTAGAGCACGGTCTTGGTTTTATTTTTATAGAAATTATTGATCTCTCATGCTTCACTTATATTATTTTGAGAGTCCTTTAGAACAGCATGGTAATTTGCTTTGGTTATAAAATTAGTCCTAATATGATAGGCATCCAAGATGGGTATTATAAAAACTTTCATATAAAGTGCATTGAATACTATGAGAAGTTTGATGCTTGAGGATCGCTTTTGAGATATGAGGATGGTGATATTAGAGTCATGCTAGTAGAGTAGTTGTGAATTTTGGAAATACATGTGTCGAGGTTTGCAAGTCCCGTGAGCATGCACGTGATGGTAAACTGCTAGTGACAAATTTGAAGCATGAGGCATTTCTTTGATTGTCATCCTTTGTGTGGAGGTCGGGATCACGCGATGAGTTAACTCCTACCAACCCTTCCCCTAGGGGCATGCTTGTAGTACTTTATTTTGATGACTTGTAGATTTTTGCAATAACTATGTGAGTTCATTATGACTAATGTTGAGTCCATGGTTTATAATGCACTCTCACCCTTACACCATTGCTAGCCTCTCTAATACCGCACAACTTTCGCCGGTATCATACACCCACCAGATACTTTCCTCAAAATAGCCACCATATATACCTACCTATTATGGCATTTCCATAGCCATTCCGAGATATATAGCCATGCAAATTTCCACCGTTCCATTTATTATGACATCGCTCCAACATTGTCTATTGCTTTGCATGTTCATGTAGTTGACATCGTATTTGTGGCAAAGCCACCATTCATAATTCTTTCATACATGTCACTCTTGATTCATTGCATATCCCTTACACACGGAGTATGCATACATAGAGTCATATGTTCTTCTAAGTATCGAAAGTTGTAATTCTTGAGTTGTAAGTAAATGAAAGTGTGATGATTCCATTATTGGAGCATTGCCCCAAGTGAGGAAGGATGATGAAGACTATGATTCCCCATAAGTCGGGATGAGACTCGGACGAAAAAAAGAGGCCATAAAAAGTGAAAAGGCCCAAATAAAAAATAAAAAAAATTATGAGAGAAAAAGAGAAGGGACAATGTTACTATCCTTTACCACACTTGTGCTTCAAAGTAGCACCATGATCTTCATGATAGAGAGTCTCTTATTTTGACACTTTCATATAGTAGTGGGAATTTTTCGTTATAGAACTTGGCTTGTATATTCCAAATATAGGCTTCCTCAAAATTCCCTAGGTCTTCGTGGAGCAAGCAAGTTGGATGCACACCCACTTAGTTTCTTTTGTTGAGCTTTCATACACTTATAGCTCTAGTGCATCCGTTGCATGGCAATCCCTACTCACTCACATTGATATCTATTGATGGGCATCTCCATAGCCTCGTTGATACGCCTCTACTTGATGTGAGACTATCTTCTCCTTTTGTCTTCTCCACAACCACCGCTCTATTCCACATATAGTGCTATGTCCATGGCTCACGCTCATATATTGCGTGAAGATTGAAAAAGGTTGAGAATATTAAAGTATGAAACAATTGCTTGGCTAAAACCGGGTTGTGCATGATTTAAATATTTTGTGTGATGAAGATAGATCATAGCCAGACTATATGATTTTGTAGGATAACTCTCTTTAGCCATGTTATTTTGAGAAGACATGATTGCTTTGTTAGTATTCTTGAAGTATTATTATTTTTATGTCAATATTAAACTTTATCTTGAATCTTTCGGATCTGAATATTCATGCCACAATAAAGAAAATTACATTGAGAAATATGCTAGGTAGCATTCCACATCAAAAATTCTGTTTTTATCATTTACATACTCGAGGATGAGCAGGAATTAAGCGTGGGGATGCTTGATATGTCTCCAACGTATCTATAATTTTTGATTGTTCCATGCTATTATATTATCTGTTTTGGATGTTTACCGGGCTTTATTATACACTTTATATTATTTTTGGGACTAACCTACTAAACCAAGGCCCAACCCAAATTGCTGTTTTTTTTGCATATTTCAAGTTGTTTCGCAGAAAAGGAATATCAAACGGAGTCCAAACGGAATGAAACCTTCGGGAGAGTTATTTTTGGAACAAACGCAATCCGTGAGACTTGGAGTGGACGCTGCAAGCAACGAGGCGGCCAAGAGGCAGGAGGCGCGCCTGTGGGGTATGCACGCCCCACCCTCGTGGCCCCTCGTGGCTCTCCGACCGACTTTCTTTCGCTTATATATACTCATATACCCGGTGCACATCCGAGAGCACCATGAAACCCTATTTCCACCGCCGCAACCTTCTGCACTGTGAGATCCCATCTTGGGGCCTTTTCCTACGCCCTTGAAGGGGAATTGATCATGGAGGGCTTCTACATCAACACCATAGCCTCTCCGATGATGTGTGAGTAGTTTACCTCAGACCTTTGGGTCCATAGTTATTAGCTAGATGGCTTCTTCTCTCTCTTTGGATCTCAATACAAAGTTCTCCTCGATCTTCTTGGAGATCTATTCGATGTAATTCTTTTTGCAAAGGTGTTTGTCGAGATCCGATGAATTGTGGGTTTATGATCAAGATTATCTATGAACAATATTTGAAACTCCTCTGAATTCTTTTATGTATGATTTGTTATCTTTGAAAGTCTCTTCGAATTATCAGTTTGGTTTGGCCTACTAGATTGATCTTTCTTGCAATGGGTGAAGTGCTTAGCTTTGGGTTCAATCTTGCGGTGTTTCATCCCAGTGACAGAAGGGGAACCGATACGCACTACAAAAAAAAGACACATCCGTGACATTTTGGGCCGAACGAATTTTTTTTCTGTCATACATATGACACTTCTATGACGATAATTGTGACAAAACCCGGTATCATCATAGATGTGGTGGGCTCCTACTTCTATGACAAAAATCATGACAAAATGGGCTTTTCATCCTCAAGGGCCGGAGACGCAGCTGCATGACATTCTTTGGGCTGTCCATGACCGAAAAAACCGTGGGTACAAGCGTAGGGGAGGAAGATTTCGGGAGTTGCCGGTTACGGTGGGAGGTCGGGGTCGAAAGCGATGCGTGTTTCTCTCAGACGCACGCTGCAGGTGCGTAGGGCGTCGCATTTAACTCGAACCCGAGCGAGGCGTTGGGATCTAATCGAACCCGATCGATTGCATCATGCAGTTACGCTGTTGCTGAACTTGGAGCGATCGATCGATAGCCGAGGGAGTCCCGGACTAGGGGTGTCCGGATAGCCGGACTATCGCCACGGCCGGACTCCAAGACTATGAAGATACAAGATTGAAGACTTCGCCCCGTGTCCTGATGGGACTTTCCTTGGCGTGGAAGGCAAGCTTAGCGATACGGATATGTAGATCTCCTACCATTGTAACCGACTCGTGTAACCCTAACGATCCGTGTGTCTATATAAACCGGAGGGTTTTAGTCCGTAGGATCTAACAACAATCATACCATAGGATAGCTTCTAGGGTTTAGCCTCCTTGATCTCGTGGTAGATCTACTTTTGTTCTACCCATATCATCAATATTAATCAAGCAGTGAGTAGGGTATTATCTCCATCGAGAGGGTCGAACCTGGGTAAAAACATTGTGTCCCTTTGTCTCCTGCTACCATCCGCCTAGACGCACAGTTAAGGGACCCCTACCCGAGATCCGCCTGGTTTGATCGAAGGAAATATGCCCTAGAGGCAATAATAAAGTTATTATTTATTTCCTTATTTCATGATAAATGTTTATTATTCATGCTAGAATTGTATTAACCGGAAACATAATACATGTGTGAATATATAGACAAACAGAGTGTCACTAGTATGCCTCTACTTGACTAGCTCGTTAATCAAAGATGGTTATGTTTCCTAACCATAGACATGAGTTGTCATTTGATTAACGGGATCACATCATTAGGAGAATGATCTGATTGACATGACCCATTCCGTTAGCCTAGCACTTGATCGCTTAGTATGTTGCTATTGCTTTCTTCATGACTTATACATGTTCCTCGTGAACTATGAGATTATGCAACTCCCTGCCATCAAGGAACACTTTGGTGCTACCAAACGTCACAACGTGAATCGGGTGATTATAAAGGAGTACTACAGGTGTCTCCAAAGGTACATGTTGGGTTGGCGTATTTCGAGATTAGGTTTTGTCACTCCGATTGCTCGGAGAGGTATCTCTGGGCCCTCTCGGTAATGCACATCACATAAGCCTTGCAAGCATTGCAACTAATGTGTTAGTTGTGAGATGATGTATTACGGAACGAGTAAAGAGACTTACTGCAACGAGATTGAACTAGGTATTGGATACCGACGATCAATCTCGGGTAAGTAACATACCGATGACAAAGGGAACAACGTATGTCGTTATGCGGTTTGACCGATAAAAGATCTTCGAGAATATGTAGGAACCAATATGGGCATCCAGGTTCCGCTTATTGGTTATTGACCAAGAATAGTTCTAGGTCATGTCTACATAGTTCTCGAACCCGTAGGGTCCGCACGCTTAAGGTTTCGGCGCGATGCTTATATTATGAGTTTATGAGTTTTGATGTACCGAAGGAGTTCGGAGTCCCGGATGAGATCGGGGACATGACGAGGAGTCTCGAAATGGTCGAGACGTAAAGATCGATATATTGGACGCATTTATATTCGGAGTTCGGAAAGGTTCCGAATGATTCGAGTATTTTTCGGAGTACCGGGTAGTTACGGGAGAAGAAATGGGCCTTGATGGGCTTTAGTGGGAAGAGGAGAAAGGGCCAAGGGGCTGCTGCGCCACCCCTCCCCTCTAGTCCGAATTGGACTAGGGAAAAGGGGGCCGGCCACCTCTCCTTCTCCTCCACTTCCTTCTCCCTTCCTCCTCTTGGTGGACTCCTACTAGGACTTGGAATCCTAGTAGGACTCCACATCTTGCGCGCCTCCTCCTTGGCCGCCACCTCCTCCTTGCTCCTTTATATACGGGGCAAGGGGCACCCCAAGACACACAAGTTGATCTATGGATCTTTCCTTAGCCGTGCAGCGGTGCCCCTTCCACCATATTCCACTTCGTCATATCGTCGCTGAGCTTAGGCGAAGCCTCGCTACCGGAGAAGTCATATCGTCATGAGCTTAGGCGAAGCCCTCGCGTCGGTAGAGCATCATCATCGCCACCACGCCGTCAGGTCGACGGAACTCATCCCGACACTTTGCTGGATCGAGTCCGGGATCGCCATCGAGCTGAACGTGTGCGTAACTCGGAGGTGCCGTGACGCTCGGTGCTTGGATCGGTCGGATCGTGAAGACGCATTTATCACATCACATCAACCGCGTTGTTATAACGCTTCCGCTTTCGGGTTCACGAGGGTACGTGGATGCACACTCTCCTCTCGCTGCTATGCCATCACCATGGTCTTGGCGTGATCGTGAGGAAATTTTTGAAATTACTGCGCTCCCCAACAAAGTGGTATCGAGCCGTGTTTTATGCGTTGATGTCATATGCACGAGTAGAACACAAGTGAGTTGTGGACGATACAAGTCATACCGCCTACCAGCATGTCATACTTTGGTTCAGCGGTATTGTTGGACGAGACGATCCCGGACCAACCTTACGCAGCATTTTACGCGAGACCGGTTCCCTCGACGTGCTTTGCACATAGATGGCTTGCGGAAGACTGTCTCTCCAACTTTAGTTGAACTGAAAAGTGGCATACGCCCGTCCTTGAGAAGGTTAAAACGGAGTCTATTTGACTAAGTATCGCTGTGGTTTTGATGCGAGGTAAGAACGGTTCTTGCTCAGCCCGTAGCAGCCACGTAAAACTTGCAACAACAAAGTAGAGGACGTCTAACTTGTTTTTTGCAGGGCATGTTGTGATGTGATATGGTCAAGACATGATGCTAAATTTTATTGTATGAGATGATCATGTTTTGTAACCGAGTTATCGGCAACCTGGCGAGCCATATGGTTGTCGCTTATTGTATGCAATGCAATCGCGATGTAATGCTTTACTTTATTACTAAGCGGTAGTGATAGTCGTGGAAGCATAAGATTGGCGAGACGACAAAGATGCTACGATGGAGATCAAGGTGTCGCTACCGGTGACGATGGTGATCATGACGGTGCCCGAAGATGGAGATCACAAGCACGTAGATGATGATGGCCATATCATATCACTTATATTGATTGCATGTGATGTTTATCCTTTATGCATCTTTATCTTGCTTTGATTGACGGTAGCATTATAAGATGATCTCTCACTAAAAATTATCAAGAAGTGTTCTCCCCGAGTATGCACCGCTATGCGAAAGTTCTTCGTACGAGACACCACGTGATGATCGGTGTGATAGGCCTCTACGCTCAAATACAACGGGTGCAAAACAGTTGCACACGCCGGAATACTCAGGTTATACTTTGACTTAGCTATGCATATAAGATATGACCTCGGAACACGGAGACCGAACGGTCGAGCGTGAATCATATAGTAGATATGATCAACATAGTGATTTTCACCATTGAAACTACTCCATCTCACGTGATGATCGGACATGGTTTAGTTGATTTGATCACATGATCACTTAGATGACTAGAGAGATGTCTATCTAAGTGGGAGTTCTGGCAATATGATTAATTGAACTTTAATTTATCATGAACTTAGTCCTGGTAGTATTTTGCAAATTATGTTGTAGATCAATAAGCTCGCGTTGTTGCTTCCCTATGTTTTTATATGTGTTCGTAGAGAAAATTGTATTGAAAAATGTTAGTAGCAATGATGCGGATTGGATCCGTGATCTGAGGTTTATCCTCATTGCTGCCTGTAAGAATTATGTCCTTAATGCAACCGCTTAGGTAATGTATCTATTGCAGGAGCAGATGCATACGCTATGAACGCTTGGCTAGCTCAATATGATGACTACTTGATAGTTTAGTGCACCATGCTTAACGGCTTAGAATCGGGACTTCAAAGACGTTTTGAACGCCATGGACCATATGAGATGTTCCAGGAGTTGAAGTTAATATTTCAAGCAAATACCCGAGTTGAGAGATATGAAGTCTCCAACAAGTTCTATGGCTAAAAGATGGAGGAGAATCGCTCAACTAGTGAGCATGTGCTCAGATAGTCTGGGTACTTCAATCGCTTGAATCAAGTTGGAGATAATCTTCAAGATAAGATAGCGATTGACAGAATTCTTCTAGTCACCATCACTAAGTTACTAGAACTTCGTGATGAACTATAGTATGCAAGGGATGACGAAAACGATTCCCGAGCTCTTCATGATGTTGAAATCGACGAAGGTAGAAATCAAGAAAGAGCATCAAGTGTTGATGATTGACAAGACCACTAGTCTCAAGGAAAAGGCAAAGGGAAGAAGGGGAACTTCAAGAAGAACGGCAAGCAAGTTGTTGCCGAGTGAAGAAGCCCAAGTCCGACCTAAGCCCGAGACTAAGTGCTTTGCTGCAATGGAACTGGTCACTAGAAGCGGAACTACCCCAAGTATTTGGCGGATAAGAAGGATGGCAAAGTGAACAAAGGTATATTTGATATGCAGATTATTGATGTGTATTTTACTAGTGTTCATAGCAAACCCTCGGTATTTTTGATACTGGTTCAGTTGCTAAGAGTAGTAACTTGAAACGGGAGTTGCAGAAACTAGTTGAAGGGGAAGTGACGATGAGTGTTGGAAGTAGTTCCAAGTTTGATATGATCATCATCGCACACTCCCTATACTTTCGGGATTAGTGTGGAACCTAAATAAGTGTTATTTGGTGTTGAGCATAAATATGATTTGATCATGTTTATTACAATACTGTTATTCATTTAAGTAAGAGAATAAATTGTTGTTCTGTTTGCATGAATAAAACCTTATATGGTTACACACCCAATGAAAACGGTTCATTGGATCTCGATCATAGTGATACACATATTCATAATATTGAAACCAAAAGATGCAAAGTTAATAATGATAGTGCAACTTATTTGTGGCACTGCCGCTTAGGTCATATTGGTGTAAAGCGCATGAAGAAACTCCATGCCGATGGATTTTTGGAATCACTTGATTATGAATCATTTGATGCTTATAACCGCGCCTTTTGGGCAAGATGACTAAAACTCCGCTTCTCCCGGAACAATGGAACAAGCTACTGACTTATTGGAAATAATACATACCGATGTATGCGATCCAATGAGTGTTGATGCTCGTGGCAAGTATCGTTATCTCGCTGACCTTCACAAGATGATTTGAGCAGATATGGGTATATCTACTTGATGAAACATAAATCTGAAATAGTTGAAAGGTTCAAAGAATTTCAGAGTAAAGTGGAAAATCATCGTAACAAGAAAATAAAGTTTCGCGATCTGATCGCAAGGACTTAATAATTGAGTTACGAGTTTGGTCTTCAATTAAAATAATGTGGAAAAGTTTCACAGCTCACGCCTCCCTAACACCACAAATAAGAATGGTGTGTCCAACGTCGTAATCGCACTTTACTAGATATGGTGCGATCTAAGATGTTTCTTACCGATTTACCGTTATAGTTTTGGGGCTATGCATTAGAGATGATGCATTCACGTTAAAAAGGGCACCATCTAAATCTGCTGAGACGACACACCGTATGAACTGTGGTTTGGCAAGAAACCAAAGTTGTTGTTTCTTAAAAAGTTTGGAGTTGTGATGCTTATGTGAAAAAGTTTTCACCTGATGAGCTCAAACCCAAATCGAGAAGTGCGTCTTCATAGAATACCCAAAGGTAACTATTGGGTACACCTTCTATCACAGATCCGAAGGCAAGTTTTTCGTTGTTAAGATGGATCCTTTCTAGAGAAGAAGTTTCTCTCGAAAAGAAGTGAGTGGGAGGAAAGTAGAAACTTGATGAGGTAATTGTACCTTCTCCCTTATTGGAAAGTAGTTCATCACAGAAATCAGTTCTAGTGATTCCTACACCAATTAGTGAAGAAGTTAATGATGATGATCATGAAACTTCAGATCAAGTTGCTACCAAACCTCGTGAGGTCTTCCAGAGTAAGATCCGCACTGTAGTGGTGAATAATGTAATCATGTTCTAGAAGTCATGTTACTAGACCATGATGAACCTACGAACTATGAGGAAGCGATGATGAGCCCAGATTCCGCTAAATGGCTTGAGGCCATAAAATCTGAGATAGGATCCATATGAGAACAAAGTGTGGATTTTGGTTGACTTGCTCGATGATCAGCAAGTCAAGTTAAATAAATGGATCTTCAAGAGGAAGACAGATGATGATAGTAGTGTTACTATCTACAAAGTTCTAATTTGTCGCAAAAGGTTTTCGATAAGTTCAAAGTGTTGACTACAATGAGATTTTCTCAAATCAGAAGCGTATTCTTAAATCTGTCCGAATCATGTTAGCAATTGTCACATTTTATGAAATCTGGCAAATGGATGTCAAAACTACATTCTTTAATGGATTTATTAAAGAAGAGTTGTATATGATGCAACCAGAAGGTTTTGTCAATCCTAAAGGAGCTAACAAAATGTGCAAGCTCCAAATGATCCATCTATGGACTGGTGCAAGCATCTCGGAAGTTGGAATAAACGCTTGATAGTGTGATCAAAGCATATGGTTTTATATGCATTTTGGAGAAGCTCACATTTACAAGAAAGTGAGTGGGAGCACTACAACATTTCTGATAAGTATATGTGAATAACATATTGTTGATCGGAAATAATGTAGAATTATTCTCATAAAGCATAAAGGAGTATTTGAAAGGAGTTTTTCAAAGAAGGACCTCAAAGTGAAGCTGCTACATATTGAGCATCAAGATCTATAGAGATGGATCAAACGCTTGATAAGTTTTTCAATAAATACATACCTTGTCAAGATTTTGAAGTAGTTCAAAATGGAACAGTCAAAGAAAAGTTCTTGCCTGTGTTACAAAGGTGTAAAATTGAGTAAGACTCAAAAACCCCACCACGGCAGTAAGATAGAAAGAGAATGAAAGTCATTCCCTATGCCTCAAATGCCCATAGGTTCTATAAAAGTATGCTATGTTATGTACCAGACCTATTGTATACCTTGCTCTGAATTTGGCAAGGAGTACAATAGTGATCTAGGAGTAGATCATCGGACATTGGTCAAGAACATCCTTAGTGAGGACTAAGGAAATATTTCTCGATTATGGAGGTGATAAAAGAGCCCGTCAGAAAGAGTTACATCGGTAAGCTTTTACACTGATCCAGATGACTCTAAGTCTCAATCTGGATACATATTGAAAGTGGGAGCAATTAGCTAGAGTAGCTCCGCAGAAAGCATTGTAGACATAGAATATTTGCAAAATACATACGGCTCACGAATGTGACAGTACCTGCTGACTAAGCTTCTCTCACGAGCAAAACATGATCATCCCTTAGTACTCTTTGGGTGTTAATCACATAGCGATGTGAACTAGATTATTGACTCTAGTAAACCCTTTGGGTGTTGGTCACATGACGATGTGAACTATGGGTGTTAATCACATACGATGTGAATATCAAGGTTGAATCACATGATGATGTGAACTAGATTATTGACTCTAGTGCAAGTGGGAGATCAAGGAAATATGCCCTAGATGCAATAATAAAGTTATTATTTATTTCCTTATTTCATGATATATGTTTATTATTCATGCTAGAATTGTATTAACATGAAACATAATACATGTGTGAATATATAGACAAACAGAGTGTCACTAGTATGCCTCTATTTGACTAGCTCGTTAATCAAAGATGGTTATGTTTCCTAACCATAGACATGAGTTGTCATTTGATTAACGGGATCACATCATTAGGAGAATGATCTGATTGACATGACCCATTCCGTTAGCCTAGCACTTGATCGCTTAGTATGTTGCTATTGCTTTCTTCATGACTTATACATGTTCCCGTAACTATGAGATTATGCAACTCCTGCCATCAAGGAACACTTTGGTGCTACCAAACGTCACAACGAATCGGGTGATTATAAAGGAGTACTACAGGTGTCTCCAAAGGTACATGTTGGGTTGGCGTATTTGAGATTAGGTTTTGTCACTCCGATTGTCGGAGAGGTATCTCTGGGCCCTCTCGGTAATGCACATCACATAAGCCTTGCAAGCATTGCAACTAATGTGTTAGTTGTGAGATGATGTATTACGAACGAGTAAAGAGACTTACCGGTAACGAGATTGAACTAGGTATTGGATACCGACGATCGAATCTCGGGTAAGTAACATACCGATGACAAAGGGAACAACGATGTCGTTATGCGGTTTGACCGATAAAAAGATCTTCAGAGAATATGTAGGAACCAATATGGGCATCCAGGTTCCGCTTATTGGTTATTGACCAAGAATAGTTCTAGGTCATGTCTACATAGTTCTCGAACCCGTAGGGTCCCTTACACGCTTAAGGTTTCATGACGCTTATATTATGAGTTTATGAGTTTTGATGTACCGAAGGAGTTCGGAGTCCCGGATGAGATCGCGGACATGACGAGGAGTCTCGAAATGGTCGAGACGTAAAGATCGATATATTGGACGACTATATTCGGAGTTCGGAAAGGTTCCGAATGATTCGAGTATTTTTCGGAGTACCGGTAGTTACGGGAGAAGCAATGGGCCTTGATGGGCTTTAGTGGGAAGAGGAGAAAGGGCCAAGGTTGCTGCGCCCCCTCCCTCTAGTCCGAATTGGACTAGGGAAAAGGGGCCGCCACCTCTCCTTCTCCTCCACTTCCTTCTCCCTTCCTCCTCTTGGTGGACTCCTACTAGGACTTGGAATCCTAGTAGGACTCCACATCTTGGTGCGCCTCCTCCCTTGGCCGGCCACCTCCTCCTTGCTCCTTTATATATCGGGCAAGGGGGGCACCCCAAGACACACAAGTTGATCTACGGATCTTTCCTTAGCCG